>OZ022265.1:125707176-126317681 GCA_963978885.1 Nemotelus pantherinus
TCACACGTTGCCCGATTTCAAAGGTTTAAAAAAGAACGTTTGATGTCAAATTTGACATATAATTAACAGGTGTGGTGTTTGTATCTCAACTGTTCGAAATTGATTATTTCTGCGTGTTTTTTGAATTTGAAAAACATAAACTGTTGTTAAAGTTTCTTTTGAGTGCTGTATTTATGGTGAACATAAATTTTTTATAATTTGTTACACAGTAAGTACTTCTTCGGCTTCCTTAGTAGTACCAATAATTTTTTCCAGAGACACCGTTATATCGGGCTATTGATTTGTATTATTGGGTCTTTGTTTGATTAAAAATATTGATACGGCTTGAACACCGAGCAGCTTTTCTGTTCTAAGAATGCCTTCCAACCAGATCGACCACCCAGACGATTGCATGAAATGCAAAGTTAGGGTGGTGGATGGCGATAAAGCAGTACAGTGCGAGGGAGTTTGTGATAGATGGTATCACATTAGATGTGCAAAGGTCCCTGACCAGGAATATGAATTCCTGCATAAAACCAAATCCAAGAGGAATATTTTCTGGTTTTGCGACTCATGTAAAGCGAAATTCGCAAAATTCAAGAAATATGAGTCTCCACTTGTAGAACTAATGGATATGACTTCTCAAATCAGGGATAAAGTTGATAATTTTTCAAAGGTCCAGCCAATTACTAAGGATCTCACTACGGATATCCTTAAAAAATTTGAATTAGAGTTTTCAAAGTTGACCAGCAATCTTCCACAGAATAGGCCATCTTATTCGAGTGTTGTTCAGTCCACCCCCCGTGAGCAGAATAAAATAGATTATAATGTGGGTATAGTAGTAAGGCCCAAAGCTGCTCAGGATAGCTCGCTTACCATAAGTGAGATAAAGCAAGCAATAAGTCCTGCGCAAATAAAAACACCCATTGTTTTCAATAAGCCACTAAAAAACGGGAGTGTTTTGATAAAAACCAATAATGAGGCCAACAATAAAACTCTTATAGATAGCTTAAATAAGAAACTTGCGCAAAAATATACGGCTGAAAACACGAAACAGCGACTTCCTATTTTAGTTTTGTTTGGCTTAGAAAAGCAATACTCGGAGGAAGAGCTGAATTATCAGATTTCATCTTTGAATTATGACATGGGTTCAGATCCAAAAATTCGTGTCAAATTCTATAAAAAAAGCTACAAAAACGGCAAGTATATTGCGTTCATTGAGGCCCCGGGGGATACGTATCACAAATTAGTTAACAGGTATGTTAACGTAGACTTCGGCAGTTACTTTTGTAAGGAAGACCTCAACGTCAGAAGGTGTTTCAAATGCCAGAAATACGGTCACCCATCAAAATATTGTACTAGGACAAATGATGTTTGTGCTAAATGCGCTGGTGATCATAAAACCCAGGATTGTACCTCCGAAATACTTAAATGTGTGAATTGTGTCGCTAAGAATCAGAATAACGCTAATCATAGGGCGGATAGTAAAAATTGTCCAGAATATTTAAAAGCTGTACAATTTTTGATTAGAAAAACTAACTACTCCTCATAATTCATATGACATTGCAATCTCTAAAAATATTCTATGCAAATGTTAGAAGTATTAGAAATAAATTTCACGAATTGGAAGTAACAGCTACAGTATTGAATGATTCTGATATCATTATTTTAGGCGAAACCTGGCTTTATGAAAACGAAGCAGTTTTTTATAACATCTCAGGGTACTCTGCAGTGTTCAATTGTCGAGATTCAGTTGGAGGTGGAACAGTGATTTACATAAGGAACAGTATCAATTTCAAAACCCTAGTGAACGAAAAGCAATATAATATGATCGTTGTCGAACTAATAGTTTGTAACACTCCTCTAAGACTTGGCACTCATTACAGAGCTCCTTCTCAAGATAGCTTGGATTACCTCGAGTATATTGATGAAATTTACCATAAATATAAAAATATTATCATGATTGGTGATAATAATATTGATGTACTTAAATGTAATGATAATCTAACCAGAAACTACCTGGAGACGCTAAAAATGAACAATGCGACTTTACATAATGAGAAGCAACCAACTAGAGTTACAAATGAGTCTGCGACGCTTATTGATCATGTTGTCAGTTCGGTTAACCTTCGTAGGTATGAGTTTGGTATTGCTTTTTATGACATGCCTGATTTGGACCACAGGGTTCAAAACATCACTATTACGGGTGTTTTCATTCCTAAATCCCCAATGAAAGTTTTTCAAACACCTGTGCTAAATAAAAATAGGTTTGCAAATTTGGTCCGTGACAGGTTTCATATTTTAATGCTGGAATCACGGGAAATTGAACTTGAAGAAATCATTGACATAGTTTGTAATGCAAAAACACTTTCAACCACTTATAAAAAGTTTCGATCAAGAAGCAATGATTGGATAAATAGTGATGTCCTTAATATCATAAAGTTAAAAAGAATTGCATACAACACCTACCGGAAGAGTCCAAATAATGAAAATTTCTTAAAATACAAGCGGTTGAAAAACAAGGCTAGCAATATAATAAGTAAAGCCAAAGAAATTGCGTTAAATAAACGAGTTGAGAAAGCCCATGGAAACAACAAAAAATTATGGAATATTCTTGGGAGTGAATTGAATCCTGGAAACAATCAAAATCAAAATAAGGCTAATGTGTCCCTCCTCACAGCAACGCAGCTTAATGACTTCTTTTCGCTAATAGGCAGTAGAATAAATGATGAATTTCGCGCAAACTCTGCGGAAAGAATTAGCAACAGAATCAATCACCAGACCCTCTTCTTAAGACCAACTACTATTGAAGAAATAAAGGAGATTATATCAAACCTTAAAAATGTAGCTCCTGGAATAGACTTGATTAGGGCAGATGATTTAAAATGCATCAAGGATCTTCTTGCTCCACTTCTTACTTCTATTGTTAACAAGCACTTGGATGAAGGTACCTTTCCTAATCTTCTGAAAAACTCTCTTATCACCCCCATATTTAAGAGTGGTGATATTGATGATCCAAATAACTATAGACCAATTTCATTAACTAGCGCCTTCAGTAAAATTTTTGAGAGAGTTATAAATTCTAGGCTAGTTCACTTTATTAACAACACTATAGGCTTCGATCAAAATCAATATGGTTTCCTTAATGGCAGCAATACAAGTGCAGCCCTCATAGATGCGCAACATTATATTAACAGCCAACTAGACAAGGGTTTATATGTTTCAGCCATATTTGTTGACCTTAAAAAGGCATTCGACACAGTTGATCATACCATTTTAGGCCATATTTTAAACGAACTAGGTGTTCGAGGAAAGGGAAATGACCTAATAAAAAATTACTTATCCAACAGGACCATAAGTACCCAGTTCAAAGGTGAAACTAGTGATAGGAGAGTGATAAATATAGGCATTCCTCAAGGATCCATTTTGGGGCCAACTCTTTATTTGCTTTATGTCCAGAGTCTGAATAATCTTAATTTAGTATCTAAATATGTTATTTATGCAGATGACACCCTTATATTAAACTCAAATAGAGATCCTATTGAACTAGAGCAGATGATCAATGATGATTTAGGTAGATATTTCAATTGGCTAGTTACTAATAAATTAAAAATAAATGTAAATAAAACGCATTACTTGATTTTCAAACAGAAAAATAAGGAAGACATATCACTAAACATCTTGATTAACAACCAACCCATTGATAGACTATTAAAAACTAAATATTTAGGAATAATAATTGATGACAAATTGTCATGGTCGGATCAAATTAGGAAAATCAGAGCCAAGATTTGTCCCATTGTAGGTTTCTTAAGAAGACGATGCTACTTGAACATTGTTTTAAAAAACATGATTTATCATGCTTTTATAATTCCATATATTAGTTATGCCATGCTTAACTGGAGCCAATCTTCTTCAGCAAACCTGGCCATCCTGAGCAGAACTCTGAATAAGGCAATTAAGGCAGTTCACAATCTGAGTCCACGGACACCGACTAATCAGTTACATTTCATAACTGGGAAGATGACTTTTTTTCAACTATTAGCATTTCAAAAGCTAATAACAATATGGAAAATTGTCCACGGAAAGAATAAATCTTCTATTTCTCTGACAACGACCAGAGAAATACATAACTATGAAACAAGATCCGCGAATTCTTATAGGTTGCCTTCAGTCAGAACCAATAGAGCCCTTAATGACCCGATTCTTTCAGCTATATTGTTGTATAATGATATGCCTGATGATTTAAAAAACAACCTATCGTATTTCGTTACTAAAAGGAAGCTGAAGCAGTATGTTGTAAATCTATTTTAAAAGCGAATGTAAATATTTTTCTTTAATTTTAGTTTTTTTATCTTTTTATTTTTAGTTTCTTATTTTTATTATCTAACTTTAGTTCTTCTCTTATTTATATATTAATTCTAACCAATACATGCTAGTATTTATTTCCTTTTCACACCATAAAAAATCAAATTGAAATAGCAGAAAAGTCGATTAAAACAGTTTTATAAAGAATAGTTTGATTTGTTGGTTTCTTGTCCTCTCTCATACCAGTGCTTGACACTGCCTGAGGGGAAAGTTTGTGACAAATGAAGTTATTCGATTGCATGCAATATGAAATATTTTGTTATGGGTGTTGGTGAATACAAGTGAAAAACTAACGACCATACCACAACTAATTAGCCATTTATGTCACGCCTAATGTATCCTCATTTTGTTAAAGTAAGAAAAAATTGCGATGAGAGTGTGGTTCGGACCCTTCCACAGATCCTTCATTCCCTACTCGGGAATGGTCAATTTATTACTAACAGCGGAATTCAGACTAACCCCATTCTTTGTTTATAGTTAGGAAATACTTTACAGTTGGTGGTGGATAAAAAGTGCATGCATATATATATTCTTTTCTCAACAGAGCCCTCTTTCAGCATTCATGCATGAGTATGTTGAAATGGTGAAATTTTCTTCAGTTCAGTAAATCCTAGTTTGCTGAGCTGAAGAAGTGTGTCACGAAATCGGATATATATGTGTATTTATACAATTACATATATATGTTTGATTGTCGACGACGAATTCGAATATTTAACGTTGAAGAAATTTTTCCTAATCATCTTGAGTATTTATTACAAGAAAATTAAATACAAAATATAGGCTTTCCACGTGAATGTTTTACAAATGTTTAATTTTTCACAGAAACGCATGTTCAGTTTAAAGATTTTAAATAATTAGATATAGAAATCTGCCTATTTGCGCTCGTAAGATGCACCTGCTCCATTAGAGCTTCGCAATCATCTAATGTTTGCAAAACTTAAGATATGTTCCTTTAGAGATCCTAAGCTTTGATGCTCCGTATTTGCTTCATTATGGTGATTATGGAATTAGTATTCTGCTGACGAACTTTATTTTCTGTTTCAGAATACTACGATTTGAATTCACTATCGGAATTAACAAAAGCTGATATGGCTTTTTCAGTTGAAACCCCTTCAAAAAAGACATCTTCCCAATCTTTCGGGAGATACTCGTTTGTGATCGTAAATTGATCGACTTCTGCCAAATTTTGAATGTCTTCTAGAGTATTTGAGTTTTAATCACTTTGAATTTGAGCTTTCATCACGATTCCGCTTTTGACCCTCAGATTTCGAGGCAACCCACATTTCCAAAAACACTTTTGTAATTGTAAGGGAAGACACTTTATTCCCAACAGATTGTAATTAGCAGAGAGCTTCAAACATAGAAGCTAGTTCTGTTGGGTCTGAAGTACTCTCAGTATTTTCCAGAGCAAACAATATAAGGTGCATCATAGATATATGTGCGGTAATTTAGTTTTATGTTTGGTCTAATCCCTTGATGTAAGGGCTGTAAATGAGAAGTGCAAATAGGCGGAAAAATCGCAGCTTAATGTCTTCCACATTATCACTGCTATTGCATCTAGTTTTATCAAAAAAGATGGTGATGTTTCGATTTTGTGTTTGCATTTAAATATTAAGTGTGTGCACCCATTTTTCAAAAATCGCACCCGTCATCCAAGATTTTGTGATTACCACCAAATCTTTTTGTGGTGACCACCAAATCTTTCTTTTCTCCACTTACACAGCACTGTAATTGTCGCACGTTGCTTTGAAGGCTTTCTATCTGTACATGTTCATTATTTAAAGCATAGTGATTTTTGTGGTGTTGCTCTAAAAAAACAATTCTGTCTCATCAAGATTATAGATATTTGAAGCATCAGAGCCATCACATAGTATGTATTCTTAACTGTAACTGAAATTCCTGAACTGTGTCTAAATAAACATCAGCTGCTTCGCCACAAAGTGTACCGAGTGAATACTATAACCATTTTTAAATCACAAAGCTCTAGTTTTGTAGCGATTTGACGGGTTTTACTGGGAAGTAGCTGGCCGGATGTTGGCAAATTTTTGGAGCGTGCCTTACAGAAACATATGTACAAAAATTTATCTGTTTGGCAGTATGATTAATTTATTTTCAACCGCTATCTGCTAATGTCTTCTAAATTTTACAATGTCCGTTTTAGTCAACTAGACTTTTATTTTTTAAATACTTTGAACCTGACTTTTGATAATTTTAAAGCTATCCGGATTTTTTTTTGGCTGAGCAATTGTTTTTCGGATGCTTGTGTTACTTCTAACTTTTTGCGAACATTAAGTTCGTTGTATTTATTTGTATATTAGATTTTATTTGCATATTAGATTTTTTCAGTTTTTTTACGTAGCCTGAACAAACATTGATTTATTTTCACCAAAATTATCAAATAAATTGCATTCATTGCAACAAAGGGCAAATATACAATAATGATATAAAACAATATTTTATTGTTATCAGAATACTCGTACTAGTGAAATTGAAGCCATCTGTAACGTACCAAATTCTACACATTAAATGAATTTTCTGCAGAATGTCATGCAGAAATTATACGATGAATTTTCCTTGTTCTTGAACAATTGAAAAATTCTTGAAAATTCAGTCTTATACACTATTTCACGCTGGTCTTAAAACCGTTTTTGGGCGGATTAGCAAGTACTCCTGAACAAATTTTTGTCCAGCTAATCTGGTTCACGGTTCAGTTCTAGAGATTGGCCGATTCCAGCGTGAACTTTCTTCAAGAAATTGTATGTGTGGTGATGTTATAGTTCAATTGTTCAGTTGGTTCGATCATATAATGTCCCGATTAGTAGGTTCTACTCTATAGCCCAAATATAGTTTTTCATAAAAATATATAGCCCAAAAACCGCCAACCCGCGAAATGAAAAAACCTCCCGCGAATTCAAATTTTAGATAGCCCAATTGGCGGGAAATAGCCCAATCTGGCCACAGTGATACCAATTCACACCCAGATGTACGTGCTCTTCAACACAAGGTCTGTCTATTCAATTCAATAACATAATGGTATTGAAATCTTTTATGCAAGGCTACCAATAATTCACCTCGTACTGTATCCAACAGGACGTTTTAAATGCAGTCTGGCACATTCATGCCGAGCCACTCACTCAAAACTCTCCAGGTGACTTATAACAGCAATAGCCTGCAAATGAAGTCTGTTTATTCCATTTGATTTGAGGCTTTCCGCGGTTTGCGGTCCCGAACGGTGTAGTCCTTTCAACCCACAGCTGCTCGTATACCATACTGACTGCGGTTTGACGGATAGTGTCATTTTCAATTGTGGCTAATTCCTATCTTGCTAATGACTAATAGCCATGGAAAATGCATAGGATAATGCAAATTATTTGTGGATGGAAATGACTGGCTCCCGTTGCAGATGAGTATGCAGTGTGGTCGGGATATGCACATCGAAACTAGTATGTGTTGGAAAAAGCGATTTCAGTGAACTGGATTACAGAGAATATGTGGCTTGTCATTCTTTCTGATGCCTTCGAAAACAGGCAGATCGTTTTGAGCATACTAGGTGAAATTATTGACATATTAATTTCGATATGGCGGGTTTTTTTTTGTATTGGGGAGAATAAATATAGATTTTACTCCATAAGGACACACATGGCTTTGAGATGTAATCGTGTTAAATGGAATGGAATGATATTGATATAACGCAATAAAATGGAATGTTAATTTGAACGTTTTGAGGATTAATTAAAGAGGAAATATGCAAATAGATTCGTTAAAAATGTTTTATATTAGTTCATAAAAAAAATAATCACAAGCGAGCACAGCTTGCAAAGTGTGTAATTTAAATACTTGTTCATCAAAAAGCTATACAGCCTTAGATATCGTCATTGCTGGTTCATGCTTCTGACAAATTAGCCGTGAGATTAAAAATTTGGTGTTTATAAGATTAAAGTAGGCGATGGTTTTTTCTCCGTCCAGATTCTGTGTATCTTGATTTGTTTGCAAAATAGTTCCAGGGGTGAAAATCCACTGATATAATAAAAAGATAAAAGCTGATGACTTACAATAGTAAATATAATAAATCAATTAATCTTTTTTTATGCTTATTTATGGATAATTTCAATGCAATGCGGGCTAATTAGAGTCATTGAACCTTCTATGCAGCTGTTTTGTTGACGTCATAAAGCACATTGATCGAAGATTTGGTAATTTCACGAACATTTTGTGAAGAAAACTAACATGAAATGACGTTTGTGTAAGCTTCTTTAAGCTAATTCTTCCTGCTGGTGAAATGAAGTCGTTCGCTTTGGCACACTGGTGTCTTCGTCAATGCCTTTGAAGGTTAACGACATCTTGCAAATTTTTGGCAAGATCTGAGTCGAACTTTAGTCATACATGAACCATAGCTTACAACTAGGGACTCCAATCCCAGCACAGTTTTTCAATCTCGGGATCGCGGGATCATAAATTGAAAATCCCGGGATCATGGAATCTCGAGATTTCTAGTAAACAAACTAAATATATTAGGTTCATTTAAAAACTGCAACAATAAGCAGTTTATAAACTGTTTTGGAATTTTTCAAAAATAACTTGAGTCATAGCTTGAGTCATCAAACTGCAGTGACGCAAGAATCATCTGAAAGTGCAGCTGCACAGTAACATACGATTATGGCTACGGTCGGTAATATGATGATGCCAACATATTGCCAGCAAGCTGGAGTTACGTCAACCACTTCCCCTCCGCAACCAATGATGCAACATCAATGGCAGCAAAACAACATAAACCCACCGCACCCGACGTTCTCGAATTGGATTTTACTCCGCGGCTAAACAATTTCGATAGTCCGCCGTACAGCAGTCAGACGCCCAACCTATCGAACAGCGACTACAATTTGTTCCACCTCAGTCGAGCACGTCATCATTTGCCTTACAATAGCAAACAGCAGCTGTGAAAACAAGCATCAACAACAACTATGCCGTTGTGAATAAGACACTTTTTATCAACTAATCCATAGAAAAACTAAGCATCTAAAGTAACGATGTATTTCGAGGCATTTCGTGAAGAAGTACACACAACCTCGCGGATACGATCCAGAGCAAGTCATATAAACTTTGACTAACGATGGTGCGCTGATGATAAGAAACACCAGCTCAATAGAATATTCCTAAAATCGTAGAGCAAGTCGTTCCCATAAACCAAATAGCTTTTACAAATAAGGATTGTAATAAAAAAAAAGGACACCTAATACACAACATAAATACACATCCACAATCCAAATTTAGTTTATCATTTTTCCAAACCCACGATACCCTTAGAATCATTTTTACTAATGTTCGAAGAACAATTATTTTTAACCCTTTGGCGCCGGCGGCCATTTTAGTGATATTTTTAATATACCTATTATTCCATACACAAATAATTTTTGCAAAAATAAAGTTGACGAAATAAATTTCTAACGTGTTTTAAATGCGAATCGGATAAAATTTTGGAATTTTTAACCCCACGTGTGCGCTAGGTGCCTAAAAAGAGAACGGGAAAATTTGAAAATGTTTAAATTGCGATAACTTTTGACAGAGCTATCAAAGCATAACGAAGTTTTCAGAACATATTGGTATTATTTAGTTGTAAGTTTGTGTTGCTTTTAATGAGCGTGTTGGCAACCCTGTAGCTTGGGCAGGCACTGAAAGTGAAAACCTCCAAATCATCGACTCTCCTGAAAAAATGACGTTTCTTCAAAAAAAAAGTCACTCATATGTAAATTATATGCTTTGTTTACATAGCCAAAGTAAAAAATTTGATATGTTATAACGGTCACGCCTGGTAACTCTTCCCCAATTTACCTATATTTTTAGCATCAAAAACTTCTGTTCACGGAAACTCACGATCCGATAAGCAGAATTAATTGAAATTTGCAGAATGTATTGGTCTCTCTCAAATAGGACCAGGTCTGATAGAAGTGATTTTGAAATGCGGGCGATTCTGTGCCAGTGGTGCCATCTTAAAAAATCACTAAAAAAGATAATTGTTTTTAGCCCTATAAATTCTGATTCAATCGTTCGATTTTAACGAAATTCACACAGTAGCTGAAACTACGTTTGGAGTTGCCAGTTATGATAATTTTTGTGCCTTAAATTTTGAAAATTCGTTGAGGAAAATAAAGTTATTTGCCCTATAGCCTCCAGTACAGTCATGGTACCATAACGAAATTTATATGGCAAATTTAAATTATTGTAGACAATATTCAGTAGAAATCTAGTTTGAAAAACAATGATAGGGTTGCCAGCTTTGATTGTTTTTGTATTTTTTGACATAGCTTTAGTAAGCGATTTCATCATAAAATTTTCAGATTGTAGTGGTCTTGTAGTAAAAATACACACCAAATACTAAGATATTGAAAGTTTGAAAGCTCTTGCGAATGGTAGCCCTAAATTTCTTTGTGTCCCTATAACTTCCAATGCAGTGATCGGATCAATACGAAATTCGCAGAGCAGGTTGACTTCAACGTGAGGCAGATATGACTTATTTTTGGTTTTGGTGCTAGCAAAGGACTGCTAGCACGAGGTGTTTTAGTTATTTCGTACCAATAAATGTTCTTTATCATAAGCAAACTTACAACATAATAAGTTTTCATTCCTAGTACTTTTTTTTTAACAAAAATGTACACTGCTTGGAAATAAAGGAGCACCTGAAAATTCACTTAAATGCCCGCCGCCGCCAAAAGGTTTAAGATATCTGAATTCTAGCAAATCATGGACCTATCTGTTATATACATCTATGTTCTCCGAAAATTTCAGCTCAATCAGATCGGCCACTCCAGAGATTATCTCTCTTAACCATTTTGCTGATATATATATATATATATATATATATATATATATATATATATATATATATATATATATATATGACGAATTTTCGGCGAAGCGATTTTAATACTAATGTTCTTCGAAAATTAGTAAAAACACAATACGAACACAATAAGCCTTTTTTTTGACAAAATCGTTCCCATAGCAATTCATATTCATAATTAATAAATGAAAAAAGAATAAACACCTGTATTCATGCAAGCAATCGTAATGAAAATGTGTCTGCAAAGAGTCAACATGATACCTTGGGACTTTCAATGCATGTGTTACTAATGTATTCAGTAATTCACTTGAACAGTTCGCAACTTATCATAACGAATTCCACTTTGTAAACGATGTTCTGGGCACGAGAAAGGATTCACGAAATCTTCTCGAAGCAGCACAAATAACAGCACTGCTATAAATCAAATAAGAGAAAAAACTATTTCAAACAAAACCAAAACACATCGATACACCAAACTCTCTTTTACTTCCTGCACAGAAAACGTTTGGTGCGAATTGAGACATAAAAACGAACCTAAATCCCCATTGTCATTTCTCCACGATTGCCATACGAGCAAATGGCATACATGGTCCTATCTGACATACATGTATCTTTTTAGGACATCCTGTGTGTGTGTGCGCCGGTACCCGGCCACTTTGCATATATCTGCCACTCTTGGAATGCCTTTTGTTCAGATTCTTCAGGCGAAAGAATTTCAAGTTAAATATTAAAAGCATCTACACCGCACGTATCGGAATGATATCACGTTGCCGATACCGTCGTAGACGTCGTCGCTTGCGTTGTTGTCGTCATCCTTTTTGTCATCGGCTGCAGGAAATAAGCAAATATTTGAAAGAGTTTTGTCTGAATTCCTTTTTGTCAGTCACTTGAGAAAGTTTGATCGTATTTTCGCTTTCGTTTTGTTGTCGGTCGAAATGAAACCATTTATATATATATTCGTACACTTCCTCAACACTGTATCCTGTCGAAGAACGGAAAAAGTGTGAAGCGAACCCACGTTGATTTCCCATCAAATCTTATAGATGTCTTCATTGCTGATGGGAATAATTTAGCATAAAGCAGACCTATCACATGTGAATCCCGTATTCGAATAACAATATGGAAATTTCGAAGTGATTTCATTCTGTTTCGGAGCATAAGAAGAGGATGAACGCTTTTTGAAAGTTAGCATCCTTTAAATTGTGTGTGCATTAATTTTCGAAAATAGACATCAAGCGATTGCTTGCAAATAAAACGTTAGTTGAGCGATGCTTGCAGTTTTTTTGGCTAAACTTAAATCTAATATAAAAAAAATTATATGTGACCCTAGACAACTAAAACATAGGCATGACTACAGACCCCTTCAAATTGTTCAGATACATTAGACTTTCTGTAATCCAATCTCGAAAAATACCCGCCGTACCATTCTCCATAAGCCCCAAGTAGATCGAGCTTAATTTTGCATAAGACAAGTAGTCCGAATCTCCATCTACGCATGCTGGGAAACAGAAACGACATCCTATGTAAATTTTTGGTCAATATTCCTTGGACCCAGAATAAATTCGACCGTCTTTTGTCGTCGTTGTTATTCAGGGACCAGAAAAATAGAGATTTCATAATTGTGTGCCCACTTCAACACACAAATAACATACAAGTATTCGATGGACATTTTTTTTCATATCAATCTTTTGTCCGGCTTATGATTCAAAATTATTCTGAATTTTATCAGCCAACATGACAGATATCATCAGATAAATATATCTCGTGTAAACAAACATATTTCTTTGTGTTTCTTTATCGTTACCATTTCAAATGAATTATAGCGATTTTGCGAAAAATTGCTTTTTTGTGTTCTCGGAATTGTTGAGGATTTCGCATGACAAAATTAGAGTGCGACTTTAGGAATTATGATAGTTTGTTCAAATTTGTCGGCATAAGTTATAATGGATCTAAATTATACGTAGGCAAAGATTCGGCTAGGAGAAAGTTCCTTTTAAGGAAAAGTTAAATACTTTGGTTAAGTAAGTTGAAATAGTTGTACTTGTTTTTAACCGAAAATTTAGAAAAGTTAAATTGAAAAGGACATTCATGATTTAGTATGTATAAATTTGCAGATAAAGGGACCTCGAGAAAGAAAGTTCAGTCCAAGCGGCCATCAAAGGCTCCGTACTTTTTCACGAACTAAAGGATGTCCTTCAGCTTTTGCTCTGCCACGTGCGAGAGATCCACTAGCCAAGGCTCACCGTAGTATTGCAGTCTGGTTTTCCCCAGTGCCGGGCAGTGACACAGGAGATGTTGGATAGTTTCTGAGACCCCCGGCTCTTAACACATCCTACAGGTGTCGCTCGTTAGGAGTCCCATTTTCATAGCATGTGCTGCTACAAAATAATGGCCAGTAATGTTACCAACGAGTCGTTTGCAGTCAATTCGCGTTAACTCGAGAAGGTATTTGGTTGATGCGAGATTGTATGATCCGCACATGATTTTGGTTACCCTGCAGGCCTGAGTTGCACCCCATCTGCGCGTCGCATCCTGCATCATTTGAGAGTCGATTGAATACTTAATCGTTTGGATTAGAGTAAGGATGTCCACCGCTCCCGAAATGGGACGACTAGCCCCATACTTGGCTAACGCATCCGCCTTCTCATTTCCATCAATGCCCTTATGACCGGGAACCCAGAAGATTCTAACTCTTTTGCTGTTGCCCAGTCTGTTCAGGTCCTGAATGCAATCGAATACACTTTAATTTTTATGTGTGAGACATCAGTTGACTGTCCGTAAAGATATTTAATACTTCACTAGTAGTATCCTTTGGCATATATCAGATCTGCGGCTTTACGCATCCCAAAAACCTCCGCCTGGAAAATACTATCGTGATTCGGAAGCCTAAAAGCTGCTTCCAAAAGCTGCATCTGCAGAATATGCTGCAGCTCCTACTCCTGCAGCTGTTTTTGAGCCGTCAGTGTAGATGCTAACAGCTGCAGGGGACATTTGCCGATTCCATTCCTGCCCATCTCTCACAGTCGCTCGATATCCCCGCTCAAAGCACAGAGTGGGAACCAGGTAGTCAGTGCTTTTTTTTTCTATGATAATGCCAAAGCTCAGGGGATTACCCTTTGAAGCGAATGCTTAGCGTTGGCGGTAGGGAGACACATATGGGAGAAGCCGATATCAATTATTCCATTATTCTTTTAAGTGTCACATTTATTTCTTATTTTCTAAAGCGCTAGTGCTATGCCTAGTCGCTTCTAAAGCTTTAATGTGACACTTAATTAATGAAGCGCTGGTATTATGCCCAGTCGCCAACTGTTAAGACAACACAAGACAAACAAATACAGCTATGGGCACGGCGGGACTCGAACCCACGGCCAGTAGACCCCTGCGTATCCCCGTTCAATACTGCTGTGGCCGAAGGATCCTGACTCGAAGTGTCCTGATTCCCTAAGCCTAACAGCAGCTTTTGCGGCAGTTCCTTTAACGAAGAGGTCAAGCGGGGGGAGATGAAGCAAGACGTTCAGAGCAGACGAAGGAGTCGAGGCTAAGGCACATGTAGTGCAGAGGGCCACCAACCGCTGAATTCTATTCGCCATGCTAGCGAAGGTGGTTTTATTCACTGCTGGCCACCAGACCAAGCATCCGTAAACAAGGATCGGCCTAGCTATCGCCAAGTAGATCCAGTCTGTTAGAACAGGGCTTCGACCCCACGTTTTACCCAGCACTCTCTTGCTGGCATAAATCGCGTTGCTTGCCCGCTTAACTCTTTCATTTAAATTTGCCTTCCAGGTGAGCTTGCTGTCCAGAATAAGACCCAAGTACTTAGTTTGTAACTTGAGACCCAACCTGGAGCCGCCCAGCATGATTTGGTCTAAATCAGGAGTTTTGTACTTCCTAGTGCAGAGCACAATATTCGTCTTATTGGGGTTAATGCCAAGACCCACGGTATTCGCCCACACGTCAACCAGCCCTAGAGAGTACTCGATGAGCTGACCAAGGATATGTGGAAACTACTCCGCTGGTATGAGCCTGTGCTTAAGCATGTTGCTTATGAAGCTAGAAATAGCGGGGTGAGTGTTGTGTGCATGAAGGCTCTCCATAATAGCTGTTGTGTTCACATTATTGAAGGCGCCTTCAATATCTAGAAAGGCTCCCAAGGCGTATTCTCTGTAATGGAGTGCCCTTTCAATTTTGAGGACTACCCTATGGAGAGCCGTTTCGACAGATTTCCCTTTCATATACGCCTTTTGGGCTTTCGATAGAGTTTGAGTACCAAGTATTTGTTTGATATCTAGATCAAGTAATCTTTCGAAAACTTTAAGGAGGAAGGAAGTCAGGCTGATTGGCCTGTAGTCCATCGGATACGCATGGTTGACTTTACCTGCCTTGGGTATAAATACAACCTAAGTTGTCCTCCAGGCTGCAGGTACATGGCTTAGCACTAGGCAACCTTTGTAAATTTGTATTAGCCAGGAAATGACCGGCAGAATTCCATCCGGACCAGGAGACTTGAAGGGCTTGAAGGTGTCAATTGCCCAGACAAGCCTCTGCCTGGTGACAACTTCGCCAATGCCTTCAATATCATGCAGATCAAACGCCTGCACACGAGTGAAAGTGGTGGAGTCATCCAAATAGCCTGGAAAGTGAGTATCTACGAGGATCTTCAGCGTTTCCGAGCTGTTGCTTGTCCACTCCCCATCAGACTTGCATAACAGACTAGGCGCGACAAGGCGTTAGCCAGCGAATTTCTGAGTCTTCCCGTCTCCGAGGTGGATTCAATCCTGCCGCACAGCTCTTTCCAGGAGCTCCATTTGGCCTTCCTTATTTTCGTTTTGTATAACAAATAAATACAAGTAGACACGTTGTGATTATTTTTATATAATACATGTTTTTATGCACCTCCTTCCTTCCACACTCTCCATTCAAATTATATTTCATAATTATGTTCTCGTAATATGTTTTCATTTGCAGCCACAAGCATGTATTCATCTTAGTTTTGGAAAAAAATCATTCAAACATATTAACAACCAAACTAATTGATGCGCCTTTGACGCTCCCCACTCATAAAAATCTAAGAAAACTCATGTTGTCAAACTAGGTTGTCAATGATTGCACGTAGTACGGTATCCGCAAAAGATTACTAATTGCGGCAGTAATTTTCAATTAATGAATTTCGTGTTGAGTTAGTCCTATTGTTAGTTTAATTATTAGTGGTGTGAATTCGTTTTTAAACTAAAAATCGCCAATCCGATGGTATGAGAGCCGATTGTAGTAAAACAACTCTCTACCATGCAGTTCGATCCCCATTTTAAGTTAGATTTTATCGATTCCGCTTGCTTTTTGGGCCAATAAGGTAAGTAATCATATTGAATCTTCACCATGAACCGCTTTTACGGCATAAAAATATTCTTAATAGGTAGCAATTTAGATAGATGTATTCGGCAATCATTGAAACTTGTACTTTGTTTACATTGATTTGACAACATGAGTTTTGTCAAAAGGCAGAGGGGAAAGCATTTTTCAAGAAGAACTGATGCCGTACACATACGCTCATGTACGTGTATGTCGCCCATCCATTTCTTCTATATCTTTGCCTCAAAACTTTTAATTATTTTAAACCTTTATTTTGCCGCATTTGTCAGCCTACGATGGCAATTCTTAATGAGCAAAATATATTAATTTTTTTAATAGCATTCTTTTTCGTCCTTTTTTCTGTATAATTACTTATATATTCCATATAATATTGATTTATTCGTCTGCTCCGAAAAAAAAAACAAAAGCCTTCTTGAACTCCATAATTCGCATTACCATTCTATATCTGCCTCATTCTCATGCACAATTCATTTCATTCTTTCTGTGTCAATGTTCGCCTCATTTTCATAATTGAGTGGTCGCCCGGAAAAAAAGCACTCTCGCACCACACCGACCCGTATCCTTATGTTGGAATTTTCCACGTTATCTGCATTGCCTGTTCTCGGCCTTTGCCAAGCGCTGACTAACAAAAGTATAAGCATGACCGCTACAAGTTCAAGTTCCCTGAATACCTTACTAACAGGCTCACAGCCAAAGGACAAATTCAGACGAGTGTAAATGTGCCACATTAAGCGACCAGAGAGTCAGTATCGAGCAAACACACAATCTAAACCGCCCAACAAATAACAACAGACCATGAAAAAAGCCAAGCAAAACAAAGATCCTCTTCGGTTTGCTAATGTCCTGTGAATGGCTCCCAGAGATGACATTAACAGATAAGCAGTTATTAGGCCGGTGAACTGTTTACAAAACAACGGAAAATTTTTTATGAGACCGAGTTGGAGGCGGTAAAGTTCTTTGATTAACAATCAAGAGGAAAAGGCGAGAAACCGCAAGTGTGTGTTTATTCAAAAAAATTTATCACGGCATAATGTTGGATTTGCATGAGACGGAAAAGAGGGTGGAAATGAAGACCGATGGAATTTGTTTAGCATTACAATGAAAAAAAAGATGTATTTGCATTTTTTTGGATATCTCCATGTCACGATTGCACGATAAAATGCGTAGATTGGAACTTGCACTAAATTGTTTGGTCTGAATTGATTTCAGTGCTGATGAAGTTTGATATGATGTATTCAGTGAGTCAAGCACTAGATTTTGGCGTAAAAGTTATTTGATTGGGATTCTGGAGCATAAACAAAGCAGACCTAGATATCAAACCATATACGACTCAACTCATCATGCACGTAACAATATTCAGTGGCAGTGCATTAATCTAAATATGCCAAGCGGGTTAAGCTATTTTGCCAAAAAGAATTAGAGGCACTAGATACCATTTTCGTTAGTAATCAATTTTGTGCTAATATCGTCATTCCTCGCATTTCTTATGATTCCTTACTGAACCATTAATATTGCATTGACATTTACCTGCGATTCCGTACAGATTGGTTCCTTGTATGTATGTGCTTCGTCTTGTAACATGACTGATGTGAACTGTCTGTAATTATTAGCTTACAGGCTTGGAACATACCATTACGAGGGATGATCCAAAAATAATGATTATCACGTATTCGCAATACTCTTAGAAATAAATTCCTTGTACTCATACTAGCTAAGCTATAAAAAACCAAATAAATATGTTGCCATTTCACGAAGATATATTTTTTTGAGTCTTAGTAACGCTCGATTTTATTACGAAAAAACCAAGTTACAGATGAGATTGCGAGAGAGAAAGAGACATTACTCAGTTCTTTAATATATTTTAGCCTGAATACAAAATTGTCTCAAATCCGAGTTGTTGAGAATACTTTTGGAAAATACTTTTTAAAAATTTAAAAACAATATTATGACAGAAAGTAAAGGGCGAAGAGGCAATGTTAGAGATAGGCCCTGAAAAATACTCAGCGGATAATGGAGAAAAACATAAAAAAAGAAGAAATTGTAGCGAAAGAAGCCAAAAACTCGGAGAAGAAAAAAGAAATCTCAAAGTCACTAAGGCAAATGGAACAACAGAACGGTAGGTTATGTCAAATTATCACATAACTGATGAAAACTCCGGCAGATCTTTCAGCACAACATAAAAAAACAAAAAACTAATTAAACAAAGCTGAGAACTTACGGACGACACAGTAAAATATTTTGGCAACGAGGAAAAACAAAAACTTAAGGAGACATTACCGACACCTTCACTAACAGAGAAAAAACTAAACGGCTTCACTTGCATCGCCAGCGATGGAGTGCACGGGCACTGAAGGGCAACTAGATTGCAAATTGGACATGGAATTGCAGGATACTATCTTATTATCAGCGATACTTTTCCCTACGGTGCAAACATCTGCTATTTGCTCTGGATTTTCGTCAACATACAATCTTGAGCTAATAGATTTTCTTTGACGTGTTCTTCCTGGTGCTATATTTATTGTTCTTCAAACTTTTTTTTTCTCGTTATTTCCCGCCTCTATTATTTTGTTTTTAAAATATATAGCTTTTGTCTTCGATATTATTTCGTTCAGTTTGTTCCTATACTTATGAAAATATTGGCTCAAATTTTCATTTTTAAGAGCAAGTCCTAATCTATCACGTTTTCTAATTGATGCTAGAAGGCCGGAAGACATCCATGGTTTTAGTTTTCTACTTTTATAATTTTGTTTTGTTATTATCTTACTGCTCCCTTCTATAAGTTTTTTTAATTTATCATGAAACAAACTAGAGCATAAGTTTATATCTTCGGAAATTACGACTTCCAGCCAGGATTCGTTAGCCAATTTTTCTAACAGTAATATATAATCGACCTTTTTTGAGTTATGTTGACTAGATATTGTGGTTTCAATCTTTAATATTGCACTTTTAAGATGTGTGAAAGTTTCTCACTCATTTTTTTATTATTTCCCATGAATCTGTTTTCAGGGAAAACTAAGATTTTGACATCTGTCTAAATTGAATCACATGTATTTTCATCCTTGTGAAAATTATTTGAGTTTCATTAAAGGGTCGGATTTGATATAATTTTGATTTGCTACCTTCTGTTTGACTCGTTTTGCTTTTGTTTTGTACATTGTTGGATGAATACTGTTTTGGTAATTATTAAGTCAAGATTATAAAGTTTAATAGCAACATCTTAAAACTGAACTTACTGTAAAACTGAACTTACTGTAGTCTTGATTTCGTATTTTTCATAGGAATATTAAAGTTCCTTTAATTTCAGTCCTTGAAGAGCGGTATTCTGACAAAACACGTGACAAATCCAGCTACTCAATTATTCTCAAGAATAAAATAGTAACAATGCTTTGTAATTCAATCTAATTAATCTCCTTAGATTCCGAAATACTAAACATCAAGCTTAATTCTCCTTGTCAGGTTACATCACACACAACGTCAATATTACCTTTCGCATGCAGCGAATACTCTTTTGTACGTGTTAACTACTAATTTGATTTCCTTCGATTGACACTCCAAAGCATACTTCAAGAGAAATGATATGTACGCTAATGAATATTCGAAATTCATACGATACAATCACCCATAACATACCGTCACTAAGGATCTTTGTGTAATGATGTTTCCTTCGCGACAGCTCATTAAACTATTTACCTTTGAAATTACCGCAAGCTTGCTTCTATCGAATATCTAAACAGCTTGATTTCTGTTCAAACAATTAACTGAATTATACTGTTAAAACTTTGTCGTAAGGATTACATCCGTGGGTAAGAGGTGAATCTAGAAAGCTGGAATGTGGTATTCTATTGTTTTTGCGAAAATGTTTAATGATGAACAAATTTACCGATGCTATTGATAGTGATTCGTAATTAATTGATTGGCAGTCAGTAAGAGTGAAGGATTACTTTCGAAAGCTGAATTATGGCGAGTTAGAAAGATATTTTTGGAAGCAATATCCAGAAGTAGCTCATAAGTTTACAATGATTGATTGCCTGAAGTAGTTTAGGTAGTAAGTGGCTTTACAATTATGATTCTTTCATCAATCAGTAATCAAATTCAAACCCACTTTTTATAATTTCATAGCCTTTGATACGTGTAACTGAATAATAAAAATTATCTTCGAGCAAAATTTTGAATAATAATTTTTGAATTTATTATTTATTATAATTTTTTAATCTATTTATTTTCCTAGAAAAAATAATATTCTTCATTAATCTATCGATTAGAAAATATCTTGACATCACAAAACGAGAATTTGATGCTTTTTAGACAGCGCGTTTACTCAATTTCAAACGTAAAATGGCGTGCAATTACTTTCACTCATTTTCAATGCCCGCAACAAATACATCAACAAAACTGAAAGTAGCAGTGCAGACAAAACAATGAATTATTCCCACGTTTCCAAAATTCGAGCTAAAATAATTAACGTTTCCCCAAAAATTTCCCTACATTAAACATTTAAATTATTACCCTTTTCATTCGTCGGTCCACAATCTTTTTCCCAACATCCTCAGTACACCTTCACGCTTAAAAGCTTAAATTCGAACAAAGCGAAACACTTCTCGAGAGTGCTCTTTGAAGGTCTCATCACCCGTCAGATACGAAAAATAAATTATCTTAAGTGCTTTATAATAACAAAAGGACACCTTGAAGATAAATACGACTCGAGGAAACGTTTCGTGTAAACAACGAAAAATATCCGGCCGTTATACGTCAGATGTTTCTGAAACCATGGCATAGACGGAAACACAAAAACACGGCTTCAAGGAAAATACTAAGCGATCTTCTCAAGAAAAATGAATAATGAGGAAAATATTATGGACTTGTGGTTTCAAAAAAAAAGACCTTTTTCATGTTCTTTTTCGTAGCTCAAGTGTTCTAATTTTACCAAAATTTAGGGACAGAAAGTTGAAGTGACCGAAAATAATTTTAGAAGGTGCTGATTTTCGATTTTAAATTGTATGGAGTAAAAGTCATAGTTTGAACAAAGAGTTTTTGATTGTAATACTGCCCTAATTCGCCGAAACGTTTTATCTACATTTTAGCGCTTTTGACATACTCAATGATTTGTACTGGATATATATGGAGAGTGCATTTTTCAATATTGATTTTAACATACTATCACAAAAGGTAGGTTTTTCTAATTTCGCAGAACGATGTAATAGAGTATGTAGTTTTCGAGTCCGGTGTTAACTCAAAAATGACAAAAAAGGTAGATAGAACGTTTATGGGAACTAGGGTAGAATACATAATAGTATTTTATTTTGAATAATTTTGAGACTTAAAATTTTCAGAAATTTTCGCGTCTATAATAAGCTTTCTCGCGTTTTGCTAATATTTTCTTGTTTCCAATTGTGATATTTATAATATGAACTACTGTAAGCCATTTTATAGTGTTTTGTTTTCAAAATCAAGAATTAAGTCTCATTTTTTATTTCTGCCATTTAAATAATATGAATTTGAAATGAAGCTCATACTTATGGTATTTAAGCTGCAAAATATTGCCTTGTCCTTGTTGAATAGTTTTCACCCACACTGGACGCCAGAATATATGATCACCTCTGATGAGAACAGCGTGGCTGTGTGTCTTCTAATGAGTTTGCTTGTTTGTTTTTCTGAATAAAGTTTATTTTGTCAGTACAGGTGTTAAACCAACAATAAATTTGATCAATTTTTCCAAGAAAACCTGATTAAACATGAAATTTCAAAAATTCAAAAATTTTCGAATTTATTAAGTTACTTGTTTAGTAACTATTACTTATTTATTTTAGGTGTAATGCATGTGTTTAAAACAATTTTATTTATTTTAATATGGTTTTCCAATTTAATAAAACGAAATGTGCTATTCACCTGGTTACTGGTACTGACAAACTGAAGATTATATTATTCAAAATTTTAATATCATCCGAACTATTGCAAAACATCCAAAGGATAACACTAGCAATTTTATCATATTCCATTCCGCATGCTTCCGAAACGAATAGGTGTGAAAATGTCATATTCAACTTCTACCCTTATCATTTGCTTTGTATTCCCTGCTTGCATATGCAACGGTACATATTTTATCAGATCGAGCGCTTTCACAGAACGAAAAGCAAACGTTTTGTGACCTACCACTAATGTCACTGCGTATGATAACGCTGACTATACATTTCTAGATTTTCCCGCTACTTTGGAAAATATGTCTTTCATTTTCATCCGATTCACTCATTCCTGTTTCTTGTTCGCTGTATTATTTACTGGGCAACATTCGCTTCCGACAGTTTGACAGAATTCATAACCGGACTATGAAAAGTTGGCACCTCTCATACGCCATTGCATAGAAATCGGTATCGTCTGCTTGTTTTGCATGCTTTGTTCGATTTTGATACGACTGGGGCATACGGGCTCGATCTGGGACGGCAACGACTACAGTTTACGTCAGTTGGCTTCAATGAAACGAACAGCATAAAGCCTTTTGTTCTATTTTATTAGAATCAAGATTCAGATCTCAACTTAGTTTGTGATAACAACATGCAAAATGGAAACTCTGCTTGTCGGATGAAATAGATTTTGAGGCAGATTTTATTAATTCCTGGTAACTACTAGCTCTTATTTTATTCGTGATTTTGAATATTTGATATTCGAAATGTTCTTGATGAAATGTTCAAACAAGACATACTCGACAGTTGAAAGTAATTTGATTGAAATACTATAATATTGTTGAAATTCGAAGACACAGCCAATCAATCCAACATTCAAGGAATGATAGCAGGAAAAATAGCTTTCATGTAAAACTATTTACGTGAAAAAAACACGAGATATTTTAATAAATTACACATGTAAACTTTCTAGAAAATTTTCCGAAAATCATTTAAATACTTTTGAAGTTTTTGCCAAAAAGCAAAAAAATTTCAGGAGGTTCGATGATTTGAAAGATTTTTTTTCTGGAACCTGCCGTAGCTACAGGGTTACCCACACTGTTTTGTCAACATCAATACGCTCTGCAATTTTTACGATCATCCAATGTTTCTGTCAAAAGTTATGACAAATCAAAATTTGAAAAAAATGTTTGCCTACTTTTAGGCACTCAGCACCCACACATGGCTCAAAATTTCCAATTCTCTACCATAGACAAGCTTAAAACATAATAAGTTATCCTTCCCAATACTTTTTTTACAAAAATTTACGCTGCTTGGAACTACAGGAGCACCTGAAAATTCATTAAAATGACCGCCACCAACCACCGACCGCTTAGGATGACTTTATAGTCACTATTGTTTAGGAAATGCAATGAGAGCGTTCCCGTACTTTTCATGAATTCTTCCACCACATGATTCAGTAAAATTCAGGAAAATTCAGTGACTGAAAGTACGGGAACAGACCTATTATCTCCCTTAATCATTTTGCTGATATATATATATATATATATATATATATATATATATATATATATATATATATATATATATATATATAATATATATATATATATATATATATATATATATATATCTATACATATATATATATAAAGAAATATGAATTTTCGGCGAAACGAGTATAATACTAAATTTTCTTCGAAAATCAGTAAAAAAAAACTATTTCGTCAAAACTGATCAGTACAACATACGGTTGATGGCAGTTGAACAATAAGATAAGCTTAGAGCTCTGGTTTGGGGAGAGTTTTGATATGTGAACAAAATCTTTTGAACCACTCTAATAAAATAGGTCTTTTGAGATAACAAAGATTAGGAGACTCTTGGCCATACATTCCGTTTCTAAATACCTAATACAATCTTCCTCAAAGATTCCAATTTTTGAATTTATTGCCCCTCCGACAAACTGTGCAGTAATTGGTATTTTTTGTAACATATTTTGGCGAGATTGTGGCCAATTTCTCTGAAATGTGTTGAAATTGCTATTAAAGGTAAAGAATAAAACTGACATAAATTTATGATTTATGTGAACATGTTTTGCTCTTATCTTTTTTCAATACCTTCTATATGCCTTCTAGAATGTTGCCAAATTATTTTGATATCAGAAATTCTGGGAAGCATTCATTCCTATACAACTTATTTTAGCACCTTAAAGAGCTATTTAAGGAAAATTTCGATACCGTTATATGAAAAATCAATGTTTGATTCAAGCTGTGCATACAAAGAAACCCAAACGAAACCGCCTAAATTAATTCAAAAGGTACAGTATGAAACTACGAGGGTGGGGTGAAAAGTTTCCGACCCGATAAAGAAAAACAATTTTATGTGAATTTTTTTGCTTTTTTATTTTTCTACATAATTTCTATCAAGACAAATACATTTTTTATATCAGTGCTCTAAAGTATTAATACCGTTCTTAAATTTCATTTTCTTGAGCGCATCAAAATGCGCATTAACAGCTTTGATAACCTCCTCGTTGGTCGCATATTTTTTTTAATTTTTTGAGATTCCGAAAAAGATGAAAGTCACGGGAGGCTAAATCTGGTGAATATATGAATATAAACAATTCGAATTTCAGTTAGTTTTTTTTAGCCATCGCAACGACTGAGGTATGGGCAAATGCGTTGTTGTGGTGAAACAAGATTTTTTTTCCGTGCCAAATGAGGTCGTTTTGTTTTTCCCACATCTTACAAACGCTGCAACAACCCTGCCTAATATTCTCCAATGATGTTTTTCTCCTTCTGCAGATAATCAATGAAGATGATTTCTTTTGCATTCCAAAAAAAGTCGTCATAATCTAATTGGAAAAGTTTTTTTCCCCTTTTTGGGGGTCGCTTCACCTGCTCCAGCCCATTGTTTGGATTGTTTTTTCGTCTCGAGCGTGTAATAGTGAGCCCAAATTTTATCCACAGATGTGTGTGTGCAAACTTGTGTCAAAAACACGCTGGGGTTTTGCTTGTAGGGTTTTGCTTGTAGAGTGCCAAATTTGCGGTCGAAAAAGTTTTCCGTTTTAATTTTTATTCGAGGGTTTGAAAACGTGGCACCCACCCTGCATAGAGCTTGTTCATGCACAAATGTTGATGCAAAATATTGCGCACATGTTCAGTTGATATCCCAGTAGGTCCTCTATCACAGTTTTATGAATTTTTCGATCATTTCGGAAGTTGTGAACTCAACGGAGCGTCCTGAACGTGGTGCGTCATCAGTGCTCGTACGATGTTTTTAAAACTCTGAAACCTTGTGTTTCACATTTTCATACAATGGCAAAAAGTTTTCCAGTGTTGAATCTGTCCACTTTGATTTGAAGCTGTGTTAGACCTTTTATATGGACAAATATTTAATAACCGCATGTTTTTAACTTTTTAACTTAGTCCTGCTGGCGGCATGTCTGGTTCGTACCGAAGACTTTTCAGAGACTTTTGTTGATAGTTTCTGTACATTAATTTCATTTAGTTTATCACTAAATAGATGCGCGTAAATAAGTTGCTAATTTTGACGAAGCAAAGTTATACGCTACTTTTTTATATTATCCTTAATTCAACTTACTTTAAACAAAATTTTATTGATTGTGAAAATGCACAACACTTGTGATTAAATGATGTCACCGCCATAATTACTTGACAATGAGTAATTCGAATAATTCGGAATAAAAAATACAACTTATTGTGACGGAAATGTAATGAAATCAAAGCACGCTTAAAATGTAATTTGTGTGAGTTTGATAAATATTTGCTAAGCTTGTTCCAATAAAACTTTCTTTCATTTTAAATCGAAATTTCAATTACGTATAGTGACAAGACTCCGTACAATGTCGAAAATGCGGTTATTTACAAGGTCTTTCGTTTATTCGGTTTTACACTCAGATCCTCAAAGCCTTTTAATAATACCGCAGCCTCTATATATATTTTCCTAGTCTTGGTTCATAATGTCCTTGAATAATGATGTCAAGTGTGATATTGTCATCCTCAAGTATCTTCTATACGCTTTGGAATCTTTCAAACAAAAGTTCACTCGTCGCTTACCTTTTAAATTTAAGTTCTCTTTTGTTACATATAGTGAACGTTTCAGTCTACTAAAGCATATGTCTTTTGAATCATGCGGATTGTTTCTTTGTGAGTGTCTTCTCTTTCAACGGTGTACTAAGTCTTGCTTGATAAGTTTCTAATTGCTATTTCGAAGATTTTGAATAATTTTGACCTAGGACCTGTACTACCAAAATTATTCGAAGATTTAAAGTTTAATTGCTTTTCATTTCCTCATCAATAAACTATAGCATCCTTATTTATTATAATTGCTGTTTACATAATGAATTCGTCTCTAAATAATATATTTTCGTTTTTCTTCGCTACTCTCGCTTTTTTATTGCTATTTCAGTTGTGAAATAAACAACAGCGCTGATTTTTAATTAAAATAAATAAAAAAATATGTTTCACTCTTTTGAAGGTACAGATTCGAAGGAGGATTTTATTGACACGAAAAAATCTCGCACACTGTTTTAATTGACATAACACTATTTAACACTATTGAACACTGTTAAGATAAAAATTAAGATTTACAACAATTTCATTCAACAAATGAGTTACAAACAAAGTAAAAAATAAATAACCATAAAACAAAGAAGCTGTTTTCGAATTGGTTAGCTTCATTGAGTTTTCAAAAATAGACAATTATAAACAATAACACAGGCCTGCAATGGTTTTCCTCTTTCAGTTTTGATGATTTATTTGGATAGATTTTGAAGCGCTGATTACGGAAAAAATATTTAAAACCTTCCATCACGTTAGGATTTTTTAGTAATTTAGCATCGTTTTTTTGCCAAAATTACCTAGGCCTTCCTAGTTTTTAATTCATATATTTTATTTAAATCGTTTCTTATTAAAAAAAATCACCCTGAATGTTTACATTAGACACTAATGAAGAAGTTCTGAATTATAATTAGTGAAATATAACTTATATAACTAAGTGACATATCCTTATTATCAAAAAAAAAGTGGGCTTTTGAGTCATTTGCTAAAGACCTCATTTCTAGTAGACTTAGTGTTTCTTTTTTTATAGAAATCAAGTTAAATCGTGAGAAGAGGGTTAATGAAGGCAGATGATTTTTTTTTTGTATAAATATCATTATCATTGTTTTTACAAAATCAGTACTTCCGTGCAATTCGTAACGCTCACTTGAAAAATGTCATCGCGAAAGTATTTAAACTCTCCGGACAATTTTCGCTACATTTGTGGGCAGGTTATGCTGAGAAAACAGCAGCATAGCATTACCGAATTCATAAGTAACGTTTACAATATGTATTTTGGCCTAACAATCGCCAATCAAGATAAACAGTGGATCCCGCAAAAAGTTTGTGCGACGTGCGTTCGTGAACTTCGAAAGTGGTCAAAAGGGAAGAACAATAATTTTGATCTCAAACCGCCTTTGTTATGGAGAGAACCTCAGAATCATACTGAAGACTGTTATTTTTGCTGCTGGAAGACTACAAGCTACAATTTAAAAGCAAAAAAGAACTTGGCATATCCAACATTGTAATCAGTAACACCCGCTGTGCATCGCGACCAGAACGTTGCACCGCCATCATCGCCATATTTGGAATGATTGGAAGCTGCAGACAGTGACAGTGATGTTGAAGAGGTATCTCAACTTGATGCTGAATTTGAACCAAGTACAAGTGGAATACAATTATTTCCACAATCAGAACTGAACGACTTAACGAGAGATCTAAAACTGCCAAAAGATGCAGCTGAGCTCCTCGGATCAAGACTATCTGAAAAGAATATGCTTGCTCCTAGCACATTATTTTCTTGGTATCGCAACAGGGAAAAATATTTTGCACCACATTTTGCTGAAGATCGTGATCTAGTGTTTTGTGAAGACATTCCTGGCTTAGTGAAAATGTTAAACTTCGAATATGACGCGAACGAATGAAGATTGTTCATAGACTCATCAAAACGAAGTTTGAAAGCAGTCTTTTTGCACAATGGCAATAAGTACGCTTCATTGCTGTTCACCTGTTCTGTACATTTGAAGGAATGCTACGACAACTTGAAAAATGTGTTAGATAAAATAAGAGATCTGAAGGTTATAAGTATACTGCTCGCCGCTCGGTCAACAAGATGTCCATACAAAGTACCCTTGCTTTCTCTGCGAGTGGGATAGTCGAAAGAGAGGACAACATTGGACGAAGAAAGAGTGGCCACCGAGGGCTGAACTGGTCCCTGGAACAAAAAATGTTGTGAGAGACAATTTAATCCCCCGAGAAAAAGTTTTGCTACCCCCTTTACACATAAAACGGGGGATGATGAAACAATTTGTGAAGGCGCTGAACAAAAAAGGAGAAGGTTTGAAATATCTACACGAAATTTCTCCATCTCTGTCTGAAGCTAAACTGAAAGAAGTTATTTTCATCGGTCCGGACATGAAAAAATTGATGAAAGATATAGCTTTCGATGAAAAATTGAGTGAAATTGAGCTAAAAGCCTGGAAATATTTTAAGGAAGCAGTGAGACATATTTTAGGAAACCACAAAAGTCCAAATTATGAGGAAATTGTGGAGAAAATGTTTGAATATTTCCGAAAATGGGATGTTTGATAAGCATTAACCTTCATTTCCTTGATTCGTATTTGGACTACTTTCCTAATAGCTTGGGAGCAGTAAGTGAAGAGCAAGGCGAAAAATTTAACCAGGATTTGAAAGAGATGGAACATCGCTATCAGGGAAAGTGGAATAAAAGAATGATGGCAGATTATTTTTGGCTGTTAAAACGAGATGATCAAAGTCGGAATTTCAAGCGAAAATCTTACAATCGGAGCTTCGGCGAAGTCGGGAGTATTTAGGTAATATTTTTAATTTATTTATTACTGTCCCTCAAATGTATTTCTAATGTTTTAAAGTCATGTAATTGTTTCTTAATTGTAACAAAAAATAGGTACTTAAGTAAAATTGCCTTGTTTTCGAATTAATACAAATGGATTTTTCAAAAAACTGAGGATGATAGGAAAATTACAAGTACATATTCGTAATCTACGCACCAAAATACCTCAAGATCAGCATTCAAAGCCAAAAGGGGAAAATAAGAGTTAAAATTTGCAGACC
The DNA here is from genome assembly GCA_963978885.1 of Nemotelus pantherinus. Classification (NCBI taxonomy): domain Eukaryota; kingdom Metazoa; phylum Arthropoda; class Insecta; order Diptera; family Stratiomyidae; genus Nemotelus; species Nemotelus pantherinus. Next base: position 125,736,780 of record OZ022265.1, read on the forward strand.
TGTTTAATTAATGATAAAACTTTGTCCATTAATGTAAATTTTAACTATTAATTCGAATTTGGAGTCAGCAGCATTCGACAAACAAATTCGTTTTATCCTATGAAAATTTCTTTTGCTCCTCTCAACTCAAAAGTGAAATACTTTACAATCGCCTTTGTCACAATGTCAGTAAACCTTAATAGACAATCTGATTCTCATCATCAGCACAAGTATGCCTGTCTCAAACAATCAGCACTTCTAACCAATATAATTTTATTCGAATAAACTAGGTACTGTTTCGAACGACACATACAGGACTCAAGACTGTAGAGCTCTTGAGTACATAATGTTGCATTAAAGTCAACTTAATAAAGTTATCGCAAACGAGGCATCTTCTCATCGTCCGTTCGCTGGTTACGACTACAGCAGCTTGTCCTAATGAAACCATTTCGTCCGTTTAGTAATGAAAACCTTCGGGCGGTTTTCCGGTGACATGAAACCAAATCAGATACCAGTTAATTTTAGTTAATACTAGCAAACGAAGTGTCTGTGTTGCCGCGAAGATGACTTTTTGTCCCAGATTCATCGAGTAGATAGCCAGCAGCGCTGATGTCCTTCAAAAGAGACTAGTGATGCGATCGACCGTGAACCGGTACTAGTTATTTTAAAAGCTCTCGGTAGGAACGATACTATGAATATTGCTCAAAGGAAAATCATTGAGATAAAGTTTGAGTTCATTTTCTTCCGCTTCTCAAGCAATGGCATTGAATATGAGTTGATATTAGCAATGTCTAGGTGCATCTTACTTTGAAGTGCTCGTTTTGTATTTAATGGTTGCTCCGAAATCACCTTGAATTAAGAAGAGCGTTTGCAAAAAAAAAACCATGATATTGAAACGAACATATTTTTGAATTTATTGAACTTTGTTGATAAAATAAAAATATGTTGCATAGTACCACTTATGAGGAAGCTATTGTGTACCTAATGTAGATTGTGGAACTTTTCTTTTTTTGAAGCAATATGAACTTTGAAGTCAAACAAACTTATGTAAAATATTTCTGACTTCCTTCTTTGCTGAGTTTTTTGGTTAAAAAGAAAGAACATATTCTATGATTTTTCTTTGCTATAAAAACTTGCACGTTGAGTGCTAATTTACTTTTGTTCTGATTTTGATGAAAATATTCATGTAAAATTATTTCGCGTACGTGAATTCATGCATGATAATATTACTTGCGTAAAATTTATGATTTAGAAATAATCAAGTGCCTCTTAAATCCAACTGGTAATTCAAAAATCTACTTGTTGCAGCCGAAGAATTCTTTAAATTTCTAAATGTGTTTTTCGAACAGTTTCGACTACAGAAATTGCATTTCTGTACTCATCAACCGCTTCACAGATGCAAGCAACTACCGAAGCATGTTTTTATGTCACGTACCTATGAGAGCATTCCTAGCATCCCTCTTGACACACGAAAATAAATCCTGAAAGCAGAACAAGGTCGATAAAAATCTTTCTACAGCTCTAAGGCACAGAAGAAAAAAAACATTCTGAAGCCCAAGAGCGACTACATGAGACATTCATCACCTACTCTAATTGTTACACACTGACAAATTTCACAACCCAGTTAATTTTGAATTCGGCTCCAAGAGCGCTTTGAAGTTTGTTGCATTATCCACTTTTTCATACGCTTCACGTAAAACTGTATCGTTGTTCACCAGTGTAGTGTTTCTTAACGTTAATTACCCTTAACAAAATCGCTGTGCCTTGAATGGAGCACAAAGGTCGCTGTTAAATTTCCACAGGCAGAACATGCATGCTGGCAAGCGATGTATGCAATGGAAACGTTACATGAAATTTTTTTTACCATTTTTCCTCTTCTCGCAGTAATAAGTGCGCAAAACTTGCTCCTTGGGAGAATTTGTAGCAGAAAACTTTTCGAATTGTATGAGAAAAATGCTACTCAACTGGTATTGCTTGGCTGTCGACAGGGACATAAGTTACATTCGTCCATGCATCCGTGTATGTGAAAGCAAACACATCTGTGTGTACGTATGTTTTTTGGTAAATTGGTTCAAGTTTTTTCTTGCCAGCATCCATTTATGCTTGCGACAGTGGAGGAGGTTAGCAAACACAGTTTGCTTGTTTACTCTCCTAATGCTTACAGGACGGAAGCGCTCAGAGGGATGTTAAAACTACCGACCGAACTAATGGACTCCTTGTTCTTTTAGGAAGTTTTATTCTACCACTTTGTCCTTCACGTGTGTTGTTTTTCATTCAAAATAAGAATCCACTTGGATTTTTTTTTATCTCCTCGGGATCTAGATGTTTCCACTTAAGCGTAGTTTTTTTATCATTGAAAGATACAGGCTACTGAGCTACACCACATAAGTTTTTTTAACTTATGATAGAGATTTTAATGATTTTTGCTGTGAAATATTTCATTGCGGCTATCACATATACTAATTAAAATACTACGAAACGAAAGTTTGTAATTTTATGACTGCTTTAAAGTTAATTCATATGATGTTTCCTCCGATATGAAATCATACGTTTATTCACGTGTTTAGCAGCTTATGGTCATGAGGGTTATTGAAATTGAGCAAATAGTTTTATGAGACCATGAACGATGAAATGAAGTACCGAGAGATTCATTGAAAATTTTTGAAAAAAAACCCATGACCTCATAAAAATAACCAAATGCTCGTGGCCAACCATCTTCTTAGCTTGGGCTTGAAACACTAGTCAAAATGTAATTAAGAAGAACGGCGATAAAAAAAACAGACAGTCAGTAGTTTGTTTATTTTCATCTAAGCTCAAAAGCATATGCTACGTTTACAAAGACCAGCTGGCTCCCAACAAAAATATGATGTGCCTTAAAATAGAACCAAAAAAAAACCAGGAATTATTTTTACAAAACCATTTTAAGGCAGCTAATAGCATTTATTTATTTATTTATTTATTAACCAAGCAAAGTACAAGTTACATAAAAAGTAAAAAAAAAAAACAAAATTGGAAATTACAATGACTACATTAAAATAAAACGAAAAATGAAATAAAATAATTAACAAAATAAATCAATAATAAATTAATAAATATCAAATAAATAGAACATTGACATATAGCTTCGGATAAAGGGTTGCGGATGGCTTGGAAAAGGGAGGATTTGAAGGATAATTTTGAGACTGTTGAAGAATACAGATTATTTATGCTATTGAATATCCTGCAGCATCTATTTATCGGCTCATTAGTTGCGTAAGTAGTGGAGTGTGAATATTCCTTAAGTAAACGAGAGGACCTGGTGTTTCTTACAAGGTTATTCAACACCATTTTTCTATTCAGGAATTCGACTTTGATGACGCCTTTAATGACGTCGAATGTGAAGCAGGCCTCAATCATCTTTCTTCTAGATGCAACTGCTAAAAAGTTTAGATGACCCAGTCGAAACTCATAAGGAGGAAGGGCATTAAAATCGTAAGGGTTGTATATTTATCTCAATGCGAAAAGTAAGAATTGCTTTTGTATAGACTCGAGTCTGCTACTGTGGGTTTCAAAAGCCGGATTCCAGCAAATGGAAGCATTTTCGAGAATGGGGCGTACAAGTGAGATGTATAAGGATCTTGTGACCCACAGGTTACGAGATTCCTTGAGACGTCTTTCGATGAAGCCTAGCTGTTTGTTTGCACGAGAAAGTATTTTATCATAATGCAAGGTGAAGCGGAGTCTCTCATCCAAGATAACACCAAGGTCAACAACGTTTTCAGTTCGAGATAACAAATTATTCCTGAGGAAGTACGTGTAATGTGAGACGGTGCATTTTCGGGAGAAACTTATAACTTGGCACTTAGCAATGTTGAGAGAGAGTTTTTTTTCATTGCACCAATGATCAAGTGAATCAAGTTTGGATTGGAGAAAGAGTGCATCGGATTTAGATTTAATGATATGATAGACTTTGAGATCGTCGGCATAAAATAGATGAAGTACATATATTTGCTAGGACTTCAGATCGGTCAGAAATAAATATATTAAAAAAAAGTGGGCCAATATGGCTACACCAGAGGTAGCAAAAATATTTTTCGATAAAAGTCTTTGAAATTTTACCAACTGAGTTCGATTTCGAAGGTACAAAGTCAGCCAGCTAAGCAAAAATCCACCAAGTCTGAATTTCAGTAGCTTTAGAATTAAGGTAGGGTGGTCAACTCTTTCAAAAGCTTTACTAAAGTCTGTATAGACTGCGTCAATTTGGTGTCCTTTCTCCATTTTACACAGGATGTCTGAGATTAGGACTGTCAAATTCGTGGTAGTTGAGCGATCTTTTCTAAAACCATGTTGTTGCTCGTTCAGACGGGAGTCAACAAGTAGAGAAAGTTTATCGTAGACAATCTTTTCAAAAAGTTTCGAAATTAAAGATAAGATGGGAATACCTCTATAATTTCCGATACAGCGTCTATCACCATTTTCGAAGATGGGTGTGACCTATGAAAGTTTCTAACAGGATGGGAAAACTCCAGACGAAAGTGATCTGTTGAAAAAAATATGCAAGGGAGCTATAAGCTGCTCCATACATTTGCGCAAGAAAATTGGAGGAAGAAGATCTGGCCCTGGAGCTTTGTTGCAGTCGAGTTCCGAAATAGCTTTACGTATTTCGTTACGTGTAATTTCTAAGTGGCTGATAAAAGCTGCAGGAGCAGAATGAGAGAAAGAGAGGTGTGAGTTTGATGGGTCTGGTGCATTAAAAATATTTTGGAAACTATCTGCAAATAAATCACAAATCTTATTAGGAGAGAAAGAAGTGATGTCATTAAAGAACATCGACGATGGATAACCAGTAGTTTTTCGCTTCACATTTACAAAATCATAAAAATTTTTAGGGTCGCGGATTATATTTTTGCTGGTTGTCTTAATGTAATTGTCATAAGCCCCGTGAGACTTTGCCAAATCTGGCTTTAAGCACTTGATTTTAGCAAATACAAATTTAGATTTAAGGTATAAAATCTATTGATAATGAAATAGTTTCAATATAAAAAAAAATAATCAAAATACAACACAAGAAAAGCTTGTAAAAAATAATGGCACTAACTGTTTCAAACAAAAATTTCGCGTCAAACATACAAACTGTATCTACCTTTTAACCATTTACTTCTTTAACTTACAAAATAATTTTTAGTAAATGATGGATATCAATTGAAAACGAAAAATAGAAAAGATTTTTATTTTATATATTATCGCAAGAAAAAAATAGAATGATCAGATTCACTCAGAAACACAATTATGCTCCAACTATTTCGTGGACCGGATTCAGGCTTTAGCGCTGACCATGATGAAGAAGTTGGAGCTTCATCTTGAAAGAAGGTTTTGTTCCGGAAAGCAAATTGAGACTTGAAAGCAAGCTTAGGCTTGGGAAATATTCATGACATTCTTTATTGAAAACCTCTATAGAAAATTCTAGTGTACCAGAACTGCTAGGAATTCTGAACGTTTTTCTATCTTTGTAACTTCTGAAAAAGTCATCGGATGCAAACTAGATTCATAGGGTAGCTTGATTTTGACGTGAAGCAGTTGTAGTAAATTTTTAGTTGCAGTGCTGGCAAAGTTTTGTTAACACTGAGAACTTGCTTCATTTATGATAGATAAGCAACCGATATTGAATATGAGTAACTATTTGACTTTGACTTTTAATGCACTCCAAATCTGCACAAATCCTCTACTGTTCATCAAACATTAGTGTTTCTGCCAATTCTGTCGCGCTAGAGTTTTTTATGTTTGAGTCTATTTTTCGGCTCTGAAATTCTGTGTTGTACAAATGATTTTTATTGGATACTTTCCTAATTTACTAAGTCAGAAAAATATTTTTAATGAAACTAGGGAGCATCGTCAAAAACACCTCTGTTTCCCTTTCGAATGCCGTTGGAAAAACATTTTATCGATCTATGTCCCAAAGATACAAATTTATTCAGAAAACATTAATTTTTGAAACTTTTTTCTCTGTTTTTCTTGCTACATCTCATGACGTGGTTCATTTACGATTTTTTTCATGAATATTTTCATTTCCCACATTGTTTTTCTGCATTTTTTTCATCAATTGATAGATAGGTTAAACTTCAAGGCTATATCATAAGCAATGCTTATAGTCTTTGGTTAGTGAAAAGATCTAAAATATCCTTTTGCATTTTGAATTGGTTTCTAAAAACTAGTTTTTTTCGAAACATTGTTTAATAATCTTCGTAAAATCAGCGTTGATTGGAAATAAATGTTTATGTTCCTTGCATTCTATGTGTTATGTATTTAGTCAATGATACTTGAATTACTGAATGTTGATGAACATGTTTTCAAACACTTTGGCCACTACAACATTTCATCAGCTCTTGGGCTACTTTTTATTTAGCTCTTTGCAAAGTGTCGCGCAATTAACGTGGGGAATCCTTAAGGGTTTACGCGACCACAGCCGCAGACGATCGTGGGACCAGCGTTGCCAGATTTGGCGCTTTTCCGCCATTTTGGCTACTTGAATCAGTCATTTGGCTTTGATGTTTACGTCCTGGCGATTGGCTACATATTTGGCTAAATTTATACGGCTTACTTGAAAATTTAAACATTGAAGGTGTATTTTCTGTGATGCACCACATAAAGGCAAAATACAGAAATAAAATGAAACTAATTCCTTAGAATCTGCTCTAAGAGTAAAAATATTTGAGTTTTACAGAAACATATTTTAAATTAAAACTTATTTTTTCCTTTTGGAGCCAGATATATTTGAATTCTTTGACAGATATCGATATTTTTTGACAGATATCGAGGGTAATCTGCCCTCTTTTTCAATCTCATAAAATATGTTGCATAAAAAAGACACCAGTGATAGCAATGATTCCGAAGAATTAGAAGACAGATTGTATTATTATTTGTATATTGAATTATTATTAAACTAGTGCAGGAAAGTGCCTTTTAATTGTAAGAATTTTGAAACTTATTTTGCGCTTTTAATACTGCTTTTAACGGCGGAAATGTTAAATATGTCAAATAACTTTCACAATTATTTTTGCAATTCTTTGAATTTAAAATAAGCAATGAAGTCTTTGTGTACAAAAGAAAGATGAAAATATAAACAAAGTGATTAATTATGGTTTGCTGATATTATTGGTGAAATGTAAGTATTTTTTATTTAATTTATTTAAAAACTGTAAGGTTTAAAGCTTCAGGTAGTGTTATATATGTAAAGCGATTAATACACTAATGATTCAGGATCAAAATTGTTTGATTATTCATCGTTTCGATCATTTTGGCAATTTTGGCTATCTCAGCCCCTTCATTTGGCGACTTTACCTCTGAAATATCTGTCAACGCTACGTGGGATAAGTGCGCCACTCGTTCGTTCCCGTGCGTCCCCTATGCTACGGAACGAGACGTAACTCACGGATGAGGGAAGAAAATGTTCCACAGTGAAGCCCACTCAACTGAATGCAACGACCAAAAATCTAATAAATAGAGAGTTACTTTTTGGGATTATGTATATGGAAACAACAATTGAATTGAAATAACCAACGGTTCGCTTACCTTTCTCTTCCTGGAATAATAATTAATGAAAAATAATAATTAATGAAAAATTTTAGTTAATTCTGGAAGTTATTATTGAACAGAAAATGATAATATTTATATATATTTATATTTAATTAAGAATTAAAACTCTAGCTGTCGTGGGGGCCTCCTTTTTGCCTTACCGAACGATTTCTTGATCCATATACTCACTACTATCAATAAAAAGGAAAATGCATTCGCTATCAAAATTTATACTTCTACAGTTTCGTAGTATTCTGTCGTTCTTCATTTTTCTTGATCCATAAATTCAAATTTTCGTCACTTCTTATTGAGACTCCCTTATTATCGTATCCGGAATTTCTTTGTCCCGTTCCGCTCCTTCTCAGATCTAGTTCGTCCGAAAGTCGACTTGCATCGGAAAGCAAACTGTCCGACGCTATTCTCCATGTGTTTTCTTCGTTGTCAAGAATCTTCGGAAGATTCGGTTGAGCATAGACTTGAATTATATTCTCTTCGTTAATTTCAGTCGAATCCTTTAGCTGTTTCGATTTTGAACTAGAAAACTCCTTTTCGATGTCACTCAAACTGCGTCTTTCGGTCTCAATAACTCCAAATATTCTAATTTTTTTTGGATTGAATTCAATTTTCTCGACTGACTTAATTTTTTCATTTCTTAGCTTACTGAATTTCATTTTACAAATAAAATCATCAAAGTACTAAAATAATTTTCATTAAATATTATTAAAAACATTTGATTTATTTAACATTTATCTTGATCGTTAAGCAAACCGTTAGTGAAATAAATCAACTAAAGCAAGGAATCAGACCAAAAGTGACAGTCATCTAAACTCAAAATTTAAAAATGTTTCCAAATAGTCGTATGCACTAATTATATATTTCATCATCAATGCATTTGTGTACTCGTTTTTATTTAAATATCTGTATAGAATGGTTTTATATCCGTTATAATTTGTCTACTCACACTTTCACTTATTTCTTTGTATCAGCAACCTTGCTTAAACATCTTATACACAAATTTTCACTCCTCCTTAGTTGTAACACGATCTTTTCGCACCACACAGCAATACTTCTGAATTTAACTGAAATCGAGCAAACTATATCACTCTAAAAAAAATAATTACATTTGAGACGTATTTAGAAATTAGAGTTTTCTAGGTGAATTGAACTGGAAAATACGTGGAGACGAATACTTTTTTGGTGTGTAACCAAGACATTTATTACGTGTTTTTGATTTTATTACAAATATCAAATGCAAAGCTAACTTTTTATTGTACTCCTGAAGAATAGGTAATCAAGAAAAATTCAGCACATTAGTTGTCTATTCTTGTTTTTATTTCAGTGGAAAATTTTTACTGTAACCATTGAAGCTGTCGACTGTTGTGATAAAGCCGAAAAAACTCCACTCATTACTTGTTTCGGATTTTGCGGCCTATCTTTTCACGTGAAGTGTGCAGGTCTCACTGCACCCATGGAGGACTGCATCAATCGCGCGGATTCGGGTATCCATCATTACTGCGAAAAATGCCAGAAGCATTCCATCTTTACTTACGTTGATAGACTTCGTGCCAATCTACGGAATTTTACCGCGCTTGAGGTCTCTTTCAACGCAATAAATAAGCAGCTAGAGGATTCCCGTAAGGAGACCGAAAAGCTCCTAAAATTTTCAGTGACTAAGCGTCCTTCAATTTCTGCGTCGCAAGATTCGTTGACCTCCTGTGATGCGATCTTACCTCCCGCCTCACCTGTTTGTCCTGCGCCTTCCCTACCTACTGGAATCTGTACTCGAAGTCAGAAGCAACTTAGTTTAACTCAGGCCCAGCTGCAGCAGTCTATCAATCTAGCTCAGCCTGTGCATACTTCTGCAGAGCTGTTGCCCCATGCGGATCTTCGACAAGCTAATTCACCGAGTATACGAGCTCAGCCTAAACCTCTTCCCAAGCCTCAAGCTCAACGTAAGCGACAAACGCCAAATCGTGTCGTTAATCTCCATGCGCCCAACATTCAGGTATGCTCAAATGATAAGTCGGGCTCTGTCACTGTTCCTGATAACCAGGTTGTTACATTGTGCGATGCTTCGCCAATACCGGTAGCCTTGCCTCCTCTTCAAATTTTCATAAGTCGGGTAACTTACGGATTTTCTGCAGAGGATATTATAAATTTCATCACGTCTAGGCTTGGCTTTTCACCTATCATTTTATCTTGTGTCAAACTCACGCCTGACAACTTACCAGGCAGAGCTATTGCCTCCTTCAAAATCGTTGTATCTGCTGACTTGGACATCGTACTTGCGCCGGAGTTTTGGCCAGCTGAGATCCTCGTTAAAGAGTTTCAACAACGCCAACGAAAAAAATTTCAGAAAAACGCTAAACAAGTTTTACGTGCCTAACAAGAGATCTACTTCACTCTGTTTTTATTACCAGAATTTACGTGGTTTGAGAACCAACTTAAGGAAGTATTGCTCGCGTCTACTTTAGATTCTCATCACATCATCTGTTTCACAGAAACCTGGCTTAATGACAATATTCTGAACAGAGAATTCCTTTCATGTCATACCGTTTTCCGGAGAGATCGTGATCGGGTTGCATCTTGCAAAGCCGATGGCGGAGGCGTTTTAATTGCTATCCATAACACTCTTTGTGGAGTACTCTGTGCCGAATTTGTTCCTTCTCCTCATGTTGAGTGTATTGTTGTACGTGCTATCCTTTCCCCATCTTCCGATTTACTGGTCTGCTGTGTTTATATCCCTTGTAATTTGTCTGTCACTGCATATGAACGTTTTTACGCTGAGCTTTCAAGTTTCATCCTCTCTCGGTTTGCTTCCACTCCCCTCCTCATTTTAGGCGACAAAAAGTTCAGTGTAATATCCTATAACCACCTCTCTGTTGCAACTTCTTCCTTCCTTTCACTTTGTTCTTGTTCCCAAATTAACCACCTCCGTAACACTAATAACAGAATCCTCGATTTAGTCCTTACTAGCGTTCCCTTAGATTCCCTTACTCTTTCTCCTGCTCCTTTTGCATATGTGCAACCCGATCCTCATCACCCTCCTCTCCTGCTTGATGTTGACCTTAACTTCCAGGTAAGGAATAACTGTCCTTCTTTTCAGCTTTATAATTTCTTTAAAGCTGACTTTCAAAAAATGTCCTCTGAAATCAATCGTATTAATTGTTTTTCATTTTTCAAAGGATTGGATATTGATTGTGCATTGTCCAAGTTCTACTCTTTCTTTTCTAACCTTATCTTTCGTTTTACTCCCATTAAACTTCCTCTCAAACCTAACGATGTCCTTTGGTTCACATTGAAAGTCTCTGATGCTCTTAAAGCTAAGGAAAAAGCTCGTGAAAAGCTGAAGAAGACGGGTTCACCCACTGACCTTCAGGAATTCTGTAGTTTGAAAAAACTACGAAATTTCTGAAGGTCAGTGGGTGAACCCGAACTAAGAAAGTGCTCAAGCAGGCTATGCGTGATTACTTTTCTAACATCGAGTCCAAATCCTTTTGGTCCTACATCCGTTCCCTCAAATTCAACTCTTCAGTTCCCAATTCTATGTCTCTTGATGATGTTACTGCTTCCACTCCTCAGACTATTTGTGATTTGTTTGCTGCCTTTTTTCCTCCTCCTTCAAAAAAAACCCACTGAATACCTCAGTAGCTTCCACTGTCTCCCGTACCTCTCCTGAATTATCTATGTTTAGTACCAATCCGTTGGAAGGTGAAATCCTTTTGCATACCTTAAATTCGAATGCCAGTTGCGGTCCTGATGGTATTCCTAATATCCTTGTTAAATCCCTCTCGTCTTCGCTCTGTGTTCCTTTAGCTATCCTTTTCAACATTAGCCTTACATCTGGTATATTTCCTTCTTTATATATATTTTCCCAATCTTCAAATGTGGTGATCCTTCCGTTGTTTCCAATTATCGTCCTATATCTCTCCTCTGCTGTTTCAGTAAAATCCTTGAAAGTCTTGTCTACAGTAGAATTTATCCGTCTCTACAGCCATTACTTGCTCCTGAGCAGCATGGTTTCATCAAGGGTCGCTCTACATCAACTAACCTTATGGAGTTCACTAATGTTGTAGCCTTTGCCTTCGATTGTCAACGTCAAGCTGATGTAATTTACACAGACTTTTCGAAGGCTTTTGATTCTGTGAACCATAACCTGCTGCTCCTTAAACTTAATGGTTTCGGTGTTTTTGGTCTCCTCCTTTCCTGGTTTTCCTCTTATCTTCATAGTCGTCCTTGCAGAGTTACTTTTAATGGTTCCATTTCCTTTCCTATACTTCCCACATCCGGAGTTCCTCAAGGTTCTATCCTCGGTCCCTTCCTTTTTATCTTGTTTGTCAATGACCTTCCTTCTGTTATCAATTCTTCCGGTCTTTTATATGCAGATGACTTAAAATTATACAGAGCAATTAAGTCTGCGAATGATTTTCATCAATTGCAAGCTGACTTGTTTGCTCTTAATCTCTGGTGTCAAGACAACTTCTTGCCACTGAACATTTTGAAGTGCCATCAGATGTCTTTTGCATAAAAAATACTCCAAAAGTTTTTTTTTTTTGTCTGGTATTTCCCTGTCAGTTGTCCAGCATTTTAGAGACCTGGGTGTGGTGTTTGACTCGAAGCTAAGATTTGATGTTCATGTCATGAATATGACGTCCAGAGCCTCTAGGATTGCTGGATTTGTTTTGCGTTCTTCGTATATGTTTACCAACATTTCCTCCTGTATTCATTTATATGTCTCCTTAGTACGCAGTATTCTAGAATACGCGTGCCAAATCTGGTCTCCGCGCTTTCAGTATTTATCTGACGCCATTGAATCTGTTCAGCGCAGGTTCACTCGCTCGCTTCTTTTTAAATTCAATATCCCCTATTGTCCCTACTACTCTCGTCTTTCCCTCCTTCGTATGTCCTCGTTGCAATCTCGGAGATTGTTCCTCGATGAGTGTTTTCTCTTTAAACTTTGCCAAGGCATTTTTTTGTCAGATCTTGGTTCCCAGATAACCAGACGTGAATCTAGTCGTCCAAGTCGTTCTTCTGAAGTTTTCTCTGTTCCGTTTGCTCATACGGAAGTCTACTTTCATTCACCTTTGCTGCGTCTACCCAGAACGCATAATGCTCTTAAGCTTGGTCCTCTCCCGCAATCTTTTTCACAATTCAAGCATGTATTGAAAATGTTACCTTGAATTGCTATTTACCTTAGTCTTAATTTTAGTTTTCTAATTTTTGAATTATTTTTGTTAATTCTTTTCCTTTTTTATGTTTCATTCTTTTATTTTAGCTTTCTTGACGCTGTAATTGGAATTGTATCTGTAGCGCAAGGATTTAATAAATAAATAAATAAATAAATACTGTTTTAGGTCACTCATCAGTAGCTCTCTCAGTTAGATGGAATAAATATAAACAAAATATGTCTGATTTCTCACTAACGACAGAGAACTAGGATCAACGTAAAATGTCGTGCTATCACGCTGCTTCCAATCGCCAAACATCAAACTATAGCAAAAACTATATCATTTAATAATTTCAACATCAAATTTCATATCCTACATTTCATTTTCACATTTTCCAATTTGAAACAAACATCAAAGCTAAAGTCTCATTTCAAACGCCAGAAAATGTGCTTATTACATTTTTCTGCAAATCACGCAACAGAACCATTCAAGTTTCACACATGTCAACGTCACAAGTGTACCAAAGTAAAATCTTGCATATATGTATCTCAGTAAATACCCTGAACAACAAAAGAACCATTTCGAAATAACGTATTTCTTTATTCATTTCACATTTGCAGGTGATGAAAAATATCCCGAATTCCTCACTCTTCTCATATCCGCGACAATTTGTCTCGGTTTCTGGTGCGTTCGCTTGGCATCTACTTTCGAGGCCATCACGGCCGTCTTACTCCCGGGGCAAATTGATAGCATCGGTGTAGGTCGCAATTTTTCATTTTTACAGATTTTTCTTCTGTGTATAAAAAAATCTTTGTTTGAAAGCAAGAAAAAAATATGTATTTGAACTTTAAGCACCCGAAACAAAACACATTTTTTTTTGGCCTCGTCGACGATGAAAAACCGAAAGAAAGTCACGCATACTCGGCCCTGTCCTGTGGGAAAAAGCTGTTAAGGGATAAAAGCATGATACGGTTTAGCCTTCGACGAAAACCTCCAAACCATTTCAGCAGTTCAACGCAAAACACAACTAAGTTTTCTTCTTTCCGCATGGACTGACTGCTGCATGTGAGAGTCGACAAAACCCCAAAAAAAAACCTGCAGAAGCAACTTTTGCTTGGGTGGAGCGATGAGCGAATGTTTTTGCCAGGATGTATAACAAAGCGGTTGTTAGAATGAAGACACAGTTCTTATATTTTTATTTATGACTCGAGTCGTAGTGAGGCTCGTTTTTTACGCGCGGTCTAGTCGTCCTTTGCAGATGGATATTTTGTTGTTGCATTTAAAAAATGATTCTCCTGTTTTGCTTGTAGCGATACGAGAAGATTGAACGATAAGTGCTTTCCAAAACACTCGAAAGCTTAAACGTATGCGAATAGAGATTTATGCGACGATTCGCGCTAGAACAGGGCCATGATAAATTACGTGGAAAGCCGCGTAAATTAGATTGTTTAAATGACTGGCGATAAGAAGTCATTGATAAAGTTTGCAGAGATAGCAGCAATCAGAAATATGGTTGCACATTTTCGTTTCCGGATAATATCGCTTTGAAAGTGTACGTTTTAAAACTATTAAAGACCACAAATGAAATAATTTAAAATAAATTAAAAAAAAAACATTTAAGAGGATATTATTTTACTGACGTAACCGCATTAACAGTATATAATCAAATAATTTCAAAGGCTGCTGAAGAAGAAAAAGAATTAAAATCAGCCTCTAATCCCGATGCTGATCCAATACACTTGACCGTTTCTGGAGATGGTACTTGGAAAAAAACAGGATTTACCTCACTTTTTGGAGCTACTACGCTTGAAGGTGAATATAGAAAGAAAGTTGTCGCTACAGTAGTGAAATCAAACTTTTGCCAAGGTTGCAATGTATGGAAAAAAAATCTGATATCGATCCCTATGAATGTTGGTATGTATATATTTAGAGCCTCAAAAAAATGTTAAAAAAATGGGCTGAAAATGTTGTGAACATGTTATAAAAAAAGACCAAAAATTTTTATAAAAAATGTTATATCAATTTAATTTAGATATTCATACAATAGAGCAACAAACATAAAAAACTGAGAAAAAAACTTCATTCTTTATCATTTTTCATTCTGAATTATCTTTAACGTCAAGGAAATTATTGTATTGAATGATATTGAGGATTGCAATGTGTGATTGAGTGGGAGGGTGACGTCTACTGGATAAAATGTATTTATAAATGGACAATGAACGTTCCGCATCTACTGATGTCATTGCTGCAAAATTTGATTTGATTTTGTGATGTAAAAATCTACATCAGAATTCTTTGATAACCTTCTTTCGGTTTGGTCTCGTTGATGCCAGCGAGTAAGTTTTTCATAGCTGATTCACATTAATTTATTTATTTAGAAACAAAATATTTCTAATGAAACAATGATTGCTTATTCAGCAATTGATCCGGTTTGTGTCAACTCTTATTAATTATACTGTCAAAAACGCCAGATGAATAATGATTTGACATGAAATCTGCTTTAGTTTAATCATCATTAAATCATTATTTAAGTTTATCTCTGTTTATTTAGTAAAATAAATGAAATTTTGACGCTCTCAGTTTTCTGTTGAGTATACATAAAAAAATATTGTTCAGTTGACTCTCATATGATTGTACTAGATTTATATTTTCGATTGATTTGAACAAACCATGATCGACAAATTGGGAAAAAATGTTGAAATTTCTACAAAAAGTGTGAAAATGGCAGAAAATTGTTAAACTTCCTATGAAAAGTCAGAAAAAGGCGAAAAAATGTTAGTTTTTCAGAAAAAACGACAAAAAATGTTAAAAAGTGTTATTTTAACAATTTTAACATTTTTTTTGAGGCTCTATATATATTACATCAAGATTCTTATACAATAAATCATGAAGTGCCTGAAAAATGGAGGTTGCCGCTGTGATTGAAACGTTTGATAGAGAGGAGTATAGGAGTAGAGGAGTATAGCGTCAAGTTTGTGAAATATAAAAGAGATTGTAACTCAAAGACATTTAAAGGCATTATCGATATATGTAGTAGAAAAAAAGGAGTGTGTAGGACTTGTGCTGAAACGTATAGTCTCAAAGCTACGTTAAGTTAAAAAAGATAACAAAGGTCTTGGCGGCAGAAGCGATGGCAAATTAACAGATAAAGTTATTTATGAACTAACTTTATACTGTGGTTTGGCTATTTGCCGGAATCCATTAAAAGCATGAAGAACGAAATATGGGCAGCTTGTCCACCAAGTCCAACAAGCTGGTGTAAGTAGCAAAAAGCCGTGGCTGAGGGTACATTAAATGACTATGTTCACGAAAATCCTGATCTTAGTGACGAGGTATAAGTAATCAAGCCAATATATGAAAATTTGTCTTCAAAGAGCATATTACACTTATGTTTGGGGTCAGAAACTCAAAATAGTAATAAATCGTTGAATTCATTGATATGAGCTTTTGCACCAAAACATATAAATGCAGAATGGAGGTCAATTGAAATTGCAATTTTATAACTGTTTGTTTTTATCAATTTCAAAAGTCATGAGCGTCATGGTATCGAAGCACATACGTTCGCCATCAGACGGGACGAAAGTCGGAAAGATCACTCTGAGCTACGAGCTTCCGATGCTTCTGAGGAAGCTGGAACTGCTCATTTAGCAGAAAGAACTTCCGAAAATTCACATTTTGAAATAAAAGAAGGTCGAATGTATTAATCAGAAATCACCGATTACTAAATGTAAGCATAAAGCATCATTATGTGACTTAAACTGCCGAGACTTTGCCCAAATTCTTCGACCCTTTTACTCCAAATTTTTTATAACACGGTTGACATGAGATCTTATTGCTTGATTGAGTATATTTATTATTTTATTTAACATGTGCATTCTAAACCTAGTTTAACGTATAATTAGCTATGATAACTTAAAATCTAGAAATATGGAAGGATAATATATATATATATATATATATATATATATATATATATATATATATATATATATATATATATATATATATATATATATGTATATATACATATATGTATATATGTATACTAGGGCGGGCCAATTTGTATGGAGCCGAAAAATTCGATTAGACCTGCCCCCTAGGATGATTCTATGAACAATTCTAAGCAACTTTGCCGAAGGAACCATAGGTCTATCGATTTTCGAGTCTCCCACTTTTCAAAAAAAGATTTTTTCCCTATAACATTTTGATTCAAAATTCGTTTTTTTATTCATCGTTATATTATCTTTTTTATGTGTATATGGGGGGTTTTTGGGGTCGAGAAATTCATTTCTGATCTTTATTTTTACCTATGACTACCGCCAGAGGGCGTTTCATGCATATTTTAACTATTTTTCGTCTATTTTCCGAGAAAAATTACAAGTTTTTCGGTAAAATTGATCTTTATTTAATTTTTTTCAATGAAAATTCAAATTAAAAAATAAGAACATGTGTAAAAAATAAAAAAAATGAATTTAGTGAGAAAAAAAGCGACAAAGTGTTGTTGCTTTCAAGTCAACAACGCATTTATTTAAAAAAAAACATCGGTAAAACATCATTACCGACATATTTTGTGAAAGAGCACAACACAATGACATTTATGAGTGTTCAGTTCATTAGTGTTTGAGCATCATTTCAGTGAAAGTGAATTATAAATTTCCTGCCAGTGAATAATTGTGAAATTCAAAAAGAATTAAAAGGTATGTGTTAAAATTTTGTAATTTAATACACATAGGCATCGATGTTGTTCTCTTGCTTGGTTACTTTTTTCTGAAATATGTAATACATTGTAATGTATTTATATGTATAGCATGTAGGAATAATGTGCGTTGGAATAATGTATTAACTGGTCCTTAGAGGCGAAATGTCGGTTGACATATGAGTAAATGCTGTTGATATACATATATGAGTTAGGCACATATGAGTTATGCCAATTTGTAGGTGGAAAAAATATATTCGAACCAAATGTTTTGAAATATACTAATTTCAGTTTTTTAAAATTTTTTTAGTAAAATTATACAATGGATCCAAATGCATTGCCGTCTACATCTCAAACCGCAACAACATCAACAAGTACCGAAAGTCATTTGAAGCATTTGCCTTCGCACGATGTTGCTGTTTTTGGTGCATCTTGTGATTTGAGTGGACTCGATCTGCCAACGAAACAGGATATTTTAAGATGTTTTTTTTTCTTGGCCGAACGTGCTAAACTCCAAAACAAAATGTTTTCGTATAAAACATTCGTACCGCACGTAACAGACAAATTGATTGAAATTTGGAGTCAACTTAATGTTGAAATTCTAACCAAACAAAGTGTTGTTAGAAAATTGGGTACATTGATTGACAAGTATCAAATCGAAACTAAACATTCAAATATCGCCTCATTCAGAACGTTCGAGCAATCTACAAAAGAATTATTTTACATCGGCAAATGTCAATGTGACTTGAAAGCAGAATTATGCTCATGTGGATTGATTCCAGATCATTTGAAAGAGTTCATGCGAGATCAAAATAATGACAGAAGATTGACGATACCGGAATTCGTGCTAGAAGTTGAAGAGCCAGCACCAACGTCAACAATAATACCAACAAGCGTTGAACAGAGCCATTCAGCATATGAACCAAGTACTGATATAGATCAGCCAAGTTCAAATCCACAAGATATTCCGCCAATGATACGAGGACCGTATACTCCCAGATACGATGCTTCGAACTTCGCTGCGATGTGTGATCGATTTGGTGTGTCTGATAGAATAGCAGCAGCACTCGCAACATCTCTTATGCAAGACATTGACGTAAAAGATGCACATGGCAATCCTATCATCATGGATAAAAATAAAGTGCGTCGAGAAAAGGCCAAATGCAGAGAAGAACTGCTTCGTAAGCAGTATGATGCATCCAATTTGATAGCATTTTCATTCGACGGCCGAAAAAATGATGCTTTAACAATGGAAAAAATCGATGAGAAGTTGCATGCAAGGATGGTGAAAGAACCACATCTAGTTGTTTTGAAGGAACCAAATTCTCAATTGATAGGCTACACAAAAGTCGAAAATGAAGATGCTGAACACAAATTGATGACATTTAATGCATTCTTCGTCGAAAAAGAAATTGCTCTCGATGCATTAATCGGCATATGCTGTGATGGTGAGCCAACAAATACTGGCGTAAGAAATGGGATTTTGCGTCGATTTGAATTGCATTTGAATAGACCGCTGCATTGGTTTGTGTGCATGCTGCACTTTAACGAGCTGCCATTTCGTCATTTGTTTGACACTTTGGAAAGATCATCGACCACTGGACCACGAACAACAACTGGAACGTTGGGCAAACAAATTGAAACTTGTGAAAATCTTCCGGTATGTATCATTTGTCATTTTTCTCATCGATTTTTTCCATTATTAAATGGTAAAATTTAATTCATCTCATTTCTTTTTTTTCAGCTTGTAGATGAATTCGAGATAATCGTGCTAGAGAACATGCCACCTGATTTAGATCCATTTGAATTATCCACCGATTCAAAGTACTTATACAAAATGGCCAATGCAATTTCGAATGGTGTTGTTCCTGCGGATTTATCTCACAATAAACCAGGACCAATAGCACATTCACGTTGGCTCACCAAGGCGAATAGATTGTTGCGGTTGTATGTGTCAACTGAAAATCTATCAAGGAATTTGAAAATTTTGGCAACATACATAATGAAAGTGTATGTGCCGATGTACTTCAACATCAAGTACTATAATTCGGTGGTCTTCGGTAGTGTATTATTTTCGGTAGTGTATTATTTTCGGTAGTGTACCGTTTACGTATAGCATTCCGTATGATCATTTGGAACAATATTTAGAATGCGATGATCCACCATTGCCTGATCCAAGAATTCCGGTACACATACAAGCAACGGAAAGACATGTTCAATTGCTGGCTAGCGTTTCTAAACGTGTTTTAGAAAAGAGTCGACACAGTGTTATGGCAGTTACATCAGAAAGCCGTGCAAAATACCCCCGACTTGAAAGCAAAAAAGACTTTCAAAAATAAGTTATTTCGCTTTTCTTCCACTAAATTCATTTTTTTTTTATTTTTTACACATGTTCTTATTTTTTAAGTTGAATTTTTGTTGAAAAAAATAAAATAAAGATCAATTTTACCGAAAAACTTGTAATTTTTCTCGGAAAATAGACGAAAAATAGTTAAAATATGCATGAAACGCCCTCTGGCGGTAGTTATAGGTAAAAATAAAGATCAGAAATGAATTTCTCGACCCCAAAAACCCCCCATATACACATAAAAAAGATAATATAACGATGAATAAAAAAACGAATTTTGAATCAAAATGATGTTATAGGGAAAAAATCTTTTTTTGAAAAGTGGGAGACTCGAAAATCGAGATAGACCTATGGTTCCTTCGGCAAAGTTGCTTAGAATTGTCCATATAATCATCTTAGGGGGCAGGTCTAATCGACACAAAATTTGGCCCGCCCTAATGTATACACATACACACACACACACAAATATATATATATATATATACATATATCTATAAGGTTTCGAGAGGTCGCGATTCGCGTACAAATAGTTTAACACATGTGTTGAACATTCATAACCTCGAAAAAGTCGTAATGTTGAAGCCAAGTGCAGAGTATAATCGAAGAGCCGCGATAATCGAAAGTCTTCGCGCTGGGCGGTCAGCACGGGAGATTATTCAATTTTTCCGATATCCGAAATCAACTGTATATGAGGTTGTTACTAAGTACAAAGCTCAAGAACAGTTAAGTGAAGGTTCAAGTACACCGGCAAGAAAGCAGCACTCAAAAGAACACACCGTGAGAATCCCTGAAGTCACCAAAAGGACTGAAGAGCTGAAACTGGAAGACCCGGGGCTATCGTTACGAAAACTGGCGTCTATTGTGAATGTGAGCGAGCCTACCATGCGGAGAATCGTTGAGGAGGACCTTCGATATTATTCTTACACGATCAAGGTTAGACAAATGCTTTCTGAGGCTGTAAGAACGAAGCGAGTGGCTTGCTGCAATTTGATCATAGTTTCTAAGGTTCAATTTGATCATTTCGAAGGAGTTTTGGCCTCCGAATAGTCCAAATTTTAATCCCTTGGACTATTACGTATAGAGCGTGATTGAAAGGGCTACCAACAAGCCTCGACATCCAAATTTGACATCATTAATGACCGCCATTGAGGCAGCGTTCGCCAATATTGACAGCGGAGAAGTGCAGAGGGCGTGCGAGCGCTTCAGACCGCAAATGGAGGCCGTGATTGAAGCTGATGGGGGCTACATCGAATAATTACAATGTCAATAGATGCACGAAACGCCATGTAAGACGTTTTTGTACTTAAACGTCATTTTTCAATAAATAGCACTATTTGAAGGATGTTCATTGATTTGTCCGGATTTTGATTACGCACCCTGTATATATATTTGTCAACAGTTGTTATCTCAAACACTTATGATATTACTCAGCCTGTACAAGTACTGGGGTAACTTGGACCATACTTGACTTAAAATCGACCTTACACTACAATTAAGCTCTAACCTATCCCTAATTGTAACTTACTTAACCTAATTAGACCTGAAACTTAACCTAGGTCTTAAATCTAGCCCCGTCTATTCAATAGAAGGCCTACATAACTAAATAGCGCATCCATGCTGACCTACCAGCTGAAGCACATAAATGGCTCATTGGAGCCACTTGTACACACCCTATTGACTGAGCGGACTGACCGTTCTCCTGTTCGCCTGTTTGTCCGAAGAATCTTGTCGTTAATTCTACAACCCAGTCCCTAAGTAGCTTCAGTCCTGACTCCTGATGGAAGATGAGGTATATCGGCCACTTCTTAGCTACAGGTTTTAGAATCTACCAGTGTAGAAGCGGAGGATTCTTCTTTCGAATATCTCCACTTCGGTCGTAACAGTCTTGGAGCAGATAATTCATGACGGGGAAGCAAAAGTCATAATAGGCTGGATCAGGGTTTGATAGCAAACTGAGTAAGCTTTTGTGGTCATACCCATCGTTTTGTCGAAAAGATGTCTCATGCGTTTTAATGTGGAGTTGGCAGCTTTGATTTTACGCCGCAAGTGAGGATTAAACTTCAGAAATTCGTGCAAATCAACACCGAGGTACTTTAGTGATGAGCTAGGAGTAATCTTAGAAGTTCAGAGCGAGATAACGAGTTTTTTGGTTTTGTTGCGAATAGTTTGCGATCCCCGATACTTAGAAGGCTTGCAAAATACACAAAGCTGTGTCTTATTGCTATTTGGTTTGATGCCCTATTCGTCAAATTAAAGACTTAATTCTACCAAATAGTATTCCAGGCTCTTCTCTGCTTTAAGTGAATCTTGACTTGACGCAAATAAGAGCGTCTTATCGGCATATTGAAAAAGCTAGACTTGAGGTTGGCTCACTGGAAATGGTAGCTCAGTGAATATGGTATAAAAAATTGAACCAGTGACAGAACTTTGTGGAACTCCTGATGTCACAGGTCCTTTGGAAGAATCTATTCAATTACCGCTGATATAGTCTTGTTTGTTGGTAAAAAAGCTTGCTACGAGTCCTATCATCTCTTCTGGGAATACAAACTTGATCAAATTATACAAAAGACGTTCGTATCATACGCAATCGAAAGCCTTCTCGATATCTAAAGCACACATTACTGTTGGAATGTTTTGCTCATTCAATTGAGACATGATTTGATCATGCAAGTATGAGAGGACGTGCAGCGTCCCGTTCCTGCGTCTAAAGCCAAACTAATGTTCTGAAATTACCTGCGTGTGGTCACAATGATGTTTTATTTTTTCCTTTTCCATTTCATATTTTCCTTCCCTCAAAGATCTTTCTGAGTTGGGGAGCAGAGAAATCGGACGGAAAATGCTGGCCGCTTTATTTTTGTCCTTCTTATGGACGGGAACAATCTCAGCTCTTTTTTATGAGTCCGGAAAGGAACCATTGTTCAGGGCATTGTCGAATACAATGGAGAGAATTCTGAGCATAGAGAGTTTATGTTTAATAACGAAATTAGAAATACCATCATGACCAGAAGAAACCTTCTTACTTTTTAAAACGCGCAGTAGTTGCATCAAGTGTCCACTACTACCAAAGTAGAATTAGTCATTTGCGTCTTGCTAATCATCCGAAGGATTTTCGGATGAAAACATGGCCAATGGCTCACTACGAGTGACATGATAACTCAAATTGTAATGAGCTGATTTACTTGAAATTTGGCCGGAACCTTTTCTATATAGCTTTCTAATCCTTCAACAAGATTTTTGTCAAAACTATTTTTTTTACTAGGTTTAAATAATCAAGAACTGTCAAAAAAAAAATTTCCTTTTTGTTTCAGATGATTAAAAGGATTGGAATCTTGTCAATCAGGACGCGCTCTTATTTTACCCTCCACTTTACCAGCCTGTAACTTTTAGAATTTTGAATCATATTTTTGGAATATTTTTTGTCTATTCATAAAACCGAATAAGGCAATCTTGAGATATAACCAATCACCGAATTTGCTTCAATTTAAACTCTTTTACAAACTTACGAACGAATTGGAAATTTTCCGTTATTTCGAAAACGAACACAACTTTTGATAAACGGGTTTCGGTAAACGGTTAACATTCTTAAGTGTTCAAATTCATTGAGGAAGTTGTCTGGTCATAGCATTTGAGATCTATAAATGAAATTTCAAAAAATTGGCAAAAATCGCTGTTCATTATTGTAAACGAATAAACATTTATTTCTAAAAACAACAAAAATCACATCAAGACTAATATTTAGTATTTGTAAGGTCTACTATAATTCCGCACCGCATCGTTCAGCCTTTTGGATATTAATCTTCAATGTAGCCTTAGGATTTTAAGTGCCAAAAGCTATCTGGAATCTTTGATTGCGTTTTTTCAACTCGTTAATGATAATGAGTTGAATATCATAGATGCTCTCTATCGGACTAAGATCAGGATAATAAGCGGGCCTGGCCCTAACATTAATTTTATGATTCAAGAACCACTTTCATTTAATTATTTATTTATTTATTGATATACAACATACATATTACATTCCAATTACATGCTGTAATTTAGTTCATTCTAGCTATTAACATAGTTTTAAATATTTCAAAGGATGATGCTAAGGACCAAGCTGTAGAGAGTTATATGCTCATGTTAACCTTGTCAAAGGCGAATCAAAGTAGACTGACGATATCACAAACGATACTTCAAAAGTTTCTGGACACCGAGTTTCGCGCACTAAATGACGGAATTTGATATCTTCATAAATAGGATCATGTGAAAGGTTGCGACAGACTTTGAAAAGAAAGCACTAATCGTGATAAATTCGACGGTGGACGGTGTATCAAGCTTGAGAAAGCAAGGACGATAATTAAGATCTAAGCGAGATCGATCATTATAATCGATTTAGATCGAGAGCCGTTCTTTTTTATTGCTCTTTCGAAAAATTAAATTTTTTTCAGGATAATGATCACAAAATGACTACAAATAGTTCTCTAGGACCTTCTGTTATTCGGGATTGTTCACTTTGGTTTTCGAAAACGTAAATTCTAAGGTACTGAGCTTAACTACACTCTCCCCATATCATCAACGATGCTCCCAAAATATCGCGTTTTGAAAAATAATACGGATCCTTACTTATGTCTACCCAGTATCCGTGCCAGCCTTCAGGTCTTTCAGGATGAAATTCATTTCGTAAGAAAGATCCCTTGTAAAGCCAAAACTACCGTATTAAAGTTAACTTCCAGTTGCATTCCTTCTCTTACAATGTCAAGATTTTACTTTATTATAAGATTTTGCTTTCTAACAGATCGAAGAGTCTTTGTGGGGGGGGGGGACATTTCGTGGCATATTTCTCTGACATATCCAGCTGCAAGTTTTTTTTCGAAAAGAAGTAAATAATTTTTTATTTTTTAAATATACATATCTCTTTATTTTATTGTAAGAAATATTAGAGCCAGCATATCATGGCAAAATAATTTTTGTTGTTGTAAAATGAAGATGTCCTTAGTCAAGGAATTTGATTTGAAATCAATGCATCCGTTTGTAGAGTGATTGGTTTTATGATTCAATTAGCCCTAATTTAACCAAAATACCTATTTGCAATAGAAAAGTGATGTACAACAACTCTTAGTGGGTCTACGGGTTGAAGCAGGAGGAGAGCTTCTTTTACCTATTTATCCTACAATACTGATTTACATGTATGGTTTGCGAACCAAGTTTTGCGTTCATGGCTGGCGACCACACTGTTGGGACTTAACAGGTGATCCTTATAAACCAAAGCAGAATGCAGAATGATTCATTATTTTTGCACGAAAAAAATTAATTTCCTATCAAAAACTGCTTCAAAAAAACATATCAAATTTAATACAACTCTCAATTGCATTTCTTAAGCAATCCAGGTTCAATTATCACCAACCATGCTTTCTGACAGTCAAATTAAAGAATTTTTAAGGAAAATTTATAGAATACACATTGTATCATGAAATTTTCAAATAATCTTAAATATCCTTATGAGTAGCACAAACCATAAAATAAATCACAACTGGAAAAAAGGCATGACGTTTTGTGGTAAAAGTTCAACAAGAAATATGATTGACGATATAGAAAGTTTTTCAACATTGTAACCAGGTCCAGCCCGTTGTTGACAGCTTTTCATTTTACAATACCGTTTGAAACCGTTGACCAACGAACCTATCCGCTACCTTGGAAATTTTTCACATTCTGCATAGTCATCGGAGGAAAGCACATTTTTTTACCTTTCCAATGATCTTTTCTTGCTCTCGGATGTAGGGACAAATATCTTTCGAAATTCCAAGTCGGTTATCACTGACAAAAACAGCCAGAGCTGCCATGAAAATTAAAGATGAATGAAACGTTATACCAAACTATTATTGGAACTTGCGAAGGAGGTTTGATCTTTCGAAAATTGCCTAAAGAATTTCTTGGCAGCAAATACCAAAGATTTCGATGAGTTAAGGTATAATGACAAGGATATTTCGAAAAGTAAATTTAGTACGTTTTCAAAATACCCAGAAACTCTTCTACTAATAACCTTAATGGAAACATCACTCAATTATCGCAAAAATATGAAATGCTCACAAGCATTCGTAAATTTCAACCCAATTAGCACAAATTGGCAACTTTGACAGCGACCAGCAAGTAACCGACCTGGTAGAGTTCAACGGTAAAAACCTTGGCCTCGAACAGAGAATATTTCTCTGCGTGTGCTTCCACTCGAAGATTTATGTTAAGCGTTATCGGGCCAGATAGGAATTTGTTTGTATTTGCAACGCACCGGCACCCAAATCGGAAAAAATGGGAGCACATGAAAGCCAGCAGCGCCCTCCGAAGATAGGGTAAAGCCTGCGGACCCAATGGCAAAAGATCCCATTAGAAAAGTATTCAAGCAAATATCGAAAGGCAAAATGGAAAAAAGCACACATATTTTTCGCAGATTGGATGATTTATGAAGTTTTCGTACTTTCGGGTTTTGGTTCATCGCTTTACTGTTAATGCTCATTCTGACATTATTCTTTGGCTGTTTCGAGATTTGCTCCAGCTTCCTTGTCTTATGTTGAGTCTGGGTGAATCGTTGTGTTTATGAATGTTGATGGTTGTGGCAAAAGGTATGTTGAGTTTTGGATAAACGAGGGCTAAAACACGATTTATATAGTGAAAACAAATTGTCGATATTATTACTGAGAAGATATACATACATCGAACATACGCATCTTGTGCAAATCCTGGGACTTTCGAGCCGGTAATCTCGAGTTCCGAATTGATTGACGACTTCGGACCAGATTATTGAAATATACATGCGGCGAATTGAAAGAAAACTTGGAATTGTTTGATTTGATTTCGGGTGTATTGTGCGTGTTTGATTCATTGCGTTGGGTAAATGGGATTTCAGTCGACGATAATGATAAGCTATGGACGAAGTGTTTTGGAGGGACTATGCTACTCCGGTTGTGATTTTCGGATTGAATAGTGTGAGAGGAGCTTTTTTGTTTTGTTCTGATGAAAATTTATGAATCTGAGAATATAGCTGACAACGCGCTATCAGTTTCTATTTATTGAGTGAACATATTTGAAGTGAGATTCTGAATTTAATGAGAAAGCGAAAACATTTAGCGCATATACATACACATACTCAAAAAAGTCTGCGTACACCTTACTAGTAATATATAAATCATGACAAAAGCCCATGAATCAATAAAGTGCCCTTGATTAAAATACTTTGATAAGAAGGGGTACACTGCTAGACATGCATATATGCAGCTTTGATAAAAAATTCCTAGAATTAAAGAAAATATGGTGATTTTAATCTTAAGAAGTCTCTGATACGTCCCAAAAAAGTCTGCGTACACATCACACTGTTTGGGGATTTACAGTTACAATTTACAGATGAAGTGCGAAAATTTTTGTATCTATACACGGAGAGGTTTGATTGGTAAAATTTGTAATAATATTTTGTGAATTAAAGACTATCTTCTCCAATGGAAGCTCGAAATAAGGAAATAAGTGTTAGTGAACGGAAATCGATACTAAAGCTGCGTGAAAATGGAAAAAGTTTTCGTGAAATTGCGAATTTAGATGGAAGAATGCATTCCTCAATACAAAAGGTTGTTAATAGTTATAATACAACCGGTGCTTACATTACCCGGCATCGATCAGGACGCCCACTTAAACTTACTGCACGTGAACGGCAAAATATTATTAACTCTGTGGAAAAAAATCCCCGGTTAACGGCCTTCCAACTTGCTCAAGAAACTAAAAAGAAATACAAAAAAACAATATGCGAGGAAACAGTTTGCACAATTCTCAGGAAACGTGGTTACCATGGTCGAGTAGCACGTAAAAAGCCATTCATATCAACACAAAATCGTCTAAAGAGAATGGATTTTGCGAAAACTTACGTCAAAATGCCAAAAGAATTCTGGGAAAGGGTTCTTTTTTCAGAAGACAGTAAATTTTGTATATTTGGGATAAAAGGACGCAGATTAGTGTGGAGAAAACGTTCGACTGCATTGAATACTGCAAATTTGATTCCCACTGTAAAACATGGTGGCGGTGGTGTAATGGTTTAGAGGTGTATGGCTGGTAGCGGAGTGGGACAATCAACTTTTATAGAATGGACAATGGAAAAGTATGGATATCTGAATATCCTAAAAAACAATCTCAAGCAATTTGCTGAGAAATTAAGGCTAGGGAATGCTTTTTACTTCCAGCACGTTAATGACCGCAAACATACTGCTCACATAAATAAGCTTTGGTTGGTCTATAATGTCCCAAAATTATTGCGCACACCCCCTCAATCACCGGATTTAAAACCAATTAAACATTTGTGGGATTTATTTGAGAGAAAAATTCGCCACAATCAAATTACAAGCAAAGAATCACTTAAAAATGTCATATTCAAGGAGTGGAACAGAATAACGACCGAAGAAGCTACAAAGCTGGTTCACTCCATGCAAAATAGGCTAAAAGAGGTCATTTATAGGAAAGGGTTTGCAACAAGCTACTAAGGTGATTAATCGGATAAGCTAATCAAGGTGAATTCTAATTACATGATTAAATTATTTCAGGTGTACGCAGACTTTTTTGGATGCATTTTAATGGGCTTGTGGACAAACTTTTTTTTTTAACATTAACATCAAAGAACGAGTAATGAGTTGTATCCTTAGTTACTATAGTGTTAACTGAAAGCAATAAACTAAAATTCTTAGTCATAAGCAGTTGGAAATGTTCTTTATTTTACAAAAAAAATTTCACCAACAAGTGTACGCAGACTTTTTTGAGCGTGTGTATGTATTAAAGCTTCGAAAAAGCTAATAATTTAAAATTGAGGCTCCAGACCGAAATTATTCTAACTTTTTCTTATGGTTGAGGGTCATTTTTCTGAAGTATTTAAATTTCGCAATCACACCACTTAATTCCAAACTATTTGGTAACTTCGCTAATCTGCATTTATTTTTTTTTTGGAAAATGTAATTCATAATTCCTGATTATGATAATTTATTTTATTTGATAGATTGTTAATCAGCACATAATAGGGCCTCCTTCAAGATCCATACCACCAGCACAAGCAAGATTTTTGAGACTGTTGAGACTGTGAACGTGCTCGCCGTGTTCACCTTTGAAGAAGTATGGACCTATGATGGCACCAGCAAGCATTGCACATCATGTCTCTATGACTTGATGGAGATTTCCCACTCTCTATATGCATACCGATGCAGCCATTGAGCCAAAAATGAGCTTCGTCGCTGAAAAAAAATTTCCCGTAAAACAGATGGTCAGCTACCAGTATATTTTCACCAGTTTGGGCCCATTTGCCACCCTCCGCTGGCTTTTTAGAGCTGCCAAGTGGTCGTTTCACCAAACTGGATCAGTTGGCTCAGCTTGACGGTACTGGCCACCTCTGCTAACCCTTGAAAGTGGTAAGAACCAAAAACCTTGAGGCATTTATTATTTAGGGCCGGACAATCACAGAGAGTATGCTCGATGGTGTCCTCTTCCATCGCGCACCTCTTGCATAAATTGCTGGATGTCAGTCGCATTCTGTTCGCATGAGATGCGGTAAGGCAGTGCCCTGTGAGCAAGCCGATCGTGGCTCTCAAGCGGTTTCTGCTGAGCTTGAGCAGTTTCCTGCTTTTGCTTAGATCAGGTGATGGCCATAATGTCCTGGCCACCCTGCAGTTCATCCTGTTTTCCCATTCGGACTTTAGTATGGCCCATATGGCGGCATCAAGTTTTTTTTTGGCGTCAGCGATTGACCGTGGTACAGTGATGCAGGGACTATTGCTAGCTCCTGAACCTTTCCTCGCCAATTCATCGGCTTTTTCGTTGCCTATGACTCCACTATGCCCTGGCACCCACATAATCCGGATTGGAATATGCCTTGCCTCTTCATTGAGAGCCACTCTGCAAGCGTTAACAGTTTTTGAAGAACATCTGTAAGACGCCAGAGCGAGAATGGCTGCTCTACTGTCGACGCAAATCGTCATTGATCTGGTTGATATTCCGCTAATGGACTCAACTGCCATGCGTATACCATGTAATTCAGGCTGAAAAACGGTAGCATGGTCCGACAGCCTACACCACAGGCTAAGGCTCAAATCCGTAGAAAACACGCCCGAGCCAACTCCTGTGTCCATCTTTGACCCTTCTGTCTAAATCCAGACGCCCCCATCGGTGGCAGCTTCCTTTTTCTTCCAGTCTGTTCTAGTGGGTATCTTGACCTGGAAATTCCTGCCAAGATGTATTATTTTGCTCATGTGGTCCGTGTCTTCTGCAACGAGCCCAAATCTTTTGCGGCATTCTGTAAGAATACCGATGTAGCCCTACTGATCTGAATCGTTCCACATGCCGGAACTTTTAGCGCGTATCGCCGCTAGGCTTGCGCTTCTAAAGATGAATCGATCTAGGGGCACGAGTCCCAAAATCATTTCCAACCCAGCCGTTGGGTCCGTTCTTAAAGCGCCCGTAATACATATGCAAACTAATCTTTGCAGTCTTGTTAGCTCCTTGATATTAGTTTTACTCTCCGCTGCCTTCTACCACACGATCGCTCCATACCTCGGTTCAAAAAATGCTTGCCAGTGCAGACGCATTGGAAACAACAATGTTATGGATAGGGGGAGTTTTTGTTGTTTCCAATGCGTCTGCACTGGTTAGCATTGTTCTGTTCTAGATAGGGGGAGCAAAAAAACACGCCTAATATTGTTTGCGAACTAATTTGAAGCTGATTTATTTTTTATAACTGTCACATATATTTCCAACCCAATTTTCATACGTAGCTTAGATTAGCATTACTTCTTTATTTATTGCCCACTAAATAATCAATCGGCTCCTAGCTGTCACCTTTCTGCACATTACCTCCTTTTCAAACACATTAGCAGCTTTGATTTCGACCTATCATATCACGTTCATCGAGCGTACTAATAATATTCACAAGCTTCTTTCCTTTTATTTTCTGCACATGTAAAAGTTTTCCTTCGCCACAAATCTCTTTGGTGATTTGGTCTAAGAAAATAGCACGTGGAGAGAAGAAACCTGCCCGGAAACGGGAAAACCATTCAAAGGCACTACGTTTTTCCACGCCTAGCCGTTGCTTGCCCCATGAATCATTTTTTTTTTCAAATCCCGCTAGCGCTATGGCGACGTATCAAAGTATGAAAGAAAAACGATATCTAAAGTTTCAGGTGAGAGAAATCAAGCAGGCGGAAAAAGTTTTTCATTGTATAGCTATGTTCACCATATTGGCTCGTTTCTAAGAACGTGCAAAAGTTCAACTCAAAAATAATATACATATGTATATATTTATGTACAGGTAGGTATATCATCAAAAGTTGCAAACACTTCTAATCTTCATCGAATCTGGAAGTTTTCGGCAAAAAAACGCCGAAACATGAGAATCTTTACCGTTCGAATTAGGGAAGGAAAGATCGGTGAAGGTTAACCGGTTAACCGGTTAAATCGATTCACCGATCGGCTAATTTTCACCGGGTAACCGCTTTCACCCAAATCGATTAATCGGTTAAATGTTTCGGTTAACCATTTTTTACACTGAAAGATTTGCTCTCTATTTCAAGGAAAAAGTCGAGAAAGAAATAGCCAGGTTTGCTGTACTGTCGCCGTGTGCTACAGGACTGCGCGTCAAGATTCTCTCCTCGCTAACTGGCTCACTGGATCCTGCTGTCGCGACTCGACGTGTCAGAGCACTGCTACCGCCTTCTCGCTCCCCCTCTCCAGTATGGTTGTGCACGCCAGCGCGAGCATTGTTGGAGCACTAGTATTTTTTTAAAAAATTTGTCTCATTCGTGTGAAGTTCTCGTTCACTATTATCTAGTCATTCATTAAATCTTCAAGTGAATGAACCTGAAAACGAAGAGGATGCTGAAGTCATGCTTGAGGATATCCAGGACGAGGGGGAAACACAAGACCCAGTGGAACTGTCAGTGCATGCTCTGCTCATGGAAATGAAATAGATTGCGCGTTTATTTTGCACCAGTGAAGCTGCCTCGGAGGAGTTTAAGCAGCTGCAAATCAAGGCTGGAAAATTAAAAAAAAAGTGCGTGAAGCTCGTCCAGGAGGTGAAAAAGCGCTGGAACTCAGGCTACTACACAATGCAAAACTTTTTTGAGCTCGACGAGCACATTATTACCGTACTTCTAAAGATACCGCGTGAGCATGGCTCCACAAAGTGAAGACCGCTGCCAATTACTAGTGGGGAAAAGGTCCATATTCTAATCAAGATCAGCGACCTCCTGAAGCCTCTAGAGGAGGCAACCAGTATGCTCTCCAAAGAAAAGGATGCCACTCTCAGTAACGTTATTCCTATTGTGAACGGTATGAAAACAATGAGAATAGCGTGGCACTTATGATTTACAGAGTGGCCCACGAACTCCGGCATTTTTGGCAGGCAGGCTTGTGCATCTGCTGACAAGACGGGAGACTTGGAAGGCTACACGAAGCTTCACTTTTCGCCTCTTGCTTGTCGCCGACAGATGCACGAAGTGTTGCCTACCTGTAAAACAGCACCGGATATCGTAGTCCACCCTGTATATATTTCTGATACCTTTGAACACCTACTAAATAATTCATACCTTTGAACACCTACTAAAATTTCAGGTCGTCAAGGCCTACCTGCCAACAGAGCCCAAGTCATTCATTGTCAAGCAGCAACTTTTAGCGGAAGTCAGCTCAAAATTTCCTGAAATCAAGTTACTTCACCCATATGCAGCAGCAACCTTTCTGGACCTTCGGTATAAAAAGTTAGTCCCTGAGAATCCACGCGCTGCTTCTTCCATAATTAGCTACTTTGGTGGTTATTTCACGGTTCGATTTGTAGTCTTCGTAGTTGGAAATAACTTGCAAGGGACTTCCCCTTCGGGGTGTGACCACGTGCGCGCGTCCGTCCTGTCCAGCAGTCCGGTTGAAGGCAGACAAGGTGTACAAGACGGACAGGTGCATTTGGTGCGCATGATGGTAAAGCTACTTCCCTCGTATCAGGCCCGGGGCTTCTGATCAGAACGAGGGTGGACAAGATAGGCGTGTGCAATGTTAAGGCATCGATACACGATTCTAATTTTACGTTGGTTTTCAGGTAGCTGTATACCAGAAATGGTGCTTAAATCCAGCCATGCTGTGGCTCTGGACGTTGCGCCTGACGATACTGGTGAGGACTACTCTTCGGGGATTCGGCCCGCAGTAGACAGTCTCCTACGCCCAAGCTCTGCGGTGACAATCAACCAGGAGGCTGCAGACACCATCCCATCGCAGCTAAAGTGCACCTCAGCAGCGTTGTTGTGGACAGGCGCACAAACCCAAATCCTATGGAAGTGTGGCACTCTACGAGAATTGGATGTGAACAACTCTACGAATTAGACATGCTCTATTTGCCCCTTATGGCCACTTCAACTGCTGCCAAGCGACTCTTCTGCCACGCAGGTAATGTGAAGTCCACGAAGAGGAGTAGATTATGTCCTAAGAACCGGAACATTCTAGTTTTTCTGCGTTCTGATAACCAGGAAGATTGGTTTGAGTCTTAAGACAAATTTGTGTTGTGTCCGGCTCTATAATCAAATTTTCACTTGTTATAATGTATTTATCGTAAATAGCGTTATTTTGAGTTCAGTTTGCATTGAGTTTTTTTCGAAGAGACTGATTTTTAACTAGTCGTAGTATAAGTAATTTATATTTTATTGAGTGTTTTCTAGCTCTAAGTTAACAATTTTGTATTTTCTCATTCTACTCATTATTTATTTTTGAATTTTATATTGTTAAGCAATTTTATCAGTTTTGCAGAAATTTTATTTAATTGTTCGGTTGACTGCATTTGTTCATAAAAATAAACACTTTTTGAAATTCTTGAATCTTGGTCGACCTCATTTTTCATTTAAATATTCAATCTGAACATACGAGTATAAAGGTTTTAAAAATTTTCCAGATTTTTTTCGCTAAAAATCGGCGATTAACCGGTTAACCGGTTAAAATCTTCCACCTCAGGGCTTTCACCGGCGAAAAGCCGATCGGTTAACGGTTAACCGTTCACCGGTGAATAAAATTAGTTTTCCAACCCTAGTTCGAATTATGTCCCAGGGAAATTCACGAAGTTTAACAAAACAGAATGGAAATTCGCAAATTACGGACTAGAATAATATGTTTGAATTGATGGCGTGAGTAATTTGTTGATTCGATGACGGTATATCACGAATTCTTCGGGCTCATTAGCTGTTAAGGCTTAACGATTTTTTTCTTAAATGCGTGGATGGTATTTTGAGAACCTTCGGAATGTTTTTGTTGTTTCAAATCGTTATTCATAATATTAACGGGAACGAAAAAATCGTTTATTACACAGACTTAATATTGTAAATACGATTTTCCTCGTAAAAAGAAATATGAAAATAGATAATTTTAAAAAAATATCGGCATCTGTACGTTACGAATTATATTACTAGTGTGTGGGCAGTGTAACTGAACAGTTCAGAACAGTACACAAAAATGTAGAAAATGAGCTAAATTTCAGTGGTTTTAAATAGCTCTACCAATATTATAAAGCTGTCAATCTAAAAACGATGAAATTATACTTTGATAGCTATGAATATTTTAATCCCTCTACAAACACAAAAATGGTATAAAGTAGAGGATAGGCGAATAACTACAAAGTGAAATGCATGTGTGCGTCCAAAAAATTTGCGTGGACACTTTAAATATATCTGAAAAAATAAGTCTGGAGACTTAGATCTGGATTACTTTAGACTTAAGCTTAATGTTCATCGTAGGCTTTCGATAGACAACAGAGTAATTTTTCGCCCACATATGTACAAAACAAAGCCGGATAAGATTATTTTACGGTAAATACTTGAACAATGGTTTGTTTAAAAGAAATATGATATTTACAATCAAAATGTATACACTGCCTTTTGAGAAAATGTAATTCTATCGTAATCTCGGCTGTAAACTGATCCAAAGATTATTTGAGGTTTCGTGGTAAACATGACCCTACTTAGAAAACGCTCGTTTGCTTTGTTGAGTAGGAAGATGATAAATTAATATATTTTCGCGAATTAAAAAGAAGTAGTAATATACACAGTGATCCTCTGGGAGCTAAAATATACATCATTTCCAGGATGTTTGCGTTTTTTGTTTAAAATTCATATACTTATGTATTTTTATGGTTGAACTGAGAACTGTATTGGCATTAAGTAGCACCAGCCCTAATAGAAGCTAAAAAATATGCGGCACCCTTGTGGCTGTGGTACCATTTTAAAAATAAGTAAAATAAAATCTTAATAGGTCCTCTATAACTTCCGGCTCATTCAACAGTAACATATTTAGATTGATACTATATTGGTATTATTGTATTACACTAGGAAACGCAACCATAATAACGATTTTCAATGGACGGGTTGATTATGAAATTGAAAAATTCATAGCCAACCGAAAATTAGTCATTTCAGTAGTTCCTGTGGGCTAAACATATTTCAGTCGTGACTTGGTGGGGTAATTTAGTAGCCATGTTTATTCTTTTAAAATGATATGAAATATTTTTTTTGCACAAGACGTGCAAAACGTCCTTCCAATTCATTTCTGATCCTTCAACATTTTACTACTACTTATAAATTTATTGCCATTCACACAAGCTTCCTTCATATAAACTCATTTAGCTTGAAAACTATCCTATTCAACTTCATTGTTCATAGCCTGAAAGCAACGATGCGACAAACATTATAGGACACATGGTTTTACGCAATCAAATTCATCCAATTAGAAGTCGGAAAGACTTAAAAGGATCAGGCAGACTCAACCACCGAAAGATTTCAGGCCTTCAATACATGTTCCCATTAAATTGCAACCAAGGCAATGATAGAACTCTGTCGTTGAATTGAATGCTCATAATTCCAATTATATGTATGTTGCCATATATCGATTGTGGTGTTTAGTTGTTTGAAAACTTTTCATAAAAAATGTGTGTGATGAATATTTAATTATTTGAAATAATTTTAACAATTTAGAATTGACCAATTTTTAATAATTTTCACAATTTCGAAAATTTGTCGAGCCTTGTTGGACTCATTACGATTTCGTCGAAAAATATCCTGGGGGGAAAAATTATTCTTCCTCTTACTAGGAAAATTATTTCAATTTATTAAAAAAGCATGCAATAAATATATAATTTATAACATGAGTCTAATCATACCAATATATTAATATAAAATTTCCATATAATATTATTCACTTATTAGGAATAATTTTTTTTTCAGGTCAAAAAGTGGATTGATTTAAAGCTATATATCTAACCAAATTGAAGGTAAGTTTAATTTAAAAATCAAATTTCAGAAGAAAAAAGCTTGCTAGAAACTAATATTTCACTTTTACAACTCAAAAACATTTTCATTGAAAACTAGTGAGATTTTCCTCGAAAAACAATAAAAGAAGCCTCTTTTGCTCCCCCTACTAAAAACATCTTCATACGTAGAAAGGTATGTTGAAGTGGCTGCTGATCGACACTGACAGACACACCTAGGCGCACGAGAGGTCCGTTGTGATGCCACAATAAATAATTACTCTCTCCTACTCATTGAAATCAGGAAACCATCTGCTTCCTTTGATGAACCGCTCTATCCCCTTTATATTTACCAGGGTCAGTTCGGTCAAATTTCAGGGAAAGAGTGTGCCAAGTGTTGCCACCCTTTTCTTCGACAATGCCGAGCACTGGCACATAAGATGGAGGACAGATTCCGCCTCGTCCTCAGAGCCACAGCTCCGATAGAAATCGTTGAACCTTGCGCCCAATCGTTGCAATGGCAATGGAAAGTAGAAACGCCAACATTACAACGAAGAGCGCTTTGACTTAAGCTTAAAAACTGCCTGGTGCAATGCGCATCCATGGATACCCAGGACTGCCTTGTTATCGCACAGCATGGTTCATCTGCCCAGGACTTCTTAGCGTTCTCAAGATACTTTTGCCTGATGGTCAATTTGACCGATGTCATCGGTTTATCTATTGAGAAGGAGCATGTAGAAGTACCAAGCCTTGCTGGTTCATCGGTTTCACAGTTGCCTCGAAAACCCTTATGTCCAGGTAGCCAAATCAATTGAACAGCCGAATGTCTCGATATCTACCTAAGAGATGCACGGCATTCAGCGACAATCATGGACACTGTACAGGGACCATCTGAGTATACACCACTCCCGACTCTATTGTTTAGCTTTACGCCGTCGGCGCACACTTGGATAAGAGTAATATCATAACGCCCTTCATCCTTACCAGGAATGCGAACTGTGAACTAAAAATCTAGTAGGAATCGCGGAGGAATGTAGTCAACACTCTCTGGAGGGGGAACTCCCTCGGCCAAAATCCTCGCCTGGCCAAAATATGTTCTATTCTATGCTGAGATACAAATGATGCAGACGAAAACATATTAATGAACGATATAACACTCCATCAAGAGCTCCTCAACGCAACGTTAGAGATTAATAGCAAAACAACGGTCAGCAATATGAGAACGAAGGACAAAGCAACATCACCTATTAGGATCCTAGCTGAGAGCACAATTCCATCTACTCTAGAAAAACTTTCAAATCTAGACTGTGAAACTCCAATTTACAAATTCGGTACTTTTTGGTCCCATAATGATTGGCAGAATCGTTTACAAAAAATAAAAAAAAACCAACGAAATTCTTCCCAATAAACACACGTCCACAAAATTAACAACTTCATCAACCAAAAGTGCATTCTTCGTGAAAGGGATTCCTTTTTCTGCTGACGACAAATGGTTGGGAACGATTCTCGAAGCTGATTTTCACATAAAAGATTACGAAGTGAAATTATTACCTCAGTCCAAACATAAATCCTCCAGACGGTGTAAAGTTTTTGTTCCATCAAAATATGCGTGGCTTTTTACGTGCTGGAGTGGAAACAACGGCGACATCAACTGGAAGGGAATGACATTCAGCCCTTGGAGAAACATTACCGGCAAAACTAGGAATAAGAAACAAAAAATTGTAAAAAAAAATGGTATCCCTAGCCACTCCTTTGCCCAACTTCCTTCCGCCCATAAGACTTTCTCATCACCTTCTCAGTCTCAGTCTCTAGTGACAACAGATAATTCTTCGTTAACTGATGCTTTTACTCGTAATGCATCTACTCGTAATAATAATTATGCATCTATACCCCCAGCATTTGACGCGTCATCTTCTCACTCAAGCAGGTATGCTAGCGTAGCTAATAAAATCTGCTCCAAGGTTTCCAATCAGGCTGCCGCAAACATAGGTATAGGTAGCAATATGACATCTGAATCTCATCGAAGATCAGTCAACCCTGTTAGGCATTTTTCCTAACCAAACTCAGACAAGCCTCAAACTTTTTTACCACAACTGTGGTGGTATGAGAGGCAAGCTAAGTAAATTATACCTTGACGCCAAATCATGCCATTTTAATTTACTCGCCATCACGGAAACTTGGCTTAATGCCTCTCATATAAATGAGGAGATTCTTGATAGTACTTGGACCATTTACAGAAGCGACCGTGATTATTGTTCTACGGGTCATTCGCGAGGCGGTGGTGTCTTACTTGCTGTTAGCAACACATTTTCAAGTGAGCTCGTTGATACCACCCCAAATGCTTTTTTCCAATGTATAATTGTTCGGATCTCCTCTAATAACAACTCAATTTACATCGCTGTTGTCTACATCCCCCCTAGATCTGAAGAATCCATCTACAGCAATTTTTGTGACACAATATCTTCATTAGCGACATCACTTAGCGAAAAAGATAAAATAATAGTTTTGGGTGATTTCAATCGTCCGAATCTTTGCTTTGTTCCGGATGAAAATGATTCTTACCTTCTCCCCGTAAACCTGGTAGACACCAACGATTTCAATCTTGCGAGTGCCTTTTATGGTAATGATTTACAGCAGGTTTCCCACATCCCCAACCAAAATGGAAATTGGTTAGATCTAGTCTTTACGAATGCTTATGAAGAAGTAGTGGTTAGTCCAACTAATGACGCTGAGCATCTTTTTTGCAACAGTGTACACCATACAGCACTGTCAGTAGAACTTTCCACTTCTAATTCCACCTACTTAAAAACTTACAATAATTCAATTGTATTTGACTTCCGTAATGCTGATTATGAAAGCATTAATCACGTTCTTGATACTATTGATTGGACGAATATTCTTTCAACTCAGGATCTTGAGACAGCCATTTCCTCTTTTTATAATAAAATTTTTGACGCCGTTGAAAGATATGCACCAAAGATTAAAAAAAAAACAAAATTGTCTGAGCCATGGCTTGATAGAGACCTTAGGCATTTGCGAAATCGTAGAAACAAACTATATAAGCGGATTAGAGAAAATACTGACGTTAGTTCTGCTATTCAGGAAGAGTATAATCAAGTCGCTCAGCAATTTTCAGCAAAGTCTCGTGAGACTTATGATACTTACATTAGGTCAACCGGCGAAAATATAGTCCGTGACCCGAAAAAATTCTTCGATTTTGTTAATGTGAAGCGGAAAACTACTGGCTATCCATCGTCAATGTTTCTGAATAACATAACGTCTTCATCCCCTAAAGAGATATGTGACCTATTCGCAGATAGTTTCCAAAAAGTTTTTAGTGCACCAGACCTAACAAACTCACACCTTTCTTCCTCCGATTCAACTCCAACGGCTTTTGTCAACCATTTAGAAATCTCCCGCGATGAAATTCGTAAAACTATTTTGGAACTCAACTGCAACAAAGGTCCTGGGCCCGATCTTCTTCCTCCAATCTTTTTATGCAAGTGTGTAGAGCAGCTTATAACTCCTTTGCATATTTTTTTTTAATAGATCACTTTCGTCAGGAGTTTTTCCATCCAGTTGGAAGCTTTCTTATGTCACACCCATATTCAAGAATGGTGATCGACGCTGTATTGAAAATTATAGGGGCATTGCCATTTTGTCTTCGATTCCAAAACTTTTCGAAAAGATAGTATACGACAAATTGTCTCCGCTAGTTGATTCCCGTCTGAACGAGCAACAACATGGCTTTAGAAAAGGTCGCTCAACTACCACGAATTTGACAATCCTAATCTCAGACGTCCTATGCAAAATGGAAAAAGGTTACCAAATTGACGCAGTCTACACAGACTTCAGTAAGGCATTTGACAGAGTTGACCATTCTACCTTAATTCTTAAGCTACAGAAATTCGGTATTACCGGGTCTCTACTCAGCTGGCTGACTTCCTACCTTTGCGATCGAACACAATGTATAAAATTTCAAGGATTTTTATCGAAAAACTTTAGTGCTACCTCTGGTGTACCCCAAGGTAGCCATCTTGGTCCACTTCTCTTCAATATATTTATTTCCGACCTATCTGACGTCCTAGCAGGCATACCTCATTTACTCTATGCAGATGACCTCAAACTTTATCTGACCATTGAATCCAAATCGGATGCCCTCTTTCTCCAATCCAAACTTGATTCCCTTGATCATTAGTGCAATGTAAACAATCTCTCTCTCAACATTAATAAATGCCAGGTTATTAGTTTTTCCAGAAAATGCACGGTCACACACAATACGTACTTCCTCGGTAATAATGTGCTAACTCGAGTAGATAACATTGTTGACCTCGGTGTTATCTTAGATGAAAAACTCCGCTTCACTTTACACTACGATAAAATACTTTCTCGTGCAAACAAACAACTTGGCTTCATCAAAAGACGAGCCAAAGAATTTCGTAGTCTGTGGGTTACAAGATCTTTATACACTTCACTCGTACGTCCTATTCTCGAATACGCTTGCATTAGCTGGAATCCTGCTTTTGAAACCCACAGTGACAGACTCGAGTCAATACAAAAGCAATTTTTACTTTTCGCCTTGCGAGAGCTGTACAACCCTTATGACTTTAATAGCCTACCCCCTTATGAGTTTCGACTGGGTCATTTAAACCTATCGACACTAGCCTCCAGAAGAATGGTGATATCGGCCTGCTTCACATTCGACGTCATTAGAGGCGCTATTAATGTAGAATTCCTGAATAATAAAATTTTGATAAATATCCCTGTGAGGAACACCAGGTCCAATCGTTTCCTAAAAGAATATTCTCATTCAACCACATATGGAGCTAATGAGCCAGTAAATAGATGCTGCAGAGTATTCAACAGAATAAGCAATTTATATTCCCCTACGATTTCCAAATCATCCTTCAAGTCCTCTCTTTTCCATGCCATCCGTACCCTTAACCTTAAGCTATAGCTTTTATGTCAATGTTTATTTATTGATTGCTATTCATTAATTTATTTGTTACTCTTTTTTTTTAATTTGTTTGTTTTTTACTTATTTAACTTGTTTGTTTTTACTTTTTCCTTTACTTTACTTTACTTTTCCATTTTTTTATTTTAATTTGATGTCCTTTTTTTTTAATATATAATTTAATTGTACCTTGTTTGATGAATGAATAAAATAAAATAAAATTCAGTCTCACAGCAGCGAGATTAGCTTGCTGCAGGGTCAGTAGATTTGTTGGTAGCCACAAAAAGTGCCTTAGTAGGGGTGGAGCAGAGCGCTCCAGTTTCCAGTAGTGCAGCCATCCTCCGCACTTTTTCAAGCTGCCATTTGCAGGTAGTTTTAAGAGCAACCTGCCATCAGAACGCCACCCCAAACAATTGACTCAATCACAGCAGTATGAAGCGTAAAGCCAAGCAACAATACGAGGCTTGAATTTTGAAAGCTTTCCACGCTCTTTCTGCTATATTGTAGCTCCATAGTAACTTCGAGTCGAAGATGAGCTTTAAATACTTGACCCTTTGGCTCAGATTAATGGAGACCCCGTTTAGTTTCGGTAGATCAAAACAAGGAACTTTGTCCTTCCTTCTAATAAACACTAGGTCCCTTTTACTTGGATTCACACTCAAGTCGCAGTTACGGCTCCAACGTGGAAGCATGTCAAGCGAAAAATACTTTCTCGACACTGCTTCAGCTATGTCGTCCACATAAGCAATCACTTTGCAGCCGGTACGGTCTAGCCTGATTAGAAGAGTACTCACCGTGATTTTCTACAGCAGTGGAGAGTGGACTCCACCCTGAGATGTGCCCGTGCTGTCTCCTCGTCGTACAGAAGCATTCCCCAGGGAAGAGATTACCACTCTATTTTTGAGAAGCTGCACGATAAAAGCAACCAGCCGGTCATCCACATGCAGCATTGAGAGTGCCTCAACAATTGCGTTAGACTTTACGTTGCTGAAGGCATCCTCGATGTCCCAGAAGATAGCAAGTGTATATTCCTTAAGAGCAAGAGATTTCTCGACTTGCTCAATGAGGACGTGAAGAGCAGTTTCAAAAGACTTACCTTTTGAATAAGCGTGCTGTGACTGCGAGATCAACGGAGGATAAATTGATCTTTTAATATGGTAATCAATGATCCTTACCAACATCTTAAGTAGAACAGAGTTAAGACTTATTGGACGATAGTCTTTCGGCTTAACATGCGAAACTTTTCCTATTTTAAGGATAAATACCACTCTAGTTTCCCGCCAGCTGGTGGGAACATATGTGAAGCGTAGGCAAGCGTTATAAATCTCTCTGAGCCATTGTAGCGATACTCCCATGGACTGCTGGATATCAGGAGCAAGGTCGCCATCAGGACCCGGGGATTGAAACGGCTCAAAAGCGTTAATAGCCCACCTCAGTTGAGAGTTTGATATTTTAAACGACAGCCTTCGTTAACAACTGGAAATTTGTAATGTTGACCAGCTTCAGTTTGCAATACGAATCTGAT
This sequence comes from Nemotelus pantherinus, assembly GCA_963978885.1. Classification (NCBI taxonomy): domain Eukaryota; kingdom Metazoa; phylum Arthropoda; class Insecta; order Diptera; family Stratiomyidae; genus Nemotelus; species Nemotelus pantherinus. Next base: position 125,779,258 of record OZ022265.1, read on the forward strand.
GACGAAATTCTGTTTTCCATTGTTCTAGTATTCTTTACTGCCTAGAATTACTGCGAATATTTGAAAGTTTATTATTTTCAAGCAGACACCTTTTCGGAGTACTCTTGATGTACAATAAAAATGGCAAATCAAACACGATTTTCAATGTCTTTTAGCGCTGAAAAAGCCACAAAAATAAGAGCGTATACATCCACTCACATTCAATCGAAATCACAAAATAAAAATCTAAATCAAAATCAAAACTCTTTCCCTAGGCCATGCCACACAGGTAACATAACATACCAAATAGGATATGAAGACGAATTGACTACGCTGCCGGAAGAGCGGTCGCCAAACAATCCCATGGATTGTATATACGCTTGAAAAATCCATCTACCAATATGGAGAAAACTCACTATTCCAAGTGCCTACACATCAAGCCCGTCCGTACGCGCCTCTATCAACTACGATGATTTTTCATCAACGGATTTACTCGTTGTGTATTTTTCACTTTTTGCAAAATGGCACCTCAGGGATTTTCCTAAACAAAACCAATATTTTTTGCCATTCTTTCGCAATTGTTCTGAATAAATCGACCTGTCCATTAGTCGCCAGTGTATATCAACCAACGGTCGTTATCTATGCCCTTTCCCTGACAATACCCGATGGGAGTGCAATGTAAGTATGTAAGCATCTGACTTGTTAATAGACTGCCAAACACATGGCAGTTAGTTGAAAAGGTGCTAGATAAACGGAACAACGAGAGTTGATGCTTTTGATGTGAAGTGAAATTGAAAAAAAAAAATAAACGAGGTTGACTGAGTGATGGGATTTTTATTAAAAATAACTACTTAAAGCAGATATTGCAGTTATATGTTTTGTGGTATGGTACATTTTTTTAGTTATTGAATGAACAAACGATTGGACCTAGTGTTATATATGAAGGTTTATTTTTCACTAAATTATCAATTTCGTAAGTGTTGTACATTTATCTCACGGCCAAAATTTAATTTTTTTTTTGTGCGAACTTAAGTCCGTCACTAAAAACTTCAAACGTTTTTCGTGTGCTTATTTCAGACGTATTAGCAAACTTACACGTGCATGGCGAACGTGCCAAACACAATAAGAAATTACCTTTTTGTGTGCCTATTGCATCAAATTTAATACAAACGCATCGCTGTTTTTTCGCTCAATGCAAGCTCGATGCATCCCTAACAGCCGCTCTCGCCACTGCAAACCCCAAAACTTCAAAAAAAACTCTTGAATGAAAAAAGTGCGACAATCGGACGGAGTGAGGACGCGAGCGGAAAAATTTATTACAAATGCCACTTCTGCATGTTGAAACTTTGAATGCCATCAGTACCCGTTCGAGGTAGCTATTCTAAAGGGCGACATTTTGGCTTACGGAAAGCGTTATAAAACCTTTAAATACAGATCCAGCATTGTGGCCAAGAATTTTAGGATATGTCAAAAGAATTTTTTTGTTAAGGCAAGGTCCACCTATGCCATTGCATGAATTCAAATTTTCTTCCAATTACACTGGCCGAAAATTTAGCGAAAATTATTATAAACGAGTTTTAAACAATGGTGAGTAAGTTGGAAAAACTGCGTTTATAGCTTTTGCTGCAAAATATTCGCCTCTGTGATCGGTTCACTTTCAAAAGAGGCTTTTAAAAGTTTGAAGCATATTGTTGAAAATTCAAAAGACCGCGAAAAATCTGAAAACCATTTTGAGGCCCGAAAATTGTGGCTTGAATTGAGTCAGGATTTAATTGTGTTGCAGAAAATAATTATTAATGCTAAAACAAACCATTGATATGACATGCTTCTGAAAATCATAGCAATCACTAAAAATCTTTCCAAAAGGGGAAAAGTGACAAGCTGTTTGAGTGAGGTAGCTTCTTAATAATAATTGAGCTGCTATCTGAATTTTATCCTATTATGGAAGAAAATGTGCGTAGAGTGCTCAAAAAGGAGGAGAGTAGCCCCACTATCTCGGGAAAAATATACAAAACAAAATAATAGACCTATTGTATCAAAGCGTCAGATCCCATATTAATATATTTAGATTACACTCTTGACGTTAGCAAGATGGACCAAATGACTCTTTTTATCAAATATGCGTCCAATCAATAAATCTGAGTTCAGTGAGGTTAAAATAAAGGTTAATGAAAGCTTTTTGGGCTTCCTTCTAAATGAAAGATCCATAGGGAAGCAAGTGTCTCAAATTATATTTTTGCATATGAAATAAATTTAAAAGAGGTAACAAAAATAAAATAAAAGTAAACAAGAAAAGTTTCTTGTGATTTAACCGTAGTTGATGTTACTTTTCTCTTTAATTTTAACTGAATGTAAGCTGTGTTTTTATGGCTGTGGAAGCAATAATACATTTTTGTTTTAGCATTAAAAATACCTTTTTCCCGACTTTAATGTTAATTATGTGACATGTTTCTTTCTAAATATATATTTTGATCATAATATAAAAAAGCATTTGTTTTTTTTATGGGGCGGAAATTTGTAGTAACGTCAAAAAGTTTGCAACGAACGGATCGTCGAAAATTGTACAATTTCTCTCTTCTAATTTCCGATATTTTCTCTCATATCTATCGTGCCAAAGACTCAAATTTAACTTTTAGCACGTTGCTTGATAAAAATAAAGAAAGTTGTTATGCAACATATATGTAAGTCTCTGTGCAATTTCGAATAAGCGTCAACTGATGTCCAGCTAAATGGAATTTTTCATCATCGGGGCACTACAGCCCGAATCGAGCCTTAACCTCCTTAATGCTTCGCCTCCATTTGTCTCGGTTCATTGACCGCGTCCTCTAGTTCGGTGCTCCCAGAAGTGACCTGCTATCAGTATCTATCGAATCCTCCCTGTGCATGCGTGGCTTACCGACTGGCCTGGCTCCGCTCGCTCGTCTCTTGAGAGATCGTTTGGGGATTCCATTGTCGTTCATTCGTTTGACGTGGTCAGCCCATTGTATTTCTTGTAGTCCTATGACGGTAGAGACTTCCGGCTCGTCATATATGGTATACAGCTCGTTGTTGTATCGGATTCGCCATCCATCTTCTTCCCGTATTGCTCATTCCCATCCTTCGAGAGGTTCGTGCCTAGGTACACGAAGCTGTCTACGTTTTCAAGGTTTTAGTCCCCTATCGTTATGGTTTGTCTTATTGGCGTCCTTTTCCTTGATTGAGTCATAACTTCTGTTTTTTTCGTTCGTTAATTTGAAGACTAACTTCCTTGGCGGTTTCGTCTAGAGGTATGACTTCCTTGGCGGTTTCGTCTAGAGGTACAAATACTTCCTTGGTGTCGTTGAACGAACGTGACATAATGTTGATGTCATCAGCGTAGGGTTATAGCTGTGTTGATTTAAAAGAAAGGGTTCCTCTCGTGTCAACGGGGTTTTTTCTGATGACATACTCAAGCGCTAAGTTAAAGAGAACTGGAGGTAATCCATCCCCTTGTTTTAGTCCTTTATTCGTCGAAAACGAGTTGGTCATATTATTCTGAATCAGCACTTGTGACGTAGTCATGGTCATTTTCACCGGTAGTACCATTTTTGCTGGGATTCCAAACTGCAGCATGATGTTATATAATGCATTTTGGTTGATGCTATCGTATGCTTGTTTGAAGTCGACGAATATTTGATGGACATCAATGTTGAATTCCCAGTATTTTTCCAAAATTTGTTTGACCGTGAATATTTGGTCAGTTGTCGATCTTCCACGTCTGAAACCATCTTGATATTCACTAAGAATTTTCTCAGCATGATGAGAAATCCTTAATTCTAAAATCTTTGTCAAGAGCTTGTACGACGTACAAAGTAGTGATATGCTCCTGTAGTTTTCGCATAGTAATTTATCTCCTTTCTTGTGAATTGGACATATAACACTTTTTCGCCACTCATCTGTCATCGTTTCTTGTTGCCAGTCACCAATCCATGGATTGCCCTTAAAAGAAAAATCCCGCCTGTCTTCAGGGGATCCTATCGATGCCCGGTGCACTGTTGTGTTTCAAGCGGTCCATGGTCTGTCGGACTTCATCTAGTGTAGGAGGGTGAGATGAGGCACTGTCAAGGTATGTACCAATCAGTGACGGCAATTCGTCAAGTGCGGGAACATTTCCGTTCAGTGATTGCTGGAAATAGAACGCCCGTCTTTCCTTCACCTGTTCTGAGCAACTTATGATGCTTCCATCCGCAGCTCTACATAGGCTAGCTCGTGGTTTAAAGCCTTGTTTTAATTGCCTCATTACTTTGTACGCTTGTCGAGTGTTGTTAGCCATAAAGTTGTCATTCATGTTATTCAACATGCTGTCAAAATGCTTTCGTTTCTTACGTTTAATTATTCTATTAGCTACCCTCCGAAGATCGTCATATTTTTCTTTCTTGGCTCTAGTCGGTTGTTCAATGTAGATTCTTTTCGTCCAACGCGGCTTGACATTCCTTGTCGAACCATTCATTTCTGCGTTGCCTGGCTGTAATCGTACTACTTTTTCGGCTAATGCATTCACTGCGCTTTTGATTTTAGTCCAAACTTCGTTGATAGACGTGGTGCTAGGCGTGGAAGCTAGTTCTATTTCCAGAGCAGATCTATACTCGGCTTCTATCGTCTTGTTTCGAAGCTTGTCGACATCGAACTTGCATCTTGAACTTGCTCTGGCTTCATACGATAATGATATTCGATATCGATATCGAGTCTTGATTAAGTAGTGCTCAGAGTCGCAATTGGCCACAATCTAGAAGCCAGTGCTCTACCTGTAGTGGGCACACGAGCTATCCTCTATACTACACACAAGACTATCATTCATTAATACTGAACAATCTTATGTCTAATCGTAACCCTCCCAATCAAATTCATAAATTTTTGATTGGATTATCATACTTTATCGGATTCAAAATTGGCTTCAGAGTCAAATGGTTTCGAAAATGGATAAAATCCGTTCAGAATGTTATGAATTTGACTTTTAAAAGTTATAAACTATGTCGAAAAAAGTATAAATTAGTTACGATTATATATGAAACTCAACCAAAAATGATAGATATCATGTTCACCTGGAATAGTTTGAGCAATAACTAGATGGCGCATATTGAATGAGATCTCACTATCTGATCTTTTCTTTTACTTTTTTCTTTAGATGTGGCCTCAGACCCCCGTTATGGGGAAAGAAATCCAAGATTGGTATAAGGTCAATCGACTTCGTGTATAGAGAACATATTCTGTTGGTAGAATAGATTCACTGAGGTCAATTGAATCTCGGTGGAGCACTCTGAGCTATGAAAATCTAGCTAACGTTATTATGAAAAAACCTCCTCGATCACTTAAAACAGAGAAATTATAATGAATCCTAGGTAGACAAAATGTGTGAATTGCTTATAGAAATTCACAAAAAAACTCCTAAAAATTTAGGAGGAGAGTATCATTAAAATCATTTCGTGAGGGACCGTAATATACAATAGAAACCTAACGGCCAAATATATGATTGTTTCATTGTTTCATAGGTTACATAATTGAGGAATCTTATGGCAAAAGCTAAAAAAAAGCCGTTCGATTGAAAGTTTGGCAGTTTCGGCAAATTTTCCGGAAAAATGTTTCCAGCTTTTTTGCTTCGTACTTAAGCTCGTAGGACTTATTTTGAACATTTCAGCATTATAATTTAAAAAAATTTGCAGTCTGCTCACCATTTTCGATATTAACTTCAAAGTTAGAGCTTAATATATCAACGAATAGATTATTGGAGATGGAATTATTTGCAAATAGCTTACCTAAGTGCTTTACAAATAGCACCTAGGTGTCTGATGTAATGACCAAAATTTTTAGGCTAGACGCGATTAGAGAGCAACAGTTTTTGTGTTTCTATCTACAAACAATTTCAAAGAGTTATTTTTGTTTATCTTTCAGTGAGCTATGAATTTGTGATTTAAATATCCGAAGTTTTATACTAACGAAAAAATTCTTAAAGACAGAAAGAGATTTACACTGTTTTGGTAGGAAGCTTAGAAAATTAAATGTTGCTCTTGGATATTTGATTTTCAGACATGCTTGCCAACGCCGCCTTTTCACAGCGCTTGTATGAGAACTCCAAGATTCTGCTTACAGAAAGCTCAGCTTATTTTCGTGAAAAGATGCTTTTCTAAAATATGGCAGTGATGATTCATTTTCAACTGCTTTTGATTTCAGCTAATTTCCTTGAATTTTAACTTAATGTAAAAACACAACTGGCTTTATTGATATTTTGAAGATAAACGGTTTCACTATTATCGTTTACTTATACAATAAATACACACAAGCTCCAATGGTATTTTATGACATAAAATAAAACGAAGAAAATAATTATTTTGTAAATGTTTAAAATTGTCGGGCTGAATTCGGCAATATAGCTTTAATTTGTTAAACATATACATACATATGTCTTTTTATATCATGTTATCATGAGCTGCAATGTTTGATATGAGACTGCAACTTGCTATTTTCTTTTGATTTAGTTTGAATTTAACGCTACCTATGACAAACAGTCGAATTTTGTTAATTCTGTCTTGCTTTGAAATGTTTCATCACCTCAACCTCACATTTTACACGTTTGACTTAGGCTTTTTATGCTGATGAAAATGGCGGCTAGCTTAAATATGTTTCATCACACTCAACTTCTAACCTTATATAAATCCAGTAGAGATATAAAATGCATTCGAACAACATAACCACTCCCTCGCACAGTGCTTGGCTTGAATAAAAGGTTCATTTTAAAAGAAGATATAATTATATGCTCAACTCGTGCCCACTTACCTTTACCCATTATACCGTTTAAAAAATAAAACCCTTTCCAACTTATCGACAAAAGACAAAAATTTTGAACAAAAAAAAAACGAAAAATATTTCCATTTCGGATCAACGTTTTGTTACATCCGCCAGTCAAGGTGTAAAATTGAAAGCAAAATAAAGAAAGCTCACCGTTGAACACCCGTTCTTTAAAATTTAAATTCAACAGTAAATGTAATTTACCTTTTCCAGAGGATATCCCTTTGGTTTGCTTTCTCTGCCGCCTGACAATCTCTGAGTCTCACCTGCTTTTCTTTTATCTTTACGAAAGAAGTGAAGAAATTCGAAATATGGCCATGCATTCGGTGAGTTCTCAATGCGATCCGTTTCCGTTTTATTTTTGTAGCTGCCGTTTCAGCACAGTTAGAGAAACCTTTATATTATCCAATCAAAATATAATCAACAACGATTTACATATTTCTTTTTTAAAAAGGTGACCGACATACTTTCGAGTATTTTGAAGTATGACCCTATCGTTCGAGCGTTTTAACAGCAGCTTGTTTTTTCTACTCGGCTTTAAATGTAAAAGGTATTTGAAGGCCGCAGGATAGATATAGAAATGTACATGCATAATAAATTTTCCGCAAAAAAAGTTCTGATAAACGATCGGATTTCATATTCCCTTTTTCTTGCATTTCGTCGGTAACGAGACTTATGTGGGCTTTTAGGTCGGTTTTAAGAAAACGAAATTCAACCTTTTCGTAATTGATAAAAACGAAATGTCAATAGATTTAACTGTTTTGGGACGGCTGCCTTTTTTGAATTGCGTTGGTTTTATTTTGATTACAATTTGAAATTGTAATACAAACCTGCCAGTGATTTGAAACGAGTGATAGAAATGGGTACTGTTAGTCATATTTTAATTCAATCTTTGCTTTTTGGGTTTGGGCTGTAAGCTTGAGTAGCTTTTTAAGTGTGTAGTCCCTGGTTCCAATCCAGGTTCGGATGAGAGACAGCGCACTGAGTTTTGAGTTCACCTAGCTCTGATTAGGTACATGTTTTAAATCAGGGGTAAAGTGAATCGTAGAACTAATCACTCCACACTCTCTACCAGCTGCAACCCCTAGACTCAGAACGGGTTGTGGGATTGCTTTATTTTACATTTTGGCTTGATATAATCAGAAGTATATATTCGGTATTTTCATTACTTTGATGTTGGTGACATTTCACAATCTATTTCATGTCAACTTAAATATACCGGATTCACACATCTACTGTTGGTATCATAGATTCTCTATGAAATCCTCTGTCAACGTAATTTCATTGAGAAACGTACGATACGAATTTCCAAGCTGCTTTCCGCAGCAATAAATACGTCTCGTGGGATCTTCAATCTTCATTTTTCATGAGAACTAGGACATGCTTTGACACTAACTTTCCTCGTGTGAAGAAACGAAAAGAAATCTCAAAGGATTTTGTCTATCTAGCAAAGAATAAATGTATAATGTGTAATGAAAGAGTCTCTGAAATTAACTGTGAAGATTAATAGAAAATCCGTCAGCCGCTTTTGCCAGGAGTGACAGTTGCAGTTCATTAAGAAATGATTACATAGCACAAAATGTGTTAAATTAATTATTTATTTATGTCCTGCAAATAAAAATTGATATCATACATAAGACAGTAAAGTGAACTAGCATATATGCGAGTATGGGAAAACATATTTCAGACCGACATAGATAAAATTTTCGCTCCTAGGAACGATTGATGTTTCAATCGCTTTAAGTGCAATAAGTTCACTTCAAATTGTATTTGAGTGCATCACTCATCAAGCCATTATCGAAGTATTTTCTATTTGAAGTGAAAGTGGTTTTCAACTGGTTTTCAATTTGCGGATATAATTGACGTTTTGTTATAATTCTGAAGCATCATGAGGTATTCCTATCAGATAAAACCTATCCGTATGGCTAAATTTTCTAGCTTTAAAAATATTGCATTATTTCTGAAATGATTCTCAGCTAAGCTCAAGCTTATTATAATGTTGTTTTACTGCAGGCTGCTGGTTTTTTGGACTTAGACACTTTTTTTATTGGCAATATGATTTTATCTTAAAACATTAGTAAAAAATACATGTTTACAGTGGCGGGAAAAAGTGATGCATAAGATTTTTTCTTATATTCTTTATATTAGTAAAACTCATGAAGAAAACAACTGTTGCCTTTTAATTTACTATTTATATATCTTTATTTTACCGTTAAAAGGGAATAACGAGTAAAATATGGTTCATTTTATTTTTTATTTACTTACTGACAATTTCATCAACGAAATGATTACTACAGAAAATATGTACATACTATATGTGAAATTATGAAAGACAATAAATCGGTTGTTTAAACCAACACTTGAACATATCAACAGTATAGTTAAAGTCGAAGATTTGATACGCTGAGTTAAAGATTCGGGCTATTGTGCAGATTGGTTCATTTAATCCATAATTGGTCTTATGAAATTGCATGGATAAGGCGCTATGATGTCTATGTTTACTGTGGCAAGCACAAAAGTTCAGTTTTGATAACAAAAACTCAGAGTTCACGTTTCCATTTAACAACTTCGCAGCGAATAGAGCTTTGAAATTTTGACGTCGAGTTTCAAGAGTGTCCATGGTCAAAATTTGCAAACGGTTTTCATAAGGAGGTAGGTTAGGTTAGGTTAGGTTAGTGAAGAGGGCTGCCGGGAACGCGGCCAGCATTAGGCCACCAGTTTGGGCCCATTTGCCACCCTCATAGACAATCACACGCATTCACACTTACAGCCATGGTACTGGCGGGATTCGAACCCGCAGGCCCCGTAGCACGCCGCTTTTCGGCCTGATGCCTTAGCGAGCGGAGCTACCGGGCCCCCTTCCATAAGGAGGTAAGCGAATAGAATTAGACCATCCGAAAGAACTAAGAACAAAAATAAAAATCTCTTTTGGAGAGACTCAATGCGATCTATGTTCTCCTTATAATATGGAGACCATATCAAGCACCCATATTCTAGGATGGGGCGAACAGGATTTTAGTCAGAAGAATGTCATTGAATTCTTCAGATGCCCTCCATAAGAAAAAAAATATCAATCAAGAGGAGAGAGAGAGAGTGACACAAAAATTAATACATGTTTTTCTACGAACCCACGCGCATGTACCACAAGCAACAATATTGAATTTGCCTTCATCTGAGACTTAAATACTTTTCCGCAGTTCAGCTTTTTTTTACAAAAAAAAGTTCGTTAGCGGAACGAAAATCCTGTATATCTATTTTTTGATGTAACATCGCACTATGTGGGCCTTAAAATCATTTGTCAATAAAAAGTTTAATACTGCGGTAAGTTTAACTAGAGACAAGATAGGATCCTTTTTAACTTTCTGTTTAATTATTCGGCTATTGTTTTGTACCAATTGCTTTTGACGTCCAGATTGTTCTCAATTTTTTTAACTTATGTTTTTGCGAGACCTATCTATGACTCTTCAAATGGTTGAAATGGACCTATTGATGACAGGTCTCTTTGTACAGTAAAAGTTAAAATGTAGCCGTGAAATATTTATTTTTCCTTTTCATTCGTATCTTCTCTTATATTTTTCATCTGGAAATTAATACCAAAATAAAATTCATGCAAAACCTTAACAACTCTTGAGCAATTATTTTTGCTCTTGAATATAATCTTCCGATTAACAAGCAATCACCATTTTGATCTGAATTCATTATTTTAGATTCACTAAAAAGCAACTTTTGCATGACTTTTTCTTGACTCATATTTCATTAAAAATTTTAGCGGACAGCTGATTAAATTCTAAAACTATTAAAAAAATTTATACTAAAAACTATTGTCAAATATATGGTATCAATTTTCAAGTTACGTTTTAAAAATCTTGTAATTTGGCAGCTAAATTTGGAGTTCTTGGTAATATCATATTTTTTACGCAACTTTTCGGCACTTTTTTTGTGCACTGTGTATACATTTTAAAAAATAATTCAAAATAAATTGTTATGTTTTGTATTATGTGTATATTAATTCATTCTATTGTGTAAATTACCATAAAAATACTCCTACCAGATCCAAAGGCTACCTATCAGACCCCGGAGTATGTGAAGTTCCACTGAAAAGGTCGCCTAAAATTCCACGAAGCTCCCAATCTGGATCCGCTTCGACTCGGTCGTAGGCATGGATTTCAACAACTTGCGATAAGTAAACCCTCTTCCCGCTTTATGCGCAATACTTTTACGTTAATCACAATACAGCGTTTTCCGCTGCGGCCAACGCAGCGTTCCACAGGGGGAGGCGTGAATGCCGCAGTTGAATTTGGTGAATCACAATGCAGCGACAATGTCGCTGTCAATGCAACAAAGGCACCAACCAAAATCATTTTTTTTTCTTTTGTATTGCTAAATCCTGTTGTACGAGGATTAGGTTGGCTTATCACAATACTCATCAGTCATCGCTTGTCTATTCCACCAGACCATTCAACCTAATTCAAACAGAGTTAATTCAACCTAGTGGTGATGCCAACCTATGGTAGGTATCACCGCTAGTGGTGCGGCAAAATTTGAAATTTGGCAAATTTCGCCGCTGCCGCAAATTCCGCCGCAGCCATTGTGCGCGTTACCATACAAAAGAGTGCATTCTAATTTTTTGACAGCACTTCCCGCAGCCCACTGCGTTGGCCGCAGCGGAAAACGCTGTATTGTGATTAACCTATTTCTCAACAAATGTTGACACTCCGTGATAGTTGTCCTCGTTTTGAAATATCGCATTCACTCTTATCTCTGGGGCAGTGAGGTAGTAGAAATGGAGTGGACATGCCCATAAAATTTACATTGAAGGGGATGGTAGTAATTTTTTAGCTACTCATTGTCAAATCGAGTCAAATCCAAGTAGTTCCCCTCCAATTTGACAAAGAGGTCGAAATGGCGTAAAGGCAGCTTTAACATGCTTTGTGCGCGAGAGGATTGAAGGGGCTAATGGTGGAAAGTTATACCGTCCGTGTCCAGAGGCTGCTCTGGGGTAACCAAGCCGGGAAAGGCTTGGAATGGGCAAAATTCATCTTTTCGTGACTTCGGCTAATCCAAGGCTCTATGAGGCCAAAAAGCTTAGCCACCCAATGCAATTTGATAATGTCAGTCCAACGCTGTTGTTCAAGTTAGAGGGTTTGCATGCTTGCGTTTCAGATCGCGCGGCAGATGTTTGCATACTTGCGTTTCAGATCTCTTCGCTGAGCACTGGGTAAGAGTGGTAAAAGCTTCTTAGTTTAGAGTGCATTTCCTCGAATTTAGCGTATCCATATAGCGACACAGAATTGACCGCCGCCATCAACAATCTTCGTCTCGTGTCACTGGGTCCACTAATGTTTATCATTAGCCTATTCGGCAAAGTGCTGATATCTAGAGCCGCATCATATACACTGCCAATATGATCCCACAAATTCAGTTTGGTTTCCACGTTCCATTCCAGATACTTGAATAAATTGCTGGCCTCGACGGAGCATCGATGTCATGAGTATGATAGTAGCAGAGCTCAATTTCAGTCAATCTTCGATGTCTTACAGGTCTTACGGTATTTGAGGTAGTCCCCAATCATGACCAGCAGGTATATCAAACTATGAAACTTCTGCTCAAGAGTGAGTATATTGTATGTCAGCCTCGCAGAGTTGTCTGTATTTTGCCTCTGACAAGGTATCGATTATTAAAGCACATTGGAAACTTTACTGATGTAAGTACCTGATGTGAGTAATTAGGTTACTTGGACTTGTCTTCCCAAACTGATGGCAAAACCCCCGCGGTTTAATCGGAGGTATACAAATCCAATAAAAGCCGCCTTATCTCTAAGCGCCAGCAGTATTTCACCAAGCCACGTGGCCTTCTGGTTCGTCATCCTGGATGAAGCAATATTTAGCTTCTCGTCTGTAAAATGAGGAACATCCGCTTGGTTGACGATGATGGCATCATCTGCTTTTGATGGCCACGTGCAGCCGAGTTCAATGGTGATCGATTTGTTGCCATTGCCCAATGGGCTCATATTGGCAGCCTTTATTTATTTATTTATTTATTTATTCACGGAAATAAAATTCATTTGATACATTTTATATGTTATTTTATATGTCCATTTTATATGTTTATAGCTTAACTATCTTAAATATAAAAATGTTAATAAAAATAAAAGAAAAGAAAAGATTAAAAAAAAACAAAAATTTAGTGGCTGTTACAGAATCCAATAAAAAAAGCTAATGATAACAATATCAACTAATAATCAAGTGGTAAAACATTGAAAACTGAGCGATTCTAAATCAATCCTATATCTAATTTACCTATGGAAAAAAGTGCACAGCTTATGTTTAATGGTATTTACAGAATCATTAAAAAAAATCAAACCCGATTACTCACAATATTGCCCGTAATTTGGAGTCTCATAAGAGCTCCTTCATTGCCTCAGCTCCTTCATTGCCGCAATGTGAGCACCAAAAGCACCCAAAGCTTTGGCCACTTCCGACCTTTTCGTAGCTTGCTGTGTGTGCAGCTCGGCAATTTTATCGCCCCATCATTACCCCGCAGGAGTTTTTGTTTGATCATTGAAGACACTCGCTCAGTTAATCTGTTCCGTGGCACAGACTGCTGTGGTATTTGCTACTGCTTGAGTTTCTGGAGTCTCAGGTATTAGTGGCTGCTCTTGTTATCTCGGTTACAAGCGCGTAATGCAACCATATCATCTTTATTAAGCTTAGCGGTATTCCAGCTTAACCACTTGCTGGCAGAGTGGTGTCGTTTTTCTTTGGTCTTGATGTTTTGGAAGGTAATGTTGTTTTGATCACTAACTATCACTTTCATCTTCCAATCGCTAACGATTGCCGGAAAATGTTCCGATTCGATGGTGGCATTGAGAAAGGATTTGATTAATGGTGGTGGGAGCGGGCGTATTTATTTCTTTATTTACCAAACAAGGCATCATAAGCAATAGCAAAAAATTAAAAATTCATTATAACAACAACAAAAAAAATATTGTGTCCAACACATTAAAAAACAAAATACATCACACATGTTATTGTAGTTACTTTACTTTATTATATTTTTATTTTAATTTAAGCTAGTTTTATGGGAAATTAAGTGGGATTAGGATGTTGATAGGGCCTTTGATAAGTTTGTTTTGAAAGTGTATTTAGAGCACCAACATACTCAATATCGATGTTTTCTCGCGACTATGCGCCATTTGCGAGTATTATTCGTAGACATGCACCACACTAAAATCTTTACATAGAAATTATTCCCTGCAATGAAATTGCCGCCAGTATTACGGAGAGTGTTTCCAGTGAGCTAAGCTCGTATTCAAATAATTGTATTCAGTCATTCAAGGACAAATAACAGCTAATGAAGGTGATATCTCCGTCTTTCACTCACATGTGACCATTATTATAGCCCAGTTGCCAATGTGGACCCTTTGCCTGTCATCAATCCAAATCAGTGCATATCATGTGGCATCGTTTCCCTATAAGGCTCTTTGATCAATACAGGATTTGCGCTATGCTTGTAACTGAGCAGCTTGAAAGGGTTATTAACAGATTAGCTCTAAGAACTTTTACATCTTTCCTTCATTTTTTATGGCAACAAATGCGTCTCTCTCTCGATAAAATATTAAAATAATTATTGTTGTATTTATAAAATTGTTATTTATACATATTTTATTGTAAAAAATATACATTATTAATAATATCAATATTATTAGTTATTTATTATTTTACTAAAATATATGCTCAATTCACATACTAAACAACACTTGTCATACTTTACTATTTAGTACTAAAACCCCGATGCATTAGTCGCAGTAGTTAATTACATAACATCGACTATCAACAATCACTCCCCACCGTTTATTGCCTCCATGTTGCACAAATGTTCACTCAATTTATTATATTAGCTGTTATTCGAACTAACTGTTGAAACAGTAAACGTGCGTGCTTAACTAGCCCTGCCAATTGTTTCACGTTGCATAAAAAGTCTTCCTTTCCTCTACATAAATGCATAGAGCCAATTTATTTTAGTTAAATTTGAAGGCATCATGAATACTGCCCAGATAATTTCCCATGCAGGATACGAAAAAAAATGCATGAATTTCGTCCACTCATCGGGCATTCAGCATGTTCTACTCCCGTATGTGCCATAAAAACATGATATCTGCTGTTAAAATATTGTCGCAATCGCGTTCAATGTACAATAATTTATCGGTGGCTCGAACTGGTGCGTGGAAACAGGTTCGATGACTGAAGTTTGTAATAGGTCAAATGTGAGCTTTAAAGCAGCTCATTTTGTTGAGGCTGTTTACGTTCTTCTGGATATTTTAAACTATTCGTTATCCGTTAAACGTTTTACACAGAGCTGATTGAAAATTGACGGTTCCATAGAGTGTTTTGTTAAATGAACGAAAATTGTGCCTGATGAAATATTTTATTCCCTGTTTTGGATGGACAATAAAGCTGATTGTTTCGAAATTTTGAGAGCTAATTTTAAAACAATCAGAAGATACACAAAAGAGAAGGGTGAAAAACAGATACACAAAAGAGTTTCTGTTGCATAATTAAACATATGAAACATTGGCTTTGGAAATTTTGATTCAAGCTCTAAACATAATTTGTAAAGCAAATGTATTGTCAACAGCCCACACTGGGCGCAGAGTAGCTTTTAAGATATTGGCCACAGTGGCTTTGAATAGTAGTTATGATCTGTTGATATCATTTTGAAATTTTGTTTAAATTGTCTATAGGTAAACTTTTTTCAACGCACGTTAACATTTTGAGCTTACCTTTAGGCTTCTGAAATTTAATGTGTCACTATTAGCTTGCATTTTAAACTATTTTCAATCTGTTCAAAAGGAAACTGGGTCTTATTTTTCCTTGATATATACTTCAGAATAGCTCTAACTTAGCAAATAGAGCCAAAAAATAGTTTACAAACATGCAAAAAAGTACCTTATTTTCTTTTCGCATGGCAACTTAAGATTCCTCTTGGATTAGGACGCATCCAAAACATTTTGCCACAATACTTCATTGTCTTTAAATCAAATCGATAACACCATTGGATTTACAGCACTGATAGTATGTCCCCATTGTGCTAACATGCATCTTCGTCACAGCATGTTAGCTCATGATGGATACAGAGCCGCTAAATGGAGAAACATTTCAGGCTTCTTCGCTCTTCCGGTTCGTCGACACTCACGTATCCTATCTACGAATGAACAAACATCTAGAGTATTTCTTCACTAGTTCGGTTTTTCTCCGCATGACAGGGTGCTGGTTGGTTCCATTCTTAGTGCAACGATATTTCTGTAACCAGAGTAATACTATGCCAACAGTATTTGATGTGTAAACAGCGTGCTCACAACGTTATTTCCAAATGAAAATGGAACTAGCTTCCTTCCGTATTGTCGTCACCATCGAATGCCACCGCCACTGCGATAGTGTATACAGACAGAGTTGGTGCTTTCAGCAAAATTGTATGCTTTCAAAACAGCTTAATCAATGTCCGGAGATAACAAGTTGAAGGTATTTCTTTTCTTCGAGACCGAAAACTGCACGACTTAAGAACAATTTTTCGTCTGGAATATGATAAATTGTTCTATGGGTTGGAGTTTGGAATTTAATAATATTTAGTTGAGGGTTGAAATTTTTCAGTTGTTTCACATTTCAAAGCTACCGGAAGCCGAAGATTTTTTCTGAGAAGAGTGAAAAGAATTTCTTTGAATCTTGAGTTTGACATATTAGTTATGGTGAAAAGCACGCAAAACTTAAGTTAAACAGCGATTTCAAGCTGAAATGTATGAATTTAGTTGAGGAAAGTGCTTCTGTTATAGCTATTTCTTACATGCTTCAATGTGAAAGATTTAAGGCTTTCAGTGTTTTGATATTTCAATAAAATAACATTTGTAAATTGTTCTTCCCCACTACATGAAAATATAACATCTTGCATAATTTGCTTATAATTTTGTGGCCATGACTTGCAAACAAATTCATATTTAATGAAAAATTATTTTTGATCAATGCCAAGCATTTGAAATTATTAAATTTTCCATTCTCAAGCCCTTTAAGACGTACGATGATTAAATTAAATTATTTGAAACACATTCAGCTCTTCTGCGGTACAAACAATCTTAGATTTTTTTTACAAGTAGTCAATCAGTGTCCTTATTCATCCCGCCCAAACACTATATCAACAACTTCTAAGCTTTCACGGCAAAGAAAAAACTCATTTTTTCCTTCAAACAGCAAGCAAAGATTGCATCTTTTGATAGAAGTCACCGGATGGAACAATGAAACCGAGTATAACGGAAATTGTGTTAACTTTTCCTTTCAATGCACTTGAAAGAAGAACAGGTACTTGAAAAAAATCTTCGGTTGTGTCGTCTTCATGTAGAAGTACTTTGAAGATGACTGTAGTTCATGAGGCGGACGAAAACTCGTGAAATACACAAGAAGCTTGGAAAAAGTCGAAATAGAGTTTTGGTGTAGTTTCCGTTCAGTTGGTTTTGTATTGCACTCTGAAAATATTTTTTCCTCAGACTCGGGAGAAACCGGTTTCAATTCGAACAAAAAAGAGACACAGTTGAAAAGTATCACATAGTTCAAAGAAAAAAGAAGTCTTTCAAAGTTAACGCTCGGGCAAGAAGTGTTGTGTTGGTTGGAACGCTAACTTGAAAGAGTGATCTGTAATTTTTTTAGTTTGAATTGATGTTAATAGCGCGATAGGTGAAAATTTAAGTAAGAATCTAATGTTGTCACAATGCGGCTGATATGCTTTTTATGAAAGATACTCAAGTACAAAACTTTTCTGCTATGTGAAAATAAGAAAAAAAGTAATGAATAAAATACTCAACCACCAAGTTTCACTTATTCTATTTGTCAGCATGCAACCGTTAAAAACGCTTTTGATTGTTCAATTTCAAATTTGGAATTTTCGTTTTAAAAAACAGTTGAAAAATAAAGAACAAGCCCTGCAACTCTATATTAGAAAAACTATTAACTTTTATGTTATTAAAGCTTTATTTCATAAGACTTAGAAAAATTTTATTTACTTGGGTTTTCATTCACAATAACTTTTATACAAAACCCAAGCAGCTTTAGACTTGCTTATATTACAAATCAGATACTACGCAGGGAAAAGTGCTATTTTTTAGGAGCTTGAAAAAAGTAAAATTTATTTGCTTATTTTTCCAATTTTACTTACATTATTTTCATTTTAATATTTAACTTATATTATTTATTTAGTTAGTTATTGATTGAAACTTAATATATATGTGCAAACAAGTACAAGAGTCCTATGAAAGTATTGAAGGAAGTACAGAAGCTGCCAGAATCAGGAAGGTATTAAGCTCAACTCCCAGCGTACCTACGTTTTTATATAAGGAAAACGGGGATTCGGCAGAGCACCCGAACGAGTGTCTCGACATACTATTGGAAACTCACTTCCCGGAACCAACTGACACGACATCAAATAGTAACCAATTGTGGACAGTTAACCAGTCGTCCAAACAGCTGATAAAGAGAGTAACAAATGAGGTCAAAATTAAGTTAGTACTTGGCTCATTTCGACCTTACAAAGCCACAGAAACATTTATTGAAAGTCGGTGTAGAACGCACTTATTAGAAAAATTTGACACATTGCTTTGCAAGATCGTATAACCATTAAATGATGACATTGTATAAAAATCTTTGCTTCGTCAGCGCAGAGTAAAATGAATGATCTTGGAGCAAAGGTGATCAGGTCATTAATATAAATAGCAAAAAGAATGGGACGAAGTTGACAGCCTTTTGAACGTCTGATGTGGCAAATATATCAGTGGATAGAATGCCATGAAATTGAAAATTTTGCTTTCGATTTGACAGATAAGATTTAACCCAGTTAATAAATTTATTTAAGAATTCAAGAAGATGCAATTTACTTATAAAAGTATCATGATCCAGATGATCGAAAGCCTTCGTTAGGCCTGCAATGAGCAGACAAGACCATAATATCTATACTGCATCGTATTTTTACCATATGTTTTCAGTTCGGGGAAGTACCCAAGCACTGGACCAAAGCTAGAGTGGTCTTTATTCCAAAAAATGGGAGGTTGAATCACCATAATGTAAAGGAATTTGACCAATAAGCTTAATATCTTTTGTAAAAATATTACAAAGGCTAGATTTGCACTTTAAGAGCTTGATTGATGTTGCGAAACTTTGAACCATTCAAAACGGAACAAAACAAAATGGCCGAAATAATAAAAAAAAATCGTTACAGCAAAAGGCGTTCAGATCAGCAGCCTCCTAAGATATTGAGGAAGCCTTCAACAATCTTAATGGTGCAAGTATCATTGACTTCCTACTCCGAAATGGAGTGGATTTGGTGCCCACGTCTTGGGCACCAAATTTGTACAAAAACAGCAGTCAAGGTTATCTTTCTGGACGCAGTGAAAAAAGTTGGCATGAGAACACCACAAAAGGAGATTATATCGCCTTTTCTATGGATACTCAAAGTCAACGAGATTCTGAAAAATTTAAGGGCCATTGGCTTTGAAGTGGAGGCGTATGATGACGACCTTGTTAGACTGGAAAGAGAGGTGTTCCTACAAACCTTGTCGGACCTTATGCAATCGATGCTGAACCAGATTTAAATGTGAACCAGAAAAGCCGATTTTAGGACAAATCCAACAAAAACTGAAGTTTTACTCTTCACAAAGAATCATAAGGTACTGGCTATCACCCCACCTACCATTAGCGGAACAACATGAATATTTTTGAAAAAGTTAAATATTTAGATGTTATACTAGATAGAAAACCGAGCTGAGAAGCTTATGTGAAATATGATCACACAGCACTCCAAAAGTACTCCAAAACCTGGGTTCCTAAACTTTATGCGGCCTACTTTATATTCGCATGTGTAGTGAAACCAAAATTTTAAACCAGTGGTTTTGTACAAATCAAAGGGTCCAAATCGGTATTTTTACAGAATGCCAAAAACGATAAAGTGTTGTCACTGATGGTACGGACCACATAAGTAAAACAATATACTTCGATAGGAGTTTCTAGGTCAAAGCTATTTTATAAGCAGTGATGCTCAGCAATAATATATTCATCAGTGATCTATCCTCACACATTCACTCGCAAAAATTATTTTACTAAAATTTACACTTGCTTTCTGGTAGACTATCCAAGATTTCCAATAATTACAAAATTGTCTTGTGCTAGTGGCACCTTACCAGTAACACAGCCAAATAATTTTAGTCTTCTTTCTTGTTAAAATCATTTTAATTGATAAATTTCGTCTCTATCCGATACTTAAAGATGGTTTAGATGGTTCAAAATGCGATGAGTGGTTACCATGGTCACATTGAAGGCTCCATGTCATCCTGTCAACAGAAACCCTTCTAGTCCTTTATCCGTTACCTTCAAAAACCTCCCTCTATCCATTCAGTGATGCTACTAAGTGATTTGTCTACTTCCCCGCTGTTTGCTCATTTATCAACTTAGTTTATCCTTCTCTGCCAATATTTCCTCTACAGATAATAATAGTTTTTGTTTGCTTTTGACGAACCCGTTGGAGTTCGGAGATTTGCTTGCTAACCTAGGCAGTAGCGCCAGCTGACGTCTCGACGGCTTATCTAATATCTTTGGGAAGTCACTGTAATCATCCTTGTGTGCTGCTTTGTCTGTTCTCTTTAGCCTTAGTGTCTCTTCCTGTACGCTTCCTTATTCCAGGAAATCCGCAAATATTTTCCACATCCTTAAAGTCGGAGATTCGCCCTGTGTCTCTAATTATTGCCCCATATCCCTTTTGTCTTGCTCCAGTTAGTTTTTTGATAGAGTTGTTTACAATAGAGTATACCCGATAATTGAACCTCTTCTTGCTTCTGAGTAACATGCTTTCGTCAAAGGTAAGTCAACAGTTTGCAATTAACTTTCGTTCAGTAATGCTGTTGCGTTCACCATCGACCAGCAAAAGCAAGTGGATATATTATATATGGACTTTGCCAAGGCTTTTGACTCAGTGAGCCACGACATCCTCTTCTCAAAGCTCGATGGTCTCAATTTTTCGGGTCAACTCCATTGGTTATTTTCCTCATATCTTTGTGATTGTGCTTGTTTTGTGACGGTTCACCCTTGTTCTTATTTCACCTTATGTCTTACTTCTGATGTTCCGCAAAACTCGATTCCTGGTACTCTGCTACTCCTCCTGTTTGCTAATGATCTTCCTTCCCTCTTCAATTCACAGTGTCTTTTGTACGCTGAAGATTTGAAAAAATTCAGGTTGATTGAGTCTGTAGAGGACTGCTCTCAGCTGTAGGATGAATTGTCTACTCTGGGTAACTGGTACTCTGTATTAATTTGAATGTTGCTAAACGCTTCCAGATGTCCTTAATTATCCCAAATTGCATTTTCCTATTCCATCTTTGTTTCTTTTCTCATTCCTATTAATGATTTCATGGAGCTTGGTGCTGTGTTTGGCACTAAACTAAAACTGTATGTCCATATCCAAGGCCTCACGTTTGTGTGGCTTCAATCTGAGAGCGTCCAGACCTTTGACTGATGTTATACCTTCGCGCGTAGTCTCCTCGAATATTGTCAAATTTGGTGTCCTCATTATCGTTTCCTAATTGATGCTGTTGAGTTTGTGCAACGCAGATTTACTTGCTCGCTATTCTTCAAGTTTCGTATACCCTACTGTGAGTATAATATGCATCTTTTCATCCTTAAAATCCCTACCTTCCTGTCACGCAGAGTGTATTTTGACGAATGTCTCCGGTACCAAATTATTAATGGTTTTGTTACATACATCCCCAGTGCACAGTTTGCTATTTCTTAACCTGGTACGTTTTAACAGGTCACTCATACATATTTTTACTTGCCACTTTTACGCTTGCGTAGCCAAGATAATTGCCTGAATATTGGTCCTCTTCCGTCTTCGTAACGCACTTGTAAGAAAAAATTGACAGCAAGCGTTTTATCTTACGAAATAAATAAATTAAATTACTGAATTTCCAAACTATGTGTTGAATTATGATTAGATTTCGTTTACCACCTTTTATATACTTTGTTACATTTCAGTTTATTGTCTTTTATGAAGTTTTGTACTTTTATTTATTTTCATTGTTTGTTTGTTTATATATCTATATAAATTTATTCCTTGTCTAATCTTTGATTGGATATGAATCTGTGGATTAAGACAATAATAAATAAATAAATAAATGAATGCACCGAAAGTCCCGCAAAAACTGTAAAATTCACAAACTTAATTATAGTTTACTTATGCTTTATAGTTAACTTGTTATAAACAAATGAGTGTAGTTACCCTAAATTTGCAGCCACAATCTGTCAAAATTGACTTACTCTAGAATCAACATACTTTATGAATTTTATTTCGGAAATAAGTGTCTTATAAAAAATTTTTTATTGACGCTCACATTTTCAAATTACTTCAATGAGACCTGACCCTATTCAAATTTAATATATTCTGTAAATTTAATACTGATCTGATGATCGCACTGCGATTGAACTTTTATTGTTCAAAAACTAGGCATGTCCGTGAAAAGCTACCGTTCATGCGGAGTGGAGAATTCGAAAGCATAAATTTCATCATTTATTTTTTCCCAAAAAGCGAAATGTTTTCAAGAGAACTGATAATTTGAAATAAAAAATATTAATAATCATAAACATATATAATTAATAAAATAATCACAAACATATATTTCTGAATAACATCAATACCTTCTGTATCTTCCTTCTAACAATCGGATTTTTCTGCCATTTATCAACAATCGAGGTCTGGAAAAAAATCGTTGTCTACTTTCAGGCAGTTCGCGCCCATACAGTTTTAAAAATTTACAATAATTTATCATAGCTAAGCTAATTTGCTTTCATTCTGCATAGCTATTTTATTTTTAAAATTTAATTTTTCCAAAGAAATATGGGGGTACTTGAAAATTCACAAAAATGGCTGCCATCATCAACCGCTTAAATATACCTCACTGAATCTGATGCATGTATGTATAAAGAAATATAAATTTTTAGGAATTCGTATATTAAAGTGACTTCGAAAATCACTAATATCACTACCAAAATCAAGTTATTTTCAACTGAAGGACTTAAAACATTCTCGTACTATCTAGTATCTTTTCCATGTTATATCTGTTTTGCTGTCAACATTTGAATCTTGTATTCCTTACTCTAGTCGTTAAACACTTGATTATAGCTACCAGCCATAATTTTGTTGTATTCTTTGTCTACACAGCAAATATAGCAGTCTCTGCCATTGGATAAAAATTGAGTACAGCAATTAGCTTTCATTGTTGTAACTTTAACTATCATGTTTGATAGATTTCTGCATTCACGCGCCCATATCAGACCATATTTTCAAATTCCCGCTGTGTTTCATGTTCGTAAACAGTGTCATAACGACGATAAAACCCCAAAGAGAAAAATAAATATTTTTCCAATCAACCTTTTATGCGTGGAATCCTCAATCAAACTTATTCCTACTTAAGTGGGAAGCAATAGAAATTATAGTCCCTACAAATGATCAGCTATTTCGATGAAACTCTGCAATTACGGATAGTAATTAGAAAGTTAGGGTATACTAATAGAATGATGGCAAAAGCATTTTCTAGCATCTCGTATTTGACGAGCTACTTTCTTCCGCTCGGTAAATTTATGGTCAATATTAACCTATTTTATCGCTACACCATGAAATGTGAGATGGCTCAAGAGACTTCTAACCGGATAAATCGACAAACGCAAATTAACGGGAATCTTAGCGAGCGTATTCTAGTTTACGAGATGGGTAAAATATCTTAAATTTTTTGGGAGCTAACGTTATCTTCAACAGAATTTTGCAGTATACATTTTCTTTTAAAAAAATTAAACTATTTTTCCTATTCGGAGTTTGAAACTAAAATTAATCAGTTTCTAGATCCTGAGATGAAATCAAGTTCACATCCATCAAACCATGTTGAAAAGCACCAACGTTCATAAGTGCTCGTTATGTTCCTATGGGATCCAACATCATGTTACTTTCGGCCGAAATTGTCTTTTTTCATCCAAATCTTAGCATACTTCATCAAAAAGAAAAATTTGGTTAAGTGCCCATCAACTACAAGAAACTGCTGTACTTGAAGCCCATTAGCCATATTACTAAATTTTAATGGTGTGATAACAGCAAAATATTTTTCTCACACCCAACACTCTCTGTCTTTTATTAGAGCGATAATCGTATCTTTATGATTGCATGTCCGGTCTAATAATCATAAGAGTAATCCGCATATAACGATAGGAAAGGACCTGCCGAACCAAATTAAGAACCAATATGTACGGAAAGCGACAGGACAGACAATTGAGTTGTTTAAAGTGTCAGTAAATGGAATTTTTATTACTTTAGGTAAACGTGACCAAAATACAAGAAACTACGCAAAAGCCACGTCCTGTTTCTCTCCGTGCCGTCTTTTATTCGATCTCAGCAAGCAACGAATGTCGACCGGGTCCATGAAGTGCGCCTATGTGGAGCTCGGGGATCTATCAACTGTTCATCTAGTTAATGGCCAACTTTATTTAGTTCGTAACTAAATTTACGTTTCACACTTTGCACTTGGTCTCCGCACGAAAGGTCCGTCGCACTGCGGGCGGATGGTGATGATTAAGAAATGAAGTGGCGATTGATTATTCTAGTCACAATCGTTGTCTTGTATAAGACTTTGTTGATGCAAAGTAGAGATGGCATCGAGACCGAGTGTTTATGATTTATTTTCTTCGAAAACAAGCATTGACTCAGCAGGATAGTACAGTGGAAAATTGGATTGTAGATAATGAATGAGGATAACTTGGCATATATTTAGACGTAAAAAAATTGTCTTTTCATAATATGGATAATGCAAAATGCATATTGTTTTAAATTGGCTGTACTTTGAATACTTAGAATATATGCAAATAAAATAATCCCTTAAAATGTGTTGTTAGTTGAGGCTTATAACGAAGTTGAAATAAGACAAGAAAATTTCGATTGTGTTTGAACAGTTAAAGTAGTTATAGATTAAGATATTATTGACAGAAAACTACATTTCCACCGAAAGTTCATTAAGCGAAATATTATTTGCACAAACAATGTTCAACGGCTTTATATGGACTGGAAACGTTTTCAGTGAAAAGATTTAGTGAAAATTCTAGCGCAGCATTTGGATCCTGTATTGTACATGTATTGTTAAAAGTTAACTTAAGAAACTTTATTTATGTTTCTTAATGAAGACAGGTGTTACTATTAGCTAATAAGCAAATACTGTTCCGTTTGCTTGAGTCTTTGGCCAAGTACTCAAATGGGCCCTGGTTCTATACAACGAATTTTTTTATATCGCCTCTTAGCTTTGCTTATTGTTTAAGGCAGTATCCTGGTCTAGAGGCTCGATTTTGAGGTGATTTTACGGACACAATAAAATAAAAACCATAAACATATTGAGGACCTATTTTTTTTAAAGTTTTTTATCAACATTTTAAAAGTATAAAAATGTATTAAAAAATAAAAAAGATCAAAATTGATGTAGATGCAGGCCGGCGAAGTGGAGACTCAAAAAAAAACTTGTCTCATGGTTGACATGATTCCAAGCTTCCTGGTGGTCTGAAACATAAATTATTGGTGAATTCTGTAAGAAATTGTAGAATTAGTCTGACGTAGGCGATTTGAAAACCATTTTTTTTCGCGAAATGGCGTCCATGTAAAAAAAAAATAATTTTTTTTGCCTAATTTTTTTCAACTTTGGGATTTTTATTTAAATAGTAGAATAGTTTACTTTTTTTCAAAAATCCTCACGTCAGATTTGTGCGAAATATCACGTAAATCGGTTTATTACAACTAGAGATATGTCAACCGTATCGAAAAAAGTAGTTTCGAGAAAAAACGTGTTTAAAACTTGGAGTTTCGTTTTGGGCAGTCTGAGTCGTTTAATGGTATGTTATACTTCGATTTTTTTAATCAGAGATCTCTGTATCATGCAATGTTCCCTCTTCAACTGCAAAAGTGAGATTTTCGGGAGCTCTTTCAGCCATACGAGCAGTTCGAACTTTTTTAGAAGCTTGAGAAGCTCGTAGCTCGGAGCGGTTAATTCGTTGCTGATCGCGTTCGTTGGTTTAGTTGGCGAATCACAAAAACTGTAGCCTCAAAAATAATTCGAATTTCCGAAAATCCTCTTATAAGATTATTCTTAAAGGTCTAATGTTTGAAAATATGCAGACAAAAAAAATCGATTTGAATAAATTTCTAAACCAGAATACCCCGTTAAGGAAATTAGGCTTATTCGTACTAAAGTTTGGTGGAACTAATTTGACGAAAAACGACAAGCATTGAAAGCCGATTTGCATGTGTTGATTAGGACATTCAATAATAAGATGCTATGTGGGAGCTTTATTTACTTGAATTTGAGCAAATAATGTACGAAATGTTTTGCATGGTTGGGTGAATTCAGGGCAACTTATCGTCCATGCCTTAACAAAACCATTATTTTTCTTCAAATTTGGGAAAACCTTCAACATTACACTTAATTATCGGTGACAGTTCTATAAAATGTTCAATCTTTTGGTCTTGCAAGTATCATTAACATATTAAACTGTGTTCATTGAAATACGCCGCTGGAACAATTTTCGTAGTATTCTAAATATTGCAAAATGTTGAATTTGACCAGCGGTATTAGTTCTGATCAGACTGAAATTCTCGTACGTAATATCAATAGCTCTATTTAATACAATCCGCGACGCCATATCGCTCAAGAGAGAGCTTAACGTAATTCTTATAATATAGTTATCATCGATGACATTAATAGATCACTGATCAGTAACCAAAACACGTAAGTCGCTAGTGTTAACGTAGCAGATTGAATATTCTTAAAGTAGAACAGGGTTGCCTTAAATAGACAATTAAAGATGTAATCCAGCAGATCGTGGAACCGTATCCTTTCCAATTTGAATAAGGGCGAATACACTCCTAAATCTTACAAAACAATGATGGTCACATATTCGCGAAAATTATGCTCTTATCGATCCAGAATTGAATTGAATTGAAAAATAATTATTATTTAAAATATATACATATTTAACCAAACTTAAAGTTTAACAAACAATGAAGCAATCCCACCAGAACCCTCGTACGGGTCTAGGGGTTGAAGCTGGTAGAGGGTTTCATTACAATTTTTTCAATCATTGTGGATACGAGTGTGAAGTGATTAGTTCCACGACTCACTTTACCCCTGATTTAAATCAGGTACCTAATCAGAGCTAGGTGAACTCAAAGCTTGGTGCGCGGACCCTCGTCCGAACCTGGATTCGAACAAGGGACCCCACGGGCAAGAAGCCAATGCTCTACCCACTAGGCTACTCAAGCTTTTAACAAACAATGAAAGCCCTTATAAATCTAGCGGTTACACTATTTTGGCCGCCTGCTTCGAATTTTTTTTTACCGATTTTTGAATACTAATTTTACTAATACTAATACTAATTTTCTTCAAAAATCAATAAAAAAAGATGTATACGTATATATATAAATATATCAGCAATAAAATAAGGTAGGTAATCTCTGGAGTGCGAGATTCGATTGAGCTGAAATTTTCAGAGGACATGCATATACGGACTAGTGCAGTTACGAATTAAAATCTTTAACCCTTTGTCGGCGGCGGATATTTTCGTGAATTTTCAGGTACCCCTCTATTTCTATACAGAGTACATTTTTTTTACAAAGAAATACTGGAAATTAAAATTAATTATGTTTTATGCTTGTACATGATAAAAAAATGGAAGTTTCGATTCCTTTTTGGTCGTTGAGTGCCTAAAAGTAGGCAGCCACTTTTTTTTCAAATTTCGATTTGTCATAACTTTTGACAAAAATATTGGATTATTGTAACATATCCCCAACGTATTGATGTTGACTAAAGCTGAACACATTTGAACTTTGAATACCGTGCGGACAACCCTGCAGCTACGGCAGCCACGTTGAAAGAATCCTTCAAATCATTGACCCTCCTGAAAAATTTTTGCTTGTTTTCAAAATTAAAATTGTTTATAAATTTTATCCTTTTTTCACCATGTCAATTTTCAAAATTCCGCACAAAACCGGGAGCTCATCACCAAATTACATCTATTTTAAGCACTCGGAAATTCTGTTCACGCAAACTGACGACAGGAAAATCCGATCAATATGATGTTTACAGGACATGTTTGCATTATCTAGAACTAGGTCCGATAGAAATGATTTTGAAATGCCGGCAACCTTGTGGCAGCAATGCCATCTTGAAAAATCACTGAATGAAATTGCTTTTTGACCTCTAACTTCCGATTCAGCCAACCAATTTTAACGAAATTCAAACAGTACTTGAACCTGACTCTATGAAATTTATTTTCTCTACTCAATACAATTTATTTGAAAAATTTGAATAGAGCTGCCCCTATGGTAATTTTTGTCTCCTAAATCTTGTAAATTTGCTCAACAAAATAAAGCGTTTTTCCTTATAACTTCCGATCCAGTGATGAAATCAAAGTCAAGTTCATGTACTAAATGGACCTTGTTGTTAGCCAAGTTTCGTAGAAACTTCGTATAAACTTACGAAAGGGCTGCCAGATATGGTAATTGTTGTAATTTTGGCATGTCTTAACTAAACGATGTTGCCATTAAATTTTGAAATGGGATGCAATGCATTTTCTAATGACAATTAATAGCAAATAATAAGGCTTCAAAAATTTGAAAAGTTTTGCGGGTGGGAACCCTACAATTTTTCACCCATATAACTTCCAGCGCAGTCATTCAATCAAAACGAAATTCACAGGATGGGTTCAAATTAACGTGAAGCAGGTTTAGCATATTTTTGGCTCTGGTGCTAACACAGGGTTGCCAGCACTAGACATTTTCGTAAATATTGCACCAACAGATGCTTCCATTCTGTCATCATAAGCAAAGCATTTGCAATAAAATCAGCAACGAATGTTTAAATTTTGCGAGTTTTTGAAATATTTCGGATGCCAACCCCAGACATAGTTTAATCGCTGAAACTTTCGATGATAACCTTGGATCAAAACGAAATTCAAAATATAGATTGATTAAGCACGAGCATTTTATGGTAGACTTATTCCTCCTGTGTTGGAAAAATGTTGCCAGCACAGACCATTTTCATCAGTTATGTTATAGGAGATGCTGTGAAAAAAATTGGTTTTTGTTTTTTTTTGTCTAAGAAATGGTTGATATGATACTACAAAAATTGGAATTTTTAAATTTTTTTTTAGTTTTTCTTTAATTTTTCTTTATCTTACACACTAATATTACAGCCTAGCTTGTACATTTATGGGGTTTACTGGACAAAAGCTCATTTAAAATCTACCTAACGCTACAAATAAAAACTGAGTTAAGGCTAATTATGATTAACTTAGCCTAATTAGACCGAAACCTTAAGCTAAGTCTTATTTTTCCCCTTTTGTTCATCTATTGACCGAAACAGCCCTTTCTCAGATTCGTCTGTCTATCCGTAGAATCTTTCGTTAATTCCACAAACTAGTCCCTATGTTACTTCAATACGGAATCCTGATGTAAAAGAAGGTTCTTCGGTTCTTTCATGACAGACTTTGAGCAGGTAATCCAGAATGGGGATGGATAAGTCAACATAGGTCGATTAAGCGTCTGATAGCAAAAAAATGTAGCTTTGGGGACCATTGTTTTTAGCAAAAAGATGTCGGATGCGTTGAAATACAGATTTGGTAGCTTTGATTTTTCGCGGTACATCTTTAGGAACTTGTGGAAATCGATTCCGAGGTATTTAAGCGATGAGCTAGTGGTAGTCCTATTATTTCCGAATGATACCGTGAGATCACCCATACTTAGAAGGATTGCGAAACACAAAAGGCTGCTGCTATTTACTTTGATGACCCATTCGTCAAAATAAGGACTTAGTTTCAAAAGCATTGAAACAATTTTGCCTTGTGAGAGCCTGGTCGGATATCAGACACCCGCTGCACAAGGCGCTCACTGCGAAGTTTACCAACCATTTCAGCAATTATTTTGCTGTCTGCCTGTCCTCCCAAGTCTATGGAAATTCCGCTTTAACTTGCAGCCTTAAATGTGTCTCAGGTTCATGTGCTTAACAATTTCTGGTGGCAGTGCATGATTCTGATACTTATTAAGTGCAATCGAGCGTGTATTCTGAACAATGGTTTCATTTATAACGTCATTGACGGACTCTATAAGATTATCAATCTGACGTTTTGCTAAGTTTTCTGTTGCACAAATATCAAAATTTCCTACCACAAAGTTGAGTTTATGTTGCGCTGAAATTTACCCCAATCGGTGTTTTTATAAGATTTGCTGTACTTTCGGGGTCTTTCCATGAAGCTGAAAAAGAAGCGGAATTTCAATCGAAGTTTCACAACAAAGTAATCAGGGGTGTGTTCAATGTGTATGCTATAGATGCTCCAAAAGCATAGCATAGCATCACTTTAGCAAGTGTCAAAATTTGCAGTAGCTAGGTGACGGATCTATAGATATTGCACAGCCAAGAGCTACTATGAAGGTCAGCCTTTACACAGCACAACTCAATAATATTTTTTTTTGAAATTTATGCTTAATTAAATCTTTGTATTTACGTTGATCAGCTCAGTACTTGCATTACACTTTGAAAATTGTATGAAATACAGCTGCAGAAACCATTAAAATTTTCCTAACATATTCAAAACGTTACACTTATTCCCCGCTTATATGTGAAAAAGAGTGAAAAATAAACGTTGAAAATTTGATGGTACACGAATCAGCGTACTGGGCCTTTTGCGCTTCATACTCGCCTTTTAAAAGCTCAAGATGAACTATGCTGTGTAAAAGCCAACTTGAAACTCGAGTTGAGTTGAAGTAGTTAAATCCGTATTTAGTTTACGATAGCACTATTTTCAAAATTATTGCTCATCCCCTTTGTCACCAAAGCGCAAAAACTTCTTTTCATTTCAATTTCTAATCGAAAATGTCGTTTGAACAATATGTCAGCTGTTAACGCACGCCATTTTGCCTTAGCAACTTTCTTGCTATCCTCTAGACTGAGAGCAGCAAATAGCTGCTACCATAGCAGCTATTCCGGAATCTTGGAGAGCCCGACTGTCAAATAGCAAGCATTAGAAAGTATATATTTCGTGACATTGGACAGTCAGAGCAGCTAAAATAGCAGCTAATAGCTGCTATAGCAAGAATATTGAACACAGCTATGAGGGAGATGAATACTGCTTTACAGATCGTCTGGCAAGAGAAAGAAATATATCATTCAGCTACTACTTGGTCTGTTTGGCAAATTCGGAACAACTACTCATGAATCCAGTCATTTTAAAATCGTTTAATGTGATAGCAAATTGGCAATCTGCCTTTGAACAAAAATATTCGACGGTGCATCAGCTGCATAGAGTGACGCAACATACAGTGGCTCACAGCTTATTTCAACCAGCACGTAAAAAAAACTTTAACTTCCTATAAAAACTAAACTAAAGAAGATATCAACATTATTTAAAAGCAAGTTATTAGTTTAATGTTTAAACTAATCAAATCTGACATTTTTTATTTATTTTTATTTGTTAAGCTTTTTAAAACAATGATAAACGAAAAACGCAACCAAAAACAATGCCACAGCTTATTTCAACCAAGTACTTTGTAGGTGTGCAATGATCCGTTACCTTGCAATGCAGCAATTATTTCTTTGTCTATGCTTTAGTCATTATATTTGTAATGTGTTCAAGTTCAGTTTTCCTGAATTCTTTGCAAAGTTCATGCAGAAAAATTAGTTTTTCGAAATGGGACCACGTAAGACAATTGGTTAGCGAGAACTTGTTTTTGAAATTACTGAGAATTTTAAAAGTGGCCATTCGCGCAGGAATATTGGTGAGATGGTTAGACTAAGTGATTCTACAGTGCGTAGCATCATATACCGATTTGTCCACGAAAATAGAACGCTCGATATAGGGAGAAATGCCCCCAACAAAATTTTCAATCAAACGAACGAGCGCTTTATTGTTCGGAAAATCCGGGGAAACCCAAGGCTATCGGCTCCGAAAATTGTAAGTGAAGTGGAAGCTGAGTTGGGCAAGTCCTGCCATCCGGAAACTATTCGGCGTGTGCTGCGAGAGCATGAATTCAATGGTAGAATAGCGCGTAAGAAACCATTTATAAGTGCCAAAAATCAGAAGTGCCGTTTAAAATTGGCCAAGGAACATTTGCATAAGGATTCTGGATTTTGGAACACCGTTATATTCGCTGATGAGTCGAAATTTAATATTTTTTGCTCTGATGGAGCCTCACATGTTTGGCGTAAGCCAAATACAGAACTGCAAAAAAATATTTGAAAGCTACAGTCAAACACGGAGGTAGCAGCGTTATGATTTGGGCCTGTATGTCCGCAGCGGGAGTTGGAAACTTGCAATTTATTGAGACTACAATGGATAAGTCTCATTATCTCGAAATTTCGAAGTCCAATTTGATTGAAAGTTCGGAGAAACTGGGCATTCGCGATGGCTTCAGATTTTATCAAGACAATGACCCGAAGCATAAGTCGGGTATTGTACATACATGGCTGGTCTGGAATTGTCCGCATGTTATGCAGTCACCCGATATTAACGTCATCGAAAATTTGTGGGCAATTTTGGATACAAACATCCGAAAACGGAAGATATCCGACAAAAGCGATCCCAAAACTGCATTGGTTGAGGAATGGGCCAAAATTACTCTACAAGTGACACAAAAGCTGGTCGATTCAATGCCTAAGAGGCTAAAAATGGTTGTTGACCAGAAGGATGGTCATACTAAATATTAAAATATTTTTTTGTGCCTTAAAACTTAATTTAAACATTGATTCTGTTACTTGGTTGAAATAAGCTGTGCCATTGTTTTTTGTTACTTTTTTCGTCATTAATTGTTATGACCTATTGAAATAAATTAAAAATAATAATAAACTAAATAAATGATAATTGCGAACACTAGTCTAGTATTCTGCGTTTAAATAATGTTGATAACTTATTTCGTTTAGTTTTTATAGGAAGTTAAAGTTTTTTTTACGTCCTGGTTGAAATAAGCTGTGAGCCACTGTATCTGCAAAGCTTTCCGCTGAAAAACATATCAGTAAGACTCTTGACATTGAAGAAGCTTTAGACTCTATATGGCACAAAAGGTAAATGTATAAGCTAATTAGTTTCTTCCTTCCTCTTTGACCGCATTTGCATGATGAAAGTAAAAAATTAGTATTCACTTTCCAAAGTATTTTTGCTGGTTTCTCATAAGGATCTATCCTAATTTCCATACTTTAAAACGTGTATACAGTTGACTTCCCTGTAGAACATAATTGTGAAGTAGCAGCTTAAGCAGACGATGCATGCTTGTGCGCTACCGACAACCATCCAAAAAAAAATCACTTCTTTGGAAAATAAATTCGAAAAAGTTGATGATGAGGATCAGTGCATACTTTCGAAACCACTTTGTAAAAAAAATTGTTCAGTAAAAATTTTCAATTTTAATCATCCCGCAAAAACAATTTCACTTTTATCAGGACTTTTTTAGGTGAAAATAAATATTAATACTGCAAAAACTAATGCATTACTTCAGCAAAAAGAGGAAATAAAATAATCTCTCCAACAATCCTCTCAATTTTCTAGTTCATTCAAAAAAAAAAAAAAAATTCAAAATTCACATTCACAAAGATCACACCGAAAATATCTACTCACGCATATCTTCATTCATAAAAGCAGACTACTAAGAGGCTACTCTCATTAGACCTCATTATTCAACCCACCATATCCTATAGAGCACCCATGATATGGAATCATTGTCACATCAAATAATAAATCAACAATTTACAAGTAGAACAAAATAAATGTATCAAAATGAATTCCAACAAACCCGGGCACTATGTACTATATACAAAAGAAAAGTTTTAACGTTTCGCAAATTGCTAACAAAGCACACAATCGCATTTTATAATAAATAGCGACTTATGAGCAACTCCGTATAATTAATTTACTCAGTCAAATTAATTTTGCATGTTGCAAATGTTGGTTTTAGTTTAAAGTAGATTTGCTGGTTGAAATGCAAAGTTTTCTGAAAATTTTATTTACTTATTGTGGCGAATATATACAAATTACAAATATTAACAAATTTATATATTATAATTATTATACAAATTAAGCTAGCATTGGTTTAAATAAGAATTATATAGCGATTATATAAGATAAGAATTATATAGAAATGATTGCTTTCGCGTGTAACACAAATTCCATATGCTAATTAAAAGTTTTTATCCATCGATCAATTTGTTTTGACTTTCCTTAAATAACTAATTAGCATCCATTTCTATTCCCAAAAGGAAAAATTAATATTTGTGTTACGAATATGTTTCAGGTGGTGATTTATTTGATTTGATTCAGAAATTTGACCTATTTAAAAACTTCTAGCATGGCACATTGCATGCCAATTTATCTGCAATTCGTCATTAGAAGGTGGGATCTTATAAAATCTGCTGAAATGTTCTTTATATTAAATTTTCAATTACTATAGCCACAACGTCTTCGATAATCTCACTTATTCGAAATGTTTTCCTACTACATCAATTTCTCCTAAAAGTTTTGAGAGAATTCCAACTGAGCACATCTACTGCTTGCGATTACCTCAATTCCACTGCTGTCTTAGTAAATTGTGATGAATTTATTCCCTGAATTCCACTCAGCTTCCATATCCTTTGCACGAAAAGTATATCGTGCAATATCCTCCATAAATACTGATGACAGTCGACCATACAATCGATTCTGTTCTCGCAATGTATCGAAAGATAAAGTTTCTTAAGCCGATATATTATATGTTATAGATATTGACCGGACAAAGGAAATCAGTAATAGATTCTATAACCGTACTTTGTAACGAAAACCTTAATGTGCTTTTTCAGCTCGACTGCAATTTATTTGAAATTGCGGGAGAACAGAAGTTCGCCAGGATAAAAGCAGAACTATGCACAGAGACCCATATTCGAGTTCTTTATGTGCATTTTTACTTAAAGCAAGTTGTGGAAACTATAACGGATGCTCTGATAAAATTGAAAGCAAAGAGAGTATTTTATTACACGATGGCTTTGCAAGGAAAGTTGAAAGCGAATTGTATTTTTTTTTTCGCTAAATGCATTTACACAAAGACGAATCTGTGCACCTTGTTTAAGACGGTAATCCTTTTAGACCCTGGGTAGCAATTATTCTTTGAAATATAGTAACAAACACAAATTTTTCAATTTTTCATTTTGAATTTAGTAACCATATTGGCTTTGTGTTTTGCAAAACAAAAAAGTGAATTTCAAACGAGTCTTTAAGTGGTATTGGTCTGATGTTTGGTGACAACTGACAATGAATCGACAACTGATGGTTTTACACTCTCGCTACTGCTAGAGCCCGAGAAGGGCTTTCATTGCTGATATATTGTTGCACCAGATTTCATAGAAAAAAAACCAAACTCTCATACTCCTGGTGTATATAAGGCTATCTACTTGAATATGGATATCAAAGTCATCAAAACAGGAACTCTAGTTCACTAATTGAAAAAAATTCCCTAATTCAATCAACAAAACAAAATCTGAAACTAATTATTCACTAAATTAAGCTCTATTGATTTAAAGTTCATAAACACAGCACACAGAATCAATAAGAACTTGCATAAAATCAAGATCCCTTCAACCCATTAAAAGTAATTATACTTAGGACATCATCAAAACTTGCTACCAAATATAAGCTACATGAATTAGTCTCTTTGTATTTGTTGCTTTCATCTGAACAAGCTATGAGCGATGTACTCGAATTTAGTCCCGAAAAACCAACGTAGCTTGCTGACTGTAACCGAAATAGCATTTATAGAAAATGAAGAGGCAAAAAAAAGATTTTAAGTTGAGTACAGTAGTAGGCATCCAGTGTGTATTACAGAGTGCCTCGAATTTAGTTTGTTTCTGGCAAGAAGTTTCTTCCGATGAGGACGAGTAGCTAGATAGTGTTCCTGTACGTAGCTCACTTGTACTTGTGAACTACGAACTGTAGAAAGGATGGATGGATGTTTATATCTGGCTCGCTTGCTTGTCTTCTGAGTACAACCTTTACTCTTGAATACATCGTGAACAAGGAAGTTTGCACTGCAGTTTCGAACTGAGCAAATGCTTGACTTGAGAGCTGATCTTTTTCCACTAGCGCAAGAAATGCACGGATAGAATGATGGGTGGAAGAAGTATTGTGAAGAGCTTCGAGCTATTAACAACTTAAACTTTTCAGAACTGATCATAGATTTAGCAGTGTTTTTTGGCTTTTGGAGTGTGAGCTAGCTTATTCGCAAAAAAGGGTATTTGGGGTATAGGGTGACTTCCAGAAAGACATTTGTGGTTTTACTACAATTGGTATGTTTTGCAGCTTGTTTTCAGAAAGTTGCAGTCAGTAGATATAGATGTGAACTCTCACTCAAAACAGAGTCTTTCATGTAGAATTATAATATTCATACTGTTTTGAGTTTACTGCCTTTTTTGGTCAAGATTAGAAAAAACTGATATTGCTCAGTCAGTTTAAAAGTACGAAAAATGCTTATTCACACTGCAACGTTCTAGAGATCTTATATGATAGCCATGGCAATACATATTTAAAAAATAAGTCTGAATACATGGTCATCAATCAAAACGTATTGAAATAAAAAACAAATCATTACCATGAACCCCAAATTCAAATCGAGACATAACAACAATGGCCAGAGAATATCTTCTGAAAATAAACAATTAAATTTGAAATAGATTGATAATACTTTACACCTAAGGTCGAATATGAATGAAAAGTATTTCAGATTTTTGTGTTTTTACATAAAACAAATTTTTTTGAGCGGCTAATTTTAAAAATCAGTACAGTTTCATTTTGTAAATAGACATGCTTTTATTTTAATTAAAACTCGGAAAACGTTTGCGTACATAAAAAACCTTCAAGACTCATTAAATAACTCAGTGGTCTTCTTTTGATTCACTGATTGAAACTGAAGGCCAGGTTGCAGTTCTTTGGCATGAAAAATAAATGAAGTTTGACAATATTTTAGTGATATGTATTGATTACTTGTCGAAATGAGTCGATAGGTATTGAATATCTTTATGAGCAGTTTGCAGAGATTCCATGAAAAATTAAACACAAAGAAATACTTAAGCTCGTATAAAGCAAAACCATATCTGGCATATTTGGGCATGGGTGGAGCACTCCATAGCCACGTTAGTTCATCTGAAACATCTCAACAACAAAATGATAGCTGTTTGAAAAATAATCAAATTTTCCGCCCAATATGTTTTAGCTGCAACAGACAAAAAAAATATGACTAACTCAATTTTTGATAAAATGCCACTCTCATAAAACCCCGTAAATCAAATTTACTTTAATTTTCACGAAAGTATGTTTGAATTGGCTCATTCAGTTAAGCTGTAGAGCACCCTGTGCACTGAAAAATGCTGTTTTCAGAAAAACGCTTTCAATGTTTGAAGTTGCATACTATCAGCTATTAGCTATTTTCCTCTACTTTCAAAAATATTTTATTTGTGAAAACATTCTTTTGTCTGCGTGAGCTCAACAGCTTGAGAATGAAAATTTTGCAAAAAAAAAAACAGGAAGTCGATTTTATTGCCGCCAAGAACCGCACCAATCCGACCAATGTTTGAATTAATCGAGGAACTATTTGCAGACTCCCGTTAAATATTTTGGTTAGTTATCGATCTCTAGCATCGCTCTTTAGGAGCTTTTGGTAGATTCATTAAGCACTCATTTAGTTTGTTTTTTACTGTTTCAAATTTCAGTTTGTTCGAATAGGTGAATTTCAATTCTTTTGACTAAAACGAATGTGTTTTCGGTCCATATGAGTAACAAATAATATCGTTCAATTTGATTTAAGCGAAGAAATCCAAGTTAAACATTTTCTCACTTTTACTTATTATAATCTGAAAATACCGCCATCAAATGCTAACTAAGATAAAACTGAAATATATAATACAGATTTAAATGAAATACTTAATCAAATGCTAACTAAGATTAAAATGAAATATAAAATATCATTATCCTTTTTGATGACTGGGAACCAAACGATCACGAACGCATCGTGAGCGACTTAATGTTTAATAGCCTAGATTTTGATTGTTCACCATAAATTTTAATCTTACACCATATTAAGTGATAAGCATCTGACCCAATTACACTAGTAACAACGAAAAAACGCCAAATCATGCTGCGTTTTTGCATGAAATCGCTTCTTTTTCTGCATATACAGCTAGCACCCAATGTGGGCTATATCATTCAAGGCAAGTTAATTAACAAAACACATTTAACCGTCAGAAGGTTATTAGTTTTGTTGAAATGGAAATCAATGCAGACAATCAACAGCCAAAACCTTCAAAAAATCGTAAGAATCGTAAACAAAAAAGCCTAAATTAATAAAAATCGTGATATGGTGGGCACCAAGCAATGCAGATAATACGATCAGTATGAAATTTACTGAACATATTGGTTTTAACTAGGACCAGATCTGATAGAAGTGATTTTGAAGTGCGGCAACCCTGTTGCAGTGGTATGATCTTGAAAAATCACTGGTGGAATAAAACTGCTTAATTTTGTACGTAATTCATACAGTATTGAGCTTAAAACTTAGCTTAAAGTAAAGTCCTTACTTGAAGCCACATTTGGTTAAAAAATTTGTCTTGAACTGCCAGATATCGTAATTTTTGTGTCCTAAATCTTGTAAATTTCTCCTGGAAAATCAAGCTTTTTTTACTACAACTTTCGATGCAGCCATCAAATCAAAATGAAATTCCTGTAGTAAATGAACTGTATTGCAACCTAAGTTCGGTAGGAATTTGGTTGAAAAATATGAAATGGCTGCCAGCTATGGCAATTTTCGTAATTTTTTGGCATTTCTTTACTAATAAATGCTGTCATTAAACGTTGTAGCGCAAACAAAGGGTTGCTAGCTCTATACATTTTTTTAAAATATTGCACCAACAGATGCTTCTATTTTAACTTCACTTGAAAGCATTTACAGTAAAAATAAGTAACCAATGTTTAAATTTTTCGAGTTTTGGTAATTTTTCGGATGGCAGCACCAAAAATCGTTTAATCGCTGAAACTTCCTATGAAATCCTGAGATGAAAATGAAATACAAAGGATATATGTAGCCATAAAATAGTATTTATAATCTTTTTGCCTTATGTAAGAAATACTTGATATGAAACTACAAAAAGTTTATTAGGTCTTTTCACATTTTTTAGTCACTCATAGATAATTTCTTCACAATTCAGGTTTCGAACGGTTCTGATGCGCTAGAGTTTTTAAACGTATATATTGAGTGCTACGCTTTTTTTATATAATAATTTTCGAAAGCTTCATATGATATAATGGATTGGTAAGGAAGCTAGTAAATGACCATCTAGCTAAGTTTTGAAAGGAGTACTTTTCGATTTATAAGTAGGAGGAGTGTTTTAACGGACATATATATCCTGGTGCAGATACTATTCACATGCTCGCTGAAAGATAATTTTTATTAAACGTTATGTCAAGGAATTTACTTAATGTTTTGTCTTAAAAAGTTTATAGGGCTTCTACGAACAAAAATGAGCTTTCATTCCTTGGTGATACACTTTTTGATACATCTTTTATTGATACACTTTTTTATACATCTTTTTATTGATACACTTTTTTCCAAGAAATGGTGTCCCTTATCTAAAAAATTGCTGTCAGAAAGAAATGTAACGTGTCGAACGTTTTTGGCGGCTATTGTGACTAGTCCTACCGATTTTTTTATTGTTCACAGAATTATTTATATTGAGACACTATGAAGCTGACTGATAGTTGAAAGTTTTTGGCCAAAATCAAACTGATAATTCAGGATGATGTTTGATGTTTCGTAGAAACGCTTGTATTCGCATTGTAAACATTTTTTCAAAGACCCTACTGAACATGGGAAACAGATTAATGGAACGAAAATTCTCAGCGATTCCAAACATTTTCTGGCTTTTTGGGTGTAGAATGACTATCTATTTGAGGCAACCCTTTCGCTTTCCTTGGCAGAGTTTTTAAGACGAGATTGGGATTTCGATCATCATCGATACGATTTTTTTGGCTTACGAAATACCTTTTCCATATCTACCTTTTCCCTCGTAAAATATTGGACTGTTTTCATAACAAAACTGTTCGTGATAGTGTTGCTCATGGAGAGTTCAATGTTGTACGCATTGCGGTGTGAGCATTTTCGATGATTCTAAGAAGGAATTTCAATGAAGGATTTCCAAAGATTTGTGAGCATTTCCGATGTTTCTATGTCACAACCAATTACTTGACCGTCGTTTTATAAGAATATCGTTTTAGCGAAATGCTAGTTGTTTTTTTTAAAGCTTTCTCTATTTTTCGGAGATGCGAGGAGCCTTGATTTATTCTTGAAAGTAAACAAATATCTGCAATGAAAATAATTAACAAAAGTTTGAATTTTACAAGTTTTAGAAATTTTTCGGAATGCTACCCCAAAATAATTCTACCCCTGCAACTTTCGATGACATTATTTACCTTGGATACAGGTTGGTTCTAATAAGAAGCTCGTTTGGTGGAACATGTATGATAAAAATCTGATGAATAGTAGCAGGGTTTCATCCAAATCATAGGCATTCCAAAGGGATATAAGGTTGTCTTATAGTGCTTTAGTGCTTTTTGTCTTTTAGTAAAAAGGCTTACACAGGCTACGCAATAGCTGTAGTGCGCCCGCACTGTTCTGTAACATTTAATAAGTTACCTGCAAATATACAAAACGTCCTGGTAAAATAATAATTAGTCCTAAGAACTCTATTTTTGTTGGTCAAATAATTAGCCATATTACTAAAATCAATTTTTGGCGAACGATATACTTTAAAGCGAGTTTCAAATGCAGAACCAACATATTTCTGCAATGAGTCAAATTCATAAGCAATCAATCATCTAACTACCAACAAAGGGGGCCCGGGAGCTCTGCTCGCTAAGGCATCAAGCCGAAAAGTGGCGTGTTCGAATCCCGCCAGTTCCATGGCTGTAAGTGTGAATGCGTGTTATTGTCTATGAAGGTGGCAAATGGGCCCAAACTGGTGGCCTAATGCTGGCCGCGTTCCCAGCAGCACTCTTCACTAACCTAACCTAACCTAACTACCAACAAAACTTATGTTTTAAAAACTTACAAAAAGACTCTATAATATGAAAAAAATTGCGAAATTTTTCAAAAGATTTAGTTCGTGGAACTTCTGAGTGATTTTTGAAATACTGAAAGCTTACTAAATTTATCCCATTGCAACTATTCTCATTTCCAAGCAATGAACCCAAAATCGTTCAAATGCTTTCAAATGCCATCTACGCCTTTCTCAATAATGACGTTCGCTTAGCACCTATACCAAATTCTATGGATAAAAATCACTTGCCTTGGAAACGGCACGAAACGACCCATCAAATCCTAATCTTGATCTCCATTTCAAATCCAGACTGGACTGGAATAAAAGCCAAAATGAATATAAATTAATTAGAAGATAAACATATACATTCCCATATCAAGCTATAAATCACTTGCCTGCAAGCAATATATTTTGGCGAAAAATCCTTTTCGGCTTTACATCAAACCGATGCTTTACGGGCCGACTAGTGAATGCGGTCGGTTGGCATCCTAGTCGAAGCCAACTCGTTAGTAATACACGCTCAATGCTGGTCGTACAAACAAGCGTAAGATTGTACGTGTATTTCTACCGTAAAATTAACCAAAACCGAAAACATGCTCCATACGTGTGCTGCGTCACAGATTTCACAGGACGAGTGAAGTACGAGGATCGGAATGAAAAAGCCGTAAGTGGTATGCTTCACCGTAAAATATGACTCTGTCGGGACGAATTTTCCATTTACGCAAATTTTACACCGATTCCGGTTACGTTGTTGCTGGTATTCCATTTACAACACACTCACTTGTTTAAATATCCCTTTAGTATGCTTGAGGCAGCGTTTTCAATAGATACCATGGCAAGATGAATTTTTATAGTGATTGCGCTTGTATTACCTGCTTCGGCGAATAAATTGAGCTTGAATAAGTAATACTCAGAAAATGAAGGGTTGATGGGTTAATCTGATAAAAACCGATCTGGGGCTGAGCTTGGTATGCTTTCATTAGCACAGTCTCAACGCAATATCGCAAACAGCATTGCCAGCTTTGTCATGAACAAATAAATATTTACGAGCTACGTTGATTTCGAATCGAAGAGGGATGAAGATAAATGTGGATGGATTTCTCGTAGCAGGAACCACAACATATTTCAACTTTTAAGAAACTCTTAATGTAAAATGACGCACATACATATCTTTCGTTTTTGGAGGTAATTTACATTTCCCTTCGGCAATCTTTGAAGTATGCTGAAAAACATTTGTTTATTTATTTATAAGTAAACAAAATTAATGTTCGCAGTTAGTCTTTTGAAAGTGTTTCTTTTTACAACAGCAACTTTGGAGAAAGTGTTCCAATTACGCACCCAGGAAAAAAAGTATTATGGTGGGAGCTTTTAATATTCAGTACAAAATGAAATTCCCATTGTGTTTTTGGGTAAAAATGTTCCTTTGAGGAACATTATTATTAATTTTGTCAAGAATAAAATACTGGTCCTAAATATTTGAAACAAAAACTCATTTTCCTTCACATAATTGATGAAATAGCAGAGAACATTTTTTAAGTACATGGGGAAAATCATTAAAAGAATGTGTTTTGTTTTAGGAGCAGTTCGAGTGACTTTTTAAAAGTGAAATTCAATTAGAGCTTGAAAAACGTGAAAAAAGCGTTTTTATGAAAACTTATTGAAGCAATACTTCTATAATCAGGTATAATAGAAAAGCACGTGTACAGTGCGCACTGGGTAACAATTAGCTGTATTTCATCCCCTTTTTGAAAAATTTATTATTAGAATCACTTTACCCAAAAACTCACTGATCAATATACATATCAACCGGAGATTTTAGTAGGTTTTTCTACGGTATATGAGTCGCAAGATTTTGTAGTTTGCAAGAAAACGTTTTTAACCCTTTGGTGACAGTGGGTGTTTAGTTTTGTGAATTTATACTCTTCTCTGTATAAATTTGAAAACTAGATATTTTTAAAATATCTAGATATTTTAATAATATTTATTCATCATCATAATGAAAACGTTTTGAGAATTTTGAATCCTATGCGTTCCTAAAAGTATGCAGGCCCTGTGCCAACGTAAGAACTAAAAGCAAACATTTTCAAATATTCGAACCTTCTGAAAAAATGTGCCTTGCAGGAGAAAATGCCAACGATTGTTATATGCTTCGTCTCAATAGTCAAATTTTTCTATTCGCACAAGAAAATTAACCCTTCAACAAATCACTTATTTTTTTAGTACCAAAAATTTGTGTTCACAAGAACTCGTAGCCATATAGTTAGATCCAAAATAAACCCACAAAAGAGGTTAGTTTTCAGCAGGACCAAGTCTGAAAGATATTTGCTGAATACGATGGTCTCTGCCACCGTTCCCGACAAGGAAGTATGTGCACTGCCCTGCGTGACGCACCGCCACTACCTGTTGCCGTATCTCCTCTCCAAATTTTCATTTGTCTTGTAACTTATGAAATAACTCCAGTTGCTATTTTGAAATTTATTACGTCTCGCCTTGGCTTTTCACCTTACATTTTATCCTGCGCCAAACTGACGCCCGACAATTTACCGGATAGAGCTATTGCCTCGGTCAAAACTATTCTATCTGGGGGTTAAGATGTCATACTTGAGCCGGAGTTTTGGCCTCCTGGAATTATCGTTAAAGAATTTAAACTATGACAACGGAAATATATTTAGACCAACATTAAACAAATATTACACGCCTAACCAGTAGTTTTTCTTCGCTCTGTATTTATTACCAGAATGTTCGCGGTTCGGGGACCAAACTTAATTAAGTTCTGCTTGCGAGCTCTTTAGATATAATCAAAGCATCTATTTCACGGAAACATGGCAATATTTTGGCCGGAAAAGCCTACCGTGTCACTCCGTTTTCTGGAGAGATCCCGATCGCGTTGTTTCTTGGAAAGCCGATGGCGGTGGTGTTTTAATCGCCATTCATAACACACTCCGTGGAGCACTCTGTGCTAAGTTCGTTCGTTTGCCTGCTATTGAGTGTATTTTCGTACGAGTTATCCATTCTCCAACTTCCGATCTACTGGTCTGTTGTATTTATATCACTTGTAATTCATCAGTCACCACATGCGAACGTTTTTCGTTTTTCGTAGTGCTTTCTAGGTTCATTATATCTCGGTTTCCTTCATATCCCCACCCTATTGTTGGTGCCTTCAACACGACTTG
Organism: Nemotelus pantherinus; assembly: GCA_963978885.1. NCBI lineage: Eukaryota > Metazoa > Arthropoda > Insecta > Diptera > Stratiomyidae > Nemotelus > Nemotelus pantherinus. Next base: position 125,823,409 of record OZ022265.1, read on the forward strand.
TGTGTAGTGGTAGTCCAATAATCTCAGTTTATTATCCTGCAATCACATCTCTGTTGAGATTTCTTCATTTTTTTCACTTTGTTCTTGTTCTCAAATTAACTACCTTTGCAATACCCACAACAAAATCCTCGATTTAGTTCTTTCTAGCATTCTTATAGATACCTTTTCTCCTTCTCTTTTTCTTTTTCCTTTTCCTTTTGTGCAACTTGAACCCGATCACCTTCCATTTTTGGTTGATGTTGGTCTTAGCTTCCAGGCAATGATTAAATGTCCTTCAATTCAGCGTTATAACTTCTTGAAAGCTGACTTTCAGAAAATGATTTGGATTGGATTTGTATTCTGCATTGTCGAACCTCTACATACTTTTTGTGTTCTAATCTTATCTTTCGCTTTACTCCCACCAAACATCCTCTCAAACCTAATGATGTTCCTCGGTTCACATTGAAAGTTTCTGATGCTCTAAAAGCTAAGGAGAAAGCTTGTGAAAAGCTGAAGACGACATGTTCACCCGCCGATCTTCAGGAATTCCGTCGTTTGCGTTCTGATGTTAAAGGAGTGCTCTAGCAGGCTGTGCGTGATTATTTATCGAGCATCGAGACTTCAATATTTTTTTATCAACCAAAATCTTTTTGGTCCTATATCCGTACCTTTAAGTCCAATATCTCAGTTCCTGGTTCTATTTACTTTGATGATGTTATAGCTTCTAATCCTCAGGCTTTTCGCGATTTATTTGCTGCCTTCTTTTCCTCCTCTTTTGAAAATCCCACTAAATACTTCTGTAAATTCTGTTTCCTCCCATTACTCTCCTCCTTTTTCCGTGTTTAGACCAATTATTTGGAAGTTGAAACTTTTATGCATACCTTAGATTCTAATGCTAGTTTCGGTATTTGTATTCCCTTCTTTATGGATATCCGCCAATATTATCCCAATCTTCAAATCTAGTGACCCATTTGGCATTTCCAATCATCGTCCTTTATCACTTCTCTGCTGTTTTACTAAACTCCTTAAACGTCTTGTCTATAATAGAGTTTATACGTCTCTACAGCCTTTACTTGCTCCTCAGCAGCATGGTTTCACCAACGGCCGCTCTACTACGACCAATCGTATGGCACTCACTAATTTTGTAGCTTCTACCGTCGATTATCAACGTCAAGTTTATGTAACTGATACGGACTTTTCGAAGGCTTTTGTTTCTTTGAAAAATAGCCAGCAGCTCAATAAATTTAATGAGTTTGGTATTTTTGGTCGCCTCTTTTCCTGATTATCCTCCTATTTTAATAGTCGTTGTCGCAGAGTCACTTTAAACGGTTCCATTTTTTTCCTATGTAGCCCACATTCGGAAATCTTCAAGGATCTATCCTAGGTTTCTTACGTTCTATCCTGTTTCTCAATGCCCTTCCTTCTGTTATCAACTCCTCCTGTCTTTTACATGCGGATGACTTAAAATTAAACAGGCAATCAAGTCTGCGAACGATTATCAACAACTGGAAACTGATTTGTTTGCCCTTAATCACTAGTGCCAAAACAACTTCTTACTACAACACTCATTTTGAAATGTCACCAGCACGTTTCTGATGTTGTTGATAGAATCCCTTCTGGTTACAAGCTCCACAACAGCAAGTATAGCATCAGCTGGAAGTTCGGCTACAGCTTTATCAAGGTAAAGTATTTCCACCACAGAGCTTTGAACCGTCTTAAGTGAGCCGGCCGCATTTGCATACGTGATTTTTCAGAAGTGGATACCTGATGCCTACTGTGGCCTGTAAACGAAGGTCTTTCTTTGAAAGCCCAACCATGTAACTGCGGGATTTCCATTTTCTGAGTTTTTAGAGGTACCAGGCACCTCTTCCACACGAGTTTTTTAGGCCATTTAATTTCCTTATTGTTGATTTTTTTCTGTGGTCCGCAGACCAATGTTGCAACTTTTACGTCTCAAATCATGGTTCTGACAAATCATAACCATATAAGTAGGTATCAGTTATTAATGTGCTGCCAAGGAAATAAAGTTTAAGAATTACAAGATTGTGAATTTATTTTGAGTTTTACCGAATTTTGTAAAAAATCGTGATAAAATTTTGGATCTATTTAGGGTACTATTCGAGAAAGGTTTCTCGAAAGCAGCTCAATCGAGCAGTCTCAAACTTTCATATAACCATTATAAGTGTACTTTTTCGTGACTGGTTGAAAGGTTTTTTATACCAGCACTAGTGACGCCGAACGTTCAGGCCACCCAAAAGACCAAGGAACAATCCAGAACCAGAGATCAAGGAACACGAGAGACCAAGGAACAATCAAAAGAGTGGGTTTCTTCGGGTGAACGACCACCAAAGAAGGCCAAGTTGGGTCAGTCTGACTCATTCAAGGGTAAAACGATCCGCGGCGAATATTATTCAGAGCTTTTGGACAGATTCGATATTGATTTCAAGCAGAAACGACCGCATCTGGCAAAGCAAGACAATGCAAGGATGCACACGTGTGTAGTCACCATGGCAAAAATACATAAATTGGCAAACTGCTATTCTCCAGATTTAGCCTCCCCGCAACTATATCCTGTTTCCAAACCTGAAGAAATGGCTGGGCGTTAAGAGATTTGGGTCGAATGAAGAGGTCATCTCTGAAACAAACGACAGTTTTGATGGGCTTGTGGAAACCTATTATTTGGAAGGAATAAAAAAAATTGGAAAAACGCTGGACTAAATGCATCGAACTAAAAGGAGATGTTGTTGCGAAATAAAATGCTTTTTTGCTGAAAAAAAATCTTGCATTCAAAAAGTCACTTACTTATCAAACACCCTCGAAGTACTTTATATAACGAAATCTTTTTTTGGATTATAATGCTAAACGATCCAATCTAGAGATATCATCTACATCAGCGGTCATAGTTTTGTAAATGATTGTTTTTGCAAATCAAAAATATTAAAATAAACCAGAACATGTTCTGAAGAAACCTACGTGTACTTTCTACTTACTGTGCTCAGGACGATAAAGTGCAAAGTCGTCGATACGTCTACAAATTAAACTCTTATTTTTGACTCTAAAAATTAAATGCCCTAGATCTCATTTCAAATGTTATCGCTTACAGAGCCTAAACTATTTTTCTTAGATTACATTTCTTATCAAAAATAGCAATAATATACCATTCCGAATATTACAGCACTATTCGCGTTAGGAAAAATCATATGCTTTGAAGCCATTTGTAGCTCAATTGACCTAATTCTCGAAAAAAATATTCTTCACTTATTTCACCACACAAAATAAAATAGCATAAATCAAGTTAGGATCATCGACTTTACTGAACTTATGTCGTAGACATGAAACGAAGCAATAGAATGGAATTCCTACCAGCAATATGGTTCAAATGGACAAGATTGGAGCGAGTACGTTTATCGAACCCTTTCTCGGCTGTTGCCAAACGCAATCGTTTCGAATGTTCGAAGTGTAGTCTTTCTATTTCAGTGCCAGTCTACCACGGACTTATCAAATGGGTTTCAATATTTTATGGGTTCCAGGATCAAGAACTGTCAAGAAACGTAAATAAATGTACTAAAGGTCTATGAGCTACTTTTGAAATACGTGAATTTATTCAGTAATAATATTGTAGGGATAATATGACGTGTTTACCATTATTTGCTCTTTTATCTGTGCAGTAGTACACACAATCTAAAATGTTTCTTAGTACTTTTATGTTTGCGTAACTTAAAACTGTAGCTTCACATTAATTGCTCTGACAAACAAAGCTAAACGTAGAGCAGTACTGTTTGCTCGTCTCATGAACACTCCATATTGACAAAATCCTCAGAAGTAATATGCCAAATTCCAAACACACTGTACTCCTTAAACTTGTCAAGGGTTACTATTCAAACTTCCGGCCTGAAATGTAATCTGCAAATGCTTTCCATTACTTTATTCCCGGATACAAGCAAAACTCATCCAATTTATCTTCCGTTCATTTCTCGTTTCAGGCGTTTTGCAGTGATGTCGACAAGATGATGAAATTAAACGGGCTTGAACAAATCGCTCAAAACGCTCGTAGATAGTTATGTCACATTCAAAATGATAATCGAACCAACATGATAGTTTGGGACCCGACGAATGGGCTACGTGCGCCCAAACATTCATCAGGTCCTTATCGATGGCTGCGAGCATCCTTCCTAATTTCATGTCTTCTACTCCCCACAACAACAAATATGGAGAAGTCGTTTGATGCGAACAGGAACCGAATTGACAAATCGAAATTTCACGAAAGCCTACAGGCCGGCCAGCCCGGATCGAAGCCAGGAGCGGTGGCGGCAGCTGAATCGAACGTGCAATGTCCCAGCTTTTCGGATAGTTCGGCATGTCCATGCTATAAATTTGAGGATGGTAAGTACATTAGAAGTTTGACTTTATCGGACAATAAGAGGCAAGTCATTTTCTTTGCTTTCACTGTCAATATTTCGGTTATTGGTAAACAAGATACATATGTGCAATTTTGGAAATGAGATCACAAATTCTAGCGTGACTTAAGGTAGTCATAGTTTTTTTATGTCTTTAAGACGTTCACTACGTTAACATTTTACTGTTGAGAAGCAAAAGGCTCATTACTAATTCAAAGGACTATCGGTTATCTTTTAGTAAGAGTAGAAGTAAGATATATCTATAGCGTAATTGCAAGCTACGATGAACCAAACCAGCTCAAACCCTACTCCAAACTTGATTCACCCAGTCGAAAAGTTCATTTATCCCTTATAGAAGTCTCAGCTTGCACAACATTTCAATTCGAACTTTCTCCTAAGACATCACGACGACGACAACAACAGCAAGATACTAAACACAATCACCCAAGTGACCTTTTCGCTTTCTCGATTTTTAGTTTTCCACCCCGGAATCGATGGCTACTTACCAAAAGTCTTTCAGACGGATACGAAAGAACAACTCAAACACGTATCACTCGTTTCGATTTTGTCGTTTCAGCTCAAACATATCCACTAGCCGTTCTAAAAACTTTTCCGCAATATTCAATTAGTTTTCGGATATGTAACTGTTAATGGACGTAAAAGGTTGTGCTTCGTTTGATCCGGAAGAAGAATCCAAGGTTTTTTCTCCCCGTACAGTTGGAAACAGAAATGTTCTCGAAAAGTTTGAATTGAATTGGATCTAAGTAAAAGAAAGGATTTTTTATTTGCGGGTTTTTGATTGTTGAATGTGGTCAAAAGTTGACTTTATGTGTTGAATGTTTGTGGTTTTTTTATGTGAATGTGTAGTGAAAGGTTGAAAAGTAATTTATTTTCAATTGAAAAGTAGAAATATTCTGACCACATCAAATTATTATTGACGCGAAATGCATTAAGAAATTAAAGATATTTATTTTTAGAAAATTACTTGAATTAAAATTGCTATAAATAGTTATTTTGGAAATATTTGCTGTCATCTTCTTCAAAAGGAAAATCATAATAAAATAAAGTAAATTAAATTTAAAATACAGACTAAAAGAGAGAGGAATGTAAATATTTAATACAAAACTTAAATAAGCTTTGCAACAAATTAGGTGAAGCCGTATTCGAAAGGCATTTGTTAGAGGACAGCTGTCTGGTGAGTGGTTTGAATAAGTCATAGCTGTATTAAAAACGGAGCAACACAAAAAAAAATCACAGGAAGCGAAAGAAAAAAATAAGGAGCCCTGACAAATCTAGATTCCCTGAACTTAAGGTCGCCAAAGTTGAATGCTAAAAAGTAAAGACAATAAGTAAAATAAATAACTTAGAGATTTCAAATTAAAATCAAATCTATTTTAAAACTCAACACAAGGTAACTTTAAAGCATTTATAACTAAACCAATAAAATGAAAAACACGTAAATAATATATGCTGCAATTCAAATTTTGAGTTTCTTAAAAATCAATTAAACGTAAATGCGGGGAAAGTCCAAAGAAAGAAAAGCTGAAAGAAAATGGCAACAAAATTCCATACACTCACTGGGTGCAAAGACGATGATTGGCCGTTCACCGCCTTAAATGACTAAAAAATTATTATTGAAGAAAAAAAATAAACTAAAACGTTTGAACACATTAAACATGTTGAACGAAATTTCTTCGAAATTCTCTCAAGTATCGCCGCTATTCAGCCAGATCTAATGAATCTTTATTTTGGTTTAATTCTAATATTCCCTATTCTACTGAAGAATTCGCTAAATAATTACTTTTCCGTTTTCTTCAATTTTTCTTTACATGGCGATAGCGAGGCCTATCCTAGTTCACGGGTGCTTGATCTGGTGGCCAGCAGTGAATAAAACTATCTTGCAGGCATTTCTTTCGAACAGGGTTCGGCGGTTGGCGGCTCTCTCACTATCTACAGGTGCTTTAAACTCGACGCCGTCTGCCCTGAACGTCCTGCTTCATCTCCCTCCGCTTTACCTCTTTGTTAGAGGCACCGCCACAAAAACTACTGTCAAAATTGTTTATGGAATCGGTCAATCAAGTCAAGATCCTTCGGTCATAGCACTGTTAAGAATTGACTACTTGGTTCCCATTCTGTACTTCGAGCGCGGATATCAAGCGACTGTGGGGGATGGACAGGAATGGAATCAGCAAATAGGCACAGCCGCTCGTAGCATCTACACTGATGCCTCTAAAACAGCTGCAGGAGTGAGTACTGCAGCATATTCTGTAAATGCATATATGGAAGCAGCTTGCAGGCTTGCGTATCACTGTAGTATTTTTCAGGCGGAGGTTTTCGCGATACGTAAACCCACAGACCTAGTATATGACAAAGACACTAAAAGTGAAAAAACTCTAGCGCACCTGAACCGCTAGAAACACTAATGTTCGAAGAACAGTAGAAGAATCGTGCAGGTTTTGAGTGCATATTCCACCACATGTGCTGCTTATTACGACCAAACTGTTTCAAATGCCACGTTTTACTTTGGTCTCAAGAATGCATTATAACTCATATGGTGGAAGGTTTCAGATATTACCACTGGCATGAATTTCAACGTTTATGAGAGCAAAACACGGGTTAATTATATTCGTTATCAGTTGCTTATTTCACAAAATTTTGAAAGCAGCATCTCATATAACATCATTGAAAAAAATGCTCAGGGCCTGCAGCACTGTAACTGAAGTTGGAATTTGGGGCTGCGATCCGAAAAATTTGCAGAACTTTGCGAATCGCAACATTGATTATTTATTTTAATTGTAAATGTTTCCGGTATGAATACTAACTGTAAGCGTTTATTGATACAAAAGTAGCACAACCGACTCGTGCTGGCAACCTTCTGCCAGTATCAAAGCGAAGAATATATCACATCTGCTTCACGTTGTTATATAACATTCGAAGTTAAAGGAGTATAAAGAAATTTAGAGTTACCTGCAGCGAGTTTTTTCAAATAATCGAAAGCTTCATATTTGCTGTTTATTGTCACTACAATATCATTACCATTTGAAAATTCTACGATAAAACCGCTTAATAAAGATATTGCTATTAAACACAAAACCAACAATAGCTGGCAACCCTATCGTAGCTTTTCAACCAAATTTAGCCTGAATAATGTTTCTGACAGGCTTCATTAATTGTATGAAATTCGTATTGATTTCATGACTGCACTGGAAGTTATAGTGCAAAAAGTTTTATTTTCCTGAGCGTATTTTCAAAACCAAAGACACAAAAATTACCATAGCTGGTAGCACCAATCAAATTTTTTAACCAAATTTCCACCAAACAGAGATTAGAGTTAGGTTTAGCTACTGTGCCAATTTCATGAAAATCTGGTAACTTATTCACATTTCATAGGGCAAAAAGCAGTTTTTTTTCTTTGTAATTTTTCAAGATGGCACCACTGGCACAGACTTGCCCACAATTCAAAATCGCTTCTATCAAATCTGGTCTTACTTAAGTCCAATGCATTCTGTAAATTTTAGCTGTATCTGATTATTGGTTCGTGAGTTTCCGTGAACAGAAGTTTTTGATGCTAAAAATATAGGTTAACTGGGAGAGGGTTACCGTTCTTGTCCGACATGAAATTTCCAAAGTTTTATTTTGAACGTGTAGATAAAACATAAGATTTATATACAGATTGGTTTTATTGTAAGAAACGGACATTTTTTTGAATATTCGATGGTTTGAATGTTTTCACTTCAAAATTTTTTTTTTCAAAATGAAGACACCAAAATTATCATAGCTGGCAACTCCAACCGAATTTTTCGACCAAATTTCTACCAAACGTGGTTTAAGGTAAGGTCCAGCAGTTGTGTGAGTTTCGTCAAAATCGAACGATTCAATCAGAATTTATAGGGCTAAAAACAGTTATCTTTTTTAGTGGTTTTTTAAGATGGCACCACTGGCACAGAATCACCCGCATTTCAAAATCACTTCTATCAGACCTGGTCCTATTTAAGACCAATACATTCTGCAAATTTCACTTAATTCTGCTCATCGGATCGTGAGTTTCCGTGAACAGAAGTTTTTGATGCTAAAAATATAGGTAAATTGGGCAAGGGTTACCAGGCGTGCCCGTTATACCATATCTTTTTTTTTTTTTGGTTATGTAAACAAAGCACAAGATTTACATATGAGTGGCTTATTTTTGAAGAAACTGCATTTTTTCAAGAGAGACGATGATTTGGAGGTTTTCACTTTCAGTGCCTACCCTAGCTACAGGGTTGCCAGCACGCTCATTAAAAGCTACACAAATCTACAACTAAATAATATCAATATGTTCTGAAAATTTCGTAATGATTGAATAGCTCTGTCAAAAGTTATCGCAATTTAAAAATTTTCAAATTTTCCCGTCCTCTTTTTAGGCACCCAGCGCACACATAGGGTTAAAAAATTCCAAAACATTATCCGATTCATATGTAAAACACGTTCGAAATTTATTTCGTTAACTTTATTTTTGCGAAAATTATTTGTGCACGAAATAATAGGTATATTAAAAATAGCACTTAAATGGCCGCCGGCGCCAAAAGGTTAACAACAACTGACATTTGAAGAAACCTGGACCTATTCTGCATATACACCAATGTATCCTGAAAGATTCAGCTCAATCGGATGGCGCGTTCCTGAGATTATCTCACTGAAATTTTTTGATGATATATATATATATATGGAAATATGAATTTTTGGCCGAATCGATTTTAATACTAATGTTCTTCGAACTTTAGTAAAAATCAACATTTTTACAGACAGTCAAGCGGCGGTAAAAGCACTGATGTCTCACACATACAAATCGAAGTGTGTGCTCGACTGCATTCAGGCTCAGAATAGACTAGACAACAACAGAAGAGGCAGTATTTTCTGGGCTCACCGTCACAAGGGCACTGATGCAAATGAGAGGGTGAATGTTTTAGCCAAGCACGAGGCTAGTCATCTCCTTTTAGGATTGGTAAGCATCCCAACTCCTATCCAAACGATGAAGTACTCGATCGACTCCGAAATTATCGAAGGTGCGATGTGCAAATGGTGTGCAACTCAGACCTGCAGGGCTACCAAAATCATGTGGGGGTCATACAATCTTGCAGCATCTAAATACCTGCACGAATTAATGCAGACCGAATTTAAACGGCTAGTGGGCATCACTACTGGCCACTGTTTTGTACCAGCACATGCCATGAAAATCTGACTCCTAACCAGCGATACCTGTAAAAAATGGCAAGAGCTGGGGACCTCAAGAACAATCCAGCATCTCCTGTGTCACCGCCTGGCACTGGGAAAAAATCAGACAGTGCTGCTTTCGCTATTCGCTCGTAGCGGTGCAGATGCTGAAGGACATCCTTTAGTTCGCGAAAAAGAACGGGGCATTCGATGGCCGCTCGGACTGAATCTTCTTTCTCCTGGCCCACTTACCTGGTATCACTATGGACCAAATGGGTCAATGTGTGGCCTAATGTCAGCCGGTATAATCAAATCTCACCTTCAGTTTTTAACAGTAAAAGGCAGCATTATTCTGATATGTTTTTCCACACAAATAACACAGAAATCATCGCTGGTTGATACTGAGGTGGTAAATGAAGACGATGAGATTTTGTTTGCCAAGATCTTAATGTATTTTCTTGAAGTACAGCAAATTTATTCTGAAAATCATGAAACACTTCAAATATTACTCTAGACTGTAATTTTCCTCAGACATTTGGAACCACTACTGATCCGTCACTAAATTCCTTTGTATTTCTAATCACGAGAAAAATAACCAGAAAACAGCTTATAAAATAACATTTTTCTTTTGATATGTTAAAATTTTTATGGTCATTTTTTTCGGGTCAAATGGTGCCTGTTTCTTTATGAATTTGATGGTTTTGGTTCATTTCAATAAAAGCTTTAAACTTTCAATTTTCTACTTAAGTTAGAAATAGAATATTATTGCAGACTTATTATTATTTCATTAAAAAATATCCGCCAGCATCAAAGGGAGAGAACGATAAAGATTGTAGAAATCGGAAAAAAATATACAAAACAAGAAAAAAAAATCTTATTAGGCTTAAATTAAGTAAATTAAGATAAGGTTTATTTTCAGGCGAATAGCAAGCGGCATATGAATAAAAACAGCAACATGAACTGATGATGTGTGGACAAATGCTTTTCGACAACAAACTACTACGTGCAAGAATTCGTTACGAGAAAACAATAATTCAAGACAAGACAATTCGCGTCAAAACCAAAAAACCCTATGATTCTCGTTTTCATCTGATGACTTCATCGAAAATTGCAAAGATAGAAAGACTTTTAGGGCTGCCATCCGAAACATTTCTAAAATTCAGAAAATCCAAACATTCATTGAAGATGTTCACCACATGAATGTTAAGCATTAGCATTTACTGACGCAAAAATAATAAAAGCAATTCTTGCTGGCTACCTTTTATCAGCACCGAACTCAAAAATATGTCTCCATTTGTTTCACATTGAAGTTTACCCTGTGAATTTCGTTTATATCCAAAGACTGCATTGGAATTTAGAGGGATACAAACAGATTTAGGGCTACTACCCGCAACAGTTTTCGAATTTTCGAGATCCTAACATGTATTGTTGGTTTCCCTACAATATCATTAACATGTGGACATATAAAAATAATATCATTTAGTAAAAAAATGACAAAAATATACAAAAACAACCATAGCTGGCAACCCCGTCGTGATTTTGCAACCAGATTTCTACTGAACTGTTCCAACAATCAGGTCCATTTACTACATGCATTTCGTTTTGATTTTATGACGGTACTCGAACTTATAGGGCAAACAGCTATATTTCGCTGAGCGAATTTTCAAAATTTATGAAACAAAAATTACTGCATAGCACCAACCTAATTTTTCAATCGATTTTCCTCGGAATTTGGCTGAGAGTAAAGTTCAGCTATTGTGAAAATTTCGTCAAAATCAAGTGAATACATCAAATTTTATAGGGTAAAAAGCCGTTTTTAGGCAGGGTTGGCCAGAATTTGAAATCGCTTATGTCAGAGTTGGTCCTGATCAAAACTAATGAGTTCTATATATTTACACATAAGATGGTTTTTTTTTAAAAAAAAAAGAGGGAACATTTTGCAAAAGGATAGGCAATTTGAGGGATTTTACTTTTAGTCCTTGCCGTAAGTACTGAGTTGCCAGCACGTTCATTAAAAACTACAGAAATCTTCAACTTAGTGGCATTAATATGTTCTGTATGGTTCATAATGATTAATCATGGTCCTGTCAAAATTTATTGCAATTCAAAAATTTTCTCCGAATTTGCTTTAGGCACTTAGTGCACACACAGGGTTAAAAGTTCCGGGAATGTTACCATATTCAAATTTGAAACACGTTCAAAAATCAATTTGTCAGCTTAGTGTTTTTGCAAGTAATTTGTTGACAGAATTTAAGTATGTTTTAAATACAACTAAAATGGCGACCAGCGCCAAAGGGTTGGAGATAATTATACATTCTATAATTTTATATATGCGATCATTCTTCACATACATACTTCAATGTATCCCAAAAGTTTCAGTTCAACCGGCTGGCCCGTTCCGGAAAAACCGTCACTGATTTTTTTTCTCATAAAAAAATATGAATGTTTGGCCAAAGTGATTTTAATACTACTATTCTTCAAACATTACTAAAAATCAAGAGCCCATATTATCGTAGAGCCCCTGAAGGAATGTTTAATGGTTTAGCATGCCAAAACCTAAAACTGTATTTTTTTTAAACCAAATAAAGTAAAATAAACAAGTTAGAGATTATAAATTAAAACCAAATCTAATTCAAAAATCAACAGAAAATAGCCACATCAATTATCACTAAATCAACTAACTCGAAAATAAAATATACGATAAATCAAATATTGAATTTCATTAAAAATCAAATATAATGCCGGGTTTCCACCAAAGAGACAAAACAAGAAACACGGACAAAAAATGTTTTTCTGAACAAAAACACGAATGTTTTGTAAAAACTGAACAGTTTCGCGAGCATTTTTGTCTCTGAAAACTGTTTTAGTAAACAAAACACGTTCCCATCGCGAGTCGGGATCACTCAGAAACAAAACCTAAAAGACAAAAAATGGCAATAAAATTTTATGCACTCACTGAACTCCAAGACGACGGTAGGCCCTTGGTCGAGTTTAAAGAGTTTACAGAGCAGCTGCTGAATACTGCTATTGAGTTCACATAATTTATTTTGGTTTATTTGTTTGACGAATAATACATTTTTATTCAAGTAATTGAATTTAAATGAACCCAACTCCCAGTTCGGTGACGCATGTCCGACATCTGATCAAAAAGTTATTAACTACTGCCTGGGGGTGTTGACCCAGGAATCGCCAGAATTATCGTTCGAAGGGTTGCTTTAAATCATTTAAATTTATTCGTTTTGTTTTATAAACTTCCTGTTTGGAATAAAGCCACAAGAAAAAATCAGGCGCAATAAAGTCAGGCAACCTTGGAGGTCAACGGAATGTGGAGTATCTGAAAATCACTTTATTGGGGAATTTTCGCTTTAATTCTATCAGAACATTCCCGGTCATGTGAGTAGTGTCACCATCTTGTTGAAACTACACAGAGTTAAAAGGATTTTTTTTTTCGGCATAAGTCTGGGAAGGAAAACCTGTCAATATCTTTAAGTAACGGTCTCCATTGACTGTAACTGTAAAACCTTTTTTTCGAAAAAGTAAGGCCCGATAAAGAGGCTCGATGAAACTACGCACCACGCTGTGGTGCAATTCTCTCGAAGTGAATGCAATTCTGTCTCATGGAGTATCTGTTAGCTGGGGCCACTCCTAGGGTTGCCAACTCAGTGGATCGGAAATCCGGGAGGAAAATAAAAAAATAAGTGAAAAACAATTTTATTTATTTAAAATGATATTTCTTTACACAACGAGTTGCTTGTAATGTCTTTTGATTTGCAAGGATAAAGCTATAGAATTCTTTACATGTGTAATTAAAATTTGTGCATACCTGAATTTCTGATTTTACATGTGTTTCATTAAGCCGATTACGATTTTTTCACCACAGTAGATAAATAATACCAGTTCTGGCGCACTTAAGAGGAGCAAAAGAAGAGTAAATAAGAGGAGCATTATCGGCACGCGCATCCCACGCATGACGTAAGCGATGATCTCGAACTGATAAACAGCCCAGTTGAGCTGATAAACAACCCTGTTAAGCTAAAAACCCAGTTGAGCTGTTTATTAGTTCAAAGATCATGCGCGGGCCGATAATCGAGGGCACCATGTCCTTATTGCTCCTCTTATTTGCACCCCTTTTGCTCCTCTTAAGTGCGCCGGAACTGGTATTATATATCTACTGACCACAGTTCGTTTACTACGCTGAAAACACGATCAGCGGCAACATTTGCAGATAGGGATCGATAGAGCGAATGTAACAAGTTTTTTTATTTCTTTGCCCGATTCTTCTTTACATTTTTCAAACAAATTAACCCAACGCAAGTCTTCCCTCTTTGTTTTACTTGCGACAAGGTCATGCACTTCTCGCAGCAAATAGTAATCGTCGTACAATTTATCCTCATTTGTTGGCTCATATAGAGAAGTACTCAGATCTTTTATTTAATCAATTGTACAAATCTAGTGCAATTTAGGATTTTTAATCATTAATATTGTATTATTTACAAGCATATAAAAGCGAGCATAAAATATGAATAAAAATATAAAAATTCCGTGAAGGCAATTTTGGTTAAATTTCCGGGAGAATTTAACTGCATTCCGGGAGCCGGGAGATTTTTTAAGTGAACTGTATTTTTCCGGGAGAATCCCGGAATTCCGGGAGAGTTGGCAACCCTAGCCACTCCCTATTCGAAAATTTTAATTCTTAACATTGTCATTTAGATCGAACTGGGACTCGTCAGACATAAAAATGCAGTTCAAAATATTTCCGTCCTCGTCCACCATTTGAATGATCTTCTTGCGTAATTCAAAGCATATCGGCAAGCCTGCCGCCTTCAGTTTCCGAATTCTTCTTTCACTATGCTCTTTGTTAATTTTTGTTAAATTTAAAGACCAATCTGTAAAATAAAAACAAAAGGAGCCGATTAACTATACAGAAAAATAAGCTAACATATATTTTTGTTGGCGTCCTTCGTCAGCTACTTGTTGTGTTTTTTGTTAACGTCGAACATAAGTATGTTTTGTTAGCGTCCTTCATCTAAAACATTCCGTGCAAGAAAGTAAATACCCAGAATTTTGTTGTTATTGAACCATCAAACCTGTCGGAAGATTATCTCAAACAATTTTCATATTGATATATATTTTGGAAATGATGAATACTTTAATTTCGTAGAAACCAGAGCTCACAAGCTACTAGCAATTTATATTTTTTTTACTGTACGAGTATGACGATAGCAAATGCTTCGTGTGCACATTTTCCAAGAAATACGTTCATATTTGCTGTGCTTTTATTTACAAATTGCTAACCAGAAAATACAAGAGAAAGAGTCAAGCTATATAGTCTGAATCCTCAGATGCAATAAAAAAATGTGTTTCACTCAAACCGTTTCTCTAAAACATTCGAGGTCTTCTCCGCTTATTGCGGGATATTGAAAAACAGTCTACCCTATGGCTGCTATGCACATAAATTTTGCAACTAAATTTTCTTCATTTTATTATTGCTCTTATAAAAGCTTGCTCTACCACTCAAATAGTGATAAAATTCTATCACTTTTATTTGCCGATGGCCATCAAATAAAAAAATTTACACGATTCTATCGAGCTTTATGTCAATGACTGCTCACGAAACCTACGAATATACATAGCTGTGCTGCCGAAAGCATTGCATGACGTCAAATTAACTATTCACGGCTAATAAAGGCAATTTGCTTTTACGAGCTCTCCGACTCCTTGTTATACCGAACCACTAATAAACAGAAAAGGAGCCGGCCGATCCAAGTCACTACAACAGCCAGTAAAAGAACAAAATTAATCGCATGTCAGAGTGTATGCCATTTGCTGTAAAGGAACATTATAGTCACACGTATTAATCTTATTGTTGAAAGGTTAAAGCTGCGAACGAGTATTTTTTCGGAAAACTCGTTTGAGCGGATAGTTTATTTCGATAGTTCGAACAGTGTGTAAGTGAGGTGAATGTACCATAAGTGAGTGAAATTGATAATCTGTGAATCTGTAATCTTATACTAATTTAATGTTTAAAGCTCGGGAAACGCAAGGCGAACTTAATCAAAACAAGCTAGTTGTGAATTATCTCTTGGCCTGTAACTCCCCGAGAAATAGCCTCGTTAGCATATGTATTAATATGTTATAGCTGAGTGGATTGGAATATTATCTAAGTGCACCAAGTAATTTGCATACTATTAACTGCACATAAGTAGACTATCAACTACTCCCGTATGTCTCATTAGAAAGTGCACTAGGTTTCAATGTTCACTTTAATATGTACTTGTAGCTTCATCGTAGAGCTGATATGAAAGTTTGTACTTTCATAAAACATTTATTTTACTTAGCGTATAGCTAGAATTGACAAACGTACTTATAAAATATGAAAATGAAGAAGCACATGTGAGTAAACCATTATAAATGTAATAGTTTTGGTCTTTAAAAACAATTTAGCGTCTGGCTTTAGCAAGAGTTTTATAATGTTTTTATAGCTTCATCAACTTACTAAAAATATGATTAATCGTCTTTGTCACCTTTGAACACGCGATTTTATAATGGACTTTTCGTATTTTTCATCATGCAATAATTCCGTTGAGCAAGCTTCATTTAGTTTTTTTCGGCAGAGAAAGTAAAACATGAATGGACTGCTAAGGAAACTTGTGGCGTTAGTATCTATTATTTCTGAAAAAAACTGAGTTTAACTGATAGCCTTTTTTGGCTTTTGAGTCCTTATTGAATGAATGTCTAATGAATGGTTACTGTATAAAACGAAGCTGAAAGCTTTTAAGTACGCCGTACGAAAGACAAAGAGGTCTTCATGAAGGTCTTTCTATGTAAACGTGGAGTTTCAATTTAACATACCACTTTTGTAAAAATTTCAAGCGTAACACTGAAGGCTATATGGTGCATCATGGACCCTGTTGACATGTGGACTAGTTTGAGCGCAGATAATCTAAACGTTTTCATGGAGGCACATTTTTTGGGCAATTATCCTTCCTACAAAAACCACACACCAAACGGAGCAGGCTTAATGCCGTCGCTTGGTGTATTAAATTCTCAATTGAGTTGAGCCGTTAAAATCATTTGAGCTGATATCTAGCAGTCCATAAAAGTAACGTTACCCTGGCTGAGATATATACAACGCTTGCCCGCGCTCTTCGTATGTTCCCATTTGCTGGTGCGTTGTGCTTATCCGTTAAGCAGAAAATGTTTCGTATGGTAGCCCAAAGGACTATTATCCAATATATCTTAGCTCTGTCTTGCTTAGTTTTATAAAAGATAACTGGCTATTATATCAATAAATCAAGGCACGCTATGTTGATCTCGCAGTCACAGCATGTTTATGCCAAATTTAAGTCCTTTGAAACTGCGCTTCATGTCCTCAATGAGCGGACTTCTTTGGCATTGAACAACGAAAACTTGGACGCAATTGTTGGTGCAATCTCTGTGCTGCGTGTTTTTATGTGGCAGGTAGCTTTCAGTGTGCAGATTCTTAAGAATAAAAAGGTAATTTCTTCCTTAGGGTATGCTAGCACACGACGAGGGATTAGCATGGACACATCTCAAGGAAGACTTCTGTATCCTCTATTGTGGAACATAACTCTTTTAATGGGACCGGAGCATGCCAGCTTGTGTGGTTGCTCATGCAGAAAATATAGCCCCAACAGTGACGGGAAAGTATTTGTTTACAATCTCAGAGAGGTTAAATCACACTCTCTTTACGTACTTTCACGTTAGAGCCGTGAGAAAAGCTCGAATGTGAATTCAAGTGAAACGGAGCTTGTATTGTTTACAGAGTTACTCGACTCGACTTACCGAAATTTGAATTGGCAATTTCTCTATTGACCTGAGCCAGAGGGTTAAACATTTCTGGCTGATCCTCGACTCAATGCTACTATGAATCGAAATATAACAGAAAGACCGCTCAAGAGCGAATTGAGGCTTGCAGTCTCGTACTGTTGCTTTGTTTTATATGGCGGTGTTTGAGCCAATTCTATTGTTGGGGTAGCATTCTGGTGGCAGGCTGCAATTTAGATTGTCCGCCAATGTCTGCTTCAAAAAGTACGGAGGCTAGCTGCACTCATGGTGACTGGAGGGCTCCGATACCAAAGAACTTTTCGTTTTGCTTCATTTGCTAAAAGCGAATCTTCTAATTTAACAGCAAGTTAATCTTGCTGCTATGAGACTTCATTGTATTTTAGAATGGAATGGAACAGAGTTTGGCCATGCTAGTTTCTTCGTCTGAAGGAGTTTTCGCTCCAATGACTATATTGCTCTGGACATTCTACTAGATTTTGAGTTTACAACTCCTATTCATGGTAATGATGAGCAGCGTGATGGTGTTACCCTTAAAAGTGTTGCTAACTATATGCATACCGATGGTTCAAGTTGGAGGTGGTATATAGTCAGATGAGCTAAATCTTAAGCTATCCCTTTGTCTATCAGATGATTGCAGTGTCTTTCAGGCGAAACTTGTTGTTTTCAGGTAATTCACTGGCTTCTATCTATACGAATATTCGGAGTCAATATTAGTGTTTTTACAGATAGTCAAGTGACTATTAAGTCCGTTGACGGCCCTTTACAGTGTGTGCTATGCCGTGCATCTCTTAGAGAGGTATGAAGATATTCGGAAATACAATTGACTTGCTATCTCCACATAGAGATTTTCAGTGCGATTGTAAGGCCAATGAACTGGCAAGGCTTGGTAACTGGCTACCGGAGGTCTTATACTCCTCTTTCTTGGAAATACCAATGACATTGATCAAATTGACTATCTAGCAAACGTACCTCGAGGAAGGTGGGAAGTCCGGTCTAATGAACCATCCAGTGCTATAGTAATACAACCTTAGCTCTCCATGGACACGCATCGCATCAAGCAGCTTTTAGACTTAATCCGTAGTGCTCTGCGTTGTGCTGTGGGCTTTGTTGTCGGCCACCGCCTCTGGATATTGAATGCGCAACAGTTGCGCGCAGTAGCCAATGATATTTGTCGGAGCTGTAGCTCACAGTACAAAGAAAAATGCGTCTTCCAACTCAAGTGCCAGTGCTCGGCTTTACCAAGGAGAAGGATGGTGGACCTTGGTGCAGCCTTTTTCTCAAATTTGACTGACCCATCCTGATTAATCTAAAGGAGATAGTGCGGTTTATCAAAGGCAAGAGATGGTTGCCAGACTTAAGCGACTAGTGGAGAGTAAACTACTGTGGCATCACAACGTGTCTCTTCAATCTACTTACATACTTAGTCCCCCCATTTTGATCCCCACTATCTGGATATCTGCTTGATTTCCATGAGATATTTTAACCTGCACAAAATTGTCAATGAGGGTCACCAGTAGTATTCGTTGTATAGTATTCGTTGCTGATCCGCTTTTTTGAACCTATTCCAACTTTGGACCTACTCTGGACGTCGAAGTAAGAGTTGCTTCAAAAGAACAGATAACCAGCTATAGCTGTCAGGTTTCGTTGAGAATGACAAGTAATAGGGCTCTAGCCTGTAAGTAGAATGTAGTAGTGATGTAGTGATGGACGAAAGGAATCGGCTCTAGTTAAGATGTGAAAACAAGAGCAGAGTTGATGAATATTTTCGGTATATTGTAGTGTGTTGCCCCAAATAGCTGAAGTTTTTTTCTGACATTTGCTTGAATGCAAAAGTTAGCGACTGATGGTAAGTGATCAATGTAATGTAACTGAAAAAAAAGCTTAAAAAAGCCTGTCCTTAAAAAGCCACTAGAAGCTCGTAGACTTGTGGTTCATACTACTTTTGTGCTTTATACTACTTTTGTCCGAGGGGTTGCCAAAAGAAATTTGACATTTTTACTGCAAAGTTGGCCTAAAAGCGCTGTTTGCAGTGTCTATAAGTAGACCAAGCTCAGCGTTGGAGTTTTGTTACCTACAGTCTTGACATGATCGAAATTTTTGCTAGCTCCAGATCACCAGTCGTTAATTTAAGCGAAAACTTTTTTATAGCCGCAAAGATAAGTCTTAAGGATCTACTGCATCTCAGCTGTAGGAGGAAGAAACTAACAGTAGAAATTGCCATTCCCAAAAATGTTCTTAAGGGTTTAACAGCCTTGCCGTGTTTGCCAATTTGATATTGTTCTAACCGGATTTGAGAATCCTCACCAAATCGTCAAGACGCCACAACCTAGAATTTTAGAAAAATCTAGAATTGAAGACTGACGAAAGTCATATTTCTCATATTTTATAATTAAAACATGACCCTTGAGTCGTTGAAGTGGTTATTCGAGGTGAATGTAAAGTTCATCTTTATTATTTTATTTAGTCCGAATGATAGATAATAGGTTGCATTGTCCCAGCCTTTAAGAAAATCTCCAATGTATTTTTTTGATTTTTAATCCATTACGTTTGGGATCTAAAGCGCAACTCTGCCCGCAGACACCATTTTATCAGCTGTAAAATGGTAAATTTGTGCATTTTAAGTTGGGCTACCTCCAACTGATTGCAAAAGTGGGGACTTTATTCTATTGAGGTTGGCTAAATACTATAGCAATATAATCGGTCGTTCGGCCGTGGTCAGGCTGAAATTGCCTGTTTTTGCTCTGGAAACCGCAACAGCTGGTTTGTTTTCAACAGGTCTTCATCAAGCAAAGAATCTCCTACCTATTAAGAAAGATGATTCAGATTCCATAAAAGGTGCTTTAGCTTGTTGAAAAACTAACTGATAGACGCGATATGAATACCCTCTTAAGGCATTTCCAGATCCGGCATCCACAGACATACACGTATTTTGATTCCATCAAAACATTGGGCTTTCGAGCTGGACGAGCCACAAATATAGATTGTCTGGCCAAAATGATGGGGCTTTGTGGCCAGCGCGCATCCTGAGAGCCCTTTCTTCCTGCCAAATTATATCTAAGTGAATTTTTTTCTTTTCATGCGAACGTGCAAATTCACTTAAATGCTCACAATTGCAAAACAGTTGGCACGGATCTATTCCTTATACATATCAAAATTTTTTTAAAGTTTCTGCTCGATCGAATCCTGCACGTTTGAGATAATACCACCGAATCTGTTGATTTATATATTTATGCATTATTTATGAATGAATAAATGTCTTTGTGCAAAATAGAAAAGAAATCCACGATAATCTTTAGTCAGATCTTAGGGTTGAAGCTTTTAGATACCTTCGTTCAGAGATTAGTTCCACGACACACTTTACGCCTAATTTAGCTCACGAACCTGTTCAGAGTTAGATAAACTCAGTAAGACATCGTTGCATAGGTAATGTTTAGAAAACTACTTCTATACGCATAATAGTATTTACTACAGGAACAAATATCGTCTCTTCAATACCTTGTCCAGAAGCTTTAAAATGAGTAGCAAACTTTTAACATTCATCAGCTTCGCTTTGTCTTTTTTTATTTTCTTCGAGGACATATGCTAGGAAACTTATATTTGCTAATTTATTGTATAAATCACGCATACACATATGTATATTTTCAAAATGAACGAATTGCCATTACTCTTCAACCTCCGCAAGACGATCAAACGAAAAGATGTCTTTTCAAGTATCTAAACACGTCATATTTATTCTCTTTGCAAGATTAGTATGTTTAAAGAACGATACTCGTAATTTACTTTTCTTTCATCTTCTACCACGCACGTCCACCATTCACGGACTGCTACTTGCTAACCATCTAAGCAAAGACATGCAATAGCAGTAATTTCAACACTTTTTTCCTCCCCTGAGGAAACATTCTCGTGTAAATGTTTTCCTTTCGCCTTAGATCCACCAGATTAAATATTCAATGGCACGAAATTATTTCCTTTCAGCTCACTAAAACCAAAGTCGAGCCGTAATAGTAATACAGTGTCTCAGAACTCATTTCGACGTAGCTATCTATGTCCTGGCTTGCAGCTAACCGCCTACCTCGTATCATTCCATCTGTCTCGTATAGTACCATCTAGATCCTTCCCGACTAGCAGGATTATACAGTTGCTGTCTATAAACTAAACGTTTATGTGTTTCTTCGATACGAGCATGTTGAAAGCAGTGCGAAATCAAGCGAGCAGACAATCCCATGATTTCACTCCTTTCACATCAGGCACCCACGCAGACTGGCAGTAAGTCTTGTATTCGATTCGACTACATCTGTTTCAATGTAATAAATCGCTTCGGATACCTTGTGGGCTTCTCTTTATTATTATTTTTATCCTTTGATCCATTCCAAGGAAGCGACTGGGCTCGGTTCGTGCCAAGAAAATGGTCAAATTGTTGATCGCCACAGATGCATGGCGCTATGACCTGGATAAGATGACCGAGACAGAACAAGCATCGGCCAGGACATACAGCCTTTCGCTGGAAATGCAGATCGGAGATAACGGGAAATTATTTGTTTTCAAGATAAGCAAGTATCTTAATTTCGATAAATTAATGAAATTCCAATGTAATGTAGCTGTTTTGTGGAAAGTACTGACAATTGCCTCGGAGCCTTGGATTCGAGTTCAAGTATGACGTTCAAAGGAATTGGTTCAGTGAATTTTCACTCGAGGCTGTGATAATTGAGGAATTATGAATCGATGTGGTGCTGTGTTATTCAAGTGAATTATTGATTTGCCTTCGAACACTGGTTTCCGATAGTGATTAATTCCAGCCTGAAGACGAGCTGCTTTCAAAGCTGTTATTGAAATTAATTAACTTCAAGTGATAAATTGCTAAGGTTCTTCTCGGTAACAGGGCTTAATTGGTATGTACTTGCAAAGGTTGTTTCTATCTGAAACGATCTTCCTCGTTTGCTTTTTGGATTTACTTATGTTTCGTTGAAAACGTGCCAATTTAAGTTTTGTGCATTGATAGATTATGGGTGTATCAGATAATTTCAAAATATATTTAGACCTCGTATGTTTCCCGTCGTGCGTTTGAAATGAATTTCACCGTAAACACTAAATATTTTTTTCGTTTATGTATTTCACAGGACTGTTCCTCGAATGTCCCGGAACAACATCCGTTTCACTTCGAGCGACATTACAAATGATGTCGTCACCAATACAATCGCTCTCGATATACGACTTCGATCGTTCAGTCACGTCGCTGTCGCAGGATGTTTTCCAGCCGGGTGTCAGCATACGACATTTGCAATTCTCGCATTCGCATTTGGAAACGCTGAAGGATAACAGTTTGAAAAATATCCGAAGTTCGTTGGAATCACTGAGCATAGTGAACGGCAAGTTGTCACAGGTATGTACGACAAGTGTATTCTCTGCGCACACAATGTAGTTTCGGTTAGTCCGTTGTTAAACGCGTATGCAATGTGCTTGAACAAGAGTATTTTTGGTAGCGAGCGTGGAGTATTTGATATTTTCAGGATAACATGTGAGGACATTTGGATGATAATATATGCGGTGGAGTTGATACATTTCACTCTAAGAAATTGAAGTGCATTCGAATGTGCATTGAATGGGAGCCAGTTACAACAAATGCAAATCGAAGATGAAAATTGTCGTTGTTGCGTCAGTGGAAGTGATGTTGCTTAAAGCACTATGAATTTCAGCACGAATAATCAAATGTAGAGGGAATTTGTTATTTTTCCCTGTAGAAGAAATGCAATCAATAGATGTAATTGAAACGTGGACGACAAGCATGTTTTTATTCGTAAAAATACTTTACAAATAATCATATCGTTTTACGAGACACTTTCCTGGCAATTGGTTTTGATAATCCAGCAAACTAAACAGTTTCAAATTATTTCAAAGAAAATAGATTATCACTTCCAAAGAAATTCACTTACAAACTTCCTGCCTTTCATGAGCTTCTGACTCCAGGTGTGTAATGTGAATGGTACGTAATAATTACAAGTGAATTCTGCAAAATCAATCAGCGATGAATAAATGCACGAATAACTCATAAATTATAAATGACCGATATATGTACATATGTCCGATAAATGTTAGAGAGAATGAAAGTATGTATTTGAAAATTGAACATGTAAGACCATTTTTCCTTTGAAAGCTAAATATACATACATCATCTTGCTGAAAATATGTCAAAATTTCGAAGGTAATCGGTATTTCGACATTTTTAAGACTGTGCTTAGTCAGATAAATACTGAAGAAAAAAGTAAGTCACATTCGAAATAGAGTTACCTGCGAAAAAATACAAATATCTTTAACTTTTAAAGGAAAATTGGCATTTCAATTGGAGACCTAAAAAGTTCTGATCAAACGTAATGTTTTCATGAATTTGAAAAGTTTTAGAGCGCCTTCTTCATCCTGTGAGCTAGAAAGCAGAATTGAATCTAAAACGGCCGGCACCATTGAGGGTCCAAAAGTTGATCATCTAAAGCTTTTTTGTTCCATAACAAGAATCAAAACGAAATCTAAAGTGAAACATTTGGAATAATAGCCACTGTACTTATTTAAGGCGGTCGTAAGTAAAGTAAAGTATTCCCACGACAACCCAGGGGTTGAAGCTGGTAGAGAGCTTCATTACAAATTTTTTTAATCATTGTGAATACGAGTGTGGAGTGATTAATTCCACGACCCACTTTACCCCTGATTTAAATCAGGTACCTAAACAGAGCTAGGTGAACTCAAAGCTTGGTGCGCAGACCCTCGTCCGAACGTGGATTCGAACCAGGGACCCCACACGCAAGAAGCCAGTGCTCTACCCACTAGGCTACTCAAGCTATAAGGCGGTCGTCTAGTGTGTCAGAAAATAAAAATCGATTTTTTTTCATAAATAACATCTAAAACATGTATAGAAGACGAAATTTGAAGCCGTTGAAAAGTTACAGTCGTAAACTGTAGTAGGTATACCGTGTTACTGTAGGAGGTTTACGCAAACCTTAGGAGGTATACGCTGACTTTCGCATCGAATATTCTCGAGCCCAGCTCCTTATCTGGCTCTTTTGTGTAACTAAATTGTACTAATTGAACACATTACTAATTATCAACTAACGGGTACCCAGAACTGCTCACAAACTGTATTATCTGGACTTGCGCTCCAAAGCATCTTCATTATGGTGTAAAAGTCATCGAAATCGCGACATTTCTTGCTGTGCTTATCTTCAACGAAGGTTTCGAACCTATCCTAAAGGTGATGGAAGTCACGGGAGCAGATATTGGCTTAAATGCCCAAGCGTTCGTTCATCAACGTAATGATTCTCGCATCGACCGCTCAGAGAGATGGTTGAGCGATTTCGCCAAACAAGCCCGGATATCAAACAGAGAAATGCCTTCTTTGAAGAAGAGGAATGGTCCAGGCATAGCAGATTGATGGTCAGACCATTTTTCTATTATGAATTATATACAACAACTTTCAAACGCGTTTTTCTCAAAGCACGATTTATTCAAACTGCTGCCATGATATCTCAATAACTATTTAGTTGATTCTACGGCATTTTTAGTACATAGATAACTACAAGTTGACCTAAAATAATTAAGATTGCTTCATTACTTTTCATTTTACAAGCTATACAGACCCAAAAAAAAACACGAAAAATTGATTTTTTTCGAAAGCGTAAAAAAATTATTTTTTGGTATTCCAGCTTAAATTTACTTCCATCTAGAGTCTGAAGTCTCACGATCAAAACTGCGTTAGGTTTTTCAATTTCAGATAAGCAAAACGGCCGGAAGCATGGCAGCAGTGGAGCACCTCTTTTTATATATGTGTTCCTGGTGGGCGGTGTATCTCCGACTATTTTGTATATGTTGACTTCAAAAAATGCACAAAGTTTGCTTAAATGCTAATAAAAATGATATACAATTTATAAATTATTTTATTTGAATAGTTTGTCAAAAACAAATTCCCCCAAAAAGCATGAAAAACGGCCTTCACACTAGACAACCGCCTTAAGATGCCTTTTTAACGAGTTTTATTCGTGTTGTGAACAAGAAAAATTAAAAAAAAAATTGCAGATGGCCCAACTTTAGGAGGACTGGGGTCGACCTTTAGAACAATCAACCCAACGAGTTTCACAAAAAAATGATATTTGCTTGCTTACACAGCTAGCAAAGGAGAAATAAGTGCACTAACACTTCTTTGTTTCATTTGAACATGGCAGAAATTAATGTAGCGCGCAGATAGAATGTTCATAGTGAAAGCGTACATAGTTTTTTTTTATTAAACACCCTATTGGAAGATGTTATAATATTTAGAAATGGCGTCGTGCGTGAATCATATTTGATATTTGTAATGAAAAATCGTTATTATTTAACTGCAGCTGTCTGCAGTTAAATAATAACGATTTTTTTTTTTTTATGAATTTATATTTTATTTTATTTAGTTAAAATGTTATTCAAAACCAAAATTGGATGATTAATTTTGCGCCACCCTGCACTAAATAGCGTAGACAACGCGCTAAACGGCGTACTTTGTTGATAGCAAAGAAAAGTAGAGTATAAAAAGGATAGCATCAGCTGGTTCCTGGAAAGAGACCAAAACAAACAAGTGCAATTTACCATGTGGAAAAGTGACAGAAGCATACTATCTAATGATAAGTGAGATTTTTTTGGTTTGCATTTGATCGGACCAAGAAAGAGTAGGCGCAGCTAACATTCGCTGGCACAAACTAAATTGTCTGTAGTGGAGACCAGAAAAGTGTTCGAGATGTCCTTTTCGTTCTTCAAATGGAATCGGAAATAGTATTTCAAGTTAATAATCCAAGTTCCAAGTTGTTGCCAGATTTAAATACTTAGAACTAATTATTGATGATAGATTATCTTGGTATCCTCACATAAGTAGTAAAAAATCTAAGTTGGTTTTCGGGGTTAGGCTATTTAGAATGAAATATTGGTTAGATATAGACTTGAAAAATATTATCTACAACTCTTATGTACTGCCTAACGTTACTTACTGTATATTGAATTTGATTCAAACTTTAAAGATGAATATTGGCTCAATTTATGGAATACGCAGTAGGATAGTTAAGGCAATGCATGGACTTCACAGAATGAGTCCAAGTGACATACTATATAAACAAAAAGAAAACTTCAATGTAAGGTGTATCATATTTATGGAAAAGGCTCAGATAATATAAAAAACACAATAATAACATAAAATATTCAATATCACTCATAAGGCACTGGAATACCACGGCAATCACATAAGATTTAATGATAATCTCAGACTTGATGTCGCTAGAGCTATGAAAATCTTCAATAATTTACCAAACTCTTTGAAGGATGCTGGATCTTATACGGTTTTTAAAAGGCTGCTACAAAATCACATAAATTAAATTACGTACTACAGTGCTTCCCAATAGGGATGCTAGTATTTTGACAGCTCATAGCGACCATTTTGAATTCTGAAAATCTGACATTAGCTGTCAATTGTGTTTAGTAAGGTTTGCCATTTAATCATAAATAAATTCACGCTTCCACAACGTTTGGAAATTGTCCAATCTTTTTACGAAAAATCAAGAAGTTCAAAAAATTTACGAAAAATCAGAAATCAAGAAAAATCGTGTTTTCGGATGAAACGCATTTCTGGCTGAACGGCTATGTAAACAAACAAAATTGCCGTTACTGTTGTGAGTCAAACCCACAAGTGATTCACGAATCACCATTACACCCACAGAAATTCACGGTTTAATTAATGTGAATTTTGGTATGGTGGCATTATCGGGCCGTACTTTTTCAAAAATGCTGAGGATCGCACAGTTACCGTGATTGGCGAGCGTTATCGTGGAATATTGACTGAATTTTTCTTCCTGAAAATTGATGAAATCGATGCTGATGATATTCTCTTTCACCAAGATGGTGCATCATCCCACACAGCCAGAGTTACGATGGATTTATTGCGCGGACAGTTCGGTGATTCGATAGTATCGCGAAATGGCCCTCACAACTGGCCACCGAGATCGTGCGACTTAACACCATTGGATTATTTTCTTTGGGACTATGTTAAGTTTAAGGTTTATGTCAACAAACCAACAACTCTTAATGAACTTGAAGCCAACATACGAGCCCCTATTGCTGCCATTCCAGCGAAAATGGTGCACTGAGTCATCGAAAATTGGAGCGAGCGTAACACCACTGCAAAAAAAGTCGCGGTGGTTAATTGAATGATATTTTATTCAAATCATAAATGGCATAAAATTTTCCATCAAATAAAGCTATTTCGCACCATTTTTGGTTGAAATATTCGTATTTTATTCCAATTTCGAATCCTATCGCTCTTATAGGGAAACCCTATATTTAATGCTAGTTTTACCAATTTAAAATTATTAAACATTATGCATCCCTCATAGCAGCACTCTGTTGCTGTCTGGGAAGCAGTTTTTTCCGTTGTGCTTTCTTCAAAAATACTTCAATTAATATTTATAATATGAAAGAGCTTCTTTTTCTTCTTCTTTGCGTGCTTTTTTGAAAGTTTTTTACTAACTTCTCATCAACTAACTCTATCTTATTATCTTTATTTTCCATTTATCCTATATATGTTTTCTTCTTAACATTGAAATTTCCTTTTTTAATTAAATGTGTTGAAAGTGTGGTTTGGAATTCCCTTCCTATCCTATTTCTTTTCGTGAGATGATGATGATCTAATTTATTTATTTACTTAACAACTCTCCAAAGCAACAGACTTCCGTACAATTACAGATTAGAAGAATTAAAATTAAAATAAAACAGAAAAAAAGATATTCCAAGAAAACAGAAAAGAACATATTCTCTTCTTGTCTATAGATCAGCATAGACATAGTATATCGTCTTTAAAGCTTATCAAAGCAGAGAAAAATTGATACGGGAAACTCGATCGTTTTGAAGAATAAGCCTCCGAAAGTAGAATCAAATTGAATTGTGAAATAATTAAACAAATCAGTAAAAATAATTAAACAAATTCCACATAACCTGTCCTTTAGTTGTATATGGGATAGGATCGGGGTATATACTTCAAACTTACCTATTATTCAATGCAAAATATTATTAATATGAACAATGTAAATATTACAATTGAATAAAATACATACATACAATGTGATTCTCGTATGCAAACAAAATCAACTTCATCGTAGTGAATATGGCTGACAGACAATTTACAGCCTTTTATCCAAGTTTTCTGAGAACTCTGACGAAGGCGCATTTTCTGTATTATTGGTAAAATGCATCTATACTGTTGTGGCAAATAGCTTAACAAGAATAACCGAACTTTATGAATCAACCACATTCCAACGACATTTTTATAGTGGATATGACCGTCTAACATTATTTAATTTTGATTAATTCTGTAAAGACTAAGGTGTCGTTTGCCTGCAACAAACTTAATACCACAGAAAATATCGTGGTAGTAGCACAAGTTGAAGTAAAATCTTTTGGCGCCTATTTTGTAAAGGAATTGCGCAACAATAGGTTACGCAAAGTCAAATAAAATTTTAATTTCGTATGCAAATTCTGCATCACATGAGGCAGCCACAAAATACAGGTCAATGACTAGCACTTTTCATATTTATTCAAATACAGGTGAATGCAAGAACTGCACGTCAAAATAACTGCACAATCTGCTATTCTAGCCGACTTACAATAGACCAGGAATGTGCTAACTGTTTTTTATGACATTGGACTAATTGGTAAAATAAAACCAAATATTTTTTTATGACAGTCAAAAAACATGCATTTAAGCATTCAAATTTCAACAATTTGTTAGCACTTCAAACGAATCGAATTCAAGCATAATGATTTGCTCAAAGCAAATAATACTGCATACGATTAGCATAACTTTCACCTCTCCAAACTAGACGCCACTATAAAAACCAGATTCGACACAAACGCTTCACGCGCTAGTCGTCGTCTTTTATTTGAACTAGAAGCCATACTGCAGGAACTTGAGTTTGGATAATACGAAGAAGTGTGACTGGCAAGATTTTTCGAGTCCCATTTGCTTGCTCGTTTCAGAATTTATGTGCATTTTATTCAAAGTGGCTCTATGTGAGTCCCGAAGGAAGAGCATATGAAGGACCAAGTTTTCCTGACTGACAAAGCATTAGGTACATGTGCTGCGATCGTAGAAAAGAAAACGTCATGCCATCAACGAACGAGTTGTACTTCTTGTTCCTGTAAGGATCGAGACGGATGAAAAAATGCAAATACAAAGCTCTGTGCAGGCTGCGCTAAAAAACGTTCTTAGGAGCGATTTTCATGCAGAGTCTCTAAGCGAAAAATGCCGGCATACGTTCTTTTAACAAGTTAATAGGATAACGTGGACATTTTTTTGTCCCGAGAGAATTCGAAAATATCATGCGATTCCTAAATCGAATCGCAGTCTTGATATGTAGCACATGTACAACTTTCGTCTCCGCACGCTGTACAAACACACTCTTCCACGTCTTCTTGATGCAATATTTCTCAACTTTCGTACGTATGGATTCAAACTTAAACGACGCTAAGTCGAGGCCATTTTCAAAGCTGTCTCTAAATTTTCGAGCAGATCTCCTTTGCCGCCGCCGGCTAAAGCATATTTTCTAGAGACAACTATGTATGCGTTTCGTTTATACTGTGCAAAGAAACAAGCTAAGCGAAGACGAGCGATATCCCTAAGAAATCGCATTTTTACGGGCTGCATCCTGGATTTCATCTCAGGTCCGGGCCAATGGAAAATGGCATAAAAAATTGTCCGGATGGAAAGCACTTTATTAGAGCCCGAGACGCATTATGAGAAGCCAAGTTGATTTATGGCTAATTTCGATGCCACGAATATGGCTCTATGGCTGTGCAAAGAGGAAACGGAAGAAAGTGCGGAAGAGAGTTTTCTTCAGACTTGTGTTTTTTTTCTGTGTGTTTGACTCAAGATGACGGAGAACTTATGAAATTTATAATGGTAATTATGTTGTCGTGGATGTGAACGTGGATCGAAAATTTCGTCGAAGGATAGTAATTGAGGAATCAGAGTCTTTGTTATGCTTGCAGCAGTTTCAGTTTAAGATGTGCATGCAAATTGCAGTGTTTGCGGTTTAGTAAATGGTGTCCTTTTACATAAAGAACTAAAATAGCATGACGGAATATTCATTGGAGTTTGCATACATTAGTGGTTTCTAACGAAACTTTAGGAGCAATAAGAGCCAGCCTAGCCCAAGACAAATTAACAGCATATTTCGTACTAAAATAAGCCTCATGGTAACAGAAACTGATGTTTTAGTCAGAAGTTATCACAAATCGAAATAGCAACAAAAAAAATCCTTTCTTTGTCGGGTTGGATGGTTATGCCTTGTGTAATAAATTTATATTCATTTAATATTTTTTCTTTGTCGTACAAGTTTGGGTGTTTATACTGTTATGGTTGCAGGGTGATCTTCTTATTCTAATTATGTATTGTTAGGAGGACTTCATATCCTTCATAGATAATGTCATAGTCAAAAATAAAACCTTATTAGTTTTCATTTTGCTTACCGGTTTTTTTTTTAAATTTTGTGTTTACATATATAGTCACCTGATACAGTTATAATAATATAAAGGTAACTGAAAATTCATTAAAATGCTGTTGTAATTCAAATATAAAATATGAAATATAATAAGAGTGAGGTTTTGACTAAATAAGTAGTATATCTCTCGACGGAGTGGCCTTAAAGTTTGACCATGCCAAAGTTTTGGACGACGAAGGCGGAGAAGAAGAAAAAGATGACAAAGAGACAAGATTAGAAAGGCCGATTTTCGAGCTCCTTCAAAAGATCAAATAAAGTAGGCAAAAGAGCTTCTATACTTATTTAAAGAAAAAAAGATAGAGGACGCAAGATGACTGCATTACCAGCGCTTTCTTTCATGGAAAAAGCTAAGGAGATACATAACTTCCAAATCAGAGTCATCAGCGGGAAAAGAATCAAAAAGAACAAAATTATATACATGCTTGCTTTCCGCCCAGCCCAAATCATCCACTTTTGATCTCATTGTTAGTAATTGGTTACCCCCACATCCCAACCAATCTTTCGTCGATTCATCTTACTTTATCTTTCTGCATTGAATACTCCGTAACACGAAATCCTATGTATCTTCCTGATTACCACCATACTTCTTGGCATCTTTACCGCCATCAGCTGATTTCAAATATTGACGAATTAGCTAATCAAGGTCAAGAATTAGTTCATCAATATATTAATTCTCCTCTTGCAAAACGCGATGACACCATTCTCGGCGCTCGCGACAAATCGACACCTCAACCACTGCTATCCAATATTTCGACCCTAGCTCTTATTAAACATCGTCTCGAAATCTGTCGCCAATTTCCAAATTCCGGTCTGAGCTCAAATATCAAATACGGAGTATGTTTTGGCATTTGCGTAATGACAAATGGAACATTCTGCTCTGCTCACAAGAAAACCGCTTGAAAAATTATGGTGGATTCACAAAATTATTAAAAATAAGCCCCGCATCATTCCCACACTTCAGTCAATCGATGGGACCACATACTTCAGAATTACTCAGGCTGGTGAGCTTCTTGCCCATAACTGCGGTAAAGCCCATAAACCAAGTCTTCACCTAAGCGGTGCTTTGACTATAGATATACTTAATGATTCGATTAATCTGTTTGATGATTACATTACAGAATTTTGGCCATAACGCTCTCTGTTCCCCTTCTGCAGTTAGAAAAATCTTTAAAAAACCCGAAATCTAAAGCATCTGCTTGTGAAGCTAATATTCCTAACATTTTATTTGAGAAACTTCACAGGAAAGCCAAAATCTTATAGGGGCATATTTTAATCCTGTCTGAAACTGGGCTACTTTTTAGCCGTTTCGAAAAATGCTGTTCCGATTCCTCCAGGCAGCTATCATCTAATTAGCCTTCTACCTTCTTTTAGCGAAATCCAGGGAAAATTTATGTTATTTCGAATCCAACTGCACTTGTCACGTAGTTCGATAATACTTATTGGCAATTTGGTTATATAATAACCTGAACAATGCAAACGTTATAAAATAACCTGAAAAATGCAAGCGGTCTTCTTTACAAAGAAAGAGCCTTCTCGGCACCTCCCGGTTCCCGAAATAAATATTATGGGTGCTTGTATTTATTGGTCAAAAGAATTAAAATACCTGGGTGTGCATTTTAAGTCAAAGCTAACACTTAAATCTTATGTAGCATCTACTGGCCCGAAAGTCCTACGCAGCATTTGCATCAGCTAGTCATTTATAAATCGGAAATCTAAACTATTGGTCACTAACAAACTTCTGGTTTACAAGATGGTAATTCAGCCTCTTATCTTATATGCCTACCCGATATGGCATCATTGTGCTTCATGACAATGGGCAAACATCAGCTAGTTCAAAACAAATGCCTATAGATAAATCCCAACAAGCCACCTTATTTTTGTACTAACCTCCTCCATAAATTATTTTATATTAACCCAATCATTTTTTTTTCTAACAAAAGCCACGCCAAATTTGTCGAAAAGCTCCGAAACT
Organism: Nemotelus pantherinus; assembly: GCA_963978885.1. Lineage (NCBI taxonomy): Eukaryota > Metazoa > Arthropoda > Insecta > Diptera > Stratiomyidae > Nemotelus > Nemotelus pantherinus. The sequence continues at coordinate 125,856,309 of OZ022265.1, forward strand.
TCGAAAATTCTGTGATAAAATCTTTATCTTATCCGAGTTAGTTATATATATAACTCCAGATTCCAATCGACAGTTAAGTAATTATTTGTAACTTAGTTTAGTTTAGATCCATATTATAGGTTTTATACTTATTTCTCCTTAATAATTCTATCACATAAATCAATCATTCATCTACTAGTAGTCAATATGGAAGTTCAGTATAATTTCCTTTCAGCCAGAAAAATACAGGCTGAAAACGAGTATCCAACGTTTCCACTACCAAAACAAGTGGTTCTCACGAAATTCCTGGCAAAAACAAGCTATGGCACCAGCCAAACAAACGGCCACAAAATATGTAAAAGACCGCAATAGGCAGAACAATGCGGAAAATACTGTACAGACAAAAACATCGGTCTCAATAAAACTTAATGAAAATCTCTTTACTGAAAAAAAATAAATAAAATGGTACACGTATTTTCTACCAGATAAAGAGAGCCCAAATGTGGTGATGTGAAATTACCATGGCCTCAGCTCTGATGAAATCTCAAAGACCTTTAGACCCAAGGCTCAGAACTCGATAGAAGTATTCTTTCTTCAATTGAGGAATACCACTTTGAAGTTTATACCATATTTATAATACCAAAGCAAAGAGCCAGCTAATCTGCAAAGTTAACGCCTCGCAATACCGGGATGGGCAATCAAATTGTTACTACTATCATCAGCTCAGACATGCCACCAATAAATGCCATTCTCATTTCAAATGCATAAAATATGCCTAATCAAATCAGCGCAAGCAGAGTGTTAAATGTTTGAACGGTATTGGTGATCTTTTGACTAACTATGGGAGATGTCCGCAAAGTCTCAAGAGAGCGAACACTACAGCCACAATACTTCCTCATTTGAAACCTCAAACTCAAACCTGTAGCGATTAAAGAAATAACAGGTTGCTTGTAGGCGCCACAACTGAACCGAAGTCCAGAAGAGGGCCTGAGAAGCTGATAAAAGTGATGGCGAACCATCAATAGGGCCAACTCACCAAAAAAAGAGATGTGCCCCGGGAGCAGGGTACCCTAGAAATGGCCGTGATGGCCCCTCGTTCGCATAAGTGGAGCACCCTGTAGTCCGACCCTGACCAACGCTAGTTTGCTGCTTTGCTAGCTCCGCGCAGCTGGGGTGGGTCATGAAAATGGGGTGGACTTGCTCCCAGAAACAAAGAGGGACGCTATGTATTTTTAATCCGTGATGAAAAAATACTAGCCGCAAAAATTACAAAAGGGAAAGAGGCTTTTGTCCGTAAGGGACCAGATGTAGCTCTTACGCATGGGCTGTAAAACAGAAGCACGTGTTAGCTATCTGAAAAAAAGGAGAACGAGAAAACGCGAAAATCTAAATTTTGGGGGAAACTGCCTCTTTTCGTCGGGACCGAGGATAAGGCAGACAGCTTCAGGCCCCTGATTTTGATTGGAGCCAAGACCCCAGATGGTAGGGGGTTTCGCCTACTGACCTTGGCTTCCTGACAAATCAAACCAAAATCTTCGAAAAAAACAACATATTGATAGGCCAAGGTCCCTCCCTAGAAAGGTGAGTTCAAGGCCAGCCAGGCTATCGCGACCCTGAAAAGAAAAGTCCGTAACCGCTCAACAAAAAGGCCAGGCGTTTAAAGTTTACCAATTCATGATTATTATTCAATAAATTCTACTAAAGAACTAAATTATTACAAACTGCTGTCCCTAGTCTGGTATATGTATATACACACATAAGCTAAGAGGAATTCAATTATAACAACAAAATTCGTTTCTCGTTCATTACACTTTTAGTATCTTTACATATTTTGACTTAGATTAGAATCGATTTAGATATGAAGTCTAAATTAACTTTTACTGACTGTTTTCGACATGGCTGGCAAATGACATCAGAGCAGAGTACATACTTTAAACACATATATCTAATTTTCTACAATAAACGCAGTGTATGCGCTCTATAAAATGGCTACAAAGGAGACGTGAGAATCAATCGACCTGTAAAGATTGAATCAAGAAGTGTATACACCTACATCTCCATCACGATGTACCACATATGGGTAGAGTTGATAATCAACACCTATGCTAAATTCATAGTCATAGGCACTAAATTCCTACCATACAGTACACGATTAACGGTCATCGGAAAAATTGCAGCCGATCAGGATCCAATACTCTTCGTACGGCGACTAGATGGCGAATTAACATTTCAAAGAAATACTTAATACCGCTAGCGACATTCTAGAGCAACAAATGACGCCTTTGCATAGGTGTTGGAGCTGTAGGAATAAGAAAATAATAGTCGTGGAGAATGACGACAGGGTGGCCAAGGAAGTAACTGAGTGTGTGGAACAAATTCCCACTTCCATACTGACACAAGACTCACCAGTTCGCTGAGAGTTTTTTCCCCAATCGGACTACAGAAATAATTGTAGAAAATCCATTATCCTGGAGGTAAAATATATTAGACAACGGACTAGTCGACAACAGACTATCATGGACAATAAAGATAAAAGACAAAAGATAAACGATAAATAACGTGCAAAAACTTCTTTAGACCATTGAGTCCCCTGAAAAATTGAAAAAAGAGCAAGCGATTGATAAATTCAATGTTTTTTCAATATATTCGACTTAAAACAATTTAAACCCACAAGAACGGTAACCCCTTACTAAGCTACTTACTTTTTGAGCATCCGTAATTTGGATCGTTGATATCAAGTTTAAAGTTTTGCTTACAGCAAAGTATTGATGTTTAATTGAACCAAATCAACAATCAAATATGGTGTTCTCTATATAAATCAATGCAACCAATTAAAAATGCTTCGAAAAATATCCACCCCCGAACAATTTTTAATTAAAGCTACGAAAAAATCAATACTGCCATCCGTTCGAATACACACCCAACACTTACAGCCCTAAACGAACCGGGAAATACTGTTCCCAATCAAGTGGCAAAATCGTAACATCAATTTGGTTGGAACTTATCTCCTCGCTCCGCTACCTAATAACTCTAAAGCGCGCTACTTCCTTTGTAAAGCCATTTTTTTCTCATCTACCTCTTTTCGTTGCAGGTACCGACGAAGGCACTTTCCGGCATGCAGAAACTGATGGCGCTCGATTTCGATTCGAATGCAATCCACGATATGCCCGACTACAGCTTCTACGGGCTACGTCTGGTCAAGTTGAATATGAAAGGAAATCGATTAGAGCGTATTCCCGATAAAGCGTTTGCCGGTCAAGGCGATTCGATGGCCGAAATCGATGTGTCCGAGAACCGACTGAAAACCTTCCCGATGACCGCGCTCAGGCCCCTTGTTCATCTGCGAATCCTGCGACTGTCGTCGAATCAAATATCAACGCTGTACAGTTCGAGTAGTGGCAGTAATATTAATAGCAATCTTGTAGGTGGAAATGAATCGACGATAGAAGCGCTGCCGTCGTTAGTGTTCCTAGACTTAAGTTCGAATCGCTTCGAGGATATAGCCGACAATGCATTCCGACCGTTCCCGCAGCTGAAGACGCTCTCGCTGTACTCGAATCAAATCGAGACGATTCACCGGAACGCGTTCCGGTCGCTGAGGGAGTTGATGTCGCTCGACATGAGTCACAACCGAATCATCTACATGGACCCAGCCGTTTTCGAGTCGAACAAGCGCTTGCAGACGATCGACATTAGCCATAATCACATTCACTCGATAAACGGAGTTTTCGCTAATTTGCCGCAACTACGGGAAGTCTTTCTGTCGGAGAACAACATTCTGGAACTGCCGAGTGACGCTTTCACGAACTCGTCGAATATCGATGTAATTTATTTGGAGTCGAACGCCATTAGGCACGTCGATCCCAACGTTTTCAACACACTGGCCAATCTCGAGCAATTATACATGAGCTCGAACTTCATTCCGCAGATCCCCGTCACTATGCTCGATAAGACATTATTGCTGACGTCGCTGTCCCTGGATGGCAACAGCATCCAGGACCTGGAGATTGGAATGTTCAGAAAACTAGAGCATCTTAGGGAGATTCGATTACACAATAACAGGATACGGCGCATCAGGAAAGGAGTCTTTCACCCACTCCCGAGCCTGCTCGAGCTACACATCCAGAAAAACCTGATAGAAGAAATCGAGGAAGCGTCATTTGCTAGTCTCAGCAATTTGCAGCATGTTAATCTGCAGGAGAATCGACTCACCTCCGTCGAGGACATCTTCTTCGTTCGCAATCAAAGCGCGGCGAGAACGTCGCAGTCTTCACTTCTTTCGATTCAATTGGATGCGAACCGTTTGAGCAAATTGCACATACGTGCTTTTTCCGGACAGGAGAACATACAAATCATGTGGCTCAGCGAGAATCAATTAACTCGAATCGAACGCTCGCTGTTCAGGGATCTCAAGCAACTGGAACGAGTCTACTTGTCGAACAATCTGATAAGGGAAATCGAGTCAGCCGCCTTCGCTCCCGTGCGGCAGTTGAAGTTTCTCGACTTGAGTGGAAATCGCCTACGGGCAATTCGCAAGGAGCATTTCGAGCCGTTACGGGAATTGGAGGAATTAGATCTAGCGAATAACTACATCGATTCGATAGAGGCATTCTCGTTCCGCGTAATGAAGAAACTTAAGACGCTTGACTTGTCCGGTAATCCGCTGATCCAAATCAATCGTGATATGTTCCAGGACGACTTGTTTATCACCACCCTGAATCTAAGGAATTGCTCCTTGCGGAAAATTGATGTAAATAGTTTTCGAGGAATGGTTAATCTGAACGAACTGAATTTCGAGGATAATCATCTCAGCCCCGGGGATATTCAGAAGTTGGACGTTGCGAGTCTAAGGACTTTGAAACTGTCGAACAATAATTTCAGCCACATCGGAACAACCGGCGTCACATTAGGAATGTTCGATAAGCTGAGATCGCTCCAGCATCTGACGCTAGCGAATTGCAGTCTGCAGAGCTTGCCGGAACAGTTGTTTGCGAAAAACACCAATCTCGTTCGATTGGATCTGAGCGACAATCAGCTACGGATGATGGACCGCAATGTATTCAACGGTCTTAATGTTTTCAAGGAGCTGAGGATGTGTCGCAACGAGCTAATTGATTTTCCGTACATAGCTTTGTATAACTTGACAGCTCTGGAGACCCTCACGATGTCCGGGAACCAGCTGACTAGCATCGATTTCTTCAAACTAAATGGCCTTCCGAATATCCGGTATCTTAATCTTCAAGATAACAAAATAACTTCTCTGAGTGGATTTAATTCTGTGAATTTGACCCAGCTCGATTTTATTGATTTGAGTGGCAATCTTTTGCTATCGTTGCCAGCGAATTTCCTACAACATTCGATTAATTTGCAACGTGTCGATTTATCTTTGAACCGGTTTCTTCAAATGCCCAGCTCGGCTTTGTCCGACACATCCTTGCCTCGCTTGTCGTGGCTCAATCTCACTGGAAATCCTATAAACGACATATACACCGTCAAAGAAGAACGCTATCCATTCCTCAAGGAGTTGTATATTTGCCACACTAACCTTAGCATTCTCACCAGCCAGGATTTCGAAGCATTCCAAGCGCTCCAGCATTTACACCTGGTCCGGAACCGGATAACAAGAATCTCACCTGGAGCGTTTTTGAAACTATCGAACTTGTTAACCCTCGACCTGAGCATCAACGAGCTAGAAACTGTGCCAAAGGAACGTCTCCAAGGACTCCGTCTGCTTCGTACGCTAAACATCTCACACAACAGCTTAAAGGACATCGAACAGCTCAGCTCGGACCTTGTTAGCCTACATGTTTTCGATTTATCTTTCAATCAGCTGGATCGAATCGGCAAGAATACGTTTCGGTATTTGTCCGCATTGCAAGAACTCTATCTGATGGGCAACAGGATGACCATCGTTTCGACAGATGCCTTTAAACATCTCCGGAAGCTTCAGGTGCTCGACTTGAGGAAGAATTATTTCGAAAGTGTGCCGTTGAAAGCACTCAAGCCACTCGAGACGAACGTCAAGAGGCTGCGAATTGAAGGTAATTGTGTTGACCGTAGTACTTGCAGAATATGTTTATAATAAATTAGTTTTTTTTTCACTGGTAAAGATATTTTCAACTAGATATCTTACCGGAGTAAGAAAATCAACTACAGCTCGAGAGTTGTCGCTTATTCTGTAGCAGCTCAAAAAGTTTCCTCTTTGATGTTTAACTTATACTCGAGTTGAACGAAAGATGTTTCCTCTCTTTTGTCGTTTGTACGGAAACGATTGTTAAGGCGCTTTTAATGGTATATTATTGTTTGAAAAGGGAAGTACTATTGTAGTTTTTCTTTTAAGCACAGCGGATTTGATGCAATTCAAAATTCATAACTGAATTTTTGAAATAATTTTTGAAATGTTTTTAAAAAAAACTTACATAGATGTTATTATGCCAACAGAGCCGTCAATAATGTTAACGCCAGAGGGGGGAATCTACTGTAGAAGGGACGATCAGAGCGGTTTAAGTTCGAGCTTTTGACACAAATTAGTCTGGATTTTCGCCCTGTAAAGTTTTATAAACCAAATAAACAACGCGAAAAATCTCTTCGAGATTTTGTTTGATGTAAATTGGAACTAAAATATTGTTGCCATTCCAATTAGATGTCAAATTAATGAAAGTTGTTTAATTATACAAAAGTCAGGTATGTGCATATTATGTGGAAAACTTTAGGAAAGATCTAGTTTTGTCCCAAAATAAAGATAATTACAATCGTATGCATGTAATTAGAGGAGAAAGTAAGTGCACTAGATTTTTGTAGGTTTCAAAAAATGTATTTAGTAAAAATTTTGCAATTGTTACATCACTGCATATGCATATGAACTATTTTTCCACGTAGTCGCCATCTATCATGATGCACGTAGTGAGACTGAGGAATCAATTTTTTATGCATTGGGCAAAGAACTCTGCAACCATCTTCCCTGCCTATTGATTTACCATCCCTTTTACTTCTTCGTCAATCGCTCCAATGTGCACCTTTAGGAAGGTGAATAGATGGTCGCAAAGTCAGAAAAATACGCGAGGGTTTTCAGAACAGCCGATTCCGAAAGTTGCTTTATAGCGCTGGCTGTGTGGGGACTGTCATTGTCATACAAAAGGCAAACTCCCTTCTGCAGCAGTCCCCTTCTTTTGGTCTGAATTGTCCTTCTTGGTTGGTTTTCCTAAGGTTTCACAATTGTTGCGAATTTTGAAGGCAGCCGAGCCGCCGTCAGTGCAATATGTATTAAGTTTAATGGATTATCTGATGTCTTACCCTGCAAAACTTTGCCCAGCCAACTAGCTTAGTCTGGCATTTGAATCGACCACCCCTTCGAGATAAGGCATGAAAACGAAATAAATACTAAAAAAAGATGATAAAATATAAAAAAGGAAAGTAAGATTTGACGTAAGAAGCATTATTAATAAACAAAATTACCCTGAATTCATTTATTTTTGTTTATTTCAGACTTCCAGATTAAAACGAGAATAATAATAATAAAAAAACAAGAAAATACAATAGAAAAAACGCCTTTAAAATTCTATTTAAAATCCCCTTTTCATTAAATATTTAAACATAAAAAATGAACAAAATTATTAAGTGCACGGAAGAAACTATTAGAGTGAAAGATGAAATCAAAATATTTGAGAAATTGGGTGAGTTCAATTTCGATCCAATCCCGGCCGGGATCGGTTTGCATCGATTATGCAACATGTAATAGTAATAATAATATATTAAATACACGGAATTTTGTAAATGCCTAATCACCACTAAAAATTAGGCAAACCAACAATGCACCAGAAAAAAATTGAATCAAACAATATAAAAACACTAGGAAAATAAGATAAAACTAGATCTGTTTTAACGACGATTATACCCTTAACACGTATTCAAAAAGCTATTTACATAAATGTATGTTGAATTTCATTTTTTTAAACACTTTTAATTTGTTTTATAACTATTTTTAAATTGAAATTCCACTGCAATTAAGTTCCAGTTCTGCCGCAATTGATTTGAATTCCAAAGATGATCACCCTCCAACACTGTTTCCTTCAGTTGTTCTTCGTTTAAGTTCAAACAGCTCTCCGAAATACCAAAATAACCCTGTATGAGCTGTCACATTGATCGTTTGAAGCCTGTATGGCAGTCGGTAATCCACGTTATTGGGATGACTTGATAATTATTGATGGTATCAATGATTTCAGGAGCTTATATCAGATTTCCAATTTTTACGTCAAAACTCAACTTTCACTACAAAATTCACTGTCAATCTTATGTTAGGAACCTGACTTGTTATCTCAAAAAAACTTGTCATTGATCACCGACTTCAAACCCCACACGTCTTGTCTCGATTAACAGTTCCACTTTCCGCAAAAATCCCACAAAACAATCGTCAGCTCAGCTACCAATCGAATGTTCTGCTCCGCACGCGACCGTATTTTGTCATCGACCTTTTCCACCTCTTTGAAAACCCAGCCCAAACAAAAAAATTATTTTTCTGTCTGGCCTTAGATGAATCCCACGCCTCATCCCCCGTTTGTTTTTCTTTTCGTTCTCCCGGACAATGAAAGAACGTCCATACAAATAGCCAAAACCAGCTGCTATTAACCCAAGAACGGGCTTGCAGTTTGCACTTGCATGCGAGATAAATGTGTTCTAGCCTGCACAATCGGTCACTGTCGTGTAATTCGGCATGCGATCACCTTGGGTTGCGATACGACGAGCTAGTCTCGTCAACATGCAGGTTGGCGACGGCATTGATGTTACACAATACCTAGCAGTATTGATGGTTTTAACATGATGCTAAGGCCCGCCGCAAATTGAGCACAGCCTAGCCCAACACACAGCCAGCCCACGCGTGGATCAAACTGTGCCAGACCTGTTTGAACAGGTTACCGCATATTGAGCCCAGTCCACGGCTATCCCTCTGATTCGATAGATACGCATGGGTCTGTTTGTTTATCTCGCACAGTTTTCGTGGGCTGGGTCAGTATTTTATTTCATTCTTCGTGTGTCTTTTGTTTAAAATGGATGTTGAGAAATTAATTGAATTGGTGCGAGAAAATCCCGTGCTATATAAGACTAGTAATTCGGACTACATGAGAACAAAATTATAAGAAGATGTATGTGAAAAAATTGGCTTGCAAATTAATAGCAATGGTTAGTTGTTTTATTTTTATACACATGTTATAAATTGCAATTTATAACATTCATAGCGAGTTCTAACTTAACTGGCATGGTTGACTTGGGTTCAATATGCGGAGACTCACCCATCCCATGCGTGCGGGAAGCATATGGGTTGCCCGTGGGCGATCCGTGTGCTGGTTTGGGCTAGGCTCAATTTGCGGCGGGCCTAACTCCTCCTTGTGGGCCATCATGCAATGGTCGCAATGATGGCCTCAATGATGGCCACCACCATAAAGTTGCCTCCACACACTGGGCCACTAGATGGACCAGTCATGATTTTTCGGATGCGCATCATGGCCCGCTTTGATGTGGGTGAAAACCCGCTCCGAAAGCCATCCTCGGCCATCACCATTTCCATGGTTCGCCACTGTCGACCACTGCAAGCCATCGCCCGTATAGTGTGGAGGCGATATGAAGTAATACATCAATCAAAATGATTCCTTTATGATCCTGAAATGGGAATGGCTTTTTCTTTTTTTTCGAAATCGTGGTTTTGATCTTTCAACTGAGTCTGATAATGACGCCATTAGGAGAATGATATTTTAGTTTCAGGGGTATAGCGGGTAACCTTAGTTTTGTTTCTAGTAGCAATAAGATGCAGAAAATCGTCACCTTCATCGCTCCATATACTCTTTGGAGGCTGCAATTCAATTCAATTTATGCTACTCTGTCAGCCGTTTTATGACCAACGTTGCGCACATTTTATTGAATCTGAGTAGGATGTAGTATGAAGTTGAAAGTTTCTGTGATTGTTTCGTGCAGCAGGGATCTGAAAATTTATAGAAACATCACCGAAAGTTCGTCTAAAATAAATCTGCGGTCACCACGAACAAGCTATGCCACTAGAGTGCGAATTAGCAGTAACAAGGGTTGAAATCGAAAGGAAAACACCAAAATATAAAACAAAACACGCCGGAAAAAAACACACCGGAGAAAAACACAAGTAGTCAGATATAACGGTACTGTAATATCATCTAACGGTTAGGGAAAATCAGTAGTCGAGTTTAGCCTCCTTTCACAATAAGCTTAACTGGAAGTTAGTCTAAAAAAAATTCTGCCCTAATCCTTATTCGGCAAATTTTCAGCGAGTACATTACAGCGGCAAACCACACCTTTACTTCAAAAATTTTTACCTGGCTATTAGATAGAATATTCATTTTCGAGGGTCATATTTATGCGAACTTCCATTTAGTTGATGTTGCTTTTGAGCCCTAAATCTATTTTTTTTATAATTATGAAAAACAGCCACTACTTTTACTCTAATTAACGAGGAAATAATTATTCATATTGAATTTGTATTTTAATTTGAGTTTCCGAATTATAAATAATTAGGAAATATTAGTTCCCAGTAATTGCACTTTATCCGTCGAGCACAGGCTGTTTTGATATTTTCGCTAAATCATAATGTTTCACGCTCAAAGCATTCATTTTCTAGCCATCACAGTTAGTTTAATCGTTCAAACTGAGTCTGCTGCAATATGATGGCCACGCAACACCCGTTAATATCCCATTCTAAAACTGTCCATTCCTACAAAAAAAGACTATATAAAAAAATATAAGCACAAAATACTGTCCAAACTCGCATCACAGCACTTTAAACCGTAAATTAAACATATCCAAAGTCATAAAAAATTATCACTCCCTTGACTATCGCAAATTACATAAAATATTGTTGGAAAATCCTTTTCAATAAAAATATATGAAACAGAATATTTAAAAAAAAACCATGTGCCAAAAACATCTGGACTCGCATCTATGAATGTTCCAGTCACAAATATACAATCCGTATTCATAATTTCCCTCTGTTTATTTCGTTTACAGATAATCCTCTGCATTGTAGTTGCGATTCACAAGAATTATGGGAATGGCTACGGGATCATCAAAAATGGATGAGCGAGAACGATAGCACTTACTTGAGGTGCGAACAGCCAGGTGAATTGCGCGGCAAGGTATTTTCGAAAATGGAGCCCCAGCAATTCTGCGACGCTCCATTAATTCTCAAACTGGCCATCCAGGACATTCAGCCGTACTCGGTGGTAGTGTCATGGCAAAGTCGAGAGCACTCCGGACTAAATGGCTATGAAATAGTCTACCATTCGCTGGACGGCGTTGATGAGGTAAGAGTGGCAATAACCATAATCGTTGCAGCATTTTCCATTCTATGTATTTGTTTGAATTTTATTTCGATTTCTTTTTGTTTGACGGTTGAGTGTGCTGTTGGATCTGGCCTTTGTTTGAAATATACTCTGGTGTACTTAAATCTTGTTGAATTGTTCCTTTTGACCATTGAAACTGATGAGTTCTTCATAAATGCTTTGTTGGATATTACTGCAACCTCTCAGAGAAGAATTCCCGCTAACGAGGCATCAATGGAGTTTCAAAGCTTTGAGCTTTTTTGAAATTGAGCTTTAATACTTCTGAGAGCGCTCTTGAAACAGATTCGTCAGCCTGTTTCAATTTTATTCGAAAATCGAAATAAAACAATTATTGTGATCGGTTTAGGAAATAAATAATTTTCAAAAAATCCATACTTATAAAATTAAACTTGATACTCGTAAATAACCGTTATACATTTAAGACATTTTTTTTTTCAAATATTTCACATAATTCGAAACTTTGTTGAAGGAGATATCTCTAGTTCCCTATGCATTTTTAAAAACTTTTCATGTGAATTTGGATTAAGAAAATAAATAAGTGAGTTATATTGTAATCCAAAAATAGAAGTTTTAATATCAACTATAAAGTTGAAGACTCAACATTGGCGACGAGGGAAACGAAAAACTTTTGGAGGTAATCTGTAAAATTTTCTGTAAATTTGAAAAGAAAGATGACAGAGACAACAGTGAGTCTGGGAATAAGAACATTCCGCAATTTCAATCATTCAACGATGGAGGGGAAATTGTATGTAAAGCGCTTAGTGCAATTTTTTACGGCAAATGGCATTTCGGATGCAAATTGGCGCAGGACCATTTTGTTAACTAAGATTTTGGAAACCAGCATTTCCAGCCAGCGATCACCGCCTTTGTTGAGCGAGAAAAAAATTATGCAGCTCGAATGGATACAGCTGAACAAATTCAAGAATTTGCAAGGGGGATTAAATAATTTTGGGTCTAATAGTAACTTTTAACAAAGGAAAATTAATTTGAAATTAGGTGACAATGTGTCTCCACGTTATTTTTTGCCCCGACCGTTGTCTTTTAGTCTGAAATGAAAAGTGGAAAGTAAAATAGAAAGGCTGGTTAACATGTAAATTTTTAAACCGGTGGAATTTTCGGACTGGGCCATTGTCAAACCTGATGGATCTGTGAGAACATGCGGCGATTATAAAATTACTCTTAATCGGCATATTAAAATAGAAAGATTCGTTCTTCCAAGAGTTGAAGATTTATTAAGATCATTATCTGGTGCAAGAATTTTTGCGAAAATTGACTTAGCACATGCTTATCAACAAATGCAGCTTGAAAAGGAAAGTCAAATACTTACCACAATTTGTACACACAAAGCGTTGTTCAAATATACGAGGTTGCTTTTTGGCATTATCACTTGTCCAACTATCTTTAAAAAAACAATTGAACAAGCTTTGTTAGGCATCGAGGGTATTTCAGTTTTTCAGGATGTCATTTTAGTATACGGTAAAAGTAGTAGTGATTTATACAAAAAATTCGAATCATTTCCAAAGAGATTACAAAATAGCGGATTGACTGTTAAGAAATCTAAATGTGCACTTTTCAAGGATTCAGTGAATTATTTAGGGTTTGTCATTGACCAGTAGGGCATTCACAGAATAATCTAAAGTTAGTGAAATCTGAATCAAACAAATTTCTGCAAAAACTTAAATCTGATTTGCACAAGAAATAATTGTTCAAAGTACTACTTATTTAGCACTATCTGCCCTAAAGCCGATTTAATGACAAAAAAATATTATAACTTACCACAAAAAATATCAAAGCAAGTTTGTTGTATAAGCCAATGAAGATTTTAAAACAAAACTCCCAAATGCCAACATTCTTTGGCTGCGAAAAAAAATCATTAATATTTAATCTTATTAAAAAAAATACGCGATGCGTTGATTCGTATACCGTCAGCTTTTTGACGTTTCTCTATAGCTTTTCCTCATTTCTACATATATTGTATCAAAAGTGAGGTGTGAAAAATTCAAAATATCAAAACAGAATTGAAATGGCTAATGTCTGCGATCCACTTTAAAAGAGAATCGAAAATACTTTTCGTACTAAATTTTCAACGTTAAAGAGAAAAATACTTTCCAGAGGTATTTTGATGCGCTAAATAAATCGTTGTGCCATTTTGCCAAAGGCTATGAAAGGAATTGTAAAGCCAATGTTACGAATGATAAATGAAAAAAGTACAAAAAGTGGATGTGTAATATAAAAATAATAAGTTACAAAAAACTATGCAGAAGTAAATTGAATAAGACTGCAAAACATGTTCAACTCCAAAGATATTGGGATAATAGAAAACAATCTATGAAGAATATGTAGGAAATCATGAATTCAATTACAATTTTGTGAGAAATAGATTTATTAATAGGAACATATTGTTTTTCTCGTCAGGTATATTAAATTTACACTCTTCAAATTCAGCTAAATAACTGAAATTTCTGCTAAGACCATTTAAATCCATTCTCTAAACAATAATGATGATTGCATTTTGTCCATTTTTCGAATGAAAAAGAACTCCATATGGTTTTTATTTCAGTATTGCCCGATTTTTAAACATTTAAAACCCCTAGAGTCACATAAAAAGATTTCGCGCCCAACGTGGGCCACAAATTATATTTATTTCGCATCAAGTTCATTTATTTCAATTTAAAAATTCTGACGCATAGATGTGCTACTTTCAAATTAATCGAAAGAATATTCTTTGCTAACAAGCCATCTGTGCATATCACCCCCATCGAAACATAAAAATTAAACGTCAGGCTCCTAAGCGTAGAACCAGTTTCCAAACGCATAAGTTTTTTAGACCTAGCTTATTTAGTTCAATGAAACTATATTCTTTGAAAATGTGCATAAAAAAGACTAGGGGCATTCGACGTGAAGCGGACAGCGAAAAAAGTCGAGCTTCTGGATTTCGTCCATATTGCGCTTAATGGTACTTCTAGAGGATAAGAACGTGGATACACAATTTTTGGTTTCTATGAGGTTTAGTTGCTGAGTTATGGGCTTCTGAAAAATGGATGAAATTGATGAAACATTTTTTTGGAAGCGGATTCTAGGATTGAAAAAATAAAATCTAAAAAACATCAAAAGTACTGATTGTTGTAGAATATTAACTGTTCGTTTCAATTTTGAAATTAGATTTGAAAACCGGAAGTTGTCCGCTTCACGTGTAAAATAGCTTGTTGTAAATAGTACTGTGATATACGCAAAAACAAATGAATTGGGCGGTAGGCAAATTATCTGGAACTATCAAGTGTTTTAAATATATTTGCGTAGCATACAGCATTTTGTTAAAATCTACCGTTTTTTCGATTGATTGGATAGACTCAGCAATTCATTTTTAAGTCAAAAAAGACTACATTCCATAAAATCTGATAGTTGCAGCTTAAATTTATTGAAAGCTTTTTAACGTGTAGAATCTAAAGACGGAATAGAGGCGAAAATGGATGAATTGCTAAGTTGTTATTATTAACAGAAAATAGTAAAAAAACGAAACCATTAGAGTTGAAATAATTGTTTTAGTACACCTTTTTCGCCACTTAACCTTCTATACAAGATTCAAACGCACAAAACAAAAACAGTCTGTATATAAAAATGCTGACGAAGAGCTAATCTTCAATGTAACAAATTGTTGTTGAGTGTATTTTTTCTTACATCTTTAGTTTTATTTTGATTGATTAATCATAACTAACATATCAAAAGAATTTCGAACTAAAAGGTTTGAAAATTTTTTTAAAACCTTAACGTATTTTTTTTCTCTAGATTGAAAAATTAACTCTTCGAATTCGTAGATTTTTCAGCTTTTTCGTTAGAAGATAGGTACAAGTCGATAGCTTTAAATTGATGTTTTATTCTATTTTTTCTATCCAATTCCAATCGACGAACAATATTAAATTATTTACCTTCGTTGCATTAGATCATATTTTTTTATCCTAGAACATAACCATTTTACTTTTAATTCTAACTTCACCCCTTAAAAATCTTCTAACGATTTCAATTTATTTCTTTGTTCACTAAAAAATACGTTTCTCATCAAATTACTTTACAGGTACGCGGAAAACGTCTAAATGGATCAATGAATTCTGCCAAACTCCTCAAACTAGCTTCCAATACGAAATACCTCATCTGCGTGCTGGGCCTAGGGAACTGGGTCAGTGTGAAAGGAATGACAGCAATCAATCAAATCAACGTGAACGAGACATTTTCCATCCTGAACGACATGGGCGAAAGTATCAACAATAACATTCTGCCTGAAGGCCTCCAAGAAATGCTAACTGACAGCTCGACGTCCCGTTGCACTGAAGTTACAACGCTTGATGCACCCAGTCTGATGCCTGACGAAAATGGACTGTCCAGCGAAGGAATCATTCATTCGATCCTGACACGACGACTGGGCCTGATAGTGGGCTGCTGTCTAGGTATTATTGTTTTCATTGTATTGGTATCGGTATTAGGCTATCTTAAGTTGAAAAAACAACGAATCGAGAACTCGAAACGGCAGCACCAACCGCCACCTCCGGACTATATCTCGTATAGGCATTTCTCGATTCCAAACGAAGTCGAATCGAATCGAAATGTGATAGCGACCGGTATGACCGGAGTAATCGGTTCGAATTCAGTGCTGCCGAACGTTGTCGGTAATAGTAGTGACAGTAATCATACGACACATACACAAAGTTATATGTCAGGGGTTGTACTTGGAACTACAACACTCAGTGCTTGTTAGCTAATAAGATGATGAAGAACTAAATGAGAATATTTATTTCCAATCACGGTAACAGAATAATGTATAGATAAACTAGAATACATAACTGAATAATAGAAACCTTTTGTAGACGAAAGTTTTAAATGATAGATATTAAAAATAAAATAAATGTTATAGATAAGACATATGACTATGTTCTCGTATACACAAGGTATGAGGGTAGTGTTCACGAATGTTTCTATGTTTTATGATGTTGAACACTGTTGTTGTGTTAAGTTGTTAGCAAGTCAAATAGTGTAAAGCTAGTATTATTATACATTTCCTTTCTTACAAATAATATGGTTGTAAGTAGCTTACAGATATTACAATTATCACTTCAAGTGTCCTTTGGTTAAATCTTTAAGTAAATCTCTTAAATCAAATGTTTTGAACCATGACAAAAGTCTTTGTAAATATTCATGATTTTGAATTGAATTTCACTCATTAGTTTGGTTAATTTAAAATTCCGCGAAATATATTGTATTTCACTCTTCATAAGGCACTAATCAAAATATTCTTCTTCCACTTTAATGCCTAGAAGCCCACTTATTCGCGATTGATTAAAAGCAAAAATAATGTATAAAGTGCTTTTATGATACCTGATTCAAAATTATCAACCCAAAGAAAAACGATGAAATTGTTTCCGTCCTATTCTTAATTGTTTCCACCTTATTCTTTCAATAAATCGTGGCATAATCGTATCTAAAGCCGAAGAAATCATTTTATTTACCCTTATTCTCTATTACAATTGCTTCGAGTTTAAGCCAATTAGTGAGCTATTTGCTCATCGGTAGCGAAAATACGTCAACAACCCAGTCTCAAAACAAAAAAGTTTAGAATATTTCATGGCTCAAGCACTTTTTCAATGGGTTTTAATATCGATGTCACAAAATACACAAAGTTAAACCAATTAACATCTATAACTTTTGCATTGAAGAGTTTTTTTTACCTTAATGTGATACATTTCCGAGCTTTTCATCAGTTTTCGTAAACAACAAACCGACCGAGCGTATCTACAAAACCTGCTTTAGTCTAATTAGCCAAAGTAAAGAAAAACTTTCAAGTAACTCTTCAAAACTCAAAAAAAAAAAAATAATTCAAAGTCAGACCCGCATGTCCGAAAATACAACGACTCACAATTTTTAATTGCAAACTCTGCTACCCAGTCAATATCCCAAGGATCATAATATGAGTAAAAAACCACAGAAAATAAAACTTTACCAGAAAACTTTGTGTTTAACAGGAAATAATTTTTGTAGATAATCTTGCTTTCATAGCACGGCATCAGGATTTTTTTTTCTGGTTGAAAATGAAATTTAAAGTTGCTCATAGCGGGAAAAATTGCGAACTAGTCCGTAGGGAAGTAGACAGTCTATGGTATTATATTATTTCTGTAAAACCAAATTCAAACGGCCCCGGTTGGATGTAGTCTACCAGAGTAATATGCATTTAATGAACGCTGCCGGGAAATTAGTAAGGAGCTATAATTGAAATCTGTGGGTGAAGCGGAATAAGAAACTTAGTATCTCAGATTTCGTTTTAATGTAAATGTATAAACAAACAATAACGTGTGTTTACATATGGCATGTATATGAATTTTAAAAAAAAATTATGTGCTCGATAGCAAAATGAAAACATATTACTGCAAATAAATTTATGGTCAATACATAAATTCACACTACACAAAAAAATGCTGTTTATCTATGGAATTAAATAATGGTTTATTATTAGCAGTAGCAATTCATATGAATGGTCATTTATAACTTTCTACATGCAAACAAACTAGAATTTGTGTGGGCAAAACTGCTGAAAACACAATTTTCAAAACGAAAGTAAGTGATTATTTTAAAATTATTTTCCCAATTAAGACGCAGTTTTCAGTTCTGTACAGCCATAGTTTTCAAGACACCAAGTTTACGTTTTATGTACAACACATAGTCATCCGGATGTAATAGATAACTCGCTTTAAACCACTAAAAGTGTGTTCCTGCAGAAAACCGCCCATATATTTTTCACACATCTATATTTAACTTCAACGTTCAAAATATGTTCCTATATAGTCTTATGTCCAAAGTTAGTCTTGAATTTCTGGCTGTTTTTCATCCATTTTATGGGCTAGTGTTATATGTCAGCTGGTTTGAATTTTGTATTTTTGTCACCAAAATTCCCTTCATTTTTTTCCGCGTTGACGCATATCTTCACTTTTGTATTTATATTTTGTTGAAAGTTGGAGAATATTATTTCTGCCTTTCCAGATGCGTAGTAGACGGAAGTGTCGTCTGCTCAAAATAGAGAGATTTAAGGAAATGAAACAAGCATAAAATACATATACGAAATTTAGGGAAGCAATTTTACGACAAAGATGAAATCTTTAAATAGAACAAATTGAGAGAATTACTACCTCAGATATTCCCTTTGGTTTCTCCGATACCTAAGCTCTTCGAGCTTTTGGTTGTAACTTGTCAAATTCACGTACACATGGCCTGTTATCTCTATATTTCTGTTCGCGGAGGAGAAGACTGTCAAATTTGCCTATAGATCCATAGTTTTCCCTGACTACTACTAACGCTCAGAATTTGAGCGATTCAAGCAAATTGCTTCATTTCTCACTGCTGTTTTCAGTTCCTTATAGTACAGGGAAATTTCACAAGGTGATTCGGAAAAATTAGGGGAAAGCTGAATTTTGGTATGACCCTCGGTACTGGCGTGCTGAACAAAATGTTAAAAGTCCCACAGGGCCATGATACGTTACAAAACCTATTTTCACCTCCAATGTTGTTGTCTTGTCCTGCTCCTTCGTTTAATATCCCATGCATGATTTTTATATCCGAGAAGAGAGTAGCGAGCAGATGTCCCTCCAAGCTTTATGACAAAGGGGGGCGAGGGGTGGTGGTAACTTTTCAGAGCACACTTTTCCACCTATCCTGGAGTGTGGTAGATAAGTTTGTTTACATGTTTTTTTATGGGTCTTTTAAACATAGAAAAAAACTCTCAAACATTCCAAGTCGTAATCAAAATCGGATAATATCAAAGAGAAAGAGGATACAGTTCAGTTACAAATATTTAGATCAATGTATGTCAAAAACGGTTATGGTTACAAGAAAAAGTTTACGAATCTTTTTTGTAGGAAATTTTCTAAGCTACAAATTCGTAATACATTATTTTTCTGAAGACGTGACCGTTACTGAGATATTTAAGAAAGGTCATTTTTGGTGACCTTTGACCCCGTATAAAAAGTAACGCAGCACATTTTTTGACATTTTGTTCAACCCGCCAGTACCGAGATTCACACCAAAATTCAGCTTTCCCCTAATTTTTCCGAAGTTTCGCCTTTTTTATGTCGAATTTCACTGGACTATTATATGTCTCTCTTCTGAGGTCGTCTGTGTAACGAAAGAAGCAGAGACAACTCAGATACTTGTGAAACCCCGGTTTCTATTGGATGTGTACTGGAGAAATGGCGATCTACTTGGGGAAGCGAAAACATGTACTTTCAAAAAATATGTCAACTATCTGTATTAGGGGATTCAATCAATGAACGGCATGCATTTTACGATAAATCCTGCATGCCAAATTTTGGCAATATCAAGCATGACAATGCTTTTAATTTTTCGTCGACTTCACCTACAGGGTGGTGCAAAAGTTTCTAATTGTATAATGGTATTAGAAAGTACACACATTAGGTACCATAATACATAATCAGTACGTAGTACGTACTCTTTCGTTTTCTATGCCGTCTAAAATCCGTTTTCTGAAACTTTCTTAGATACTCTACCGAAATGGCGTCCCACTCAACTTGTATAAGGAAAGGAAAATAAAATAGGGTCTCAAAATTTCAAACGACAGTTATTTCCCGATAAATTCATTCGGGCTTATAGTTCAGGTCGAAGGGCAGAAACTTTTGCGATAATATCCCAGTAGGACCACAAGCATCGATGACAAAGTCATGCACAGTGAAGGGTAGAGTCATGCAAAACGGAGCGAGTATTGCTACTTATAATGACATCGCAATGTTAAATTCATCGATGCGGTATGGCGAAAACGATCCGATGATGATGACTGGTAATAATTTGTCATGCAGTAAAGTAGTTAGTAGATAAACACACATGAATTTCTGTACCAGAATGGTTGTAATGCATTATTTTGGAATTCATACGCATTAATGAAAGAGTGCATGGTGAAAGTCATCGATGCTTGTGGTCCTACTGGGATATTATTACTACAGAATGGCGCAAAAGTTTCTGCCCTTCGACCTGAACTATAAGTCCGAATGAATTTATCGGGAAAAAACTGTCGTTTGAAATTTTGAGACCCTATTTTATTTTCCTTAAACTTTTTGTGTGTACCCACTTCATCGAAAGGCAGTAGTAAAGTTTATTGTCTCCAGACTCCATCTTTTGGAAAAAGCTCTTTTACTGATCATTCCTAAACAGTGAGGTCTAATTGCGATTATTTTGTGCATTATTTGTTAGTCACTGGGAGCTAGATCTAGCAAATAGAGCGGATGCTCAAAAAGTTCGAATCCTGTTTTTTGAATTGCAGCCATCGCAACTGCAGCGCTGTGAACCGTTGTCTTGATGAAACAGCACTCCGGCTCGTAGTTTGCCACATCTTAATAGCCTCCCGCAATCTTCTTCTTTGGTATTTGTATTAAGAGCTTCATATAGTGGCTTCCTTTTCCAAATATTCCAGCATAGAGATTCCTTCAGCGTCCCAAAAAAACTGATGAATACCCTTCCCTACCGAATTCGACACCGTGAATTTCTTCGGCATCGGTGATGAGGGTCGCTTCCATGTCATCGATTGCTGTTTGATTTCTGGATCAAAATGGTGGATCCAATTCCATGGTTACGGAACGTGACAAAAACTTCTCCAGATCTGCCTGGAACTTTTCGAGATTCACTCTCGAAATGTCGAATCGTTTCTCTTTTTGCTCCTCGGTCAACATTCTCGGTCCCCAACGCGAAGAGACCTCATTTATATGTACTTTGTGGACAACGATTCTTTGAACACTGCCATATGGAACCCCTGTGAACTTAGCTATATGCCTGATGGTGACCATGATCTGCCAACTCGACATTTTGGACTTTTTTCACGCTGTCTTCAGTGAGGGACATGGATGGACGTCTTTTGCGGTATTTATCTTTAGTGGATGTTCTTCTCAGCTTCCTTGGCCCAGCGTGCAACGGTGGAATATGGACGAGCAGAGCCCCTTAGTGTTTCCACCAAATGGCTGCTCATGTCTTTGGTAGATATTTTTTCCAAACACAGATACTTAATGATAGCTTTAATTTCGTTTTTTCTCCATTTGGTTTTCTCTCTCGTATATTATCAACCCTCGTATATCATTTTATCGCATATGAAAAAAAACCTCTACTATGGAGGGATCACTCCTTTTTTTGAGGAAACGTACCTCAATTTTGGCTCGGCTAAGTTCATTTAGGCGACTAATAACAATGCTGGTGCTCTTTTCTTCGGACGGCAAATAAGTTTGATACTCTGTATTCATCATCAGTAGTTTGATGAAATTCCCAAGATATTATAGTGTTTTAGGGATAAGCTTCAGTGAAACTCGTTTAGTCATATCATAGCTAATCTTTGAATCTCTAAGAGCTAAACTACACGAGCGGAGCTATCGCTGCATTTTTCCGCCGAGCTTTTGACAATATATGGGTTTTTATGATGCAAAACATGCGATCTAAAACGTTTCTGTGTAGCTTGCTTCATAGAAACTCATGTGCTCTATTTTTTAAAAGCGCGGCGATAGCTCCACTCCTGTAGTTTGGCTCTAAGAATTTTTCGTTAATTTAATTTATAGTTTAAGAAAAAAGTTCTTTATTATGGCTAGAATTTTTAAGCTCGTTTACTATCTACAAAGTTTTCAATGTATCTGTTTTGTCAACTTTTTTTAAAGTTTTCTAGCTCTTGAGAGAATGCACATAGCATGTGATAAATTTATTTTTTTCTTTGATTTTCTTTACTATTTCTTACCCATCAAATGGAGAATTGGTGGAAAAGCATTTTAAAAAATCGATTAGATTTCTCAATATAATTTGTTTTGCTACAAACTCTTTAAACATCTTTAATTGTAAATATTAAATAATTAGACCAACTCCACAAATCTTAACGTGCACTTTCATATCAGCTGGCAATATTTCATTATATTTACCAAATGCATTACTCAAATTGAATTTCACATGTCCACGGTAGATTTAAAACTAGAATGCCACGAGCAAGCTAATTTTGTCGCATGCTCTTTTTCAGTATTTTTTTCAATTGTTGGACGCTTTGTACTTCTGTTTGCAAAATGATTGTTTCGCGGAAATGCACAACGGGATTTCTGTGAATTAATTTAGAAAACATCAGGGGTCACAAAAATTGAATGCTCTTGTTTTGATAGCAAATCTATTGGTTCCTGGTTGTATGTTTTGAAAAAATTCACAGAGGGCTTTGAAATAAGCAAGCAAAACTAAAGTTTGAGTTTTAACTAAGAGTTTTGATCTGAAATGCTGTAAAATAATACACTTAATTTCGGGTTTGAATCTGATCATAAAATATTTATCATTCAAAATTTCGTTTTGTAGAAACTATCTTTCTTTAGAAAATTTGATATGCTTACCCAGACCTTTATCAATTTTATTCATTTCTTGCACTCACCTTAATACTTGAACCGAATCAAGTATCAATGAGCATAAATCCTTAGGCAAATAAAAATCAAAGCGAATAAAAATCAAAGATCATAAATATAACTTTGATTAAGTAAATTAACAATTAGAGGAAAAACCAAAAATATTGTATACAAAACACAAACACACACAAGGTTAGTAATAGTGATTAGTTGTACCACGTGAAACCAAAAATAAAAATCAAAAACACCCAAAAGCATGTAAAACAAACACAAATAAAAATAAAAATAATGCGTAGATACATCTAATATAAAATATTACTTTGGTAATCGTAAAAGCTTAGTAGAAGATACATACAGTCGAAGAATACATAATGCATATAATGATAATAGACGAATTCAGTCGGTCTAAGATAAGTTTCAAAAGAAAATGTGTAGAAAAAGATCACAACTAAAAAATCTTTTACACGTTTGTAATAAATGAATTAACACATTTGTATGTTAACTGAAAAGCTCGAATAAATCAAAAAAAATAAACCGATGGCTAGGGAGTATGATTTTGTAAAATAGTCTGTATCTAAATAAATGACAAGTCATTATTAAAGTGAATAAATCAAATTGATGATGCTAGCGAAGGTGGTGGAAAAGTATAATAAATTATGAAATGTTTGTATTTGAGTTTTATTGTATATTATAAATATTTAGGTGCCAGCAAATTTTTGCCAAAAATTTTGGTAAGTATACTGAAATTTTTTTTTTTCGATGATTTTCAACTTCGATTTCATAGGTCGTTATAAGTATTGCCTAGTTATAAGTATTGCCATTGAATTAATTGAAGCATTGTAAGTACAAAATTTCAAACTTTGACCTCTCCAAATCAAACAGTATCAAGGATGGCAACTGTTATATTGCAATTGATGACGAAAAACGAAGGGACAAAGTCAAAAAGGGTCCTAAAATATGAAATTAAAAAACGTCACCCATGAGGATGAGTTTTCCATTTCCATCAAATAGGTCACATAAATGATGAGTGGCATTAAGTACTTGCTCATAACAAATCGTTGCTGAGTTAGGTGGGAGATATAAAACTGCTAAATAGAGTTGCACCATTCCAGAGCCACACGAGCACAGACAATTTCCAAGCTATCGGTGTTCGGTATGATTACTTCTGATATGCGATCCGAACTGCGCACGGCAAGCAAGACGTCCCCACCTACCGGGGCGATGAGTAAAACTCCATGACAATCTTTACGGAAGACAGAAAACCGCAAATCAAATAGTCCTGTATTCAATATCTTCGCGTAAAGCCACGTTTCAGCTACAGTACGACATTGAAGTCTGCAGAAAGATTGTACGTATAAAATTCGTTAGCTTTAGATCGTATGCCACTCATGTTAGCGTAGAAGATGGACATGTTTTCGAGTTGTTTTGTTTTCAGAGATTTACCAGCCATAGCACGATTTCTTGATATAAGGTCTGTTCCCGTACTACGATTAATTGCGATTAATCACGATTAATTGCAATGAAGCTGTTCCCGTACTCCGTTTTACTGAAAACTGAAAATTTCCCCTCTTTCAGTAAATTTCAGTAGGGTCTGAGCTACTGAAAAATACTGAAAAGTGTCAAACGGAGTAAATATTTTCAAATGTGCGCGGCAAGCAACATATTTTTTGCGTAATGTTGCTATGAAGAACGAATATTTTTGTGGCGATAATTTATGACCGCTTAAGATGACTTTATAATCACTATTGTACTGACTTTATAATCACTATTGCACTGGACTGTGTGATGGTATTAAAGCATCAATCCGGAACGATGACCTTTTCAGAGCGAAAGCAACTTCACTGAAAAAAATCCACATGGCGCCCAGAGCCATGTAACATAGCGCATTATTTATGGCGCCATACGCCATGTACATAGTACTCTGAGCTATGCAATATGGCTCCCAGCGCCATAATGTCAGAATCTACATAGCGCGTGGTCCCATGTGACATGGCGCAGCATTTATGGTGCCACACGCTATGTACATAGTACCCTGAGCCATGCAGTATAGCTCCCAGCGCCATAATTACATGGCGCAAAAATTATGGCCCCACACGCCATATTACATAGTGCCATGAGCCATGTAATATGGCTCATGGCACTCCAATTATAACTCGCAGCCATGCTGTGTGAGGGAAGGTATAAATGTCAGCAAGTGACATTAAAGCTTGGGTCTACATAATTGACTCATTTTGAACTGAAGTACTGGCTGCGATACTTTCGATACTTCGACCGGTGAATTTTCACACTGGAGCAGGAACATTCAATAGTGAGTATGTTGACTCGAATTTATCGAATTTATGTTTGGTAGAATTTATATTTGGTGGAATTGATATTTGGTGGAACTTATATTTGGTGCAATTTATATTTGGTGCACTAAAAAAACACATAGCGCCAGACGCCATAGTTTATAGATTTCTGGCACTATGTACATAGTCGATTTCAGTCGATTTGTGATAAAATATAGCGCCACACGCCATAGTACATAGGAGCAGATGCTATGCTTATAGCCCTCCACGCCATGTACTATAGTCCTCCACGCCATGTACTATAGTCCTCCACGCCATGTACCATAGTCCTCCACGCCATGTACTATAGTCCTCCACGCCATATACTATAGTCCTCTACGCCATATACTATAGTCCTCTACGCCATATATTATAGTCCTCCACGCCATATACTATAGTCCTCCACGCCATATACTATAATCCTCAACGCCATGTACTATAGTCCTCCACGCCATGTACTATAGTCCTCCACGCCATGTAATATAGTCCTCAAAGCCATATACATGGCGTGGAGGACTATAGTACATGGCGTGGAGGACTATAGTGTATGGCGTGGAGGGCTATAAGCATAGCGTCTGCTCCTATGTACTTTTCGCCATGTATTATGGCGTGTGGCGCTATATTTTATCACTATCCCTAAATCGACTATGTACATGGCGCCAGAAGTCTATAAATTATGGCGCCTGGCGCCATGTGTTTTTTCAGTGTTCCAAGCAATTTTTCATGTTTGCTTATTTTCAGGCTAAATTTTTGCCGAAACAAATTTCACGTGGAATTTCGTATGAAAATTTAACGTGTAATCGAAAACAGTACTAAGCTTTACAGTAACCCTTCGTGAAGTTTTTCGCCGAAGATATTTTCGGTTGTGATTTTCAATCTCACATAGATGCATGATTTTGCATCCCTGCAAGTGTATTCATCTTTCTTTTTCAGATGCGTCTACTTTGACGTCGTGCCTTTATTTTGAAGAACATTGCTTTCCACTTAATACAACAACGTTAAGACTGAGGATGAGTGATAGCAATAAGCGGATGATAGACCTGGCGTTGTTCTCAAATTTCAGTAATTTCTTAAGGCTAGTACTGAGTTAATTGTAAAGCTACATTTTGACAAATTTCCATTATATGGTCATTTTTTCGAGCGAAAATTTTGACAATGGAGAAAAGCGGATACACTACTCATTTCGATGTTCTTATTGGAAAGACATTTTCACAACTCAGTTTTCAAATTCAAACACAAAATATCACTTTTTAGCTCGAAAGAATGAACTGCACATACCTGATTGGCATGAAATAGATGGAGACATGTGTCAATGCCACATTTCAAAGCGAAAGTAACTTCCAAGCAAGTTTTAATGCTAAGAAGTGAGTACAACAGTTGCTTATTTTCAAGCTAAATTTTTGCCGAAATAAATTTCACGTCAAATTTTGTACAGGGTGGAGCGCCACAAACAGATGGATTTGAGAGTGGGGGCATTCCTCTTGTAGCATACTTGGGTGGTTTGGGGTGGGCGTAGCGAGTGGGGAGGATGTGTTGTGTCCCCACTCAGTCGCCAGCATGGAGTGGTCTGTGCAACAGCGTACGTTTTGTGTAAAAGACTATTTTGAAAAAGCCAATTCAATCATCCGCGTACAGCGTGTCTTTCCTTTGAGGCTCGAGACATTGCCCCCCGCTGCCGTATTCCCCATAAAAATCGAATTGCTAAAGTGTGACAAACCCCAGGGAGCTCACCCAGAGACCTCTGCACTGCGGCAGGCTTACAGTATGGTGTGCACTTTCAAGAAATGGGATCATCGGCCCTTATTTTTTTGAAGAAGACAACCGAGCCGTTTCGGTCAATTCAGCTCGTTACATGACCATGATCGAGGATTTTTTCTTGCCTCGATTGGATCACTTTAAACTGGAAGATACCTCAAATCTGAAGTTTACAATGACCGCCCTAGGGCCCTGGAAGCCCTCAAAAACAATATCCGGACCAATATCGCAGAAACTCCTGTCAGAATGCTTCAAAGAGTGCACGAAAACTTCCGAAAAAGGCCGTTGCAGTGTGTATGGGGGGAGAAGCATATTTGAGTGATACACTATTTAAAACTTTGTAAATTTAAATTTCCATTGTTATAAAATAGAGGAAAAATAAAAAACCTGAAAAATGTTTGTTTTTATTCAATTTTTTTTTTGTGATTTATTCAATTTTGCAATCCATCTGCCTGTGGCGCTCCACTCTGTATGAAACTTTTGAGACATTCTGGGACTCGATGACTTAAATATGCTCAAGTAGTTTTGAACCGGTTTGTGCACGCTTACGTAAGCCACTGATTAAGATATGTCATCAATGCAGCACCTTTGCTGTTCTTATTTCTTTATTACTAATTTTCGAAGAAAATTAGGATTAAACTCGTTTCGCCGAAAATTCATCATATATATATCATCATATAGCTGAATATTCATCATGTAGCAGAAATTTTCGGAGGACATGGATGTGTATAGTAAGTAGGTCCATGATTTGCTAGAATTCAGATATCTTTAACTTTTTGGCGGCGGCGGGCATTTTGGTCAATTTTCAGGTACTCCTATATTTCCAAACAGTGTAAATTTTTGTTAAAAACAAGTATTGGGAATGAAAACTTATTATGTTGTAGGCTTGCTTATGATAAAAAATTGGAAATTTTGAGCCTTGTGTAGGCGCTGAGTGCCTATATAGACAGGGATTTTTTTTCAAATTTCGATTTGCCATAACTTCTAAGAAAAACAATAAATCATCGTGAAATTTGCAGAACGTATTGATGTAGACTAAAATTTAACACACATGGACTTTTAAAACGGTGCGGGCAACTCTGTAGCTACAGCAGGCTCCTGAAAAAAAAATCCTTCAAATCAACGACCCTCCTGAAAAATTTTTGATTTTTGAAAATGAATTCAAATTATTGATAAACTTTGACTTTTGTGCACCAAGTCAAATAAAAATTTTCAAAATTTCGGGGTAAACTAGAACGGCAACCCATGGTCAAATTACCTGTTTTCAGCACTCAAAATTTCTGTTCACGAGAACTGACGATCGGATAATGCGATCAATACGAAGTTTACAGGACATGTTGGAATTAGCTAGGACCAAGTCTGATAGAAGTGATTTTGAAATACGGGCAATACTGTGGCAATGGTGCCATTTTGAAAAATCACCGAGAAAAAAAAACTCGTTTTTGGCATATAGTTTCCGATTTAGCCACTAGATTTTAACGAAACTCACGCAGTAGGTTAACCTTACTCTAGGATAGATTTCATAAAAACTTGGTAGAAAATATAGTATAGGATTGCCAGCCATGGCAATTTTTGCCTCCTAAATATTGTAAATTTGCTCAGGAAAATAAAGGTTTTTTTCTTATAACTTCCGATGCAATAAAGAAATCAAAACGAAATTCATATGATAAGTGGATCTTGCTGCTTTTCTAATTCTGTGGGAATTTCGGTGAAAAATCATGAAAGGGTTGCCAGCTATAATAAATTTCGTAATTTGTTGACATTTCTTTATCTTGCGATGTTGCCATAAGATTTCCAAATGGCAATGATTCTGAAATAACAGTTAACAGCAAATATTTAGGTTTCGAAAATTTGAAAAGTTTTGAGGATGGTTACTTTAAAATTATATTCCCTCCTTTAATTTCCAGCGCAGCCATTCAATCGAAAGAAAATTCACACGGTTGGATTTAACTCAACGTGAGGCAGCTATTGTGCTAACGTATGATTGCCAGCACCAGACAATTTCGTAAATATTCATAAGCAGAGCATTTACAATAAAATAAGCAACCGATATTTAAATTTTTTGAGTTTTGGAAAATTTTCGGATGGCAACCCCATACATAGTTTAATCGCTGAAACTTTCGATGATATCCTTGGATGAAAACGAAATTCAAAGGATAGGTTGATTAAGCACGAGCATGTTATGGTGTACTTATTGCTGCTGTGTTGGATAAATGTTGCCAGTACTGAACATTTTCATCATTTGTGTTATAGGAAATGCTGTCAGAAAATGATATTTGTTCCTTTGAGTAAGATATGGTTGATATGATACTACAAAGAAGTGTATTACGTCTTCACACATTTTTAGGTCTCTCAAATTTCTTCGAAAATTAGTTTTCTAGTTTCACTTTGAAGCAAAAACAATAATTTCTACCAGCTCTCTCTCTTAAACTGAGCGTCCAAAAAAAATTTAATTGCACATTGCATTTACATTTTCATTGGAACTGCATAAATATGTGTCCATTAGTATTCAAATGCTTTTGTGATACAAAGTATAAATAAGAAAGATTCAGTTTGGAGCAAAATATCCCATGTTATTAGGATGTATCACTAAAAAACTTGAACCATCTGCAAAGAATATTCCATTCATTCCAATAGTTTAGAGCAGGTTCGTTTCACTTTGATCAGCTTCGAGTCGTTTTGATTATTTTCGAAAAGTCGATGAAAATTTTATTAAACATTTAATTCTTGATAAAGCACTTTTAAGTACTCACATTTGTAATTGAAGAATTATATAAAATGTCGTGTGGAATAACTAAAAAGCCATAAAACGTCTACCCGCCATTGCAATTTTTCCCCCACGTTTCATAAGTTTTTTTTATCTTATTACTCTTTTTTAGCTTATTCAGTATTTTTCGCGATTCATTTCATATTTTATGACCATTACGCGTAAAAAGCAAAAAAGATATTATTTCTGTCTGGTATCCTTATTATTAAGGATTTTTTATTTGTCTAGAGAATTAATGAGAAAATTTCTTCGCAACAAGACAAATACTAATTGGATATTATTATGCAAAAAAATTATGCCCGTCTGAGTGGCATTCGCAACATTTTTCAGATTCGTACCGTACCTTTTTCCACGTATAGACGAAAATGTATAAATATATCTTGAAATTACTTGACTGATTTTGTGACTGTTGCTGCCACTCCTAGTGCTCTAGTATAAGAACGCAATGCCGTTTATAATAAAATGTGAAAATTTCTTGGTATTCAATATATATTTATAAAACAACGCACATTGTTATTTCGTTACGCTGGCACTTAATGGAGTATTTTCATGATGACAAGTGTTTCTTCAGACGGTTTTGCTGCAGATATAGTACCAATCTGAAAAATAATAAAATGTCGAAAAAAAATAATCAATAGAACGGGCTGCAAAAAAAGAACGTTACCCACGAAAAGTTATTCTCACTTGGTAGACAGTACTTTGGTTGCTTGGGTGCTGAGATTTTTCCAACTTGTAACATTGTTTAGTTTATAGCCGACCACTCCATTAAAGAACCATGAGTCCTTGTCCTCTTCTATATGCGAAGTAAATGTTGCGCTAAGAGAAAACACTAAAGTGCTTCCGATTCGAATTAATTTCGCTTCATCCAGCAAAATGCTAACTTCTGCAATAACTGCTTGGCTTAATAGCCCCAATAAAACTCCACCAAACACATTACGACCTCATCAGACGCACCACTTGGTGGCTTCTCGTAAAGCTTTCTATAACGGAAATTGCACTGTCCCGAAAGCCACACTAATGGGTTACCTTAGCCAATTTGTGAAAACCGCACAGTCCTAACCAAGTAATATTCACGATTGAGCCATACATACCTCCACTCATCTCGACGCCAAGAAGGGTGCGACGGTATTCACCTTACCGTCGAAAACAAACATACCTTTCGCTGATGTCAACATGCATATACGCATATGTATGTATGTACATACAAATGAAAAACTATAGTGTTGTCTACCACCACAAATTGTATAATTTTGTGTTCATGAACCGCTTCGTCCTGATGGGAATTAATTCCACGATTGTGTCATCATCACCAACGGCCGTGGTATGAAACTGAAAGGACACAGCGAGCTACGGTCAAAAGAGAAATTTCTTGAAAAGTAATTAGCTGCATTAAATAATAATTAAACGTCACACGAAATGTAATAAAGACAAATGAGAAAGCTGTGCATTATGCCTTGTACCGAATTCATACGAGCTGCTCTACTGCCGCTTGGGAAAATCATTTTCTTGCACTGGTTTTATGAGAAGCGCGACAGCAATGCTGATAGCGAAGCTATGATGATGAGCGGTCGCTCGCGACTAGTATGATAATAACGAGCTTATAGCTGGAAGGAACCTCGAGTGGTTTTATTTCAGAGCTAATGCAAAGGACTCCCATAAAACTGTTTATGATGGATTTTATTACGAGCTCATTATTTTTATCACTTATGATGTTGTTTCCTCGTTATCTGATGCAAGATTTGAGTTTTTTCTCATCCCAAAGTAGTTGCAAGATATGGAATACAAATTTCATTGTCGTTCGGAACACTTTGAATTTTTTATATAAGTAGGTACTACGAGGTCACGTCAAAAAATCATAAAATGAATAAACAAAATTTTAGGACCGGATAATTTAATTTCAAATCTTCAAATATTCCTGGTCTTTTCTACGGTGACATTGATAAGCCAAAGAAGAAGGTTCAACTCGGCTGCGTGTTCCCAATAGCCATTCGATAATTTCATCGATCGATATTAAGTAAAGTCAGTCTCTAATAAAGCTTATGAGGAAGATTTTGTATCAATTTTAACTTGCGAGTACTAGTCTTTACTTCTTTATTTATTTGCTGTGTATTCAATTCAACAGGCAAACTACTCAATTACAGGACTCAATTGGATGCAAACAAAAAATAAAATAATAAGAAGTAAATTATTAAAAATAAATATAGTATACAATAAATAACTAAAGTAGTAAATATATGAAGTAAAATAAATAGAACAAAATAGAAAAGAAAGAATTCATTATAAAAACAAATAGAAAATAAAATTAATCAAAAGCATTTAATTAAAGCAATAAGATGAAAATAAGTAAATAGAAATATAAGTATATAAAAAAAATAATTTAAGTTGTAATCAAATAAAGTAAAATTTAATAGAGCATTATAAACAAGAATAGAAAATAAAATTAATTAGAAACAAAAAAATTTGCAATGAACCATCTTTTTCTCCATCCTTGCGTAAGAGTCATACGAGCATACGGTAGTTCAAATAAAATGGAGGGCCTGATTGGCCTTACGGGTTGCCGCTCAATGAACAAAGATATTAGAATGTAAAATAGGTAACCGCGAAAGATTTTGAACAGGAAACACTCATCCAAGTAAACTCTGCGCTGTTCAAGGAGAGGAATGTTAAGAAGAGATAGACGTTCAGTGCAGGGTATAAACGGCAGACGATGGTTCAAAGCTGATGATGAATAGCGTAAAGAAAAGCAGGAAACTCCTAAAACCACCTAATTTGAGGCGATATTAGATGACGACTCATGTCAAATTCAAGAGGAACTCGGTGAATTTTTAGAAATGACTCGACAAGTCATTTAGTTTTGTCTGCAGGCTATGGTCGCGTGAATTGCAGATAGAGCCTTTATTAAAGCGAGCTGCATTATTCCCCCAGGAAGATTTATAGTTTTCACAAATATATCAGTTAACGCACCGAGAGGAAGACGTTCATCAATTTTTCTTCTTCTTGTTTTTGTTCTTGCGGAACTCCGCGAACAGATGACATTCGTAAGCCGGTTTGCTTCTGTTCTAATGCTAGGATCATCAATGTGACTAAATGTTCACTGAATTATTTTTCTCGTTATCAAGAGGTCTTTCATGTCTCTATTAAATTTGCAAACGGTACGTCTCTTTGTTGGAATTTGAATCGTGTTGCCCACTTTTGCTTGCATCATTTCGCTTGTCAGCGTGCCAGTTCCTGGATTTATGTCGCTGGTTGTTCCTTTTGTTTTTACTGATTTCCGAAGAAAATTCGTATTAGACTCGTCTCTCGAAAAATTCACATTATATATTTTTATATATTTTTGTCAAAAATAAGTAATGGAAATGAAAGCTAATCATGTTTTAAACTTGTTTATGATAACAAAAAAAAAAAATGTAAATTACGGACCCAATTTGAGTACGGAGTGCCTAAAAATAGGCAAGGATTTTTTTTCCAAATTTCGATTTGTCATAGCTTTTGACAGAAAAATTGGATCATCGTGAAATTTACAAATCGTATTGATGTTTACTTAAACTATACACGCATGGGTTTTCAAGACTCTGCAGTGTTTCTATAGCTACGGCAGGCACATGAAAAAAAATCCTTCACCCCATCGACCCTCTTGAAGTTTTTTTTTGTTTTTTGACAAAAAATTCAAATTATTGCATAAAAAAAACAACCCATCACCAAATTACTTCTATTTTCAGCACTCGAAATATCTGTTCACGAGAGCTGACGACCGGATAATCAGATCACTACCAAATTTACAGGACTTGTTTTTATTAGCTAGGACCAAGTCTGATACAAGTGATTTCGAAATGTAGGCAACCCTGAGGAAATGGTCCTATCTTGAAAAATCACTGCGAAAAAAACCTCTTTTTTGGCCCGTAACTTCCGATTCAGCCAACAAATTTCAACAAAATTCACACTGCACTTGAACCTTACTCTAACAACAACGGAAGTTTTTGTCACCTAAATTTTGTAAATTTGCTCAGCAAAATAAAGCTTTTTCCCCTATACTTCCGATCTAGTCATGAAATCAAAACGAAATTTATGCAGTCAATGAACCTTGTTGTAAACCAAATGTCGTAGGAATCTCGTAGAAAAATCATGAAACGGCTGCCAGCTAAAGTAATTTTTGTAATTTTTTATCATTTCTTTAGTAAGCGATGTTGGCTCTAAATTTCCAAATGAGAATGAGCCTGCTAGGACAGTTAAAAACAAATTTAGAGGTTTTGAAAATTTGAAACATATTTGCGGGTGCTAGCCCTAAAATACTTTTCACCCTTATAACTTCCAGCGCAGTAATTCAAACGGAACGAAATTCACAGAGTGGGTTTAACTAAACGTGAAGCAGATTCGGTATGTTTTTGGCTAAATTGCGAACTCAGGATTGCCAGCACCATACATTCTCGTAAATATTGCACCAACAGATGCTTCCGTTATGTATTAATATGTAAAGCGTTTACAATAAAAATAAGGAACCTATGTTTAAATTTTCCGAGTTATTAAAGTTTTCCGGATGGCAACCTCAAACATCGTTTAATCGCTGAAACTTTCGATGAAATCTTCTTATGAAAACGAAGTTCAAATGATAGGTAGATTTAAGTATGAGCCTGTTATGGTAGACTTATTGCTGCTTCGTTGGAAAAGTGTTGTCAGCACTGAATATTTTCATCATTTGTGTTATAGTTGAGAAATGGTTTTTTGAGTTGATATTGATAATGATTGATAGGATTCTAAAACAAAATGTTTTACGTCTTACCATACCTTTTGGTCACTTAAAGACAATTTCTTCGAAAATCAGTATTCTAGCGGTTCTGATGCGCTAGAGTTTTTTACTAATGTTCGAAGAAGAACATTAGTATTAAAATCACTTTGGCCAAAAATTCATATTTCTATATATATATATATATATATCATCAAAAAATTTCAGTGAAAAAATCTCAGGAACGCGCCATCCGATTGAGCTGAAATTTTCAGGACACATTGATGTATATGCAGAATAGTGCCAGGTCTCACAAAAAGTTAATAATCTTTAACCCTTTGGCGCCGGCGGTCATTTTAGTGATTTTTTTAATGTACCTATTATTCCGTACACAAATAATTTTTGCAAAAATAAAGTTGACGAC
This sequence comes from Nemotelus pantherinus, assembly GCA_963978885.1. NCBI lineage: Eukaryota > Metazoa > Arthropoda > Insecta > Diptera > Stratiomyidae > Nemotelus > Nemotelus pantherinus. The sequence continues at coordinate 125,891,037 of OZ022265.1, forward strand.
ATAAATTTCGAACAAGTTTTACATGTGAATCGGATAATGTTTTGGAATTTTTTAACCCTATGTGTGCGCTGGGTGCCTAAAAAGAGAACGGGAAAATTTGAAAATATTTAAATTGCGATAACTTTTGACAAAGCTATTCCATGATTACGAAATTTTCAGAACATGTTTGTTTTATTTAGTTGTAGATCAGTGTACGTTTTAATGATTGTGCTGGCAACCCTGTAGCTATGGCAGGCACTGAAAGTGAAAACCTCCAAATCATCGTTTCTCTTGAAAAAATGTCGTTTCTTAAAAAAAAGCCACTTATATGTAAATTTTGTGCTTTGTTTACATAAACAAAAAATAAAATTTGATATGGTATAACGGGCACGCCTGGTAGCCCTTGCTCAAGTTACCTATGTTTTTAGCATCAAAAACTTCTGTTCACGGAAACTCACGATCCAATGAGCAGAATTTATTGAAATTTTCAGAATGTATTGGTCTTAAATAGGACCAGGTCTGATAGAAGTGATTTTGAAATCCTGGCGATTCTGTGCCAGTGGTGCCATCTTGAAAAATCACTAAAAAAGGTAACTGCTTTTAGCCCTATAAATTCTGATTGAATCGTTCGATTTTAACGAAATTCACACAGTAGCTGCACCTTACTTCAAACCACGTTTGGTAGAAATTTGGTTGAAAAATTCGGTCGGAGCTGCCAGCTATGATAATTTTGGTGTCTTAAATTTGAAAAAATAAAAATTTGGAAGTGAAAACATTCAAACCATCGAATATCCTAAAAAATGTCCGTTTCTACAATAAAACCAATCTGTATACAAATCTTATGCTTAATCTACACAGTCAAAGTAAAACTTTGGAAATTTCATGTCGGACAAGAACGGTAACCCTTTCTCAGTTAACCTATATTTTTAGCTTCAAAAACTTCTGTTCACGGTGACTAACGAATCAATAATCAGATAGAATTGAAATTTACAGAATGCATTGGACTTAAGTAGGGCCAGGTCTGATAGAAGCGATTTTGAATTGTAGGCAACTCTGTTCCAGTGGTGCCATCTTGAAAAATTACAAAGAAAAAAAACTGCTTTTTGCCCTATGAAATGTGAATAAGTTACCAGATTTTCATGAAATTGACACAGTAGCTGAACCTTACTTTAAAATCTGTTTGATAGAAATTTGGTTGAAAAATTCGATTGGTGCTGCCAGCTATGGTAATTTTTGTGTCTTTTTGTGAAAATTCGCTCAGGAAAATAAAACTTTTTGCCCTATAACTTCCAGTGCAGTCATGAAATCAATACGAATTTCATACAATTACTGGAACCTATTATAAACATTATTCAAGCCAAATTTGGTTGAAAAGCCATGATAGGGCTGCCAGCTATTGTTGGTTTTGTGTTTGCTTGCAATATCTTTATTAAGCGGTTTTATCGTAGAATTTTCAATTGGTAATGATATTGTAGTGACAATAAACAGCAAATATGAAGCTTTCGATTATTTGAAAAAACTCGCTGCAGGTAACCCTAAATTTCTTTATACTCCTATAACTTCAAATGTAATATAACAACGTGAAGCAGATGTGATATATTCTTGGCTTTGATACTGGCGAAAGGTTGCCAGCACGAGTCGGTTGTGCTACTTTTGTACCAATAAATGCTTACAGCTAGTATTCATACCGGAAACATTTACAATGAAAATAAATAACCGATGTTTCAATTCCCAAAGTTCTGCAAATTTTTCGGATCGCAGCCCCAAACTCCAACTTCAGTTACAGTGCTGCAGGCACTGAGCATTTTCTTAATTGATATTATATGAGATGCTGCTTTCAAAATTTTGTGATATAAGCAACTGATAACGAATATAATTAACCCGTGTTTTGCTCTCATAAACGTTGAAATTCATGCCAGTGGTAATATCTGAAACCTTCTACCATATGAGCTATAATGCATTCTTGAGACAAAAGTAAAACGTGGCATTTGAAACAATTTGGCCGTAATAAGCAGCGCATGTGGTGGAATATGCACTCAAAACCTGCACGATTCTTCTACTGTTCTTCGAACATTAGTGTTTCTAGTGGTTCAGGTGCGCTAGAGTTTTTTTAACATTGTTCTTTCGCCATTGTGTTTTGAAAGGTTTTTCAGCTTGTTTTTTTCTTCGTTTGATATGTAATGCTCGGCAATATGTACGTTTTCTCTCATGAAGGGTACCAGTTTGTAGTGGGATGGGAGCTTATCGACGATAGTAGGTTGCAAATTACGCGAAATTCTTATGTCTATAGAACAAAAACAGTTACGTTTTGCACAACAGTTTTGCACTTACACAATTAAAATTTTAGTAGAAATTTCTATGGTTGACATAGAGCCTACCTTGACTTCGAATTGAACAAGCTGTAGCAGCTGGAGGCTGGTCCACATAACAATATAATCGTTTCAAAGATAGATACAAAAATTTATTGAAAATTCAAAATTTTTGTAGAATCGCAGCTTTTTCATAGTTTGAAACACACTTTTTTGATTATTTTTCTACTTCTACATGCTATATTTTTTTGTGGCTTTTATCAATTATAATTGGATTTCACACTTACAAATATGTAAAATAAAGAATACTCACATATTTTGCAATGTTTTAGAGTTAATATACTAACAATTAACGAGTTGTTATGTTTTAGTTACCACCTTCTCAACATTTTCTATCGAACTTTGCTGAAAAATAAAAATCTTTGACATCTTCCTTTCGAGTTTACATAAATGTAATTCAGATATCTTAAGATGACTTGAAATCTGACTTAAATAATTAGATTTTGTCTTTTTATATTTTATTTGACAGAAGAAATACTTCCAACTGTTGTTTTTGGGGTTTGCAAATGTTTCTTATAGTTTAGGTGCAAAATTAATATCCCATATTCTCAAGTACCGTTCATTTCATTTGATTTCTACCCTGATGCAGTCGAGGTGCCTATTTGGTCAAATTAGATTACAAATCCAATCCTTGAACCAAAAAGATCCTCGCTTATTTTTCCAGCGGAGTGAATGTCAAGCCTCCCACTATCTCTAACTTGAATCTAATTTCCATTTATAATCAATAGAAGTATATGTTTTTCATTTATATTCTTCTTTTTTATCCGTTTTATTCGCCTACACATGGAATATGCATGTCCATTTTGGGAAAAAGATATGAACATATTCAGTAAGTCATTGGAGTTGTTTTTCACAACACGATTTTCTATTCCAAAGAAATCTTCTAAAATTTATTCCTTACGAATCCAATTGTGGATTATATCTTGAATCAATATCATGTTCACACAATAATGTAACAAATGGTTTCGCTAAATTTATCAGGCAAACTTTGTCCATCTCAATTACCTAACAAAACATTTTTTTTTTCTCCCAAATAATTTTAGATTTTCCTAATGACTAAGAAATAACTAGATGCTTCAATATTTAATAATCATCATAATTGCGTCTAAAATTTTTCAAAATATACAGAATCCTTAGTCCTCAATCTCTTTGTATGTAGCCTTATGCAACTGGAAAAGTAACGAACAAAAACAGCGCAAAAAAAAAACTTTCGTGTACCTCTTGGGTCCATTTCAAAAACATTTTTTTCCTATCTTTTGAATCCGTGAAACCCTCTTGCATGTCACCTGGAGAATTTCCGTTTCATCTTCACGTTTAATAAATGACTCCCCGTAGGCCTTTGTCAAGTATCTATCTAATCAAAAAGTCAAAATCTTCGGAAAAATCGCCATTGTTGTTTCTTCTTTGCCGCGAAGTATTCGTAAACAGCTAGGGAAAAAACTTTTTCAAGGACACAAAACGGTTCACGACTCTTTGATTGCTTTGCAAATTGACGATTTCTTTTCCAACTGTATTCGGATGCTCGGTGTGAGTATTGTCGGGAAAGCATGGACCGTGGCGTGAGTTGGGATGAATGAAGTCGATATTGTATCGGACGATAAAGCAAGCAGCTGCGTTGAGACTGCTTTTAATTAGAGCTGGTCGAAAGAGTTCCTTTATTTCGTTTCGTTCGCTTGCTACTCGACGGCTTAGCTGTTAATTAAAACAACATTCAAGCTGCGAGCTACGAATCGGACCAATTAAGTGAAAAATTAATTTACATGAGTTGTTATTGTGTTTCGTAATATTGAGAGTTGTTTGAAGAGGGAGTAAAAGAATTCAGCTATTGAGAACGATACATTTGTTTGAGCTCGGAGAATTCATTCATTCTTCAATATTTATTCTCAAAATCAGAACTTGCACACCTAGAAAAATCGTGCGTTTAAAGTTTTAAGTTTATAGTTGCATTTGATCAATTATACGGCGTTGAAAATTTCAACTTTAAACCATTCGGCAGACCTTTAGCCTTCAGCATAGAGTTTAGATCTATAGCCCGCATCCATCATTCCTGCATTCAAAATCGCCACTAAGGTAACAGAATTTTTCCACAGCAACGATAGCATACCCATTGAAATTTTTATCTGCGTGTAAAAACGAAACCTAATTTTTACAGCAAATATTTTGCGTTTGCCAATAAACCTTTTTAATTGGAGTATATTTGAAACGCGCAGCGCCCAAATGAAAGTACTTGGTTACAGTTCTTACTTGCGCACTCTACTTTTCCGAATTTCATGGATTCTTTATGACGCCCTCGGTCCATTTAAATCCGCATGGAATTACAACGAATCCTTGCAATTCGTTCGTACCGAAACTGCGACTGCTTCTACTGGTCCACTTTGCTTCTTTAACGAATTGTTTAATTGTGCGAAAATATTTTATGCCTTCACTTGAAGTTTTTACACCGAAATTAACCCTTCTAAATATCTACTCCATCCCTCCTCACATAAATTCCGTAAAATTTGTTGAGTTTAGTTTAAGAGTCGATTAGATAAAATTTTATTGCTCGGCTGTATATTCGCTTGCCTTTGCATCGGTCACAATGGCAACGTAGGTAACGGCGAACAGATGAAAATACCCAGAAAGTTTCAGCATTTACTTTGCAAGAAGTAGTCGTTACTGCGACTTGAGCTCTACCAGTGCTAAACTTCTTCACTTGTTCTAGATATTATTACTTACTTCAGGTCTTTGGAATATTTTAATTCACAAGACGAGAAAACTCAACGTTTTAGCCGTGAAGTTTGGAATTTATTTGATTTTCGGTAAAAATTCGTGCTTGGCTGAACCACCACCGGAAAGTACTTTGCAATGACCAGGATTTTTTTACGAAAAAGTTTTGTCATTTAATGAAGTCAAGATAAATGTTTACCTCCACCTTTAAGCAAATTTATGGCATGGCAAGCGCATAAAGCAAGCATCTGAATATAACCGGGTTTGAATAGGGTGTTTAGGATTTTAATTCGCCATGAATTATGATTCTGATTACATGCGAATCGTTTGCGTCGGATGATTATCCGATCTATGATTCTTCCTGGCAAAAGATTATTCAGAGTAAATGAATTCACAGATAAAATGAAAATAAACTTAGTTTTTTTTCGAATGCAAAAAATACATCTACAATACGCTGTATATATTAAGTGGCTACTACCACGTTGGGCGCTATTTGATTTTATAGCATTATATGCTATGTTTTAACAGAAGAATGATAAATATGGTAAATTGTGAGATTTGAAATTATTTGACTTCAAATCTGCAGATGCAAACCTAGTGAAAAATGTCATAAGAAGGTAATTAAATCGAATAAAAGCACATTCGAAACTAGGAGGACAACTTTTTACCTAACAGTATTAAAACTAGGCCGAGAGTATTTCATTAATTTTCAGTTATATTTAACATTATATGTTTTTTTTCGATATTGATAATGCAGAAGTGTCATATTGTTAACGAGTTTTTCTAACTGTTTTCATCCTTTGTTTCTCTTCGTACTTTGAGATTGAAATGAGTACAGGCTTAAAAAGTAAACTTTGTCCGCTTTGTCATGAAACACAATTAATATATTTAAATTTTGCCTACCGTATAAAAGAGCGTACGGCTTAAGACCTTCGTGACAAATGTGCTTACCGATAGTTGCCTGTAGCTAAATGATTCAATAAAAACTCAATGCGATGATTAAATAATTGTTTCAAACATGACTATATACTTACTATCGCTTTTAATACAAAACATGAAGCTAAGCAGCGTCGAAACTATTTAGCGAAACCAAATAAATAATTAGAAAATGTATCTTCTTATCCAAAAATAGATGAAAATATTAGGTTGCTGCAGATGAAATAGCCGATTTAGCAATGACATAAAGTTGGCTGCAATTTTAGTGTATTATGTTGGCACATTGGTTGATATGACGAATTTAAATTAGAACACAACGCAACGGAAGCAACAAGGAATATCAACAGCACATTTGGGCCTGATACAGTTAGCGAACGAACCACTCGGCGGTGGTTCGAAAAATTTCGATCCGGAGATATGGACCTTGGAAGTGAGTCACGTCGACACCCAGGACCATCGATCAATAACGATGAGCTGCGTGCATTAGTGGAGTCTGACCCCGCCAAATCATAAGGGATCTTGCCGAGAAATTAGGCCTTCACAATTCGACAGTTTGCCGCCACTTGCAACAACTTGGAAAAGTGAAAAAGCTTGACAAATGGGTTTCGCATGATTTTACCGAGCAAAACATGACGTGCCGAATGGAGATCTCTTCTCTCTCGCAACAAAAAGGAACCGTTCTTGCACCAAATTGTGACTTGCGATGAAAAGTGGACTTTATATGATAATCGTCGCCGATCGGCCCAATGGCTAGATGCCAATAAAGCACAAAGACACATGCCGAAACCAAGCTTTCATCTAAAGAAAGTAACGGTAACTGTTTGGTGGTATGTAGCTGGAGTTATCCACTATTCGTTCCTGCAACCTGGCGAAACCATCAATGTTGAGAAATACTGTGCTCAACTGGATGAAATGCATCAGAAATTGATAGTCCAACGACCTAGGCTTGTCAACAGGGATGGAGTGATACTGCTTCATGATAACGCACGACCTCATGTATCCAAAAATTAAACGAGTTGTACTACGAGACTCTCCCTCACCCTCCATATTCACCAGACCTCTCACCAACAGATTACCATTTATTTAAACATTTGGATCACTTTTTGACAGGAAAAAGATTTAATAATGAAGCTGCTGTCAAAAAGGCCTTCGAGGAGTTTCTTCGAACCACAAACTCGGATATCTATAAAACTGGAATAAAGTGTGTTGCATCTATTGGTACTTATTTTGATTAAATAAATTGTCTTTATAAAAAGTTACAGCTGTTTAAATATTTATTACAAAATCGGCCATTTCATCTGCAGCAACCTAATACATATGTGTCAGTAATATAAGAATGTAAAATATTTTGTCCACTGAAAGACCACAGACAAAGATACAACACATGAATTTATCACTGCAAAGAATGCACAATGTATGTTTATTTCTATAGCAATAATTTAAGTAATTTTTCGAATAACATTTTCAACCACTAAATATACCATTTCGAACGAAGAAATCCAATAATATATCACAGATATCAAAACTTCACCACATTCAAAAACCAACACTGATTATTTGTTGGATTTCATTACGAGCATACTCACTGAAAATGAAATCCACTTAAACTGCCGGAAAAACAATAATATAACAATTTCGTTTTTGACATTTTCACGAGGAAGTGGCAATCAAAACTTCTAGTGCTTGCAAGAAAGCTTTCAAATAAATTAATACTTGAAAGAAACTCGTTTATAAGCGTACACATTTGATAAATAAAAAAAAACTTCAATTGTAGCTTCTTACTTTGAAATCACTTGAAAAGAATAAATGATAACTGAATTTCACCAGAAAGCCACTTTGATAACTTTACGTCCGCAAGATCACGAGTCGTTACGGTGAAAGAACAAAAGAATGTGAAAATTGGTGTTTGAAGAATGTAGAAGTGCAATGTTACGGATTCAGTAAATAGCACAGGATGTGTCTGATGGTTACCAGTTAAAATTTCCTGTCACGAATGCTTAGTAAAGTGAAAGACAATTTCAAGAAGATAAAAATGAGACAGAGTAGTTGGGGATCTGAAGCGAATATCATGAAGAATAGCGAAAAATGTTTAAAGTTATCTCATGATATAATACTCGGGTTTTATTATTTTTTTGATTGCAGAATCAAAATAAAATTGCGGGAGTTTCGCAAGTTTAGAATCAAGAATTTATAAACTATGAGATCTTTGACTTTGAACTTAACTGGTTTATTAAACTAATACTATACTTTCACATTGTTTTAATACTAAAGTATTCATATTTCTATTTTGCATTTATATTTTCTCTCTTTGTATTTATATTTCTATTTTCTGTATCTGAGAGAAACTCAAAACCGAACATTTATGAACGTGATAATTTGTGCATTTGTGTCCTCATATTAATATACAGACTTAACCTCTGCAGCAAAATGATATGACACTCATTAATTTGTCCAAGTTTTCAGAAACTTTAAGGAACGAAAAATTCCAAGCACTTGCAGTATTGAACTAATGAAAGGTTATTCGATTTTCAATGGAAAAAGGCATTCCTCAATTACTTCTTACTGAGCTTTTTAAAGATCTTCAATAATTGGCTACTACAAAAGAAGAAGAGATATTTCCAAATCTCCCAGTTTTAGAATTCCATTTCTTGAGTTTGTATCGTGAAATATAGAAAATAAGCAAAATGTGTGAAATAGTTAAATGTCATGTGTGAAATATTTAAATTGGAGATATTATTCTTGTACATAAAAATATTATGGATAGCTTTGATTACCAACTTCTAATGGCAACTTTCTTATCCAATTTCTAATCGTTTTTAATCTTATGGTGGTTACAACTAGAAACGTAGAAATTAGAATCACAAATACGCTTGACTTTGGCAAATATACCAGTTATATTTCAAATAAAGAGACATATGTAAACGTCATGGCTAAAATCATTTTTGCTTATCTACTAGCCGCACATTCTTCAACATGGTAAAAGACGAGCAAAGTACGTTTGCAACGTTCGCAATCGATAAACTTTCGCTGATTCTCATACGAGAATTTGTCTACACACATTCCATTAAACATGGAACAAAAATATATAGCACTAGCTTCTGTCCACGACTTCGTCTGCGCAGGATTAGTACTTCGATTTGCCTATTTTCTTTTCCTGGGTCCCATCTACTCGTATGTTTATACCAAAATTCATCAAAATTGGTGCTGCGGCTGTGGGTTGAAGGCATAACAGACAGACAGAGACTTTGAAGGGCTCTTGTTCCATGTGTAATGTATGTAAATTGAAACTGAGGATTTTTTATAATGATTTATAATATGCAAAAGTTATTAATAAATAGGTAGTTACTGCAATACACTTCTAAAAACTGCGTTAAAAATTTTTTTTCCGCGTAAACAAGCAGATTTTGCGATGTAGAAACACGAGCTATGTATATGACACCTCCACAATTGTATTTAAAATGCAAAAGCAACAATTCACTATTATAAACACTCAACACTGACATAAAAACTAAATAAACAGTAGGCTTAGAAAATTGTAATTTTTAATGTACGTAGAAGATTAGTCTAGTCTACTTGGAATCTTTGAAAGAATAATAAAAGAATATAGTTGAGAACCACCATTTTTTTGTTATGAAAGCCTTAAAAGTCTTCCAAATCACCAATAAATCCGTATAAACAGTTAAAAAATTGATGTGTGGCAATAAATATTATTTATTTCGATCCGCTCACGGCCGCTACAAAACTTGCGGGAGCAAACTACATAAACGTGACCGTGGGAAAAACATGCCGTGCCCAAATGTATTCTTGCTACCTTTAAGGTTTGATCCTGCAATTTGTTGACAGTCATTGCAAATGCAACATTTAATGCGAACTGCAGACACTTAAAGTTAAATGGTAAGTTATTATGCATGATTGGGATGCGTGGTATAAACACATTGTCTCCCTTGGCTTCGTCAGCTAAGATTTTGGGCTTCACAATATTCCTTCCTACTTTGGCGACTTGCAACTCCAAAGAGTTTAGGAACTTCACATGACTGTGTCGATGGAGTAATACACTGATGTTTCGCATTATGTTTGGTCCTGACATTGATACAATGCTATCCTCCCCAAAAGATGTCATATGGAAGCATGTATTGTATTTCCTTATGTTTTTTAGAAAACGGCGAGACTCACCTGTTTCATAAGAGAAAAGTTTTTTAGGGGGACCCTACACGATCAATATGGATTGCGATATTTGGATCATGATAATCAAGTAAATATTGATGGAATAATACAAATGCCTACACGTTCAATCGGATCACACGTCTGTACGCCTGATAATCTCGTTTGGCGTAGACGTTTGCGAATTAATGTTTGCAAAATGAGTGATATAAACAAAACAGAAGCGTGCGTGGCAATAATATTAGCAATCGGTTTAAAAAAGAAGGTAAAGCGATAGCAATGGATGAAAGAGTAGCTTAAAAATCGTGAAAAATATTCTCATTTAAATTTGTTGGACGAGATACGTCTACATAGAAAAACTGAAGACTTCGAAAACTACTTTAGAATGCCTGAGCAATGTTTCGATCATTTACTGGAAATTTTGTCTCCATATATCTCGAAGCAGGGCACAACAATGAGAAACTGTATATCAGCTAAAGAAAAACTAGCTTTGACAATACAGTATCTGGCGTCTCGAAGATCTTTCCAAAATCTTCGATTTTCGACTATAATGTCCCCACAGTCGATTATCCAGGCTATAATGGATACCTGCACTGCAATAATGCATGCACTAGGAACCTACATAAAGGTAATAAACAAATATTTTGTTGGAAATGTTTTTGCGGGATGATTAAAATTGAACAACTTTTTATTAACATTAAAAATTTTAATCTACATTGAAAATTCTATTTTGACAAAGTGGTTTCGAAAGTATGCACTGCTTCTCATCAGACACCAGCACACAGTGCATACTTGACTGGCGTGACCACTTGCAGGTGGAAATCATTACATTTATATTTATGCTAGTTGTGACAAATTTTAACATCTCCGACTTATATCCATGGATATAATTTTACTTAGTAAAGGTAATTGAATTTGATCACGGTTCCCTTCTTGTCTATAAATCAGCATATTTGTGTTAATTATATATTTTGTGTTAATTATACTTTGTTTATTATTTTTACACATATTTTAATTTAAATCAAATGGTTTTTATTAAATTGCGGAGCTTTCTTACAAATAATTAGCTGAGAAGGAAAACCGGTAATAGGCAAAGAGTCCGAGCAAAAATCACTATGTGAAAATTCTGGAAGCTTCACATTAGCATCAGTGTTCTCAACAGATTTGATGACCTGTTGGGAATCGATGATGATATTGTGGCGAGCTATTGAGGTCCCATAATTGTCACATAGAGATGTTGGATAAATGTTCATGATATGCTCATTAGAAGTTGTTGGGTTATTGATATTTATAATGGATGGGCATGGTGAATATTGTTGAAAAGAGTATGTTGGGGAATATACCGGCGGCGCTTAAAATGTCTTCCTCCATTGCCAATTAACTGAAGACGGAAGAAAATTTATTGAACGGTTACTACACGTTCAATATTTATTGCAATCCAACTACATTGATTGATGGATTTCAAAATATCCGGATATTTTCGCGATTCGTACCGTGATCCATGAATACAGCACCCTACACGGTCAATACTTTGTATCGTTTGTTGCTTTGTTACCAAATATCACGATCCATACTGACCGTGTAGGGTCCCTCTTAGGAGGTTCAACTGACTCGTCTATTGAAACAAGGGCTACCCGAACAACATATGCCTGCTGCTTCCTCTTTCCATTTCAGAGCACCACAAGATCTGCATTCTTTGTCCATCGCTTCTATTTTGATAAGCTTGTGGCTTTCATAATCAAAAGTCTCGTCGTACTCGAATGCAGATCTATCGAAAACATCCCACGTCTTTCTTGTTAATATTTGACGCCGTTTTTGTGCCCTTTTAGTAACAGCGCGTCTGCGAGATTTTGCTGCTTCAACGGCTTCTGTGGCTCTTTGGGACGCATTGTATGTCGCTCGCGGAAGACGCCAAACTTGGGACTATTCTGGTGTCTCGGCAGCCCGTTGAGATGCTAGATATTCAGCATGCTGTTGACGCCGAACTTGGGACTGCTCTGGTGACTCAGCAGCTCTGTATGCTGCCTCACGGACCACCAGTTCAAGCCTTCGCAGTTTAGCTTGTGGAAACGCCTTGTCTAGTCAAGCAACTTTCATATTTCGAGCTTGATTAGAGCTTTGGGAAAGATTAGACTTATGCTTTCGTGCCATAATTCTTAGTATAGTTGCTTTTTCTACACTACCAAAAAATTATTGTAAGTAGCTCTTCTTATAATGACATAGTGTAAAAGACAAAGTTTATCTACTTTAAATATCAGAAGCGATAAAAGTACTTGTTTTGACAAGAATCAAATTTTTACTGCAAAATGCTCATTTTGAAAATAAATATAAAATTTTATTGTATTTTCAATTGACTATTTTAGCGATAATGGCTTACACATAAAATATAGTTATATGCTTTTTTGTAGAACTATTTAAGAGATACATTTCCACCGTACATTATATTCACATAACTCTTACGATTTTTGCAGCGCACGCCAGAACGAACGATGGGAGAACTTTTTCCGACTTGCATGACCCTTATTATTATATTTTGACCTATTTACACAATATCTATATAAATTATAGCCTATCTGTTATTCTGATGTACGAGCTGTTTTATTGTTTGATTTAATTAAAATCCTTTCATTAGTTTTTGCATGAAAGAATAACAAACATCCATACAAACTTTCGCGTTTATAATATTAGTGGGACTCATCTACAAATCTGTAAAAACAACATAAATCAATTTTCTGTGATCAAAACGACCACAATTTTCTATCATCGACAATCCTTTCATTGTTTTAATAATAGAACACCCAATTTCACACTTCCGAATTTCCTTTCCGGTTTTGGTTTCCTCTTATTTTGCCTGCTCCATTCTTAACACGATTCTGGGTGACAGACTGTGGTCGAGGCTCGTGGCTTTTAACATTTCCTCGTAACAAAGGATGCTTCTCCTGAACAGCTAGCTATACTGCAATTATGTACTTGCATAGAACGACCACGGTTTACTGTTTCCGAAAAGTGCGGTTCGGAGCAAGTTTGCATCGTCATGTTAAAGCTGTGGTTGGCCGTTGGCCAGTTTTCCTTTTTGAAAGTAGCTAGTAATATGTTTATATTATTCTGTGATGTTTTTGATTACAACTTTTTTGTAAGAGACATTGTAGAATAAACTCATTTATGAGAGAGTGTTTAATAGTTAGTTCAATGTAAATAATATGAAAATTCATCCAAACAAAGGAAATATTTTGTTTGGAGCAAATATTTTTCTAATGTTTATCTTGAAATAATATCTACAACTATTCTTGTTCATCTATTTTACCTTAATGAAGCAAATTCTATTTTTACTCAAGACAAAGTCATATGATTCCATTCTATTCGCATCATGTAACCGTCTAACAAGAATTTACCATTCACTTTCAAAATATTATGTTGCATAACAAAATCTTTATTTAATCAACAGACATCCTCATAATAACATAACCCGTGAAACAAGAGCATTAGAAGAGCCTTTTCCAATAGCTTATTCCGCATTAATTATCAACAAACAAGCCCACCTCCATTATACTCATTTTCTTTCTTCCCTCCTTGTTTATGTATCCATAAATTATTCAAAATCAAATCCTAGAGAATTTTCTTATCGACAAAGAGTCTGATTGCGGTTTTCATTATGGCATCGATTAACGGGATTTCGATTTCGATTCATAACAATCTGCTCATTCCGTTGAACGATTCCTTCTCGCATCTCCCCATCTCAAAACCAGCGATAAGCTAACCCAGATACATTTTCGTGAAGCATTGCGAAATGAACCGTCTTCGCGCGGTTACCACAAAATCTCTGTATTGGCAAATATTCTGAATAGAAATTGACAAAAATGAGAGCTTATCCTTCGGATAGTATTCGTGGAATCTGATTCTTCCGATACGGAAAATTTGTGAGGTGATGATAATCAACAAAAGCAGAAGAGCATAATGAAACCGTCTGTTCTGCATTCGATTTATAGCCATCGTTGTTGGTTTTCGATTTTTTATTGTTGTTGTTGTATGAAGCAAGGACTGGAGGTCGTATATTATAAGTGTTGGCTTTAATGATGACATTGAAGTAGTTATTGAAGCTGCGAAGAAAACATGTTTTCTCTGCTATGTTTTTTCGAAGATTTGAATGAATTGACGTGGGACGTCCAGTATTATACTTTTGTGCATTATCTCAAATTGGTTTGAATACATATAAGGGAAGCGAACTATTGAAAATGATTGGTTATTTAATTATAATAGTTAAAATACGTTTTGTTCGTGATTTTACATTTTAGAATTGGAAGTAAGAGCCACTGCATAGTACAGTGAAGTGAAAATCATAAAAAATCTGAAAATCTGAAAGATCATATCCAGTTTAGAAAGAATCAATGTTATAAACAAAAGTCGATATCTTGGCAATCAATCGGAAGGTACTATTATCCTTTATGCACATATGTGAGATAGAATTGCTTGTATATAAGTATTACTAGAAAATATGATTTATTTTGAAGAAATTTTTCATCTAAATTTGTCATATATTTACATATGAAGCTTGCAACTGCTTTTAAATTTATTGTTCTTCTCCAGAAAATATCCGGACAATTTCAATACCACTTAATTCGACTGCCTATTTATTTTCTCGCCTTTGCTTACTCTCATTTTCAGCTTACTTTCGCCGTTGACACAAGAGTTGAACGATATGGTCCAGTACAATTGACTGCAATGTTAATGCCCAAAAAAGCTCCAGCCGCAACAAATGTAAGACTAGAGGAGTGCTACTAACTTTAAACTCTGGGAATTCTCTTACTATTTCCACTAAATACTGTCTCAGTAAAATTTGACCTTTTTACTAAAGCACATAAAATGAAACCTTTTGAGTTTAATAAAATTGGGTTGTTAATTTTTTTTTTCCTCCTTCCTTCCGTGATGGAGAAACTCAATCAAAATGCACGGTCCGTGTGCATCAAATCTCCTCAATATTATTACTTTCGTACTTTCCGGACAATAAAATATTGGTATAAGAGAAAAGACTTCATTATACACTATCGTCTTCAGATGATATCGCCTATTTCTTGTCGTCAAGACTTATGCCCAGAGAAAAGTTTTTAAAAAAACTCTGGTTGGCGTCTACGTTATCTTTGTGTAAGGAATGGTCTTAGATTTTCCTTAAATTTAACCAAATTTGCTGATTTTCTTATATCCTCTGGTAAGGTAATATAATAAGCCAAAGACTGTTGCACAGGATCCATTTTCAAACGATCTGTCCTGGCTTTTTTAATCGCAAGGTTATTCGCCGATTTTGTGGCTGTCTGAGTTATTTCTCCAGCATTTCTTACAACATATGGCCATTTGAGTTTTTTGTTAAGTATCTTGAATATTAGCTTTTTTTGTTCAAGACACATTATTTGTTGTATGTTTAGTAGTCCTGTTTCACGATACGCATGTAAGCTTGGAGTCAAAGTTGGCATTTTGTATATAGTCTTGATAGCCTTAGTGATTAGTTTTCCGATCAAGACATTTAGCCAAGACATTTTCTCGTCTAAAGTTAATCCTAAGTATCTAATTGAGTTTACCTTTTCCAATTGTATCCCATTTATTTGTACCGACGGATTGATTTGCTGCTTGTTTTTTTGTTGAAATATTAAATATTTAGCTTTTTGGATGTTTATAATTAACTTACTTTGTTCGAGCCAATTCCAATATTTTCCTAGGTCATCATTTATATTTTGCTGAAGAATAGATTCATTTTTACCGGAATACAGCAGTAGTGTGTCATCAGCAAACAAAACTATTTTTCCCATCAGATAAATATCTTATATCAGATATTAAATATCTTTTATTCAAAAAAAAAAGAATGATCGTCAATGCTTCATTTGAATTGGTGTCTGCACTCACCTTAAACCAATTTACTAATGCATGATTGGATAATAAAGAGTATGAGACAAATTGTAATTTAATCTGATCCACTTTTTCAAAGCTAATTTTTGTTACAAGCGAGCAAATTGTCCCCGAAATATTGCATTTGAATTCGGTTAAAATTATTTCAGTTGCAGCAACTTAAGCAACGACAGTGAACCTACTGCAAGTTATTTTAACCTAACCTGATACAAAAAATGTGACTTGTGAAAATTCATCTGTAGAAGATTTCATACTGAGTGTGCAGTAAATGCAGATAAAATCATAGTCCCAGATTTTTTAAATATTCCTACTAGTTTTTATAAATTCGCCAAGTTTGTTTTCATTTTTAATTTCCTGATAAAAATTCGTAATTTGCATCGAATCCAGCTGCATGTTCTCATAAAATTTGTCCACGATACATCCATGCATGCATCCTGTTTATGGACCTAATTAGCAAAACTTGCTCTTATCTTTGCGTATCTGAGCTAGATCTCAGTGCTGCGAAGATTTAATTATAACTAATAAAATGCTACAAATTCGGCTCTTTGGAAGTTGTATTTGCAAACCAAGCTAACAGTCAAGAGCTTACTCATTTTACAAGTACATTTCACAAATGCACTGCGATCAACTGGGCGAGAATGTATACGTACTCTAAGACTTTGTGAAATGACTTTGGTAAGTACATACATTCATTAAGAAATCTACAAGTCAAGAAAATTCCACATTTTCTTTATGCGTCTGTAGTAGACGGATATGCATACATAAGTCGTATCTTTACACACTTCGAACCACTACCACCATCGCCATCTTCCCAAAACTTTCTCCCGAATACATTTTCATCGGATTTCAAAGGATTTCGGCATTAGTTATGTGCAAACATAAATTGAAATATCTTTGGGTAGACCGTCGCGATGCGGTGGGGTTTTTGTTTGCATCAAACTATAAACAATCGTCCCAAACGAAGATCTTATACGAAACATTGCAAATAGGACGACGGTATTGTTTCTTCGAAATACATATGCATGAATCTGCAAGAGTGGCCCGAAATGCACGGGCCTCGCCCTACGAGCTTGTTATTACTGTCGTCGAATAAAGAGACAAGATTGCCTGCTTCTACAAACAGTATAACTATGTAGATGCACTAGACAGTAGAAGTGTTTGGCGCTTGAAAACAACTTTCCAAGAGATGTCACCAAATTTTCGGAAAGACGAAAGTTTTGATGGAGAATTTTGTTTTCACCCTGACAGAGACTATTACTTTGTAAAGAGGGGGTGGTTTATTACAGCGCAGTGATGTATTCGGGTGTTTGTAATTGTTTACTTTAACGAAACTAGTCATTTAACACTACTTATTCGTTTTTATTCTTTTTATTCACTTTTACAAAATACGATACAATTTAGGTATGCCCAGCAAGGAAACGCTTAAATTGACCCTGAATTTTTAAGACTGTTTAGTTGCGAGGCCTTAAATATGTTCAATTACATAAAATAAACTGAATTGAAACTAATGTATCAAGTCTCTCGTCGTAAAAATGTAGATCAAGATAATTCTCTATCTGAATATCTGACTCCGGGCTTATGCTACCTGGGCTCTAGAAAAGATTATGTGGGAAAGGGTAGCTATTTATGTGCGATGAGAAATTTGGAAAATTTCATTTTGATAGCGTATTGTTTTCTAGCGTTGGAAGATCACTTGTGAACAAAATGTAAAGAACTGGTCCAAGTACACTGCCTTGAGATACTCCAGCTTTTATCTCTTTCAACTCCAAGTAAGCTCCATCCTGATTTAACCTAAAGTATCTTTTTGAAATGTAAGATTTCAATATGTCGGCGTACTGCTTAAAAGAAGCGTTTTTAGCTTGAGGTTTAATTCTTCATGCCAGACTTTGTCAAAAACTTGAACTACATCCAGAAAAATAGTGTAGCACACTTTTTTCAATGATTGGTTTTAATCTCTTTAGAACCAGTTTTTCAAAATTTTAGATAGAATAGGTAGGTACTAACGAAATTGGTCTCTAAGACCATGCTTCATGTGGTGGCTTCGCAGGTTTAGAAATCATTATTTTATTCAGCCACTTTCCAGAGTTTTTGTACATATGAGTATTTTAACCTAAAGCAAGAGCTGATCATATTTTTTAACCTTTTTGTTGCTATCGTAGGTAGTTGTTTTAAAACATCTCCTCTAATTAAGTCATATCCTGGGGCTTTCTTTGTATCGAGTTTTTTGATTTCCTTGGTTATCTCTTCAGCTGTCGTTGGCTCAATGTCTTCGTTTTATATAGTTTTTTCTTCCACTGTTTCGTCATCTGATACATCATGTTGCTGAAATATTCTTTCAAGCTGTTCAACGAACCTTTGTGATTTTTGCTCTTTGTTTCTTGCCCAGCTTCCATCAATTTTCCTTATTGGCGAAACTTGCATTATTGGCCTTTTTAATCTCTTAGTTGCTTTTCAGAGAGAATATTCAGTACTTTTGTCATCTGTCAATGACTGCAGTTTTTAAATTCTTATATTTCCCTTCTCAGTTGTTGCGTGATGTTATTTAGTTTTGTTTTATCACAAGGAGATCTGGACTGATGCCACCTTTCTTCTGCAAGAAGTTCTATTGTTTCCGCCAGATAGGTGTTTCCTTTACTTCTTTTTTTGATTTCCGGAGTATTTAACCATGCCGAACTTTGAATGACGTTAATAAAATTTTCTACCTCTTTATCCACTTGTTATTCATTTCTTAATGGAACATCTTGTTGCAGTTTTTCTTCTATATAAATTTTGAAGCTTTCACAGTCTGTATGTTTATTAGTTAAGACGGGGTCGCTAGTTTTTTCAACAATTTTCTCCCTTAATATTAAGCGTATTGGAGAATGATACGAACTTAACTCGTTGCTTTCTACTATTTGTATAGTAGGCGCTTTTTTTGCACTCTTGGGTAGGGTAAGTGAAGGTAAGTTAAGCTCTTTATGACAGAGCTTTGGGCAAGAACATTGAATACAACAACAATCGCTGCCGCTGTAACTTCATTGAGGCGTGCTGGCAGCCCTGCAGCTATGACGGGCATTGAAAGTGAAAACCTTCAAACCATCGACTCTCTTGAAAATATTTTTAAATATTTTATAGTGAAAACCAACTCATATAGAAATTTTATGCTTTGTCTATACACCCAAAAGAAAACTTTTGAAATTTCACACCGGACAAGAACGGTAACCTTCTTCCAATTCACCTATATTTTAAGCATCAAAAACTTCTGTTCTTGAGAACTCACGACCCAATCATAAAATACAAATGAAATTCACAGAATTTATTTGTATTGAGTAGGACCAGGTCTGATAGAAGCGATTTGGAAATGCAAGCAACTCTGTGTCAGTGGTGCCATCTTGAAAAATTATAAAGAAAAAAAATTGCTTTTTGTCCTATGAATTCTGATTCAGTTCCCAGATTTTCATGAAATTAACACAGTAGCTGAACCTTATTTTAAGGGGTTACATCACAGTAGAGAGCAAAAATTTAACGTTTTTCTGCGATTTTTTTTTAAGTGGAAGGAAAAGTAAAAAAGTAATTCTCTTTAAGGATGTTGGTTAAACATGTTTTGAAGTTTTTAAACAAAATTTGTTAATTAAAAAATATTACAAGATGGCTGCCCAACAGCCGTTTCTGCGGAACGGTTTTTTTTGGAGGGGCTCCGCGGCACGCAGTAGAAGTGCACCAAAAATTAATCTGGAACAAAATAAAAAAAATTTTCTTAAAGAACATTAGTATAGCTAGAGAAATACGTAGGGGATTTTGAAAATATTTATTTTTGTCAAATTGGCGAGCATTTGAAAAAAAAAGTGAATTTTCCTTCAAAAAAACCGGCACTTATTTGTAGCTAAAAAATCGAGATATTTACTTATTGAAAATCGGCTACGTATTTTTATGCGGAATGTTGTTTTAAAGATGTGATATTAATTTGGAGTGAAAAAATAAAAAATTGTTTGAGTTATGCTGCGTGCCGATTTGAAAAAACGTGTTTCGAGAAAAACGCGTTTAAAGTTTTGACTCGTGTTTCAAGTATGATAAAATAAAAAATTTTGATCATTTAATTTTTTTTTTCCTTCAATCAATAATCAAATTTACTTTATACATCGATAACGTCAGAATCCACTTTCAATTTTTTTGCCGAAGCGCTGACACCGGCCGAATCTTCCTCCGCCTCATATCTGTTCAACGGTCGTCGTTTCGTCACGTTGGTCTGTCGCCGCGTCTTATACGATATTTTTGAGCTTTTAGGGATTGCATACACTTTCTTTTCACTCATTGTAACTCACATAAATGTAAAAGCTACAAATAACGTGTGAGAAATTAGCACTGCAAAAAAATCGTAATTCGAATAACTTCCACGCAAAATTTACGTCTTCTCTCAACATCAAAGGACACTGTACTACTGAACTTTGTGTTCAACATGCTTGAAAATGTTTCTAACGACTTATATTAGTGTATTAGAGAAGTTGGAAATCGTATGATAAGACATAATGCTGTACCCAATGAGCAGGTGTCGTATCTATCGCAGGTAGTCATTTTCGAGTAGTCGGGAAGAGTCGAAAAAGTGCTCGAAATATCTTTGAAAACGATTTCCAGCAGGTATGAAACCGTTTGCCTCTTATTCTAGAGGTTTCAAAGGATTTTTTAAGCCAATAAAAAGAAAATCAATTTTCTGAAATTTCTACTGTGGTGTAACCCCTTAAGCCGTGTTTGGTAGAAATTTCGTTGAAAAAGTCGGTTGGCGCTGCCAGCTATGGTAATTTTGGTGTCTTGGGTTTTGAAAATTCGCTCAGGAAAATAAAGCTTTTTGCCCTATAACTTCCAGTGCAGTCATGAAATCAAAACGAATTTCATTTGATATATGGAACTTATTATAGGCATTATTCAGAAGGAATCTGGTAGAAAAACCATGATAGGGTTGCCAGCTATTGTTGGTTTTGTATTTATTTGCAATATTTTTATTAAGTGATTTTATCATAAACTTTTTAAATGTTAATGATCTTGTAGTGACAATAAACAACAGATATTAAGTTTTCGAAAATTTCAAAACTTCTGCGACTGGTAGCCCCAAATTTCTTTGTAGCCTTATAACTTCCAATGCAGTCATGAGATCAAAACGAAATTCACAGAGTAAATTGATTTCAATGTGAGGCAGGTGTGATACCCTTTTGGTTTTAGCGTGAGGCGTTTTCTGCTTTTTTCGTATCAATAAATGCTTACATTAAGTATTCATATCGTGAACATTTACAATGAAAATAAGTTACCATAGTTTAAATTTTCTAAGTTGAAGAAATTTTTTGGTTCCAAACATCTTTCGTTTTTTGACCCTAAACATATTTCTATCCCAGTAACTTTCGACGAAATCATCGGATAAAATCGAAATCAATGGAGTTATTTGATTTTAACGTGAGGCAATTGTGTGAGACTTTTAATTCCAGTGCTAGTAAAGTGTTGTAGGCACAAAGCATTTTCTTTGTTTATGTTATGCTATGCTGCTTTCAAAGTTTTGCCGTGTTTGGCTTTCCTAAATCTTGAAATCCCTGAAATCCTTTCCACTCTATGAGTTTAAATGCATTGTTAAGACCAAAGTGATTTTGCACTCGAAACAGGTTGGAGCACGTGTGGTAGAATATGCACTCAAAATCTGCACGATTCTTCTACTGTTCATCGAACATTAGTATTTCCAGCGGTTCAGGTGCGCTAGAGTTTTTTTTTATTTCAGGTTTCACTCACACGAACGCACTTCAGCGGGTCAAGGCCGAGTTTAGTCTAATCAACTTTTGCTTAAATATCGCGGCTGTGAATTTCACGAAGGATGAAAATGCACGGCGTCTTTTTTGTAGAACTAGAAAATTCAAGAGATAGATTCTTTCCATGCTACATGGACCCACCACAGCCATATTGAACTAGCAAAAAGGCACGTCAGCATCCGTCATCAATTGTTCGTTCATTCAGCCATTTTAATTCCAAAACCACATCGGAATAGAGCTCATTAAATTTCCCTTAAACGTTTGTGTCATTTCAAGATAAATACACTTGTCTTGCGAAAACGTTATAAAACCTTCTTCTCAACTTCAAAAAACTAGGCTTCATAAAATCAACATGTTTATGTCCCACAGTTTTCATGACAGTCGTAAGACTCTAACCCCAACATAAATGAACAAAACCACTATGCTGCGATGCGACAGATGAGAGGCCAGAAAATTCACACTAGTCGCCTCACCACTTATTCACAAAGTCCTGTCCACCGAATCTGCCAGATTCACATGTGTGACATAAATTTCAAAAGAGTCACTCCAATTTCAGACCCATCACTGTAGTTCAGAATTTTCATTGTCTTAGGAAGTCGTTTTGCAAGCTGACATTTGCCTGATTCGATGTCAGAGTTTCGTCCATACCACAAGCTAAGAGCGAGATAGCTTTCCGAACGGTTTTAGAATAAGCATTTTGTGATTGTTTCAGGGTTGTTTGGTTCAACGATGATCAGAATGGATGCATTTTAAAGGAAACAGTCCATTGGGCATTATAGTTTTGAACATCCATTCGGGGGAAATTGCGCAAAAGGATTCTACAATCACAACTCCTTGCACAAGAAATACAATTAATATAAGTAATATTAGGCCACATAAAACATCACTAAAAATCCAACTGAGGAGGAAAATCAACCTCGATACAAGTTCTATATTTCGATATCTAGCCAGCATCCTTTCAGCCGCAAATTTGAAACCAAATCGCAAAACTCTCGTGTAGACACAGTTGAGATATCCGAATATAGATGCCATTGGGTTTGAAGGATTATATTGGCTTTCTGTTATTGCCCTATAGGGCCTACACCCTGCAGCTGATTTATGCCTTCATTTCGGCTGGTGATTTTTTTCTTGATTATTGTTTCTGGATTTTATTGCTCCGTCCATACTGCTGTTGCCGTCGTTCAGATCCACATCCTGTTCGCCTGATCTCGCTATGGTGCACTCGTCTTCTTTGCCGAAATTTTTTCAGATGCTCTTATTGTTGTCGAACTCTACTTCAAATGTTTTTCAAATGGCTGATTCGATTCTCCAATTCGGTTGGGTTTGATTTTCCAAGGAGAATGACGATGACGACGAAAGCCTTTGTTTAGCATAATTTAACTTTTGGGGCCAACGTACCCAATCGAATTCTGTAGCTGAAAAAATTTAAATACTTCACTTTTACTATGTGTCCAGACCAATCGCTAGAGATGAACTGGTTAATTTGTGAAGGCGATTCAGAGCATTTAGCGAACCTTTCCGAAATTTATAGCCAACAGAAGGAATCGAAGCTCATTCTCAAGGCTTTGGTTGTTGATAAAGTTGGTGTTGAGAACTGAATTAAGTTTCAAATATCTGATTTGCATTATCCGTTTTTGTCATGTGAGCTACGAAAAAATGTCAACTTAATAGCAATGAGTTTTGGCAATATATTTTTAGGAAAATACTATTATTCGTCAACAAGCCACATTACTCCGTATTATTTATATTAAAATCATTACTATTTCGTTGAGTTTTTTTTGTTAATTTCCTGCCAACAATTCTTTTACATTTTAATTGTGGTTCTGAATCGTTACTAGCATTCAATGTTCATTCAAAAACCACACATCTTTGTATGCATCGTTTAATTCAAAAATCATTACCTTCCCTCTTTTTACGATTTCAAACAGCGCTCACAACAAGCACTTGAGGAACTTCCCTAATCTTTATCCTTCTTTTGCGAAATATCGATTTTGATTTATAGTCGAACTAAAAATGCGATTTACGTTTTTATGGTCAACAAATGGGATGGCTTGTTGAAACGTTCGTTCAGACTAGCAGCAACTACTTGACTGTAGTAGTAGTAGTAATATTTTGTCGTTGTTTACAGTTTTGTTGCTTTGTTTTTGCTTTCGACGCGACTTTTTTTGAATTATGTAAGTTTGAAACGAGGACAGAGTAAGTCCCCAGTCTGTGGATTAATGCGATACTAAATTCGGAAAGTTTGAGGATTTACTTTGCATCTCACAAAAAAATTGAGAATGCATACTGTTTTGCAGATTTATGATCCCAGATGGAAAATTGAATGATGTTTTAAGAAAAAATTAATTAATCGAAGGTGATCACTGTTTGGTGTAAATTTTAGTGATATTGTTTGTCTAAAATAGAAATTGTTTCTAAATTTAAAATTATAACTCTATCGAAAACCAATCTAAATAATTACCCATTTTCACAATTTACTTGTAACTGCTATTTAACATTTTTCATTCTTTCCAAACTTGTGTTCAACTTTTGAATTTTTACGGGAACTGACTCTACATGGACTCAATTTCCAAATAGACAAGCCGGACGCCATAAAGCATTTACACAACAGCGACGAAGAAGAGCTTCAATGCCTGCTACTGTGAGGTTTGTTCATATTTCTTCTGTTGCTTGAAATGCTCACCACTGGTCGGATTGTGGCAAAAGATTATGGCTGGAAATTGAATTGTCAATCGAATAGAATTTATTGTTGATAGTGGAATATTAAACTACTCGAAGGTTTTGTCCGGATAGTTTTACCGGTGAAAGCCCATAGCTTTTTTTGTGATCAGGATGAAATGATTGGAGAGTGCTGAAAGTATTTTCTACTTACTTATTTATAGTGCTTCAAGGATATTTGATTTATTGTAACGGTATTTTGGTATTAAAGGCAATATTCTGGTCTAGAGGCTTGATTTTGACGTGATTTTACGGACGCAATAAAAAACCACAAACATTTTTGATATCTATTTTTGGATTAGTTTTTTATTAACATTTAAGAACTATAAAAATGTACTCAAAAAGTAAAAATTGTAAAAATTGATGAAGATACAGGCCGGCGAAGTGAAGGCTAAAAAAAAACTTGTCTCATGGTTGACATGATTCCAACCTTTCTGGTGGTCTGAAACATACATTTTTGGTGAATTCTGTAAAACGAAAAATGAAAAATTCGTCTGACGTTGGCGATTTGAAAAAACTTTTTTTTTTCAAAAAATAGCGTCCATGTAAAAAAAAGTAATTTTTTCCCCTTATTTTTCAACTTTGGGAATTTTTAATAAATAGTAGAAATTTTTTTTTTCAAAATCTACGTCAGACCAAATTAAATAGTGTTAAGAGAGTTTGTGCAAAATTTCACAAAAATCGGTCCATTACAACTAGAGCTATCATGTCAACCGTAACGAAAAAATTGGTTTCGAGAAAAACGCGTTTAAAGCTTGGAGTCTCTTTCGGGCAGTCTGAGTCATCAATGGTATGTTATACTTCGATTTTTTAAATCAGAGATCACCGTATCATGCAATTTTCCTTATTCAACTTCAAAAGCGAGATTTTCGGGAGCTCTTTCAGCCATACGAGCAGTTCGAACTTCTTTAGAAGCTTGAGAAGTTCGTAGCTCGGAGCGGTTAATTCGTTGTTGATCGCGTTTGTTGGTTTAGTTTGCGTGTCACAAAAATAGCTGTAACTTCAAAAATAATTCGAATTTCCGAAAATCCTTTTAAAGCTTATTCTTAAAGGTCTAAGCTTTGAAAATATGCAAATAAAAAAAAATCGATTTTATCAAATTTCTAGACCAGAATAACCCCTTAAAAGAGTCATGGCGTTATGACATAAGAAGGGATGGAAAGAAAGTTAATTTAATAGTATTTGAAAAAATAAAAATCTGTAAATTTGGCAAATGAAAAGTCGAAAAACATTGACAACATTTTTATGACAGAGAGCAGCAAATTTTTAACAATATATTCTTAAAAATATACGAACGCAAACCGGTGAAGACTTTCCGGTACACTTGGTACATATTTGAAACTAGAGTCCATTTCAGTTTATGCCTCCACTAATTGCTGTTATTTAGTATATAGTGAAGATGTAGAATCTTAGTAAAATTTCCTAAATCCTCACGTTCGACATTTTCATGCATTATTTCGCGTAATTTAGTTTATTTAAGCCAATATTTCTGAATCCAGTGATGTGTTTTTTCCACTTTCCCATTTACAGGTTTAACCGAAGTAAATTTGCAGCACAGCTCGTTCTTGAAAACAAATGATTAATTTTAGGAGACTTGCATTTAGCAAGTAATTTAAAAATTAAAACATGGAGAAAAGTGATCAAATTGACTCAATCTCAGTTTAACGAAGCATTTGCCCGTGTTGATCAGTCAATTTTCAAACTCGCAGGATCTATATTAAGTTGGCTTAGTGCTTTCTTCCACAACTATTCGCAATGTGTTAAATTCTAAGGAATTTTCTCTAAAGAAACGCGTGTCGATTCAGGAGCCATTTTGGCTGTCTTTTTTTTAAAATTATTTATCTCAGACTTGTCGGAGGCTTTATCACCCATTTACTCTACGCAGACGGTCTCAAAAATTGTTTTTCATACTCTCAAATAGCCATCAGATACCAACTTAATTCAATTAAATCCAAATTTAGCATTGGTTCAGCGTGAATAACCTACTTCTCAATATCGATAAATGTTAAGTGATTAGTTTCTCTCAAAAAAGTTCCCTCGTACATTATACGTGCCTCCTAAGTAACACTGCACTTACAAGAGCTGACAATATTTTAGTACTCGGTGCTATCTTAGATGAAAAGCTCTATTTCAACTGACTTTATCAAAAAGTGATTTTTCAGACAAATAAATGATTTGGCTTCTTTTTGTCTTCAAAATATTTCAGAAACTTTGGGCTTGGAAAACCTCTTTACACTGCCTTCGTTCGCTCTCTTCTTGAGTATGATTACATTATCTGGAATATGGTTTGTGAAATTTTGTGTTGAACCTGTTAAAAATCAGTTCTTACTGTTCGCTCCAAGAGATTTTTGCCATTCTTGTGATTTAAGTGATTCACTGCCATCTTAACTTGTCAGCATTTGCAACCAGAAGATTAATGATATCTGTTTGCTTAAATTATTTCATTAGAAACACTATTAATTTAGTATAAATAAAGGATAGATTTGTTCTTAATCAGCCTAAGAGAATCACTAGATTCTAACGATTGCGTATTCTTGTCGTTTTCCTAATACCAGTACTAATTGAAAACCGAATTAATTTTATAGCGTCCGAGTAGTTAGTCGTTTTCACTTACATTTTTCGGTTTTTAGATTCATCTAGGCATACCAAGATCATTTAATACTGCTGTTTTTCTCTTTCTCTATTGTATACTGAATGAAACTGGCAACCGTAGGCTTCATGTGTGGTCATCATCAGCTTACCATACCATGTTTAATTGTAGCACAATCTTTTTTGCATGTCAACCATAGTTTGAAGTATGAAACGCAAAAAAAAACATAAAAAAAAATTAACAAAGATTAATGCTTGTGAAAGTCAAAGCCAGCATATGATTACATATCTCAGCATATATGTTTAGCAAAGAGAAGAATTTTTGGCGGATAAATATTTACATATATCTTGCTTCTTATCTACCGCGTTTATAGATGATATGGTAATCAGCCGATTTTAGCTCAAGTGCTTTGCAGTGGAGCTTGTAGGATCCCAAACCGTATTACCACTCTTAGCAGCACAGCTTATCCTTCCACTCTTGAAAGTTACGTACACCAACAATGTTAACTCACTCCGAACCGAGCACAACGTACATTTTACTAAAAGACTGATTGCTCCACTTAAATATTTGCACATTAATGTATGTATGTGTGTTTACAAGCGTCTGTCGGGATTTCGAAGGAATGATGAGTTGATTCGTAAGAAACGACTAAATTAAACTGCATACGAAGACCCATGTTATTTATTTCGTTTCCAACACCCTTCGGCGCTCATATAACATTCCAAGAAAATTTCATTAACAAGTCTTATCTGAAACATTTAAGGCCACAGAAAAAATTAAACTAGCCCAATGAGCTTAACGTAATTGGTTCCTCCATCTCATATCTTCATCGTTCCGTTAATTGAGCAGGTTTTATGACACGCGTAGAATCGAAAATTATGACTTGTGAGACATGTCGTAAAAGCTATAATCAAGCCAAAACTCATAGATGATATCTTTCCAGGAACAGTCGATGTATCCTTAAGAACTTTATGATAAGTATGTGTAAGTATACTTGGCCTCACTTTATTTATTTATAGTGTGCAGTCAATTATTTCGGATACAATGGCACATGGATGCCTGATAAAACTCATTATTCTCGCAAGAGGAATTATAACGATATGTGGATGATGTCCGTGCTTCGATGTAACTTTCTAGGCAGTACGCAGAATAACAGCAACATAGTAGTACAGGGTAGAACGAAAACTGGCAGGCTCCTTTCAGAGAATTTCTCGCACAAGTGCGTGGGTGATGAATAACATACAGCTAACTGACTATACTAGAATAAAGAAATAAAGCAAGATTTTGTCACTTTATTTTGAATTAAAGCATTAAAGTGCGACATCGGCAGGGAGCACACATCAAATGTTTTTGTGCTATGTAGTAAGTAGATTAAAACGAACTACCTTTTCTGCCACCCTACATTGAACTCTTCAGCATCACCAAAAGTATTTGCTTCCATGTGCTTTCAGTTCGGTTGTGAATGGTTAGGGCCAGGTGGAATTAATGATGTAGGTCGATATTGATTAGCACTTACATTACGCAGAAAGCCTATTGCATCCTTGCTCGTTATTGTATGGGATTAATAACCGCTATTCAATGAACTACGAGAACTGCCACTGAATACTGACGATGTCTCAGACAATCTTTTTGTTCATTTTCCCGCCCCGAACTTTGTGCCGAGTCTCGACATTCCGGGATGAAATAGAATGCGAGCACGTCTCGAGAAAATTGCCTTAAAGCACTCTTTAAAGCTTCTTACTTTCTCAGTTCCGCACAGAATGATACAGCTACAAAAGGCTAATGCAAACTGGGTGGCTGAGCAGATGCGATGAGCAGTCATTCTCACTGTAGCAACAGAAGAACAAAGCGACTCTGCAAGCAAGCAATTTGAGGACTTCTGTGAATCCTTCTAGTAAATTAGAAGGAAAAGCAAGATGACTTGTCTTCTACGATGTCTCGCGAGATACGTATATGTGTCGTATTTCGTTTGCTAGATTTATGCCTGGATGTGCCGCTGCACTAGGGAGTACAGGTGCTTGGCATCTTGTCTTATAAATTGGACAAAGTATTTCAGAGTGTTTTTTTTTTGTTGAAATCCCAGACATAAAGGCAAATGAAAATAGGACAAAGACTTTGGAGGTTGGAATGACTTTATTTGTGCTTTCAACCATTCCCCGAGCGAAATAAAATACTATCTGACAAGTAACCTGAACAATTACGAGATAGCTGTATGTTTGATTTCCAATGGAATTATTTTGATCCAAAGAAATAATTGAATCTCAGCCCATAAAATATCCTGAAACCTATGAAATCTCCTGTGGCAATTTTCTTATCTACTGTCGTCACAAAGGGTTAGATTCGATCGCTCAACACTGGTAATATTTTGATTTCACTTGTCCATAATCGCAAATTTACTTCGGGCGAAGAATTTATTTATTATGTATTTATCTATTTATTGTCTAATAGATACAGATCCAATTAAAGACTAGACAAGGAGCAAACTTATATATGTAAAAAAAAAGTAAAAGAAAAGAGACTATACATTAAAATTAGGCAAAATATAAAAAGGTGGTGAAATCTAATCAAAATTCAACACAGATAACAAATCAAAAATTCAAATAATTAGTTCATTTCATAAGATAAAACACATTATCTTAACTTATTTTTAGAAGTGCGAAACGAAGGTGGAAGAAGACCAATATTCAAACAATTATGCTGCCTAGGAAAGCGTAAAAGTTGAGGGTAAAAATATACATTAATGCGAGGAAAACGTACATTGAGGGTTAATGATGACCTGTTAAGACGTACTGGGTCACGAACAGAAAACTGCGCTCTGTTGATATATGTCATAGAACCAGTAATCATTTTGAAATGGAGATATTCATCGAAATACACTCTGCGTGAAAGGAGGGTAGAAATCTGAAGGATGGCAAGACGCATGCTATACTCATAATGGGCCTTTTTACACTTGTATTCTTGATGCACTCCTGAAACTGGTTTTACAACAATCAACATTTCCACACTTGTAT
The DNA here is from genome assembly GCA_963978885.1 of Nemotelus pantherinus. Classification (NCBI taxonomy): domain Eukaryota; kingdom Metazoa; phylum Arthropoda; class Insecta; order Diptera; family Stratiomyidae; genus Nemotelus; species Nemotelus pantherinus. The sequence goes on from OZ022265.1 coordinate 125,921,167, forward strand.
TCTTCAGCAACGGAATCGTTCATGTACCGATTATGCATATGAATGTGTGCGTGTTGTTGTTTTCTTATTTCGACTTGAGTGTTTCATGAAAAATTCCTGACCCGTGAACTATGTTTATAGTTGTGTTAGTGATTTGCATCAGTTTCAATCAGTTTCAAAAGTGTTGAAAAATTATCTCCAAGTGCATCACTTTTTGTAGAGATTTCCCCTCGATTCTTCTGCCTCTTGCCCAGAAAACCGGTTATAGGACTACATCAAGAATACAAGTCTAAAAAGGCCCAATAGGGAATACGGAACTTGAGCGAGTAAATTAACGTTGTACCGACTCAACAGCATCAATTAAGAAACGGTAATGAGGACACCAAATTTGACAACAATATTCGAGGGCACTATGCACGAAGGAGATGTACAGACGTACACATGAGGAAGTATTAGTAAAAGGTCTGGACGCTCTTAAAATGAAGCCACACAAGCGCGAGGCCTTGGCTGTGACACACAAAATGTGAACATCAAATTTTAATTTAGTGTCAAACACAACACCAAGGTCCATGAAACTATCAACTGGATTGAGGAAGGAGCCAAGGATAGAATAGGAAAACGTGATGTGGTATAATTTACATGTGAAGGACATCTGAACACATTTAGCAACATTAAGGGTAATACAATTGGCAGAGCACTAGCTACACAGAGCAGACAGGTCATCCTGCAGCTGGGAGCAGTCATCGACTGACTCAATAAATCTAAAAAATTTCAGATCGTCAGCGCATAAGAGACATGGGGAGTTGAAGAGGGGAGGAAGATCATTTATAAAGAGGAGGAAAAGGTGAGGAACAAAAATCGAGCCATGCGGAACACCACAAGTAGGACAAAAGGGGGAAGAAGAACAAGAGTGAAACTTTACAAAACAAGCACGATAACGAAGGTATGAGGAAAACCAGCAACGCAGCTGACCCGAAATATTGAAACCATCAAGCTTTGAGAAGAGGATTTCGTGGTTCACGGAGTCAAAAGCCTTTCCAAAGTCTGTATATACTACATCCACTTGCTTTTGCTAATCGATGGCGGAGGCAACAGTATTGGTGAACGAAAGTAAGTTGGAAACTGTTGACCTACCCTTGACGAAACTATGTTGCTAAGAAGCGAGAAGAGGCTCAATTAATAATCGACTAATAACTTTAATTTCAATTACAGGTAAATGTTGGATTACGGGATTAAAAGAAAATTGAAAATAAATTACGGATATACATATAAAATGACAATTCCAAATACTTTTCATAGCTTGCTTCGTAACATAATTCCTTATGCAAATTACTCACCAGTTCGCCTCATAATTTTTTACCAACTTCCGTGCTTATTTTCAATCTGCAGCTTAAGAAAACACAAATTACGGATATGAAATGTAATTACACGCAAAATCTCATGAATTCAAACAATCTTATTCAATTTTATCCTTTCACGACGACATTCAACCAGCCAGCGCCTGCGATCCTATCTTCTTCAATTACGCTAATTAATTGTTTGAAAATCATATCTTGTTTGTCATTTAAAAATGCCACGCACTTAAAACACCTCGCCGGAGAGTTTTACGATTCGAAAGACAACAAAAAGCAATTCAAATCTGTTTCATATTTCATATCCCCTATATACCACGTCTACAAATATGGACCTACTTGTACTATTATACTTACGCAGTGGGGTGTAGCGTCAAAGTTAAGACCTACTTTACATGTCATCGACTCAAGTACGAGTAGACAACAGACAGTCGAAGTCGAGTCTGATGTGCTGGTGGAAAGACAGCATTTAATAAGGCTGTCGTACATAATAAAACACGGGCTCGAACACATAAAAGCTCTACGAAACACAATCGTGATGGCAGGCAAACAGCACAATAAAAGGAACAAATCTTTTGCTGAAGTGTACAAGATAATGTTCCATTAAATGAACAGGTGACACAAATTCTTCTGGTACATACCATACTCATATCTTCGACGGGCTACATGCCCATATACAAATGTGTGTAGACACGCTGATTCGATGCTCCCGCACTTCCGGATATCCTATTTAAGGATTTAGAGGAAATCAAGGTATAGTGGCCTATTTTTTACTTTCGCATTCAAGTTAATTTGGTTTTTGGATTGTTCAGGTGATAGGTTCGATGTCGAAATAAAGAAGTAAGCCTTTGTATATGGATGTACAATTTTTTGTTTCTATGTGGTTTAGTTGCCGAGCTATGGGATTCTGAATAATTCAGTACCGGGAGTTTGATTATGATAGACAGTGAGTGTGAAAGCATAATATTTGTAGTAAAACTATTATCTACCACCTCCTGCCGATTGTCTAACTGCTTTCCAATCCTCGGAGCCCTCCAATCCTCCGTACGAATATCCGAGTTGAAAAGCCGAACTATTTTGAGTGGAAACAAGAAATCCAAGTCCTACATCTTAGCGCGCTGGGAATCTCATCCTTGCGCATCACCTTAATCTTGGCATCTGGCCAGAGTTTCCCTAGCTCGGATATTGCTTGCTTATAGAAATCGGCTGATCAGGGGTCTCCACACGCAACCAGCCTGATTCTTTTGTGCCAGCCCGCATCGTTCACCGTAAGTGGTGGACTCGAGCTGGCCTTCTGTAGCCTGCAGCAGACTCCAAATAAAGCCTGCCTTATCTTAAGCCAGTTTTCGGAGGAGATGGATCCATCTCCCTTGCCAGCATCAAACCAGACCCTCTGTGGCCATTTGACTAAATGACCGAGTTATCCTTGAAGAAGCCGTTACTGTTTTCTGCTTTTTTCAGTCTTTTCTGCCCTGATTCATCTGCTCAGCCGACCTTTATCGTTTCTGAGCTGAAGCTCCAGGGTATAAAGAGAGCAGATTAGGATGCTCCCCAATTTTTAATTTTGCAAATTGAAGGGACTTTTTGTCCTTGTCGGATATAGTGTCAGGGGGTCATTCTCAAACTTCCTCAGAACTTTGAAAGCTGCCCTTCTAGTTCCATAAGCCCGAGATTTTTTGGTGGAGGAGCGTTGCGTACTTGAAGAGGAGGCGGCACCGGTGGTGGCCCTTATTGATGGACGGGCTGGCTCATTTACCCTAACCTTCCCATCACACTAGCCACAAGCAGACTTTCTGGCTTTCGCAGGGCCAGGCTTGATGACCTCAACCCCGGAACCGCCTGAAACAGGAGTTGAGGAAAACTTTAAAGACAGTGGAGCTGACCCACTCGTCATGTCACCACAGCTTTGCTTAGCCGTTATGCCAGTAGTCAGTGGAGCTGACTCAATCGCCATGCTCCACGAACCCCTACAGTTTAACCTCAGTCCGCAGAGCTGGCTTATTTACCATGTCTCCACTTCCTGAGGCTTTAGCTGCAACCGATGGCGCAGCTATCTTAGCCCCCTCCCCTCTACATTAGAGGGTGAGTTTAATTGATTGCCAGGCTTATGCCTGACGATTTTGTGTTTGATATTTTTCTTCATGCGATATGGGTCTCCACTCAGAGTCGCTATCTCAAGTCCTAATGTATAGTCACCTTAATGATCCCACGGTTATATATGCAAAGCAAGGAGGCCATGCGATGGTTGTCACAAGCCCTTATGGGGACAAGTAGTTAGAGCCGGATCGGTGTTAATCAGGAGTCCACCTCAACTGAACCTGCACCACCAACTTAATGGCGACAAGACTAAGAGCGTACTCTGAGGCCTGCCAGAGTTTTAACGGAACAGAGATGATCGTATTAACCCGAAGCCGTTCACGAAGCGAATTTCACTCCGTTGCTACCGCACCTGGAGACGACTAGGTCCGGAAAGCTACGACCACCAGTGCAACAAACGAATCGTAAGTCAAGAGAGGTCCAAGGACGAAAGCGGTCGTAAAGAGAGTCTAGATCAATTAGCATTACCCAGGTTGCACCGCGAGGAGGCAATCTAGTTACATCCCCACTGGAGATTGTAATCTATTGCAAATTATACGTTTGAACCGATATTTGATAGAAAATTACCAGAACCGAACAAAGTTGATACAAGGTAATACCTATACATGATAGCGCAAGGCCTCATGGTGCAAAACCAGTTAATAGGTACCTAAAAAGGGTGATATGGGAAAGTTTTTATCCACCCGTTTTTCTTCCCAACCATTGTTCTACTTGTTTTGATCCAGTCAAAAAACTAGTTGTTTTTGAAATGATAAAAACAGAGAGAGAGAGTGAGTGAGTGGAATGTTAATGCAAATAATTGGGTCTTACGATTTCGTTAAAGCATTTCAACATTTTCGATTGATACCATATTAATATTCAAGGATGTTATTGTAACCACAAAACGAATTAATTTCTTTAACTATATCGGCTATTTGGCCAACCGCTGCACTCACTGTGAACTTTGGCAACTATTTCAGCAATCATATTGCTGGGACAGTTAATATTTCAGAGGACCGACTTTTTCAACGTTCAATAAAAACATAAATAATTCTGATATTTTTCAAGTATGATCGTGCCTTGCATGGCTTCATGTGCAATATTGTGGATAATTGATATGTTTTTGTATCAATCTGAGTGTTTATTAAGCTTTTCATTATAAAAACAAAAACATTTTTTATCGCAACGTCTATGTCACGCTAAAATTTAACAGAATCAGAAGTTTTGAGAGACTCGGTTGTCCTTGGAAGAGTTTTTTCGAAGCTCAGGAAGAATCAAAGCTGAATTCAAAACTTAACGACCAAACGATCAGACATAACGGCATATATCCACCAAAGCGAGGGCTAGAAACTTCAGTAGAATTTTTCTGATGGGAAAAAAGTATACCAATGAGTTACTACTTAGTATGTTTGGCAGGTTCGTAGCGCCCAGTTGGATAGCATCGTAGGACTTCTTGGTTGCTACATGGCCCCACAGTTTCCATAAAACCTCCCCTTTCTGAGCATCTCGAGTTCAGGTCGTCACTGATAAGAGAAGTTTTGTATTAAGATATAATTAACTTGAGTCGAAAAATTTCAATATTATTTGCAAAGAATATACGAAATTATTATGTGAGAAAAAATCTTCGCAAAGAATTTACCTCCTTCTAACAAGCAATGCACAATGGATAATAAATAGCCAATATGTGGAACAGGACTCCTTTAATTATTTATAAAGAGAATAGAGAAAAATATTTAAGTTAAGCTAAACTACACCATTGCACGAAAATCAAAATAATTAAACATGGGTGCTAATGAGGAGACCCAATGACATCAAGATCTCTGGCCATCCAATCAAGCAAGTAGTAACTTGTGGCTGACAACATATCCACATTGTTATTTAAAATAAAAATAACAAAAAAAAATAATTTCATTCAAAAAGAAAAATTGACTTCACTTTCCTCTACACCGAATCTCACAATTCAACCGTTTCGCAGCCGTTACCAGCGAAGCTATACAAGAGATCTGAACTGGCTGATACAGCTTACATCTATTTGTTCTTTTGCCTTAATCCGATTTTGATTTTATTTGTTCTTCGTATGGATACGTACGCTACAACAATGAATATGTTTGCACTGCTCGTGTCTTCCATCCATTCAAGCATCGGAGGAAGTAATGATCACTTATAATACGTACATTCAAACATACGGTACAAAGAGGGGAGACGGATTTGGTTCGGCGTGATAGGAAAAGGACTCCGAGTGAAAGCTGACGAAAAATAGCAGCACACCTACGTATGTATCTATGATAAAAACGGTAAACGGTAGGAATTTAGACAAGCAGAGCTTATGATGTTTGCAGGTTCACTGGCAACGAAGACTGACATTCAGTCCCGGGAAATTGATGATGGATTAGGGAAGTGCCAACAATAAGATGTTTCAACTATACTGGGGGAGAGATGCCTAAGCTGCTACTCGTTCACTCGTTCATCTCAAACTTATACGGATATCACTGATAGGATGGAAATGAAGTGTTGACAATTATGATGGGAGTATATTTCTACTAGATAAACTTAGGAAAGTTTTTCAAAATGAAGATAAAATTATTTTAACAGGAAGCTAAAGGTCAAACTCCTTACAGGTATAAGGACAGGTGTAATCTCCGTGGAGCAACTGAGGTTAAATAAGGACTTGAAGTTGTACATGTCTCGGAAGATGGGAAGAGATGTCAACGTTTCTTGCAAGAAACTAACAAAGGATTCGGACAGCAGCCGTATTGTGGGATCATTCTTGCTTACGCTTCCGATGGAACTTAGCGCGATTGGGCGCCATGATTTCTGGCCTTCGGGAGTTTTGGTTAAGGAATTTGAGCCCCGTCAGCGAGGAAATTTTCGCAAAACTCCGGCCCGGGTCCAGCCAGTGTAATCAGTTCCTGTCTGCCTAAAAATCAACGTTTTAAACTCTATTACCAGAACGTTCGTGGACTTAGAACCAAATTGGTACAAATCAGGCTAGCCTCTATAATTGCTTCTGATGATTTCGTCTGTTTGACTGAAACTTGGCTTTCAACGGATCTCTTTAGTGATGAGTTCTTTCCCCTGCATAATGTTTTCAGACATGATCGCAATCGTGATTTAACGAATAAAGCAGACGGTGGTGGAGTCTTAATTGCCGTTCGTAAATCTCTGTCTAGTTCACTTTGTGCTAGCTTCGTGGTGTCTCATCCTGTTGAGTGCGTTGCTGTCCGTATTTCCCTATCAAATAATGTTTGTTTATTACTTGTATCGGTATATGTGCCTTGTAGTGCATCTCTCTCCACGTATGAATGTTTTTATAGTGAGCTGTCTGATTTTATTATGTCTTACTATCCTCATTCTCCTATTGTTGTTTGTGGTGACTTCAATTTGCCTTCTATTCAATGGAACCTCTCGTCTTTAATCATCACCTCTACCAATGCACTTTCAATTTCCCTCTCATCATTTCTTTCGTTTTGTTCCTTATCCCAATTTAATTACATTCCTAATAATAATAATCGTTTGTTGGACCTTATTTTTTCTAATCTACCTTCTTCTAATCTATCTATTTCCGCATCATCCTTTCCTTACGTTGATCCTGACCCTCATCATCCCCCCCTTTCCATTGATTTTTGTTTACCGAATAGTCCACGCACCAAAAGCATAGTTCTTTCAACTTTTTTAGGGCAGATTATGAACTTATTGCTGCTGAACTCCTCCCTATCAATTGGTTTTCATTTTTTCGTGGGCTTGATATAAATGAAGCTGTTTCTTCCTTTTACTCTCTCCTTAATTCCATTGTTTCTCGATTTACTCCTGTGTCTCATTCTCGTCGTGGTGCTTGTCCTCCTTGGTTTTCTGTCACAGTATCCAAAGCTTTGCGCGAGAAAGATAAGGCCCGTAATGAATTTCTTCGCAGTTCATCTGTCGAGGTGTTTCAGCGTTATCGGTCTCTGCGAGCAGTGGCTAAAAGGACTGTTGAAGAAGCGAAACGTGGTTATTTCGCCCATATTGAAGCGAGTCTTTCCTCAGATAACTCGAAACCATTTTGGTCGTATGTCCGTTCCCTTAAAACTAGCAACCGGTTTCCTGACACTTTTTTCTTGAGGAAACTACGGCTTCTATCCCTCACGAAACTTGTGACTTATTTGCTAAGTTCTTTGCTTCTTCGTTTTCCTCTCCTAATTTTGCTTCAGGGAGTTCTGCTGCGGCTGTGTTTTCTCAGGATAATTTTGCGATGACCAATCCTCTGGAGGCTGAAATTCTAATATCCTCGTTGGATCACTCAGCAAGCAGCGGCCTGGATGGCATTCCTAATGTGTTTGTTAAGTCTCTTGCATCTTCCTTATGTGTACCTTTGTCTATATTATTTAATTTGAGTTTGTCTGTTAGTGTTTTTCCTTGTACCTGGAAGGCTGCCAATGTTTTTCCGATTTTAAAATCGGGAGACATTGGCAATGTGGCCAACTACCGTCCTATATCCCTCCTGTCCTGCTTTCCGAAGTTGCTTGAGCGGATTGTTCATGACAGAATTCATGGTGCTGTTAGTCATTTATTTTCTGTAGAGCAACATGGTTTCATCAAGGAACGTTCAACGACCACGAACTTAGTGGAATTCACTAGCTTCGTCGCCTGTACTTTGGACAATGGTCTTCAAGCTGATGTGATTTACACTGACTTCGCGAAAGCATTTGACAGGGTAAATCACACAGTGCTTTTAGATAAGATCTGTCATTTTGGTGTTCCCAGTTCCCTTACATCTTGGCTTTCTTCCTACATCCATGATCGCGTCTGCCGTGTTGTGTTTAATGGTTGTTCTTCCTCCCCTTTCTTTCCTACTTCTGGTGTTCCCCAAGGATCCATCCTTGGTCCCCTCCTTTTCACATTGTTTATCAATGATCTTCCTTGTAACTTTCAGTCTGACTCTCTGTTGTATGCTGATGATCTTAAAATTTTCCGTGCTGTCGCTTCACAAAATGATTGTTGTAAGCTACAGTCGGATCTCTTTGTTTTAAGTGATTGGTGCTCTGCGAACTTCCTTGATCTTAATGTTTCCAAGTGTTTTGTGATGTCTTTTTCCAATAAGCCTAATCCCATTTCCTTTGAATATTTTTTGTGTGATAGTCTTTTGAGGCATGTAGATCAACATAAAGATCTCGGCATCATCTTTGATCCGAAGTTAAAATTTGATCTGCATGTTTCTTTTGTGGTTGCTAAGTCGTCAAAAGTAGCTGGTTTTGTTCTGCGCTGCTCTCGCTTTGCAACCAATATCAACACTTGTGTTCGCCTTTTTATTTCTCTTGTTCGTAGCATTGTTGAATATTGCTCCCAAGCAGTGGCGGCTCGTGATGCTTTCGAATGGGTCGGCAATTAATAAAAGAAGAATACGTTACCACAAAAATATGCATAAAATAGCATACTCAGCAATAATTTCTCGAATTTAGCAAACCAACAACAAAGTCTCAACACAAATAAGACATATTTCAAATATTGGTACATTGACGGTATTTACCTTTTCACAAAACTATAAGCCTAAGCTGAAAGTTTTATTTTTTTATTTTACCAAGCAAAATTCTTGGATACATGAATCACAAACTCACACTATAAAAGTGCATATCTATTAAATCGACGAGGCGTGAAATCGTAAATTGTTAATTTTTATTTATTTTTTTAATAAGTACTTTTCCTATTAAAGTCAATATAAGATTGAAATTTTAATAAATTTAAGTGTGAAAAAATATATATTTATAACAAACATATATAAGTCAGAACGAACAAATTTCTTCTAGAACAACTAAAAATTGCAAATAATTAAAATAAAAATTATCTACATACATGCAGCTATATTACGCGAAAACATTTTAACAGCATACTAAAGCACTGCAAATTTGCTGAGAGAAATATATGTAAATGATCTCAGGCACGGCAGCCGACCCACAAATTATCCTATGCATCGGCCCAAAGAAAACTCTACTTAGCCAACACATGAAAATATACGGTTCAGTGTTTCCGAGTGGAAAAAAATGCGAACCGAACAATGATATGAAATAAAATTATCATATTTCATAGTTCAATTCGGTCCGCCGTGTTCATGGTTGCTAACGCTGATGTACACCACAAAGTCTCAAGCATCGATCGCGACGGCAGCGAATATGATTTGAGTACGGCTTGCCGACCCACAATAGGGCTTGCAGTGTATATAACCATGAGTGGCAAGGTTGTCCACCGGCTGCCAGCAAATTTGGATTTTGCAAGGCAATTTGGATTTCATCTCATCGGCTTCCCGACCCGGAATAAATAAGAAGCCTAAATGTATGTTATCAAAGAGAATTGGTTAGAATTCAATATAACAACAGAGTAGATGAACAGGCGCAATGTGTAATAATGAACAAATATTTGAAAAGTAATAAAAATAAAACACAATTAAGATTTTTTTTATAAAATAATAATATAAAAGGAATATTTTATAAAATTAACGATTTCACTCTGCATGCACTGGACAGGAGTTTTGGGTCGGCACTGCCGACCTTGCCGTCCCTGACGAGCCACCACTGCTCCCAAGTGTGGTCTCCTCGTTTCGTGTACCTGTCTAATGCTGTTGAATCCGTTCAGCGTAAGTTAACTCGCTGCCTTTTGTTCAAGTTTAATGTTGCTTATCGTCCTTATGATGACCGTCTGCTTTTCTTAAATCTCCATTTGCTGAGTACCCGTAGAGTATTCCTTGATGAATGTCTTCTTTATAAGCTTTATCATGGCTTACTCTCTTCCAACATTCGCGTGTGTCATTTTTTACGTGTGTCTGATCGCCCGGTTAGAACTCAGTCGCTTTTCCTTACTCCTTTTGCGCGTACTCTTGTGTATTTTTACTCACCTATACCTATGATACTTAGGAGCCATGATGAGCATTAGTTTGGTTCTTTGTCCATGTCTTTTCTTTCTTTTAAAAAACATGTTATTGATACGATAACGTAGTCTCTTAGTTATTTTTTATTATGCATTCTTCTCTTTACTTTTTCTTCAATTTTTGTTTTTATTATTTTATTATTTTTATTCCTGTTTTGCTTTATATTAATGATTTTTTTGATTATTTTTTGTACCTCGTTTCATAATGTGATTTTTCTGTTAAATGAGATTTGAATAATAATAAATAAACCTGCAAAAACCTTCAAGAACACACGCTAAAAAGTCTTTGTTCTACCCTTAATGTATTAGTCCCAAAGTTAGTCCAAAAGTTAGTCCCAAAACATCAATTTTCCACATTTTGCAGTGACTGAATACTAGCCACACTATCATTAAGAGCATTCTGCCGAAAGATCTTGGACAATTTGCATACAAGGTATAATAGGCTCAAGAATTGAAGTATAGTATACCAAACACCCGCTTCGATGCCGCTTCTCTGAGATGGCTCAGCTCGAAGATACATTCGAAGTGACAGCAGTACTAACTGACCAGGGAACATTCTGGAAAATATTGTTAAGGCAAAAACAGGTTAGCCCCCATATTCTCGATGAGCCTAGTAGCTTTAAGATAGCCAACGACCATTCTCTGGCCATAGATCTCTCATTAAATTTCCAGCAAAGTGCACGGACCACCGTTCTGGATGAACTCGGATCCCATTATAAGCTAGAACTATCTACATTCACGATCCTCTGAAATCCAACATTAAAACTAGATATTAGACATGCTTCCCATAACGCATAAGCGAACGAAACTTTCCATCCGACTCTTGAATTTGCTAGCTGTATCAATAGATCGATAAAAACCCTACGAGCAAAAAAAGCCCAGATATAAGAAGAGCTCACCACTAATACTCTAAAAGAGGGTTATGACCTCTGCGGGCTCCAAAGTTGTGGTGTCCAAGCTTAAAAAGCAAAGTGAATCGGCTGACTTAATCAATTAAAGCAACATTAGGCTCTGCAACATAATTTGCAATTTGTTTGCCGACAGCCGTTTTACTATCTGCTATAGTGCCATGAATCGTGCATTGTTTTTATGATGAGTCTATCAACGTTAATATTTTGCTTCTCTGTATGCTTGGAAACTTAATTTAGTTTTCAGCTACATATATCATTTTTGGGCTTAATGTATTTTGCAGCTAATATATTTATATTAAAAACTTTTCTTAACATTATTATATTGACCTAGCAATGACATTATATTGCTAGCACATAGCATTCTAAAAATTTTATTTATTGACATGCGTGTGGTGAATATTGACCTGTTAAAATTATGTATTAGTGACAATGCTCTTACTATAAGATGTTAATATATTTATTTCAGTCATTTCTCAGCGTGCAGGAATCAAAATATACTTTTTTAATTATTTTCAAATGCAAACATTCATAAATAATTATTTTTCATCATTTTAATTAATGGCTATCGAAAAATTAAAAAAACCATAAAAATATTCACGAAAGTGATATGACGTTGTTATCGAAATAATCAGATTGGCTTGTAATAATTAAATACGAACATGAAAAGCAAAGAATCATAATGAATAAGTAGATGTTGAATCGATGCATGTATTTATTACTGCATCAAACGGGTGAAAGAGTTGCCCGGACTGTGCGGTCAGCAAACCGATAATTTTATTGAAAATTGTCTGTAATTTCATTGTGGACTGGTGTCATCATCATCACATCCGATTGCATTGTTAATATTTTAATGTAAATATTTGGCATGCAAGCGAACTGTGGTGAGTTGAAAAAATATTTTCGTATGCTGTATTTGATGATATAGTTGTTAAATCAGATTGTGGTTTTTATTGCAATAAATAAATGTGAACTTGTTATTTTATTTACTGTTCGTTCAATTAAATTTTGGAAAATAGTTGATGAATGATATATATGTGTTTTTTAATTAGTTTTGGTTCCTACAGCAAATTTGGAGTTTTTATTGGCAAAGATATCTATTGAATTTCGTATACAGGGATGCTTCATTGTGAACGTAACATCCAATAGAAAAAAATAAATATTTACTTAGTCGAAAATCTATTTCACATATGATATAGGACACCTTACCACGCAAATAATTCTATTGTTCATGCGAGTTCACACACGACTGACAGCACTACTCCATCAAAAACCACTGATTTGACAAAGCTAATGGATTTTCAATTTACCACTTTGCAGATTTATCGAATGACAGAAGTCGGTTAATGGATGGAATTATCAAATGAGCAACAAAGCAATGAATTTCATCAATGGTGATCTATTGATGTCAAGTCAGGTGCGGCAAACAATTTTTCATCTACGATGATTGTTAGATTTCTCTACCAACCGCAATATATTCGAAGTTTATTCTATTAGCAGGTGATGCGTGACAGTTGAAGGCCTTTGGATAAATATTATTCTGATTGACAAACGATTGTGATTGTTATAACGAAACCGGTAGTTTTTTCAATACAACATTGAACTCAGATTTTCTTTTGTTGTAGCTATTAATTCTTTATTTTTTAAATTTAAATTTATTAGGAAAATCCGTACCTTATGAGTTTATTTTCTACAAGCTTTTGAGTAACCCTTCGGCCATCATGGACTGGGCCATGTAGCGGTTTCTTTTTAAGTCACATGTTATTTTGACACTAAAGCACTTACGTTTTCTTCATTTCTATGGAAAAAAAACTATGTGCGCAATGATATGAACATCATATCTTACTGCTTTGCAGTATGCTAGTCATGTATACTGTGGCGCCCGGTGCCGAAAATGTAAGATTACCTGTCGGGTAATATGACGCCTTATAGCACATCGTGAGAAAGTCCGTTACAATTCACACAGTTGCTAACGCTGATTTAGCAAACCTGCAATTACCTGAGCATGACTTCGTCTCATCCCATTAGATAATCAAGGCAGTCTACATTTGGCACTTCTACTAGATAGTTGGTTGGTAAGCCAATCATTTATAATAAAAATACAACTCCGCCTTGATAAAAAGTGTTTAACTATAGTCCGTGGTAGGACTTGTAATATTTATATTTTTTGTTCGTTCGTTCGCTCGGCAACATACGAAACTTGCTTCAACTATCTGACAGATTAACTCGCTTTGTTTCCATTGAAAATTAAAAATATCTTTGTCAGTACGATTATTTAATTCAAAATAAATATAAAGGCACGTCGATAAATATTTGTTTTTAGTCGATCGACTTGTGTTTAGGTGATCAGAAAAGCAATAACACCTGAAAACTTGTTTTTTAAATATATGATGCATATTTTATTGCAATTTAAAATGTTATTTATTTACATATTTTAAAATGCTGCACGGAAAATCATCAAGTTAAGAACAAAAGGGTAAAATTAAAGTTTATTACAAGCAAGGCATGTCTAATCGTAGAATTGCTAAACGTTTAATCCTAGATGCACAACGTGAGTCATAAGGATTCACGCAAGAGATACATTTTGAGTGTCATTGTTATAAAGCACTTTCGATTTTGTTTCATTTTAATAAATAAACCAAATTAAAAGATAATTTTTTCTTTCATTTTTTAGATTAATGTTCAAGTATAAATGCATTTACCAAATGAAAATATCAAATCAGTGTGGCGCAATCAGGTAGAAATCATGTGTGAGTCGTATTGACCTCACGTTATGATGTGAGGAGTATCAAATATGTATCAAGGGTTAAAAAGATCTAGCTCTGTAGATTTCATAAAAATAGGGAAAGACTTCGGCAAAATTTAACGTATAGGAAGGTCACCTAAGCTGTCTAAAAGAGACAAAAGAGAGATCAGAATGATTACCATCGAAAAAAAAGCTTACTGCAAACGAAATCAGAGGACAAATGAACTAAGAAGTAGGTGTACGCAGAGTCGAAACAATAATAAAGTGGAATTTGCAACTCACGTATGAAAAAAAATTTAGGCAAACCTCCGCTTACGAAAAGACATAAATTGGCTAAACTGCGATTTGCCGAAAAGTACCTGTTTTTGAACAAAGAATGGAACAAACTAGTATTTACTGACAAAAAAATAAAGTTTAATTTAGATGGTTTAGACGGTTCACATAAATATTAGCGGGATAAAGATTCTGCTAAAGAAATGCTTTAGTGTCGTAATTTAGCTGGAGGGTCCATTATGATTAGGGCAGCGATAATCGAAGGGGGTGTTACACTTATTTGCTTCGTTTCGACAAAAATGGACTCGGAATACTGTATTAATTTATTAGACTTGTTGCTTATTGACTCCAGAGAGAAGATTGCTGGCGAAGAGTTCAGGAAGATGATGCAGCGATCCATCGCTCGAGAAAAACTAGAGACTTTGTGAGTCAATAAAGAATTTTTGGTCAATCTTATCAGCTAAAGTTTTTCACCATGGGTGCTAATATGCAAATGTAAAGGAGTTAAGGGATTTAATCAACAAGGAGTGAAAGAACATCGATCCTACAACCATATGTACCTTAATAAATTCAATGCCAAGGCGTTTAGAAGAGGTAATAAACAATAACGGCGGTCATGCTTCGTACTAAGCTTACGTAATAAATAGTCACAACAAAAATAAACAATAAACGTATTAAATGCTTTTATAATTATTTCGTTCTAACCTACAGTTTTCACTATTATAAAATATAACAGAAAGGTTTTTAGTTTCTTAATACACTGTCATTGAAAGCACAACTACGTAAAGTAAAAAAAAGTTCATTGAAACATTGAAAATGACTCAAAATATATTATTTACTACTAAAAGCGTTCGTGCCCTCATAATTATTTCGTGGAGTGTATCAGCTCTTTTGAGCTTACGCGTGTGGCAGCAAAACAGTGCTATACCTCCGCCGTCCAAAATTTCCACGTTTCTAAATATATAAAATATATAAAATGAGTACTGTGTAGCTGAATCAGCGCAATTCAAATTCGAATCAAACCAAGGTCCAGTCGCGCAACAATATACGTTTTGTGACGAAATTTCGTAGTGCTAGTGCACAAAAAATACGGTAGACGTGCTTGTAGAGCGTGAATCTACCCGAGAATATTTGTAGAGTACAGACATCTGGAGCGGAAAGTGTCCGAGTTAGTCCCAAAACATCAATTTTACACATTTTGCATTGACTGAATACTAAGCCGCACTATCATTAAGAGCATTCTGCAGAAAGATCTTGGATTATTTGCATACAAGGTATAATAGGCTCAAGAATTGAAGTATACAAACACTCGCTTCGATGTCGCTTCTCTGTGATGGCTCAGCTCGAAGATACATTCGAAGTGACAGCAGCACTAACTGACCAGGGAACATTCTGGAAAATTTTGTTATGGCAAAAACAGGTTAACCCCCATATTCTCGATGAGCCTAGTACCTTTGAGATAGTCAACGACCATTCCCTGGCCAGAGATCTCTCATTAAATTTCCAGCATACTGCACGGACCACCGTTCTGGATAAACTTGGATCCCATCATAAGCTAGAACTATCTACATTCACGATCCTCTGAAATCCAACAGTAAAACTAATAGACATGCTTTCCATAACGCATAAGCAAACGAAACTTTCCATCCAACTCTTGAATTTGCTAGCTGTATCAATAAATCGAAAAAAACCCTACGAGCAAAAATAGCCCAGATATAAGAAGAGCTCACGACTAAAACTCTAAAAGAAGGTTATGACCTCTGCGGGCTCCAAAGTTAGTTCCAAAACAAAACGACCTCAGAAAAGAATTAGGCGAACAGGTGTCCAAGCTTAAAAAGCAAAGTGAATCGACTGACTTAATAAATTAGAGCAACATTAGGCTATGCAACATAATTTGCAATTTGTTTGCCGACAACTGTTTTACTATCTGCTATAGTGCTATGAATCGTGCATTGTTTTATGATGAGTCTATCAACGTTAATATTTTGCTTTTCCGTATGTTTGGAAACTTAATTTAGTTTTCAGCTACATTTATCATTTTTGGGCTATCATCAAAATATATTTTGAAGTCGATCAATTTTATACGCGAGCCTTTAATCGCAGCCTGACTTTAACAACTTTAAATTAATCATTATCATTACTATTTACATCGACTCCATTCATCCCATTTCAACTGCATTGGAAAATTTACAAAAGCAATTGTCAGACAGCTTTTCATCCTGATATCGTTTCCATAGTCAGCACACCGTTGCAAAATACATTTTCACATGCGAACTCGATTTTCACGCAATTGGGTAGGACAATAACATGTATTTAGTTACACGGAGATATCCGCAAAATAAATTGCGAGTTCAATGAATACGAAATTGGAGGTATCACAGTACATTCGATCATGAAAACAATTGCAATGACGTTCAGAGTTGGAAAAATTCTGAAACCATCATATTTGTTCATAGTCTCAGCCGCTTTGTCCAATAAAATTTGTTTCCATGTGAGTGATGTGTCGTTAATCACGTTAAGGTCTTCAAAGAAATACACAATATCAGCAAAAGCGAAAATAACAGGACATCGAATATTTAGTTTTTGGTAGATTTGCCAATTATATTTCGCACAATTTACAGTTGGCTATAAACGATTTGACAAAAGTGCAAAAGTTATTTGAAAACTTCGAACAGTTTTCAAATAATTATACCGTTTTGAATATTTAAACATCATCTGCATTCAAAAAAATGATAAGTTTAAGGAAACTCTAAGTTAATATTAGAAACCATATCAGATCCTGACTCGACCCTTGTGGAACACCCGAACAGCAATAAAAAGAATCTAAAAATGAAGGCAGCATAGTGAATTTGATCATTAATGTGAAAAGAAAACCCGAAGATAAGACAGCCTTGAGGAATTACATTTGCCAATTCTCAAGTGAAATAGTACATTCCTATTCAATCCATTTATTTATTTATATGCATTCACGGATAAGAAAATCCATTATACAGAGAAAGATACGACAGTAGTTGTTAAACTAAGCTAAACCTAACTAAAGTAAATAGATCGTTAAAGTTTGAACTACGTAATATAATCTAGATTTGAAATTACAACAACATGAATAATAAAGTATAATAGTACTAGTAGTTATAATTAAAAAAAGAAAAGAAAAAGAAGAAAAGTGACAAAATAATAGTAGAAATAACCAAGTTGAAAAGGGGACGCAAATATATCAACGCTAGCTAGAAATGAGCATTACCACATTTTTTAATTCGAGCAAATTTGTGTTGAAAAGATCTAAATGCTCCCATAATACATTGCCCAAGCATTTCAACCACTCCAACGGAGAGAACTGGCCATGATTGGTTTTATAAGTATGTAACATAAATAAAACGTTAGACCTCGTCATTCTCTGAGGAACTCTAAATGGTAATTCCTGTAAGATGTTGGGAGCATCCAATTTATTGTTTAAAATTGTATAAAAGAATATAGTCTCATGGCAGGTTCTACGAACCTCAAGAGAGCTCATATTAAGCACTGACACGACATAACCGTAATCAAAATCGCAAACGTTTATTCTGAGTTTGAGGCCAATGTACCAAAGGATTTTATTTTGGATTCATTCTAGTGTCCTACAATGAGACTGGTAATAGGGGTTCCATACAATCGAAGAAAATTCCAATTTGCTACGAACTAAAGAAAAGTAAAGTGATTTTAAAGCGAATATATTATGAAAACGCCGGGAGTTACGTATCAAAAAACCTAACATTCTACGTGCTTGAGCAGCTATTTAATTGACATGTTCACTAAACTATAAATTAGAGTCAAATCTCACTCCGAGGTCATAAACGGAAAAATAGGTCTAAAGGGGCGTGCCATTAATGGTATATGTGAATTGGTAATCGATTTTGTTACGTTTAAAAACAAAATAATGGCATTTGTTTATATTCAATTCCAGACTGTTATTCAAACAGTAATCATAAAAACTATTCAGATTGAACTGAAGAACTAGATGAAATGCTTTTCAAAATTTTACAGTCATCAGCAAATAATAGAAATTAAACATTGTTGAATACTAAACTTATACCATTTATAAATAATAAAAATAGGAGCGGACCTAGATGAGAACCTTGGGGGACTCCCGAGGATTGGAAAAATCTGTTTGAGCAATTATTGTCAATTTTCACTACAAGCGATCTACCTCTCACATAGTCACACAGCCAATTGACCAATGGACAATGGAAACCAAAATTCAAAAGTTTCCTAAATAATAGCTCATGATTGATTTTGTCAAACGCTTTGGTAAAATCGTTGTATATCGAGTGCACCTGATGTGAGGACGCAAAAGAGTTGAAAATATAGCTCTGATAAGTAACAAGATTTGTGTTGACAGATTTCCCACTACAAAAGCCATGTGGATTAGGTATGATTAAAGGTCTTAAAATCGAAGTTAAGTGATCAGTGACAAGGCTCTCGAATATTTTTGGATTTGTGGATAACAGACAAATAGGACGATAATTACAAACCTCAGATTTATCGCCACACTTGAAAATTGGAATCACATAGCTACATTTCCATATTGAAGGAAATATACCAACTGACAGTGATTTATTGAACAGATGTAAGAGAGGCAAAGCCAAACTGCTTGCGCATTTTTTCAAAAACTTTGGAAGTATGCCGTCAGGTCCGGCGCTTTTACTAAGTTTCGCGTTGAAAACGTAGATGGCACTGAAACATGTCTCCAATCATTTCACGCCAATTTAGTTTGTGCAGTTCATTCTTTCGAGCGGAAAAGTGACATTTGGTGTTTCAATTTGAAAATGGAGCAGTGAAAATGTCTTTCCAATAAGAAAATCGATCGAAAAGTGAAATTCTTGACATTTTATCCGTCAGAAATGAGCATTGTCTCTGCTTTTCTCCATTGCCAAAATTTTCGCTCGAAAGAATGACCAAATAATGGAGACATGTCAAAATTTCACGTGAACTCGAACTCAGTACCAGCCTTAAAGCCAAAAGCTTTTTCATTAAGAAATCGAGAAATCGAGACCCATGTAGTTGTTTTCACTGACCGGAAACAATTACAATAACGTAAAGGCAATACTAACAGTAGATTAACTAATGAGAAAGCCATATCATAAAGTAGCTAACATAGGCTGGATTTCTAAATGGACGCTTTGAGGCTACTGAAACAGGCCTGTAACAGAGTATGTAAACCAAAATAATAAATCATACTGATACAGCTACTGGCAGACAGCAATTTATTCGTAAGATCCAATGTGTGATTATGGCTGAATTTTAACCAGAAATAAATACACAATCATTGTTCTTCTCAATAAATTTATCCACTTTATCAATACTTATTAATAACATAATTCTATCAACAAATCTTCTAATGGATCAATAACATCAAAAATGATTAACGAAAATACAACAATATAACCTGCATCATTCATTTCTTTGAATAAGCAAAGAATTTCTCAATGGACATCAACCAAAATCATCGATTTCTATTTCATTTCAACAACCATACCAACTTTCAATATAAAAGCTAATTCAGCTTTACAACTCCCTATCTTCTCATTTCCATTCCATCAATAGCAACAACAGATTCTGTCTGGGATCCACTCATGACTACTTTTCGCTTTGCAACATACTCATAACAAAAATATTTTCCAAGAATGCTAGGCAAACATACACAAAAATTTCTGGTACACACATAGGGGACGTGAGAAAGGATCAAGAGACCCTTACCGGACGGGATTCGAGTCGTATGGTTAAATTCATTGTTCTTTACAAAGCGAACAGAACTTTTCTCGTTGCCATGATATGTTCGATTGCAAGCATCATTGGAAGGGTTACGGCTGGGCCTGGGGATTTTATCCCAAAGATTTATCAACGAACAGGTTTCGCATTCGATTCAAGTCTATCGATCAGATTTACAATATTTATTCGTCAAGTGGGCGTCCGTTTTCAAGGATAGCCAGATACAATTTCGAATCGAAATCGTTCTGGGTCAGAAACCTTTTGATTTAATTTCTCATCAATCAGAGATAAACAATAGCCCATATACGTACATATGGAGAATTTGCTTACACGGTTCATTAGATTACGTTTTCGACGAACAGATGTTGTTTTATGGACTGAACTGATGATATTCGGGCGCCTGGATATGCGAAAGCAATGAAAGGTATAATTGAAGCGCAGCCAATTGTTGCTGGATGTACGTGATGAGGGTGAATAGTTAGGATTTTTGCTGATTTTCGAAAAGTAAAGAAACTGGAAATGGGTTATGCTTTAAGCTTCGTTATGGTGATCCTTTCAAAATATTTAAATGCATAAAAGTAGTAGTAGTAACAAATTTCTGGAATTTCGAATTGCGATACCTTCCCACATATTGGGTTGAGTCATAAGTAATTGCCGATTTTGTGCTATAAATTTATTTCATTATGAAAATTAAAAATTCATAAACTAATCTATAATATATTCACCATTATTATTTATTACTTGTTGCCATCTATCAGGCAATATGTCAATCCCCTCCTCGTAGAATGTTCTTGGCTTCGTTGCAAAAAAGAAGTCGATGTGCTGAAGTACCTGGTCATCGTTGGTAAAAGTTTTTCCGTTAAGGGAATTCTGAAGCGACCGGAAAAGATAAAAATCGGTTGGAGCAAGGTTGGATTAATATGGCGGGTGAGGTAAAAGGAACCAGCCTAGCTCCAATATTTTGTCCTGGGTGATCCTAGCGGTGTGGAGCCTGGCATTGTCAGGGAGTAACGCTACTTGCCGTCGATTAATCAACGCTGGACGCTTGTTAATAAGCTTTTGTTGCACATGTTGCAGCTGTTGAACATACACGTTTGCTGTAACTGTTTCGTTGCGATTCATCAGCTCATAGTGAATGATACCATGGCGATCCCACCATACACACAATAAAATTTTCTTGCCGTAAATACTAGCTTTAAGATCAGGTTCCGGTGCCGTGTCTTTATCCAGCTACTGCCTTTTCCTGACGACATTTTCATAGGTTATCCACTTTTCATCCCCTGTAACAATATTGGCCAAGAAAAGTTCATTTCCTTGGCGTGAGAGGAGACTTGTGGCCATCGACATTCTGTTCGCCTTGTTGCTTTCAGTGAGATTGTGTGGCATCCAGACTCCAAGTTTACAAACTTTCCCTAGCTTTTCAAGGTGCCGGCGCACAGTTGATTGAGATGATCCAGCTTCTCTGCTAATTCTCGCGTTGTTTGACGAGGGTTTTGTTCTACCAAAATTTTCAATTGGTTATCGTCAAAATCAGAAGACCGACCCGGCCTTGGATCATTCTGAAGCGTCATATCTCCGGAACGGAATCTAGTGAACAAATTCCTCACTGTTCTCTTTTTTATTACTACACTACCATAAATACTGCATATTTTTTCAGCTGTTGCCCGAGCGTTGTTTCCAAGTTTAAACTCCCACAACATAATATGTCTAATATGCACTTTCAAATTTTCCATTTCTAACACCTGTATTTTTCACAAAAAATTATGTGCGCGCTGTCAATTGAATGAATTGGCTTAACACTCCGTAACTGTCAATTATTTTACACCAAATCTTGCAGTGTGCAGACTGTTTTTCGGTGTTTCAATGCACATTGCATTGTAGATTATTTCATATGCAAGTTTCATGTCTGATTTTGATCAAAACCTAGATAAGATTTAGTACAGGTTTTTTCTGTGTGTGATTCTAATTTAACAACCAACCTAAGCGAAAGCTCAGCGAATGCAATAACATACAGCACCAACATGCAACAACATTTTCGAACAACGAAACTTTTCTGCTTATGATAGTTTTTTTTTGCAATCCTAGGCGAACGTGCGCTGCTAGATTGCAAAATTTGGTACTCCGGTCTCACGAACATAATTTTTCGGGTGCTAAAAAAATTAATTAGCTTAATGAAGGGTTACCGTTCTATAAATTAATAGTTTATAAATTCTTTGCACTTCCTCATAAAATCCTCAGATTTTTCAGGAGTTTTGGTGGTTTGAAGGATTTCTTTTTAGTTTTCTACCTTTGAACAGAGTACATTGCACATTAATCAAAAGGGAGTACCGATTTATTTCTTGAATCCGTCAATGTGTGCTGCAAATTTCGTAATATTCTGATTGCACTGCAGAAAGTTATCACAATTTACAAATTTCCTTTGCCTACTTATGGGCTACTTAGTGCCAACATACGGTTAAAACTTTCCAAAACATAATCATAACCACATTAAATATGGAGATTCCACCAAATTCACTAAAACACTCGCTGTTGCCAAAAGTATAAAGTAATTTTTGGGTAAATCGTAATTAAAACTCATATGCATCATTATCTTCTAAAAATTGATTGGATAATGCATTCTGTGGTGGATTTACCAGCAGGCGGAGTAAGCTGGAGCCTAAAAATAGTCGAGTGTCTGAATTTTATTGAATTTTTCTTTTCATTGTATAAGATATGTAAAAGACAAAGTTAAAGAATATTTTTTTATTGTTTTACTTTAAATTCTTGACAAAATGAATAGTTACGGTATAATTTAGATGTAAGACAAACTTAATCAAAGATAGGAACTTAAGTATTAATTTATAATTACAGGTGCATATTAATATAATCCGCAGAAGTATTGTCAAGAAATATTTATTAAAATTTTGTTTATATTACAATTAAAAAAGTCATAACTGATTAATAAAATATAAAAAATGTTTCAGTTTAAAAATTTTTTTAATTTTCGTTTTTTGGACTTATCATATTCCTGTGTTTCGTTGTTTAATTTACGAATTCTGAAATACATTCGACTCCTAAAAATTTTTTTTTTGCTGCAACATCGCAATATAATTTAATGCTCTAATATATTTAATGCTCTAATTTAATGAATTACAGCATGAAAGAGGCAACATACACTTCAAGCAGTTTCAATTGCTCCATTTTAAATCAGCAATTTAAGTGCCCGTCTGCCTAGATTTGCAACATCCAATAAACTCATTAACAGAAACATTTGGACACAACCGAAAACAGTACTCTTCATTCACCTAAAAACCAGTTAATTCCGGATGATTTCTAGGCGTGTTTGCATCTTATTTCGTCATAAGTAGGTGTGGCCACGCTAATGTCGTAACCTTTAGTACTTGATCCATGTTTTAGGGGCGAAAATGTTTGAGGTTCTACGTATAATGCCGCGTTAGGCTGCTTTCACACTATACGGTTTCACCGTACGGCAAAAAACCGTACGGCGACATTTTTTTAGTGGTGTGAAGAAGAGCATAGTCTCTTTCACATTTCACGGTTACGGCAAAATGCCGTGACCGTACCGTGTAGCAGCCGTCCACTGCCACTGCAATCCACGGCAACCTGACACTCAGAGGTGCACGTGACTGAAAGCCACGGCATTTAGCCGTAACCGTGAAATGTGGAAGAGGCTTTAGGCTGCTTTCACACTATACGGTTTCACCGTACGGCAAAACACCGTACGGTATAAATCCAAATGAACAATACGTTCACACTATACGGTTTATGTACGGTTTTTTGTCACAAGCTAAATATCACCGTACAGTTTTTTGCCGTACTGTCGGAACCGTATAATGTGAAAGCAGCCATAGGCTTCTTTCACATTATACGGTTCCGACCGTACGGCAAAAAACCGTACGGTGAAAATTCGAATGAGCAACATGTTCACACTATACGGTTTATGCGTGTTTTTTTTTCGTCACAAGCTCAATTTGTGATTAAACGGTGTGCTAATTAATGCTCAAATATTTTTTTTTTATAAATATTATAATTAATGTGCAACCAGACTATGCTGTCATTATTGTAAATGCTTGTATTGTATTACATAATTATGTGCTTCAAAGAGACGGATATAGCGATGTAGATACAATGTCGATCACAGGTTTGGAAGAGTTACCACAAGACGCAACCATAAGAGGAGGACTGACTGCAAACAATATTAATTATTTCGTTTCTAATGGCGGAAGTGTGCCATGGCAAATGGCAAAAATACAAACTGTACAAAATAAACTGTAAATTGAACATGGAAAAGGGTATTTCTACATTAATTCTATCTTTCAAGGAAATAAGTGCAAACCTATGTAAGAAAAGAAGGTAAAATTTAATTTACTTACCAAACGTATTTTTATCTATGGCATTAAGAGTACCAAAATATGGGTGCATTTCTATGCAGACTTCATGCCAGGCATCTTTCGTTGCATTTCTGTCTTTGTAGGTGTCCAGAAATTTATCCCACAGCTCAGGTCTGGCCTCCACAAGTGTAATCAAAACTTCTGCATCTATATCTGTCATTATTCTTTTGTCATTTTACATTTTACACTTTGCTAAACTGCAACTAAATTGGCTCGAGATTGATTGACCGTACGGTTTGAAACCGTCTAATGTGAAAGCATGCACTTGGTCGCGTGCACCACTGAGTGTCCGGTCGCCGTTCGGGCACCGTGGATTGCAGTGGCACACGGTACGGCCACGGCATTTTGCCGTAACCGTGAAATGTGAAAGAGGCTATACTCTTCTTCACACCACTAGAAAAATATCGCCGTACGGTTTTTTGCCGTACGGTCGGAACCGGATAATGTGAAAGGAGCCATACTCTTCTTCTCACCACTAGAAAAATGTCGCCGTACGGATTTTTGCCGTACGGTCGGAACCGCATAATGTGAAAGGAGCCTTAGAGTGAATTGAAAATACGTATATAAAGGGTAATATTTTATGTCAAAAATTGTAATGGCAAAAGTTGTAATGCATTTTACACAGAAGCTTGTTGCTTCAAAAAATTTACGTTTTTTTTTTGTTAGTTCGGCACAACGCTGGCAAAAATTAAGGACTAAAATCGGGGAATGGAACACGCTAAAGAGAGTAAATCTGACATGATAAAAGAGTAAATCTGACAGAGAGATTCTAAACTCGAAGTCCTTAAGATTTGGAGTCAATCAAGGATAACCGAAAAACCTGTGACGCGAAACGAAGCGACGGGAATACTTTTGAATTTAGGAAACCTGGAAACGGCGGTAATAGTTGCAGTGTGGAATGTTTTTTTTTTTTTTTGTTTTTGAAAGAATAAACAAAGTGAATGTTCAAATTCAGCCTTCTACCGTAGTTTAATCAAAAAAGCATAAAGCTAAGCAAAAAATGTTAGCGTAAGAGTACAGCAATTAGTGTATTTTTTTATAGTTATAATAATGTTGATTATCAATAATATATGAATGTTGTTTTAGAAATCATTGTCTAATTAATGTCGAAGCAATATTGTTTCTCGTTCGCTCGGCAGTTCTGCGTGAATTTTGTTTGACCCCCATCGTGGTAGTCAACATGCAGTATGGAATCATCTGGTGGCACCAGGACATCGAAATTTATTCGGTAGCGGACGCAAATATTATGCAATGCGGCACAAACGTTTGCAAATCGTGCAACCTTTTCTGCTTTATATCTCGCTTTACGTTCGTCGAGAAGAATCCTCTATCTGCCTTTGTACACCCGTTGCAACGTTCAACATATACATCTCGCTTTAGAGTAAACTGTATTGAAGTTGGATTTGGGTGTATTATACATATACCGAGGAGCCAGCTTATACCGAGGAGCCAGCTTATACCGAGGAGCCAGCTTATACCGAGGAGCCAGCTTTGCGAGAAACAACCTTTCTTCCGATTGTGCCCAGACAAACGAGTCATGTAATGCACCACCAAATCGACTGTCGACTGCCATGATTTTGCGGTTATAATCACATATCTAAAAATAATGTTTGAATGTTACTGGTCATAATATTATAAATATATAATAATTATTCTCATTGCATTCAAACTGTGTCTTCCTTTGTGGTTGTAAAACATATGTTCATTTGCTTTCGGCTGCAACAAAGATGCATGGGTTCCATCAATAAAGTGAATTTTATCCTTTTGGGGCATAGTTTCTCTTCCATATCGTCTATTATACCTTTCAAAATTTTTGATACAGTGATTTGAGCCATTCTGATCAATTAATCCTTGCGTACTTGATGCTGTACGCTCCACTCGCCAGCAATGATAACGTGCATGCTACCTTCAATGTAGGCGGGACAGAGGAGCTTATAGCACCTGCTACATCTAACTCGCTCACTATATAGTTAAATGGTTCCTTCAATACACGAACACGTTTAATAAACCTACAAAATACATTTGAATTAGAAGATATTTTAAGGTTTTTATTTCTGACTTCTGTTCCGGTAACTCTCAAATTCCTTCGCAATACTTTTTCACTATCATCTTCAGACAAAAAATCAAAAAGGATGAATGCATCCACTGATTTTCGCTGTGAATTGGATTACCGACAAACGTATCACTTGTTGGCGGCTCACTATTTGAATTTGCTAATGCTATTATCATTGATCAGATGCTGTCAAATGTCACGAAAATCTACTATGGAGTTATAATTCAAAAGGAAAATTTCGATACATCATATCGTTCAGGTTATGATGCCGACATTCCTAAGTCGATAATCGTTAGGCGATATCGTCTATCAAAATCTCGTGATTCATGCCCTGGACAAGGAGCACAATATTACATGTTGTCAGCGTGAAGGTTATCTATGAGGTACAGCAAATACGAAAACTAGAAATGTATAAGATCTTAAATATATGGAAGCCCTCGCTGAATTGACAGCTAAACACAGACCAGGGCAACTGTGTATCACCACTGTTCGAGCTAATTTGACCAAGTATTTCTTGGTTTGAAAAACCAGAACATAAAGAAAAATGTAATTATTATGTAAATACTTAAAATGTACCTACTTAAGTAAGTAATTGGTAGGTGATAAGAAGGTATCTAACCTATTAATACTTTTAAAGTAAGCAATATAAATAAAATACTTCGGTTACACTAAGATTAGACCGTCGAAATATCTGTCAAGAAATCTAGATAATATAGAAAAAAACTGTTTTTTGTTAAATTACAATATTTTTTAATTATGTGTTTGGCTTAATATATCGAGTATTTTAAATATATTTTAAAGCAGATTAATTTTGTTAAACAAAATGCACAAAGCTATGATACTATTTTTTAACTTTACTAGACGAGAGTTTGAAAAAAAATTTTGTAGATCAAGCTATCGCCACATTTGTTGAACCTTATCTCACAAATCGTGTTTCGTAATGACTATTATAACATTTTACTGGTTCATCTATAAGGGATCGTCCAAAAAAAATAATTATTTTTATGGTTAATCTAGTGCCTAATTGAAGCTTCTGTTTCCTCTTTTTGAAAGTAAACAAAATTGTGGCCGCTGATATCAAGGAAATTTGCACTACTTTACTACTCATAAAAAAAATATAAAGGCTAATACAAAGAAAACCCTTCAATTAGAACCTGTGTTTTTTCGTATTTTAAAATTACCTGTATAAATGTCATCTGTATACCTTGCGTGGTTTTTGAATTATAGTGGTTATCTACTTTGAAAACCAAAATTCATTTAAAGTATTTCACCCGATTTATGTAAAGAAATACTAATTATATAATTGCTTACATTGTGTCATTTATTGCTTTGCCTTGTAAATGTCTAGGACATCAATAAACGTCTAAGACATCGGTTTACTGTTTTCAAGGTAGAATTCTACCTTTTGGAGAGTTCTCATTAGAGCGTTTGTCTGCCACCTTGATATGCTCAAAATCAATTTTTGTTGGACCATCCCTTCAGCGATTGTATAACACCTAAAAACTATTCATTGGATTTGTTTGAAAATTCCAGGTAATATTTTCAAGAAAATCAAATTTTTAAATATTAAGAAATTTAAATTTTTCAAAACATTTTACTTTGAAAATCCTGACTACCATTAACCACTTAAAATAATTCCAACATGTATCGCAAAAAATCTGTTGGCGTAATTGAAGATATCAATAAATATTGTTACATATATCACCACCAAAAATGTTTAAGTGAGTAATAAAGAATGTTTCTTTTCCCATCAGTTCAGAAGAGTTGTTTTTGGATGTCAGGACTTTTATGAGTGAAACGGCTGCTCATAATCTTCTGTGATAAATTTCTCGAACACTGGTATTAAGTTGTAATCGATGCACAAAATATTAATGACAATTTTGGGCCAAGCTAATTACTTTAGAAAAAAATGATTACTTTAGAAAATAAGCAAAATAGTAGATTGTTACCATATCATATCCATTTGGCTGACGTCTTCGCATTAGGCCCAGGTACATTCAGAAATTAAATACTATCTTATACATATATCTGAATCCAAGGCAAAGTAAATTAGAGTAAAGATTTTATTACAAATATCGCAATCCTTCAAACATATCGAATCTGTTTATTTATCACCAAGTACTTCATGTATTCAAAGCAATCAATGCAACTTATACTATCATCGCGGTGACAAAACACCAAACACTTTTACATTCATTTCACTTCTATTATACTAAACACTTTGCTTGCAATAAAATTCAAATCAGTGCACATCATGGAAAATTACCAGAAACTTTACCAAATAAAACATAGGCTTTATTAACCTTTCACCACCTCGCTTCATACAGTACGGTACGGTAACGATGATATGAAATTAGTATTCAAATAACGCAAAAACTCTTTGGGTATCAAACACAAAAATATCCTTTTTACATTGCGTGGCTAACTTTCACACGCGCAACGAGCGAGTGGAATACTTACTGCTTTCAAAGCTAAAGGATCACTGTAATAATCTCGCTTCTGCCGTTACTGTTGATGCTACTCTCACTGGCTTTACGAACACGGGATATATTTTTAATCCTCGCTGTCGTAGTCAGACAAATTTTCTAATCTCCATAAAGTAATTAGGGTGTACGGAGCAATCTCTGCATACAAATCGAGCTGTGCAGTCAACATTCGCACTGGGTGGCGGCTGGCGGTGACGCGGCAACTCCAGAAATGAATGAAAATTTTCGATGAAGTATGCGGATACAGGGAATGCCATTGAAAATGGGTACATGTGTATTTTAATCGGTGGAAATTGTAAGAAGTTATGAATAAACGATGAATGAAGACAAGATTAAGTTTTTCACAAAAGAATAAAAATTCATTGAAGATATCTGAAAGAAACATACTTACTTCTTTCAAGTTTCAGCTTTTAATAAGATACACATATAAATAGAAACACCCTCAAATATTAGCTCAGGACGTCCGAAGCGATGAATTTATCCGGTCAAGGTTGCCCTAGTTTGTAAACATGGATTTGCTAGTCAATGGGGACAATCAAAATGAAAACGTTTTTGCGGCTAGAAAAATTAAGTCACATTTAATTACGGCGAGCCTTGGTTTTTACGTCAATTTCGGGACCGGGAAAAGGCGACGTAAATCGAAACGACGTACATCGTATCCAACAGAAATGTAGTCCATGCAAATGAAAAACTTGTCTCGCAAAACGATTGTTTATTAACGAAAAGCAATAACATTTATTTTAAAAGACAATAAGCATAAAATAATATTATTTCACAAAAGCCTAACAAAAAACAGATGTTCAACATAAAATGATAAAGTAACATGTAAAATAAAAAGAAATTATTTTTAGTAGGTACATGTGTATGTAATATGTATGCACATACTTAAAATGTTGTTATATGTCTGTTTAAAATAATTTATTTTATTTCATTTATTTCTTCGAATTTATGCCTTCATTTCCAGTAAGAACTAATGCATTCATTTCCGATTCCACAGAATTTTGCTGTTATTTTGAACAGCATGGTTGAAAATACTCTCACATTTGCGGCTGAACAAGTGATGTTCGTTGTTTTTCTTTATAAAGTTCTTTGTAAACTCAAAGACTCTTATTTAAACCCTCGCAAAATACTCTAAATCTTCTTTGGTAGACAGGCGTTGTTCATTGCAAGTTAAAATTCTTCCACATCATTTCCGGGAAAATAACTCTCGACATCCATTCCCATAATTTCTTTCCGAATTTGCTCAAGCTCGACACTTTCAAAATCTGTTTCTACCTCTGGCAGCAATTTTTTCCAAACCAAAGGAAATTCGCAGATCTGTTCATGCGAAAAAAAAAAGATTTCGAAATTTTGCCGACGCAAATCGAAATTTTTCCGACGTAAATTGAAGCGAAGAATCAAAAAGTAAGACAACGTAAATCGAGGCGACGTAAATCGAGGCCCGCCTTATGTTGATAGAATAATAAGATCCAAAGATCCAACATAACTTACTACAGGTTTATTGGCCCAGATGTGCAGTAATCGCAGTTTTACTTATCAGACTTCAAAATAAAATCAATTATTTCAAAATATCATACACACTAAAGGTGAATCAACAAGAAAAATGTTCTTGCTTACAAATATTGCCATAAAAAAGAATTCTTAGATTTTTGCTAGATCTTACCAACCATTCGCTTTTTTGTTTATGTTACCCACCATATTTATCAACTTGGTGTTACGCATTGTTATCTAATAATTTCTCATACACCAGATAGAAGCGACTGAAAGTAGTAAATTTAAACGTAAATCGAGCTCACGGATCGATCATTCATTTAAAGATCCAAAAGAAGATCTAACTGCATGCAATTTCCTGAAAACCATTTAAAACATGAAATAAATTCGTATAAATACTAGCTAAAAACTTGTCTTAGCAATCACTTCAAAATGGCCGCCAAAAACCAAAAAACCACTCAATTTCGTAACTTTTTTTAAGATGTCTCGCGAGTTGGAGTAGCAGTGTTTTAAAAACTAAACTTTACTCTACTGGTCTGGTACTGAAACCGACTTGATATAAGATCTACGACTACTGAAAAATAGTGGAATCATATGTTCCGAAATTTTGTTATGTATGAGAATTTTACCAGTTATGGACCCCGACCTGCAAACTTTCAAACTAGCAAATATTTTATCCGTTTCAGTTCGTATTTTGATTGTCGATTCTATTTTGATTGGATGTAGTTTGGGAAAAGAGGT
This sequence comes from Nemotelus pantherinus, assembly GCA_963978885.1. Lineage (NCBI taxonomy): Eukaryota > Metazoa > Arthropoda > Insecta > Diptera > Stratiomyidae > Nemotelus > Nemotelus pantherinus. The sequence goes on from OZ022265.1 coordinate 125,952,302, forward strand.
GAAATTCTACTTAGAAGGAAGGTTTAAAAATTGTCACAATCAGAAAAAAAATCAATTTTCATATGTATTCTCAGTCAATGTAATGTGTAAATTGCTGGTTTAATAAATCTTTGAATATACCAGTAGCTTCACAGATTTCTTTCAAGAAATTCATCAATGTCAAGTAGTCAGCAAAGTGGCTCCGCATGTTTTAATTCAAAAATATTTACAAATGCAATCCAAAGGCAAATCCTTTCTGTACAACAAAGAGAATACCGATCAAAATCATTTCCATATTATTCCTCCTAAAATAAATAGGTCTCTAAAAGTTAATAATTCACCGTTTACTATCGTAATCATTTGCGGTTTGTTATTCATTCAGCAGGAAATGTACGTTCAGTTGTGTGAATGAATTAATTTTGGACTGCATTCATACAAGACCATGAAGACTCAGCCAGCCTCATGTACATGTGTAGGAAGCGAAAAGCAGCCATTCGTTAAAAACAACTCAACGACTCTGTTCGGCCAGACAATGCTGTTATGGAATGAAGAAACTCTCATTATAGTCACCATTCAAACTTTTAATGACTATAAGATCAACAGCATTTCAATTTTCTGCCGCAAAAAAAACCTTTGTGTTTGCAAATTAGGCAAAAAGTAGTAGTAAAAAGCAGACGGAATACGGAACACGGAACTGGCCATGTTTTCCGCATCGAAATTTCTACTAGACTGATTAATGATTCGGATAGTAGGGCTGCCATGTTGATTTTAGTGATTTTTACTTACCAGTCATTTGATATTTTTTTAGTTGATTCCTGATATAATATGTGTTTGGTCTATTCCTGATGAGCGATTAAATGGATTACATCATACATAAATATCACACCCCGAAGTTTCGTAATGTTTTTAGGGCCAAGCAGTTTTGTGTAGATTTTATATTCAAACTACACGCATAACTAATATAAATGAAGCTGCCGATCCGATAGCAAATTTCAAAATCGCTCGTATTGGACGTCTTCAAAGACAGGGCTTCTGCCGTTTCGAAAAACCAAGAAAAGTAAAAAACGTTACTGTCAACTCTGAGCAACGCCTGAGTGGAGTGAATGATAAGGGCTTCTTATCATTGATATTAACTATTAGAGCTCGTTCATGGTCAGATCAATAAGCTAAAAATATTTTTGATTATTTTAATTTACCTCCTGAATTGAAAATAGTTCAATCAATGTCTCAACGAGTTCCTGGAGTTAGCCTGTTAAAACCATCAGTAAACCGGGTAAAATGTGATTTTCTTTTGAACGCGAGGTGGCTAAGTGATATTTTTGGAAGGTCTTCCATACGCTTTATTACCAGCTTAGAGTTCAAGAGCCCTTTTTGACAAATTCTATTAGACGAAAAATGATAAAAAATGATTGCTCTTATAGTGCTAGGGCTCCCTCGTACCAATTTACTTTCAAGCCGTTCGCTTTTCGCAATGCACCATAACTATGTGCCGATTGATGGATAAATTCATCATGCCCAAAACGCATCTCCAAGTTTTTCTTTACGTGGACAACTTACTAATCACGAGTCTTATATTTGACCTGACCACTGCGGCAACTTTATTGCATCAGGCTAAGAGAAAATTCGTTCAAAATGAAATTCGATACCTGTGATGTATGGTTTGTGGTACAGTCTTACAGTCTGATCTTGATCAGCTATAAAACATGAAGAGGTTCATTGGAATGTCCGGGTGGTACTAACAGTTAATTCCGAACTATGCGTCTATAATCGAAAAGAGGTTCGTGGGGACAGAGGCAGGTCGTAATAGCCCGTCCAGACTACGGATACTTAAGTATCCGCATACATAAGTATCCGGAAACATATAATCCCGTCCAGACCGCAGATACAATTGTATGCGAAAACATTTGAAAAAGAATTGCTGTGGACCTAATTTTGCGGATGCATTGATGAATGCATGGGATATGAGAATGAAAATCTGATAAGAAAATTTATTTTTGAAGAATGGCTAAGATACAGTATTGGAAAATGAAACATTTGTAGGCACTGAAATTCTAAAAGTAGGCAATTATCGGTTTTCAATGAAAATTACTATTAGAATCACTTTGCCCGAAATTCAGATGCATATATATATACTAACATATTATGCATATACATATATATATGTGTATACATATATATATACTTATATATGTATATACATATATATACATATGTAGGTATACATGACTCCTATTTTCACAAGCATCTATATGCAGGTTAAATAAAATGAAATAATCGATCCCCTGAATTTTGTTTGCTTTTCGAAAAAAAGTGAGATCAATTGATAAATTCAATGATTACTCAGGCTAATTGAAAATGTATGAACATTATCAACCTACAAGAACTTTAACCGTCCACCACTTACTTACTATTTAACCTCTCAAAATGTGACCAGATCAATTAACCAAACTGAAATTCACAGGTTGTATTGCTCTAAAGTAGGGTTTGATTGAAAATTAATAAAGAACTGAAAATGATTACAAGTCTTTAAGTTTTTGTTAGGTTTTTCCGTATTTTTAATTAGGTGTAGGGCAATAAAATTCAATTAGTATACATGTACACTAATATACCCAGGTATACAGTGGATGAAATTTCCATGGCAGTGTTTCTCGGAACGAAAGTGGCCAAATTACTCAGTAACAACCACCAAAAGTCTCTTAGACCTGCTGCATTTCCAAACCGCCTTGTCCCGTGAATTTCATTTTGGTATGATAATGAGGTCGAGAATTCTCAACACATGTTTTGTGTGCTGAAAAATGGGTCATTTGGTCATTGGCTATTTACCAGGAATGAGGTAAAGATTTTCGTTTACATGCCTGCCCTAGGTTCAGGCTAACCTGCAGAGTCATTAAAAATGACACAGGTAGGTATGTTGTACCTATAACACAATCATTCATCGCTCAATCGAAAAAGCATGAGCAAATGATGCTTGTAGATGCAGTGCAGTCCACTGCACTGCATTGAAATTTAAAACTCATGTGATTCTGTGTAACAACTTGCACTGCATCGTTTAGGCTAATTTATGAAAACACTGCATCGGTTGATATTTGTTTGAAAATATTTGGCCGTGCAACAACTATTTAAATTGAGGCGGGAATTACATTCCAGGCATTAAATTGTAAATGGACGAAAAACAGGTACAGAAAATCTAAATATCAAACCTCCACAAATTAATTTGGCATTAATTGTGAGAACACAGCATTGCTTTCAAGTGCATTACAATGCGTGCACTGCATCGCAAAGTGTTTCTCGCTTCCGAATCAATAATCGCTCAATCGAAGAAGTATCCGCCATCATTTTCCAACAGCGCCTACAATTGTATCCGCATACATAAGTATACGGAAACAACGGTCCACACTAGTGATTTTCACATAGTTTTGTATCTGCATACAACAGTGTGAGGTAATTTCAAGTGTGGACCGTTGTTTCCAGATACTTATGTATCCGGATACAATTGTATCCGCTATTGCTCGAAAATGTATCTACAATTAGCGCATACTTTTCATTGATTTTCATGGCAAGGGTAAAATGTATCTGCAAATGTCGCTGCAGTGTGGACCATCTTTTGGCAGATACTTATGTATGCGGATACTTAAGTATCCGTAGTCTGGACGGGCTATAAAGCTTTAGAGAAAAAGGAGAAGCGATTAGCGTCTGCACCAGTGCTGGTCAATTCTGATTCCTCGTGGAGCACTTTTATTCAGTACGATGCAAATGTCGCCAGCATAAACAGAACCCTACATATTTCAAAAAGATGATAATGGTGAAGAGCGTTCTAACGCATTTATATCCACACAACTATTGCGTTACAGAATCAGATTGCTTAACCGCCGTGCAGAGCATCAGGCTTTTTCAGACATGTATCGAAAGTCGAAAGCCTTGACCATTATCACCGACTATTCAAGCTGCAAATGGTTGATAGTTCAGACGGATAGCCCAGACGATTATCCCTACCGGTTGATGGGGCAGCGTTAGGCCTAAAGTTGCAGGGATCCAAATTTAACATCGAGCATTGAACATTTACACAGGACGTCATCCCAGATATCTTATGGAGAGCGAAGGAGCCCAACGTTGAATCCAATTGATTTTTAGTTTACCTTCTTAAGCATCACGAATCATTTTAGAATATTTTCGAAACAAGGTTTCCAAGATCTTGATTATTTGAATTTGATTCGTCAATTTAATTCAATGTAATTCACTTTGAAAATATTTATCGTGTGGGTCGGCCCCAATTACGTCATTTTGAATGCAAACATGTAGGTGCCAGAAAGATGCAGACACATTAGCACGCAGCTATGACAGCTCCTTCGGATCAAATCTTGGAATTCTAAAAACATTACGAGATTAACGACTCTATTTTCACTTTCGACGACTCCATTAAGACGTGAATAAATACGTGAACACCATCCAGACTTGCAAACAAATTAAAGTGTCGATCGCTACAAATAGACCTCTCGTAGAGGTTGTTGGAATTACAGATTGGCTTTTACAGCGTCTGCTTCTTAATTTTATGAACTCGCACTCTCGGTCAAAATATTCGGCAACTTGTTATTCTTGATGATTATACAAAATTAATATGACTCAAGGCCTTATTTAGAGCTACAACTGAATAAGTAGTGAAGTTTCTGAAGGACATATGTACTTAGCTTCTGGCGTACCCGAAACAATTCACACCAATAAAGGAGTCTAAGTCGTACCGAAGGCTTTTTTTGGCTTCCTGGCCAAATATAGGATGATTCATTATTACTCTCTTTTCTATTCGCGTCTGAAAGATGAAACTAATCAATCTTCACTGCTATTCGAACCTACACAAGACAAATTTATTTGTTAGCGTGTTGTGCCTCTACAGGATTTGCACCCAATTTCTTTATGTTCAACTTTCAACATTTACATTATAGCTCTGAATATGCATCATCGAAGTTTCTATGAAGTGTACATGACAAATTTCGAAGGGAATTTGCGGGGAGATTTATTAGGTTGCTGGTACTGTTTCTGAATCGAGTTTTTAGGAATGGGGACGATTATTCCTCACACTACCGTAGACTTAGATAATTGCTTTGAGGATCTGGATTTTTTGGATACCTCAAGAAAGATGTATCTGAGGTATTTAGGAGTATTGAGACATAAATTTTATATTATGTTATTGATTTAGAGTTCATGTTGATGTTTTGCGGAGTAATGAAGTCTGTTGGCCGTCATCGCACTTAGTTGTAATGTTGTTTTACAGCAGAATAATTTCTGAACTCAAAACAGCCATGGACTGAAGGTGTTTAAACGTAAAAATAGAGGAATTATTCTGCGTGAGAAACATAAGACGACCACATACATAGGTATATAGCCTTTGTTGAAAATTTTGGGAAACAAAGGGGAAACGTGCATGGTTTATTTGAAGATACAAACGCCAAATCGATAATAAGAAAATATTGTTGAATTAAAGTCCAAAAATGTGGTGAATTTTTAATAGTGAGATAAGCAGAGAGTAGTTTCAGAGCAAATTAGCATTGGAAAAAAAGCGGACTGCTTGTAAAGAACTTTAGCGGATTTGCAGATCGTGGTAGGTTGTAAAATGACTCTGAAAAGGAAAATTATGGAACTTGATAGTTCAATGAAGAACGTATGTTCATCAGTTGTAACTTCCAGTGGCGGATTTGGATCGATCAATACAGAAAAAGTTAACTACCCAAATAAAGATTTAATTTGATTTGAAGAAGTGTAAAGCATAAAAAAATACAAAAAATAAATCAAAAGCATAAAAAATAAATCAAAATTATATAGAAATTCATTAAGGCTATGCATGAACGAATTACAATAGGCGTGCTTTTCGGCTTCTCCAGAAGAGAACAGCGCATTGGAAACAACAACACTCCTGTACCAGTGAATTCACTGGAACATTGGTAGTTCATGTGCTGAATTATATGTAGAATGTGCTTACAGAAAAAGGAAAGGCGCATGAATAGTTGCCTTTTTTTGCAAGGTTATGTTGAATGTATTGGTAGTTAGGAAATTAGAAAAAGCCCTCATAATATATAGAAAGTTGAAAGAGGTAGTTTTCTGTTAGTTCTTTTTATATTTGATGGTGGTAGTTTAAACTCGTTACTTCCTCCCCTTATTTTCAACTATTTTGCGCTGCCACAGCGAATATGGCAACCTATAGCAATCTTAGCCAATGCACCAGCTGTTTTGTACTGGATCTTTTTTTGAGTCTGCACCGGAGCAAAAAAAACGTGTCGTGTTGTTGTTTCCAATACGTCCAATACGTTTCCAAAAAAAAACACGCCTAATATATTTTTCCCTACCACTCGCCAAATGTTGTTCTAAATCATATATTCATCTTCAGATACGTTACTTGGGTGCATGGCTAAACCTGAAATATTTTTGTCGGAACACAGATGAAATGAAACTATTCAGTTCATTTTTTGTAATGAAATTTATTATTTGAAAATATTGAGTGAACACAAGTGAAAATTTATGTGCGTTCAATATTTTCTGGGCAGTTTTTTTTAAGTACCTGGCAACTCTTGCCTGCATTTAACTCCGTCGTCACATTAATTTTATAATTTCAATATATATGTTGACTTTTATCAACGTTTCCGCTCGGTGGACTCTACGACCTTTGAAAAATGCCTGCGTCCAAATGAAATGAAAATAAAAATATCAATATTATCCCAACATACGCACAAGGCCTCAGTCTGACGCACGGTTTTCGTCTGACTGGCTTTTGAAACGAAGCCGAAAAATTATTTTAAACCATATGCACTGCTAACGGTACCTACTCATCCTCATCATCCCCTTCAACGCTATTTGCTCAAAGTATACATTATTTTGCCGGATAATGTCACTGCCACCCCGCAGTCCCCATCGTGTATTATTTAATTAAAACGGCCCGTGAAAAATTTGCATCAATTGGATTTTCATTTTTCCTGTCCGTCAAATTTACATCATGTGTATTATATTTTGCCAGTGTGATTCTCCAGCAGTTCTCGTGGCATAGCTTGCCTGAGTTTCGAATTTTTGACCAAAAAAAAAGTCGCCTGCAACCTGTACCGAGCTAATTAATGCGCGAGTTAAGGATCCGGTAATCGATTCCGTTTGTGGGTATTACGTAATGGCATCATTTACAGTTCGTTCTCTTGACATCCAGAAAGGATGTTATCTTTGGGTAGGAAATATTATGGGCAAAGTCACAGTAGGTTTTTGATGGATGCTAATTGAAACGCGAAAGAGAAACTTTATGGAATCAGTTTTTCAAGCGGAAAAACGTGATGGTCGAAATCATATATTAAAAGAACGTAAACAGGATTGCTGATTAAGCTCTGTTTAAAATAAATCTTCATTTTTGTGATGATGGTGATGGTATGAAGTCTGCTCCTTCCATTGTAATGTTATTGTAGTATAAATAAATTTAAGTGGTTCGAAATTATGATATTTGACTGAGATTTTTTAGTCAGTTTTGACGTTACTTTCTATTCATTTGGGTTTTCCGATTTGTGGAGAATAGAATATTAAGTAAAAATTGATTTTGCAGTTGAAAAATTTGCTCCTATCTTGCAAGATGTTCATATGAAATCTACTCCTTACTAGTATATCAACGCTCATGAAACCAGCTGTTTCATGAGCGAAGCTGTTTACAGTATGCGAAGTCAAGAAGAATCGTTATTTTTGTGGGAGTACGCAATTTCAAATATTGTGTGAGAAAATCACGAGGAAAATATTAAAAGCTTTTTGAATACCTTATCCAACCAAAAATAAATCTCCGGTATTTTTAATTTTAGGTAATCATGCATCTTACATTTCACTGCTGATGATCGTGCACCGCGGTAGCCTGATTTGGCTCAGATACCCGCTTCGAGTTAAATTAACCCTAGAACTACAAACCTATTTTTTTAACTGTAAACTACAAACCGGGGTAAATATTTACCCCATGGGTTTTTTGCTCGTAAAATCGCTATGAAAGAAGTAATGTGACTAATAAGTGCATATTTTTTTCGTTTTTTATGCTTCAGGGATAGGTAGAAAGTAAATTTAATTTTATTAAGGTTTAGCTGGTGAGAAATTCATTTGAACAGCTAAAAGTGCTGGAAAACGGTTAAAACGTCATTTAACACACAAAAATTTATAAAAATGTTTCTTAACAACCGATTTTAAAATTTCCAACGGGATTTTAAAGGAAATATATAAGACTTTGAGAAAAAAATTCCATCACGATGTTTTGCCAAACAAGTTTATTTATTTGGGACTCTGAAAATTATTGAAAATTGGGAATCTGATCGAGGGAAAAGTCAAATAAAAATATTGGTTATCAAAAATTTACTTCGGTTTCTGTCATGCAAAATACAAAACAAGAGAAATTTGATACATATAAAAAAAAGGAAATTGAAAGTAAAGTTACTATCATATAATATATAAAATATAATTTATAAAATATATTATATATTATGTATTACATAATATATATGTTTTTAAAATTTAAAGTTAAGTCTCGGATTCCGGCAAAACTTTCACCAGTTCATCGACGCTTTTCAAATTGTATTTTTTCGCCGTCATCTGCCAAAAAAATAAAATACACATCAATTTTTTTGCTACTCTCAGTGTATGGATACTGAAAATATGAAAATAATCGCTGCAAATTATAAATCTAATGTTTTATTGTAAAACAAATTTATAATACGTGAATGGAATTTATTTTAGCACAAAAGAGAGAAATAACTTACCTACACAAAATACTAACGGGAACTATAAACCGGGGTAGATATCAACCCCACTCAAGCTTTACGTCTTCACTCCGCCAAAGTTAACAAGATACTGATGGACCTCGCGATCTCGCGCTATATAACTAAATTCTGGTATAGTTCTTCAGTTGATAGTCGTCACTTATGGACTTAGAAACATAGTTCAATGTTTGTCTGGGGTAGATATCTACCCCGGTTTGTAGTTCTAGGGTTAATTCAAAGCTTGATACACAGTCCTCCGTCTGTACCTGAATTCGAACCACTAGACATCAAGAATTTGAACCACTGACTGCTTTTCTTTTGATTTTTTTGCTTCTTTCTTCTCTTTTGTGAAGAACCCTATTGATGTTGCATTACGTGTGTCCTCACTTGACTTTAATGAGGACACTCTAAAGCTCTGTGACATTTTTCCTATTTTGCGTCAAATTATGCTTCGATTCATCACCCTATCTCTATCATATCTTGCTTTTCAAATTGTTTTGATGGCTTTGATTTTAATAGAATTTTTAAAACCCCATTTATCTTTATGCATCTCAGCAATGTGGCTTTGTCAAGATCCATGCACCTTAAGACACAAAGTTGAATTTTATGCGATTTCTTCTGCCAGTGGCTGTAACGATTAAGTTTACGTCATCTATACATATCTTGTCACTGTCAATTATAACCTTCTTCCCATCAAAGCCAAACATTATGGCTTCTGTGAACTTTTTTTCCGGATCTTCTCCTTATTTAATGAATCGTACTTTCGGAGTCTAAATCATTGGCTTTTCGTCCTCATGGTTTTCACCGTCATCTGGTGTATTTAAAATATCCATCCTTGGACCATTCAATCTCTTCATCAGTGATCTTACTGGCGTCTTTATGTCATCTTGTCTTCTCAGTGATAATGATTTAAAAATCTTCCATGTCATCAAAGATTCTGCTGACCTCCTACTTCTTCAGCAAGATTCAAATGCTCTTTCTGGTCGGTGTAACTTGAATTGCATTTTTCTAGAAAAAATCACATGGGATCTATTGCGATTGTCGATTGGATGACCATTCGACTGCTGTCGTTCGAAACGATAAAATTTGGTTTGGTATTGTGTAAGTGCAATCGACAAATATGTGTATTATTGTGAATTTAGATACAAGAGCTTGTGAATATTTTGTACTTGGCACTTGTTGACAGCGTAAATCAGACGCGTTTGTGATCGTCAGTCGTCGTCCATGTAAAATACCATCGATAAGAAGCGTCTGTCAAATCGACACTTATCGATCACAATCGACATTCACAATACCAAACTTCACAATCGACGAACGATAGTCGATAAGCATCGTTTATCGACTGTTTTTCGACAATCACAATCAACCCTGTTTTTCATTATCGAAGAACATCTGGAAGGGCTATCAGCCAGATCAATGGAAGAAATCGACCACAGCCAGCTCCTCGAAGTTCCCGAAATTTGGATCTACCATCACTCAACACAGACGGCGGATAATGTGTATCTTGGGGTCTATTGCGATTGTCGCAAAAGAGTCAATAAACGATGCTTATCGACTATCGTTCGTCGGTTGTGAAGTTCAGTATTGTGAATGTCGATTGTGATTGATAAGTGTCGATTTGACAAACGCTTCTTATCGATGGTATTTTACATGGACGACGACTGACGATCACAAACGCGTCTGATAAAAAATGTAAGTAATTTATAGTCTGTATGCATTAGTTATTTTAAAATTTATTTTTAACAGGAGTAAACTAGTAAGCAATCGTAGGCAATTTGAAAGGCTCGTAAATTTAATGCAGGAGAATGCCGACATTGCAAGAAACAAAAACACATGCAAAGCTGAGATGGAAAGCATTTGCCCAAGAATTAAATAGTTTGGGGCCTCCTGTTCGCGGGTGGGATAAATGGCTAAAGGTAAGTTACAGCAAAAACATTTATTTAATAATTTAGAGTTTATGTGTTATTTAGGTTTGGACTGATATGAAATTTAAAATTAAAAAGAAAATGATTGAAAATAAAGCAGAATTAAATGCAATTGGTGGTGGACCTAATAGGTTGCATACTTTTAGTAATATAGAGGAAGCTGTGATTAGCTTGTTGTAAAGTAAATCCATCTGAGCAAGAAGTTGGTTTATCACTCACTGATGAACATGGAAATTTTGAGTTAAATAAGGAAAATGAAGTGTCCGTAATTCAACAGAGTAAAATCCGTGAGGAAAAGACAGGAAAAAATACAAAAGAAAAAAATTATGTCTGGATAGAAATGTTAGAGAAGCACACGCAAGCCCAACAGGAATTTTATGAAGTAACACAAAATGTAATGAAAGACATAAAAAAAAGTCTGAAAAGTAATAATAAATGCTGTAATAATAAATGTTCCAGGATAAGAACACGAACCAATAAGTGAAAAAAATAGAGCATACATACATATCTTCATCTAATTCTAGTGGATTGGACGTATCTCTTAATATCCTTCTAGCTCTACATAACTCCAGTAAATTATCGGAATCGGAACTATCGTTTTCACAAAAAAACAGCTCAACAGAACTCATATTTCGAATAAAAATGTTTGTTTCTTGCAATATTAAACACTTGCTCAGGCGTTCTTTTTCAATGAGCCACAAATTATAAAAAAAAACACACCCTTTTCCTTCAACCAAGCGAATAAAAATATAAACTCCAAATTCGATATATTTACGCTGTCAACAAGTGCCAAATACAATTCACAAGCTCTTATATCTAAATTCACAATAATACACATATTTGTCGATTGCACTTACACAATAAAATTTTATCGTTTCGAACGACAACAGTCGATTGGTCATCCAATCGACAATCGCAATTATTTCATCTCTGATACACATTTTGTCTATTATTAAACGTTTCACCGATCTCAGCGTCACTGTTGATCATAAACTTACATTTGATAGTTACTTCTAAACGGGCTTTCCAAAGAAAAAACTTTTCGGATTTTAGGTTTTTTGATTCACTTCTGTCACCATTCTTTTAGTATTTCTACAAGTATCCACTTCTTTATTACCGTAGTCTGTTCTTGACTTGAATATTGTAGTCAAGTATGGTGTCCTCGGTTCACATATCTTTCAGATGCTGTTGAATCGGTTCAGGGAAGATTTACTTAAATCTTACTTTTTAAATAAAATCTTCCATATTTACTTTACAATGAACGCTTATGGCTTTTAAACATTCATCTCCTGGAGCAACACAGAGTTAACTTGGATGAGTCTTTTGTCTCAAAATCTGTCGAAGTTACTTATCCTTCTCAGCAGCATCATAGTTCATTGAAAGGCAGCAAGACAGGCTAATCAGGTTTTCCATTATATTTGAAGTAATTTTTGCTTACTTTTCTTCACTAACAAAGCCGGCACGGACAAGAAAATCAAAAAGTGGACCAAAAAAACAGGATTGAAAGCTACTGACTCAACGTGGAGGGTATGAAACACTCCAAAGGATACCTCAAGTCTAATAACAGAAGGCCAAAAGAAGTAGTGGTTGTCTGTCACAGTGTCATTCGTGCCCTCTGTGGAGCTTGACAGGTCGCTCTGAAAACAGATAAGTATCCCTACAGGATAGACAAGGAGCGAGGCATTTGCTACAGAAACTGTGAAAAAGCTTCTGAATGTGAGAATATCTTCTCACACAGTGTCGAGCAATAGCGAAACAAAATGAGAGTTCCTCGACTTTGCTCCAGGAACAAAGCCAGTTTCAAAAAAAAAAAAAGAATTGATATCGTATAGAACTTAGCGCAAAAAACTAGACTCAGGAGGTCTCACTGCTAAGAGCCATCTGAACCCACTCTATTTAAGTTAACCAATCAATCGTTCAATAATAATCAGTGAATAATATTGCTGCAGTTGGACCGAAGAAACCGTACCTTAAAGCTAGAAGGTTGTTTATAAGTTGCTCGTTTGCAATCACATAATTTTAGTTTAACTTCGTTTTACCATACTTTTACGAAGCATTGCATATTTTTTTATTTCTCATTGTTTCAAGTGCTAAGGATCGATGGCATGGTGCGGTTTCTTCTGAGATATTAAATAATTGATAAACATGTAAATCAATTTTTAAGCCAGACTTTCCCAGTGTTAAGTGTTGTTTTTTGCTATTTATATTGCTATATGATCTTCTTGTGTGTTAGTATTTATCTATTGCGTAACTTGATAAAATCCACTCGCTTGATGATCAGCTCTTCCATTGAAGGGGGAAGTATAAAAACACTTACAACTTTTTTTCTCATGTATGCATCTAACAAGTCTTCATCTAATTTTTGGTAGCTGGTTTCCAAATGTAGCATAAATTTATGTCAAAAAAAATCTTTAATAACTTTTTCATCGTTTTTTCTGCCTCACATCAATGAAACTGCCTCTTATATTAAACAAGCACATGAGCTAGGCACTCACGTCGATAAGAGCTCAGTGAAGAGCCATTATGGGTGATTCCAGATAATTACTAAAGTACACTTCACTATCCCACTCACAACGCACTTCCATTAATTAATTTCCTTTCAGAAAAAATGATTATTGTATAGCATCGTTTTTTCACAGGTTCAACAAACGATGAACGCGTCAAAGCATGACTCGCTCTGCCAAAAAAAAAAATGCTTGCGAAAAGAAGATAAATTTTCGCCGATATAATATAGATAGACACATGTACGTGGCTCTATGTAATGAACTGAAGCTCCCGATAGAGTAGTACGGCTGTAATATGGTAGTTAAGCGGACAAGCACTATGAAGTGCTGAACCGAACCGAAATGTTTCAAGTCATCTTGACGGCAATAAGATGGTACTTTTTTCGGACTGACTCCCATCTCGTGAAGGTTGTCGAGAGTGTTGTGACTGGATCCGTTATGAAGCGAAAGATACTTGGTCGTCCTAGCTCGAACACATTTTGTAGCGATACGTGACTAGAATGGGGATAGATTTCGCAGGAAGAATATCGATATTGTTGCAATTCGCGAGAATATGTGAAAGCTCATGGACAACGACGGCAAACTATATTGAAACATTTTGCATGACGTTTTAACGATGGTAACTTGCTGAGTGTGTGTGCAAGGATGGATGGAGTTGATGCATGTAAACTTCAATCTAAATTACTTAAGAGCTCGACATTCTTTTATGAGAACTGAGTTCTGAAAGGGATTGCAAACCGAATGAAAAAATCTGATGGTCCTTTCTTTGAGGACTATAAATTTTTTTAAAAAATTTCGGAACTGCTTCTCCAAATTCTACGGACTTACAGAAGCAAAATCGAACTACAAAACTGGCAGGTGAAATTCTCAACTCCGTGAGCGCCTTCTATCAGCGATACCTTCGAAATTACAATTATATCACTGAACTCTCAGCGGCATCCTTAACGATTCCACCTTCGAAACTATATTTAGTTCGAAAAGAGTTTCACTCCTCACATCAAGTTTGATGTTAATGGTTTGCTGTGTTGGAAACGGGCTCGTGATTGATGATCATGATACCGCCGATCGACCAAACGTTGTCGGCGACAGAACGGAAATACTAAAGCTGTTATTCTGTGTTAAGATGATGCTAGTACATTTGTGGATTACAGTTTGGCAACTTGTAAAGTTGCGCGGAGTTTTCGCGGTGAGTAGATTGATATGATGGGAACAAGTCTAGTGCATTTAAATTTATTGCGAAAAGTTGTTAGATATAGCGGCTTGATCGTAATTTTACGGCGAGAAGAGAAACTGTATCGTGTATTCCTGTCGAGCTATAACTATTTCGCATAGTTTGATGGAAGTGAATTAGTCTTTCCAAAGAGTTAAAGTCAAAGTCAAGCGAGTAGCGAACCGAGTATGTTGGGTTTTTGATTAAATTTCAGCTAAATAGATAGTAAGGGGGGTTGCAAAGCAGTGCTGTGCCAGTAGAAAAGGAAAGAACAACGTAAATGTCAAGTGTCAAATTTCAGATCACAAACATTATTCGAAGTCATTTTGCATCTTTTTCGCTTATACTTTTTACTATCGATTCATTAATGGGATGCAGAAGGTACTTTTTTAACAGATGCTTTTCATTTCTTTCAGTGTGCAAAAGTCGTAAGTTGAATAATTTCAATCCGTAGTGGTGTGGTTATTATACTGTACTTGAAAATCGGTTTTAAGTTCCAAATTCAGTTGAAGATGTCATCTAATTTTGATTATGAACATCGTTGGGTGAAATTCTGTTACAACATAGTTGTATGGTGAAAAATATAAATACAGCTATGGTGAATTCACTCGAATACAATGTGCATTACATTTCCAATTCTAGTCTATCGCACATTAAATTGATCTAACTGCATGGCATTTGCTTCAACCACCCACGCTTGTGAGCGTAAGGCGCAACATATTTATCGGTCTCTAAGCTGCATCAAATGGTGATTGTTTACTTTTTGACATACCTAAAAAAAACTTTGTTTTGAAACGCTTCACCTACTATATCTGGATGTAATTTTTGTCTACTTTGCGCCACTTAGCTCTTACGTAGCTCTAAGTAGTATAATTCTATATTTTGACTAGAACACCATGCATAAGTCAAGCTGTGCTGATGGGCTCAATCCTGGGACTACCTCCGAGTTAGGAGACTGTCTAAAAATCCTCACTCTTAAAACAGAGGGAAGGAATCATACAGCTTGTGTGGCTGAGGAAAAACTGCACTTGACTTTTATTGGTAACGGTGAAGATACTTCAAACTAATCTTCAGCATTCCAAAGTAGCAGCTGCCCTGCCCTTTTGCTTCTCTAAGACTAAGGACGAGCTTATTCTGATCCAAGAACCATGGGCTTCAAATAATCGAGTTTGCGTACTGCGTACCAAAGGATCTAAACTGACAATACCCGAAAGCCAAAAATATCCAGTGGCTAAACTATTCTTGCTCTATTTTTGCAAACAATGTTATTATTGTCCTTGTTCTTCACAGTTTTTGTGACAAGGATAATGCGGCCACTACTGCGGTAATCGTTTGGAGATCATACTGATTTGCTTGGCCACACTAATGGCCGAAGTGGGACACATTTTTACTTAATTTTGGTCTAAAGCTTCTCCATTGCCATTGACAACAACGAACCGACCTTCCTCACCTCTAATCGGAATGAAGTTTTTGGTATTACTTTGGTCAGTTGGTGTTGCACGCATCTTCTGCATGGATGGAAGATAATCCATAAGTGTTCGTTTCTTATCACAAGTGCATATCTTTTAATTCGGGTGACCATGGCTCAATAGAGCAGGTAACCTTTATTAACAGGGAAAAGACATACTAAACGAAGTTCCAATCCATGGTCCGATTGTCACTTGAATTTTCTGCGCCTTCTCCTTCTTTTAATGATGAGTTCACTTTTGTTGTTAGATCAGCATGCAATCCACCCGAAGCCAAAGCAAATCCAAAGCGCCAATGGTGGAATGTGGATATCATCACTCTGCGGAGAAAGTGCAAGACCTTAAGACTGGTCATTTTATAAAGCAAAATTGAAAAACATACAGTATTTTGTACTCACTGATAACCTCTATCCTCATAGATGTTATAAGTGAGTCTTATCATCTCCGTAAGGTTTTAGTCTCGGTACCAAACACTATAGAATGCCTCCAGAGACCTAATGGTGTCTGGACAAATTTGAGTACCACCAAAAAAAATCTCCGTTGATCGACTAGAATGACTAGATTTACGTCTGGTTATTGGGGAACCAAGAACTGGCCAAAGAAGTCTCGACAAAGTTTGAGAAATAACAATCATCAAGGAATAATCAACACAACTCCAACGAGGACATACGTAGAATAGAAACAGAAGAGGAGTAGGGGCATTAGGAGATGCTGAATTTAAAAATAATGAGCGAGTGAGCCTACGCTGACCTGATTCAGTGGCGTCAGATAAATATTGAAAGCGAGGAGACCAGGTTTGGCACGCGTGCTCCAGAATACTGCGTACTAAGGAGGCAATTAACTGAATACAGGTGGAAATATATACGAAGAACGCAAGACAAAGCCAGCAATCCTAAAAGCCCTGGCCGTGATGTTCATGATGTGAATATCAAATTTCAATTTAGAATCGAACACCCCGCTTAGATCATTTAAATGTTGGAGAACTGATATGAAAACACCAGACAAGGAATGAGACTACACTTGCTGAGAACTTTTATATGAGAGTTACATCTGGCCACACTTCAAAATGTTTAGTGATAGGAAGTTGTTTTGACACCAGTGATTAATTAACGATAATCGTCCGCAGACTTGATTGCCCTGCTTAATTTTAAGTCATCCAGATATAAAAGACAGGAGGTGTTGATAACAGAAGGAAGGTCATTGACAAACAGGAGAAAAATTAAGGGACCTAGGATATATCCTAGAAGAAATTCCGATGTGGGATGTATAGGAGATAAAATAGAGCCGTTTAAAATGACTCTGCAAAGACGACTATGAAGCTAGGAAGAAAACCAGGAGAAGAGGGAACCAAAAATACAAAACACATTAAGTCCAAGCATTCCTGCACCAAAGCCTGCAAGTCTGTCAAAATTGTTCTCCATGCTCCCATTTCGTAAATTGATAAATCTCTCACTCTTAAGGAATATACGCTTAATGCATTTCTAGACTTTCAGGGAACTTTCAACAACATCAAGTCTGATACGTTTATGGAGCCACTTTTTTCGCTGGATGTTGCTGATTGCTTTTGTAAAGCAGCTCTTCAAGAACAAAGTGGTGTGTTCTTTGTTGGAGAATGCTCACTTGCGTAGGTGCAAGGTAATGTCTTCTCTCTTCTGCTGAAGAACATTACGATTCTGAGAACACAGGACCATGCTGGCTACAAAATAGTTACTTATGTAGACGACACAGGCATACAAGTGTATCTTCTCTATAGGAACACCGAGTTTTTCTGTCAAACTAGCCATCGTGCATAAATATCTTGAGGACGCTGCTAAGTCCTGGTTTTTGATTTACCCCGCAATGCCTTTCACTTTGTTGTGGCTATCCTCACGCACCATTGTCTCATTGGACGACAAACTCAACGGTTAGGCGTTAGATGCAATCATTTTTGTCGAAGCTGTGGCTCCGATGATGAAAAAGAATCTGTCCTCCATCTCATGTGCCAGTGTTCGACTTTGGCAAGGAGGAGAATAAACAGACTCAGACCTCCGTTCCCTTCAGATTTGATTGATATATGTATCCTTTATCAATTTAATAGGGACAGGAATGTGACGTCAGACCAAGTCGAGCTTGTCCGTTGGTCATCGTGTTCACTTGATCACGAAATATGGTTGGCAGTTGATTTAGTTGTCTAGTTGGTGTTAGTAGGTCATATTACCAAGCCAAGCAGGTGAATTCAGACTCATGAGCTTAGCTTGCTGCGAACTGTTATAATAGCTTAGCTATTCCACTGACGTCACAGCCAGCTATAACAAGCTGAAGACGAAGATAAAAACGTCAATTTGGAGATAACATCCCCTTAGTATAATGTCTAAAGCTGTACATATAGATCATAAACTATAAATACAAACTAACTTACAGCAATTAACCCTTTTCAAACAATCAAGAATGCAAGAAAAAATATCCAAACTATTTGAAATTGAATCAATTACCATCACTTTTCAAAAAACCAATCGCCAATTGCCTTTTCCATTACGACACATTCAATTTAACACTAACAAACACAGCCACCGAAGAATGAGAACGATTCCAAAAACCGCACAGACACTCGACCACTTTAATGCTTCAATCAAAAGATTGGTATCACAAGTCGAAATTTTCATTAAGGTCCAGGCTACTACGGACGTGATTTTATACCTTCGAGTGAAGCCGGAATGCAAACGATCCGAGCCAGCTAGCAATGACGCCTCCAGCTTCACCCAAAAGCAAACATATCGTCTTTGCAAATGTACACAGGCTCAGACATACCATCATCCATGTGTGGATACGTTACCATCCAGTTCGCAGTCCGCACGAGTAGACGAAAGGAAGTGTACTAAAACTTAACTAGAACTAACGAAATCCATCTGTTTCCCGGAAAATTTCATATGTATCTAAAGTAGCTTAAGGTTTCGTATTTTAAAGATGCCTTCGTTCCGAAGGATTTGTGTGCATCTGAAATATCAGGACATTCGACGAAATTAGATTTGAGCCTTTTAACAAATTGCCTGAAATCAACTTGAATCTTTCATCGACAATTGTCTTTGCACAGTCCACGTCATTGATATCTTTTTATGTGGTCAGATTTATAGGGAGAAAATTCAGTAAGAATGTTGCTTAGATATAGTTGCATGTTGCTATTGTTTGTTTCTAAACCGCAAACTGGAGGCTATGGGCTATGGGTGTTCTAATAAAAACGTGATTTGTGATATGGACACACTTTTGTAAGAATAATTTTCGGGAGATATTTCGAGTGAAGTTGTTTTACAAGTACCTTCATCAGAACTTTCAAGATTGAGATCTGAAGTTGAATTGGGACTATTTGCAACATTTGAGAAATGTATTTAATAGCCCCACATCACCAAATTGTATCGCTATCTTCCTTACAATACGCTGCAAAGAAGTATCGTCTCTCAATTGAAATTAAGTATGTAGCCAACTCTCTAAAACTTATGAAAACATCCACCAGCTCCTGCTGTTTCACTCTCTTGCGAATGTTTCGTTCTCTGCAGAAGCTTGCACAAATGATATCCTTCTTCATCTACCACACAACTAGAAAATACCAGGATCAAATTGAACATTTGATTTTTTTCTTCAATATGCTGAAACAATCGGAGACAGTCCAGGCGACAGTCATTTCCAAGACGAAATCATTTAATCCAGAGCTCCATTCCCATTGCACATCGTTACAGCTTATGCTGTTACAAACAGCGAAAGAATTTCATCTGTTCTCCGACTTATTTTGGGGTTGCTGTTTGGAAGTGCTGTGTTATTTGATAAACAAATAGTAAAGAAAATCGTTTTTGTAAAGGAAGCTTAAATTCCAATGTAAGTGGTCAGGGCTATAACTCATCAATACCTTTTTCATCTTCAAACTCCACTTTTCGTATAAGAACCACAACATGAATTTGACTACATATCGTTTAAAGACATAACCCTAACACGTATCGGAACTCAAGCTGTAACACTTTTCCCTAAAATCCCAGCTATCAGTCTCAGAACAACGAAGGCAACTAGTATCTACAACAAATTCGTCCCAGGCTTCCCTTACAATTGGATCAATTTAACCAGGCAGTATGAATCTAATAAATCACTTCGAGTAGCTAAAAGAGATTGGTTCGGAAAAGGTTTGTCCTCAAGGAAATAGGCGAGTAGGCAGACATCTAGGCAATCTGACGAGCGGGCGGACATTATGGCACAGACGGAATGAATCGTTTGCAAAGAGATATTTACATATCTTCGAATCGTACAACCCGTCCCATTTGTTCTCAGCACACATTATGTATAGTGCGAGAATCTCACTTAGTGGGTATTCTGTGTATTTCTGTGTCGATAGAGAGAGTCGAAATGCTTTTACAAATGGACTGTGAAAGCAAACCAATTGTACCTATACGAAAACATGTAACACCTCCCAGCTTTTTGCTCGCTTCCGGATAACAGTGATGGGAGCGAAATGAGACGTGAAAGTATTTGCTCGCGGGATCATTCCGTTCGTATTGTTGATTTGCATCATATATCATGAAAAAAATTTGCGTCTTGTAAGTTATTCTTTGCCGTGTCATTTAATGGAAAGGAAATTGAGTTCAATTGATAAATGACTTAGCGGATGGATTAAGCATATGAGTGTGTTTCACAAAAGAAGTATGTTGTAAGCATATCTTATTCACTCACGTCACCAAATAGCAGGGCGTAGTCAAGATATAGTGAGGTGGTTACAGAAATGTAGGCTAGTTGCGAATAAAAAATAAACAGCCCCCGACCAAGCAAAGTACAGAAGAAAGGTCAGAATATATGCCTTCGAAATCTAATGAGCTCCCTATGACACGACGAGTTGGCACCGTCTTCTATAAAGCGTTCAATCTAGCCAGAGACGAAAAAATCTACGGGAAAGTCTCTTATCACTGCAATTGTTAAAAGTAGATGTGAAATACTGAGACTTAACAATCGTACAAACCCAATTACAGCATCTTCCACTTGATATGTGTTTACAATTAGAGCAGCAACTCGGCATGACGACCGAACCCCCAGCTCTTATAGAAAAAAAAGTCCAAAAAGGAGTCTTTGCAGATTTTACTTGGGACTCACTTCCCGGGAGCTCCGGTGATTGAGTTGCAGAAGGTAAAGGCGCCTGTGACCAAAATCCCTGCTCTTCGCAGCAGTAGGAAGTGCTGGAACACAACTAGATCTGTGGTCACTAGTGAAAAGATCAGGGATGCAATCATGTCTTTTGAAAATTTCAAATCGCCGGGCCTGGATGGTATCTATCCCGTTATGCTTAGGGAGGGAATTGACCACTTGGGGGCAGACCTGAGAGAAATCTTCTGGGCATGCCTTTCCTTGGGGTATGTTCCGTCACCTTGGCGAGAGGTTAAGGTAGTTTTTATACCTAAACCGGGGAGAGATGTCTATTCCGATCCAAGGAACTTTAGACCGATCAGCTTAACTTCGTTTATGTTGAAATGCCTAGAGAGACTTGTCGAACGACACATACGTACTACGGCGCTAAGGTTCAACCCTTTAAATGATGAGCAACATGCTACCAGCGAGGAAAATCATACAAGTCGGCCCTTCATTCTCTGGTGGCCAGAGTTGAAGGAGCGATCTCTAATGGTGAGTATGCGTTGGGGGTATTTGTGGACATTGAAGGGGCCTTTGATTGCGCGCCCTTCGTGGAACTATGTGATGCTGCGAAAGGTCATGGCGTGGTTGATGTCTTAGTTAGGTGGATTCGTGCCATGTTAACGCATAGATGGTTGCTGGCGGAAGCTGGATTCGACTGCGACTTAAGAACGGAGGCGACAAACGGATGCCCTCAACGGGGAGTCCTATCTCCGCTCCTCTGGAGTATGCTAGTCGACTCCGACAACAAGAAAGGCTGCACGCACATGCCTATGCTGATGACGTGGCCGCACTGGCTGTCGGTAAAGATCCGAATGTGGTATGTAGAAACACACAGCGTGCATTGGATCTGATTGGCAGCTGGTGTTCGAGGCACGGCCTAACAATGAATCCTGGTAAGACGAAACTTGTTTTCTTCACCAGGAAAAGAAAACTAGAAGGACTAGTGCTACGAAATATAAAGGGTGTAACTCTTCAGCTTTCAGATGAAGTCAAATATCTTGGAGTAATCTTGGACAACAAATTTATCTGGAAGAATCATGTGGAAGTGAACCTTACTCGTGCTTTAAACGCTTTCGGGTTATGCGAGAGAGCTTTTGCCACCACATGGGATCTGAAGCCTCGTTTAGTGATGTAGACCTACACAGCAATCATTAGGCTGATGTTCACGTACGCATCCATGGTGTAGTGGACTATCGTGAAGCTATTGTATGCTCGAAAAAAGTTAGCCACGTTGCAAAGGACGGTGCGCCTGGTTATCTGCAGTGCCATGAGTACTACGCCGGTTGCGGCCCTTGATGCGCTTCTCAATCTGCCTCCTCTTGACATTCAAATTCAGAGCGTGGCGATGACCTCTGCCCATAGACTAACTCAGCTTGGCCTATGGGTAGGTGAAGACGATGAGAAGCACTGCTCTATTAGAGGTTCGATGCGTGAAAACTTCCCGATTGTCACTATGCCTTCGGACGCTCGAGTACCCTTCCTTGACTTCAGGAGAAGGCACGAAGTAATCTTCTTGAGTAGAAGTGACTGGAACGATCCAGATCTCTGTACGAGGGGATATGCCGATGTCTTATTGACGGACGGCTCGAGAGCAGATGGTACATCTGGAGCTGATGTCCATCTGCATTCATCGAATGACAGGTGTGCTTCTTCTCTTGGAGAACACGTTTCGGTTTTTCAAGCACACATATTTGCTATCCTGTGAGCTGCCTGTTGGGCAAATGAAGAAAAATGGAGAGGAAAAGGCATTGCTATTTGCATTGACAGTCAAGCTGCACTGATGGCGCTGTGGAGGCCTCTGACTACTTAAAAATTCTCCAAGAGTGCAGAGCACGATTGAGCTCTGTCGCCAGATTCAATAGAGTGCATCTGCTCTGGGTATCGGGGCACTGTGGTGTTGAGGGAAATGAAATTGCTGACGCCATTGCGAAGCAAGGTTCGGAACTACACTACAGGGTCCTGAACGCACCTTGGGTGCCCCGCATCTGCACGTACCATTCTTCGGAAGTAGGTAGATGATGCTCACAAAGATAGATGGACGACTGCTGGTGTGGCCAGGCACACGAAGGTCTTCCTTTCACACATATGTACCGAATAGGTGTTGTACAGGATGACCTCTGTTCATCCTGTCTAGAAGAGGCTGAGTCTACGGAGCATTTGCTCTGTGAATGCCCAGCGTTTACGCGTCTCAGATATCAATGTTTTGGCTGGAATGTTGCACGCATGCAGACGATAGCGTCTTTTCCCCTATCAGTGATCCTAGACTTTATCAAGAAGTCTGGGAAACTATGGTAAGCAGGGGAAAATGAGTACAATGGGTCCTTTGGCCTGAGTGCTTAGAGGTGCCAATGCGCCTCTCCCCCAACTCTCACACACACACACACACACAGAATTTTCAAAGTTTTGGAATCTCGATGGATCTCACATGTAAGAAACCGTCATCCAACCACTAAAAGCATTGAGATTAAACTATGGTCCAATTCAAGCACTCGGCAACAGGCAATCAAAACTAACAATCTGTGGTTTAATTGTCTCGCTACATCAGAATCGTCCAAGCAAACAAGGATGCAGTAATTGTAATTGACGCCATCACTCGCTACTTTACGATTTTGATCCTTCCAGTCAGTACCACTCTAACGCCGCAGGAAAGCTAACACCGGTAACAAAACTTTTAGCCAACCGCTCAGTTGATTCGGTACTTTTTTCAACCGCATTGTTCAAGGTGTCATCCAACGGGATTAAGCTTACGGTGAGATCCTTGATTAACATCGATTCGCAAGTCAGCTTCATCTCCACAGCTGCTATGCAACGCGCTTCATCGATGAAAGAAAAAATTTTGGAATTGGAATGCCGACAACGGAAAGCGTGCAGAAAGTCGTTCGAATCAAAGTGAAATCTACAGTGTGTAATAATTTCATCCTACCATTGGAAGCACTAGCACTTCTTTCATTGGCAGATTTATAACCATAATCAATACTCTTTCTTGCTGAGCTTAAACATCTACAGAATCTTAAGCTGGTTGATTCTCTGTACTATCAGCCACAAAAAATCGGTATTCTTTTGGGTTTAGACGTTTATCCAGCCATTATCATGGTTGAACTCAGGCAGGGGACACCTAATACTCCGATCGCCCAAAATATAGTTTTAGGTTGGATATTTCCAACCAAGCGGAGACATCTGCTTACGTCTGTTCATTTTTTAACTGAGTGGAATTTGATTTACAGATCTTGGGATCTTGAGGAAGTAGAATCTACTTAAGTCGAGCATTACCATGGACCCAATCCTATGTGAGGAGCATTTCAAGGCCACGCACAAACGACAGACTTAAGGCCGTTACGTATTCTCGTTGCCATTGGAGACAACCTTAGAAAATCTGGTTGGCAAAATAAGTGATGAAAATCATGTCAGTCCTCCAGTAACAAGAGTCTTAGCTCACTGCTGGTCAGATTCTATCATAGTATTGGTTAATCTATCATAGCATGGTTAACCTAACATACTTGCCATCCAGCAGACAACCCAGCTGATCTTACAATCAGAGACACGATAACAGAAAATATTTTGGTATCCCCACTATGGTGGTAAAGACCAACTTGGCTGCAAACATCTACACAGCATGGTCCTAGCGACCAAACTTCTGACACGACTCAATAACTACGAAACGAAATTCTTCAGCTTTTCTTTCTATATACGAGTTCATCAGCTTTTCCTTCTATGATTGACTTATTCGAGTAACCAAATCGGACTTTGTTTCGTCCATAACTGTACTCGAGAAGAGATCAACAAAAGTAGCACGTATCTCAGAGCTGATGAACTGAAGGCCACATCGATGTTTGGTTGTCAGATCGTTTAACATGAAAACCATACAGAAGGTTCCCATCACTAGACATCCAAGGAGCATTGAGAACCCGCAGACGACTGCACAGTGCAGATATCCACTGAAAAAACCATGCTCAATAATTCTGTCACATGGACATCATTCAACCAAACTAACTCTAGAAAACCACTACCATAAAACTCTGCAGTAAGGGCATATGAAAAAAGCCCTAGGGTCCGAAACTCCGTTGTGCTATCAAAGCTCAGATTCACAAGTGTGAACGGTGCTTCTGATTGTCGAAAGAAGCTTCTACTCAAATCTACTGAAGGAACGAATAGCAAAAACCCTCTCTTTCCTAACAAAGGAATCGATTACGCTGGACCCCCCTGTTTAAAAATTTTAAAAGGGCGTGGGACGAAGATACACAACAGTTATATTGCACTGTTTGTTTGCTTCGTGACCAATTCACTTAGAAGCAGTTGATGACAGAGCAAAAGAAGCTTACGCTCTACGCCACTCATTGCCAGAAAAGAATTCTGCAAGATAATATACTCCGATTGTGTTACTAATTTCGTAGGAACTCAAGTGTCCCTGGGGAAAGCACGAACTATTAGCGATTTGCACTTTGAAGGAATTCAGGAAGCGGGACTCTGCTCAGTCAAAAATCATATCTGACGAGTGGTAAGCAATACCTCTATTGCGTTGAAGCCCTGTCTTTGTAGGTATACTTTAACCTCCTCCGTGGTGAGTCCGTATAAGTCTCTAATTACAACATTAAGTTGTTTCTCTCCAAGAAGGTAGGACGTGTGATACTGCACTTTTGGTTCCGTGAAGATTTTGGTAATTTTTTTGTAGTCGATAGGGGTTTTTGGTGTGATTTGAATGCCCAAATAAACCCGTTTTGCTGAAGCAAACTCGGCGTTTCGTTGTTTTAAGACTTGTGCTAGCCCTGTCCATTGTTCAGGCTGGCGCATAATAATTGGGACCACCTTCGGGGTTTATGTTGGTTCTTCGAATGGAATGGGATTCAGAAGGTTAGGTGGAGAGTCTACTGTTTTTGGCGGAGCCGAAGGTTTAGAGGTGTTTGTTTTTTTAAGCTGTTTTGATGGATTAAGCGAAGGAAAGTCTTCACTTGAGAGGGAATTAATTACTAAGCCTTCTTGTTTTCTAGATGGCTTTGGGCTGGTTGTGGGAAGTTCAATGATTAATTCCTGGCTTTGCAGGAACACTGGCATGTCAGAGGAACTGTCCTCTGAGCTTAAAGTATCTTCCGTGCCCGAAGATTTGGTTTTCTCCGTGTTGGAGGAAGAGTTTGTCTCAGATGATGAGGTTTGAAGCATTCTTCACAAATTTATTCACGGCATTGCTACTTTTTATAGTTCAAAGAGCCACCAGTCAAGCAGTGAATTATTTTAGTGTTAGTGTACTTAAGTGTTAGTGTTAGGGTACATCAATCAATTGTTAGGTGTAATATAAAAGTAAAGGATATTCGAATTTCATTTCAAATGCCCATTTTTCGTTCTTATTGTTGTGATTGTAAGCCAGTTAAAATTAATAAGTCAATCGAAAAAAACCAATGTACCTGCTGGCAACAAAGCTCAGCAATAGAGAGTTTCCAAAGAAGGAAATTCAGGTGAGTATTGATACCAATATTAAGAAGTACAGCTAAGCATATAAGTAAATTCGTAGGTCCATGTTCGGAAAATTGTAGTATATGTTTCCAGCCCGAAAAAATAAGCAATGTAAATGGACAACAAAATTTATGTGTATTCAATTTCACTGTTTTCATGTCACTACTCTACGAAATATCACTGTCAGCATGCCACTTGAAATGTTCACGCTTTACTAAAAGTTCAACTAACATTGTATACGTCGAAATGTTTCGAATCATCAGCAGCTCTATGTGAGCTTGTTCATAAATTCGAAACGATATCGACATAGCTAAACCACTATAATAACAATCGTAAACAGATGTTGCATTGTTCGACAGTGCCAGAGTTTCAGGACTCTCGTACAATGAGAAATGTGCTGACTTGTCGAACGATTGATTCGAAATCAATCCAAGAGCTTGAGCCTGAGTATAATACTGTTGTGCACTTGTTACAACTGCAATTCAATAAATTTTGAATTGGCTGCAGCAGCAACCTGGCACATTATTGAAAGCTGGTATTGTCTGGGCCGTACATGTACTCATAATTGACATAGCCATGTTACAGAAAATGTAGAGTTTTATGTTTCGTGGAACCAATTTCTCCAAATAAATTTCTTGTGCGACTCGGACGAAAATTAAAAACCGAACCGGTTGTGGCATGATTTCTGGGTCTCACCATACAAATACTCTTTGCTATTAAACTTTGGTTGCCGGTGGTGCAATCAAACATACCGAAGAAATACGAAATTAAACAAATCTAATTGGATTCTACCTGATGCCAGCCAGTGTAATCCCATTTATTTACTCGACTAGAAACATCAGCTCGGCATCGAAAATATTCATAAGCGAACACAGAATAAACAACAGATCCGGGCAAATATGAAAATTCCGGCTGCTAATTGAATTCAGAAATTTCCTTATTCAATTTGTTGCCGACTAATCTACAAGTTTTAGCATGGATCCGGATATAAAACAATGAAAAACCGAAACGGAAGCCATTGCTGGCGCTGCAGTCGTTGCTTCGACTGGCCATTGCTGCGGCATGAACTCTCTGGCCGGCGAAAATTTACAAATCAAATTAATCTCGTTGTCTTACCATTTTGTTTTTTTTTTCACCTTAATGAAACCAGACACGAAACCGGGACGTACTGCTTGCTGAACTATAGAATAGCTGGTCCTTGGAAATAATTACTGCTTTGTATTGATAGCGAGGGAAAATACGATTGTTTAGGAGAGAATAAATCAGAATGATGTAAAAGTAAAATACAATACATAAATATAGTCGGTATTGAGTTTGGGGAGATTATTTTTTGGTCTATGGATCGATTTATCTTCGGTGATAAGAAATTCAAGCGCCAGTATCATCCACAAAATTAAATGCGTGTTTGTATATTGAGTTTTAAGAGGGGGCCCGGTAGCTATGCTCGCTAAGGCTTCAGGCCAAAAGGTGGAGTGCTACGGGACCTGTGGGTTCGAATCCCACCAGTGCCATGGCTGTAAGTATGAATGCGTGTGATTGTCCATGAGGGTGGCAAATGGGCCCAAACTGGTGGCCTAATGCTGGCCGCGTGCCCGACGGCCCTCTTCACTAACCTAACCTAACCTTGTATATTGAGTTGAATGCGCGGAAAAATATGTCATAAAAAAATAAGTAGAAAAATCCCTAGTGAATAGAAACCACCAGAAAAACTGATTTTCGAAGAAATTGTTTCGAAATTCCGTAAATTTTATTTCGGATTTTAAATGGTTAAAATGTTTATGTAATCAAATTTCTTGCTCACCATCGGACCAACCTGGTCTGCGATAGTAGGTATAGCAAGTAAGTATCAGACGTTTAATGCATATTTCTTGTATCTTGTAGTTTCAGTACCCTTTATTGCATAGTGCCCGAAAACACAACTTTAATTTTTTCACGTAAGAAAGTTTCTTAAGTGAAAAATTTGAAGTTCTGTCCAGGTTCCCTTGAAATATTACTTTAACCTTGCCTCCTTTGAACTCTTTGATCATTTCATGAATATTCCATCAGGTAGCTTATAGAAACGCAGCCACCATGCTATTATTCCATTTATTATTTATACATCAATATCTCCCATAAAATATGCCGGTTGAGAGAAAAGTCAAATTAATCTCACTCTATCCCTTAGCAGTAGTTCCTACATCATGTTCATCCATTTCATTAATTGTCACTCATGAAATGAAAATCAAGTTCACTACACTTTATTCATCACCCAACCATTTTTCAACAGTGAAAAAAATTCTAATACACAGCCACCACTCACAACAGTCATTTCGGCTAATTTCAACAACTCCTGACAGCATCCAAAGCCATTCTTATCCCGGCGAAACCTCGGAAAAAAAGGCCATTAGTTCTGAAGAGGATGATGATAGCGCTACGTGTAGACACGTAAGGGTTATGTGCCGAGGTAATAAAGTCATCTCCTCCACTATTTTCCGTAGCTTCGCTTCATTTTCATCAGCCAAGCCTTATATTCGTCGCCGCTACCTTTTAGGCCATTATGCCTTAACATTATCATCATCATCGTTGGCTGGCTGGTAAATTCTGCTGGCTCTTGCATGACTATGACGTTGGTCTTGTCATCTCTGTGCAGGTAGAGCACCTTGCGGAATCGCAGTGCCCGGCTGTATTCAAGGAGGACTAGCGAAATCCACGGTGAATATGCGGAAGGTTAATGACTCAACCAGAATATGCTTGGCGGCCACGAATTATGGAACCAATTTCTCGGAAGATTTAACGGATTCTTGGTTAGAGGAAAATCATGGTAATTGCATGTGAAGGGAGGTTTCGAGGAGCAATCGGTGCAGCAGCACTGCAGCGCTGCTGGGCATTTCGAACCAGTTAATTGTTTTGGTTGTATAGCGGTTAAATTAATTGTATGGTAATGATTACCTAATTATTGATACTTCAGTAAACAGCTCTTGCGGTAGATCCGCTAAATGGATTAGAGTAATCCATGTCTGGCATGAGCTATAATTTCGGAAAGGGATGTGGTAAATGCTGATGCGAAGTTGTGGATTAGCAGCTCCACTAGTAAGTTTCAAGTGAAATGGTTTTTGATGTCTGCGACTGACAATAATTTGCTAATGGTTACGATATTCATGAGATACGCTCATAAGTGGTTTCAAAGTAAATTTCAAAAGGAAATATAAAAAGTAAAGCAGGAAATCTAAGTATTTCATGCAACCCACTCTGCTTAAAGGGAAACTGTATCTATAGCAAGTATTCTAATTAGGTTGTTTTCGAACTTTGATTAAAATGTAAGCGTGTTTAGTATCGAAAGTGAACTGTTTAATTTAAACAACGCAGAAAATGACGAACCCATGATATTTGTTCCCCAAAAAACAACAACAATATATTAAAGGTTAGGTGGTCCAGATGGTAGACCTCTAGAATTTTAATTTGAATCGGGCCGTGGACTGACACATACCAAGCTTCAAATGAGTCTGATTCAAAACAGAAGTAAATAGAGTCATGAAAGCTATCATTCTCCACGCTTGCACACATTGAGGGTGAATAAACTGCGAACTAACTTAAATCCCCAAACTTCTAACGGGCTATAGATGGCTGATTCATTCTTTTAGTTTTGGTAAAATTGCATATTGCCTTTCTTTAAAATCGACTGCTGAACATTTTTGCGTCAACGCTCATTGCACTCTAGCGATTATCTTCAATAGCCCTTGCAGCTATCACCAACAATTCTTACGTTCCAATCCTTTGAAAAATTGCGGAAATCTTAGTAACCCCCATAAAGGGAATCTCAAATGGATGTAAGCGGCTTCAAGCCAATCTCACTTCTTTCAAATCTAACAAAAATCTTGAAAAGGTCAGTTCTCTGAAAAATCCAGTCTTCTGTTATAGAAAGCAAAAGAATTATCCCATCTTTCCGATACGACTTCAGAGCTCAACTACCACGCAATGCTCAAATTTCAGTGCAACACTTCAAAGGCACTCTAATCTGGTCAATCAACCACAGCTTGACATTGAGAAAGCGTTTGGCTCTGTATGGATACATGGAATCGTTTATAAAACAACAATAACAACACAACGTCTTAACTGACATTGTCAAAATTATCCAAAGTTTCCTCGAAAATAGACGCTTCTTTGACCAGGTACGCAATTCAATTTCTTCAAACACAATAATCTCTTGTGGTGTTTCTCAAGGCTGAAGTCTGGGCCCCAGCATTTTTAATATTTTCACCGCGGACCAAGCAATTAAATAACGAAGCTCAAACATTTCTATACGCTGATGATAACTTTACATATGTGTCAGCGCATAATTTTAAGTATGCCAGGATTCGCGTTCAATGATAAACAACTTCTTTCAGTAAGTAATATAATCAGTGGTAGGTTAGATTAAGCGTTGCAAAATCTAAAGTCCTCCTAGTCAAACCATCTGGCAGCAAACAGTGATCGATGTCCTTGAATGTAAATGGAGCTGAAGTTCTGGGAATATTTGGGAATGCTACCAATTGGAATGAGTTCCATCTCGATGAGCGAAATATGCTAGTGAAACTCACTATGCAAGCCTCCAACTGTATCCTCTATTAGAATATTCATCCCCACAAAGCAATTTATGTGCAAATAGCTTATCAGACTCATAATCAGCTACAGCTTCCCGATCTGAATGACCATTTCTGCAAGTGGTATTGAAAAACTGACGAAATTCGAAAAGAAAGCCCTGCGACTGTGCACAGGAAAGTATTCCAAGTATAAAAACCACTATTTCTCTAATGTGGAGCTACATCGTACCATTATATAACTCCGTGTTAGAAATACCTACTAGAAGTTGCAATTCAAAGATACCTATTAGAGCTTGATGAGAAGTTCATAGCAAAATGTCCCTCCCATCTAGATCCCCAAATTTTTTGCCCCTTTGAAAATACTTTGGAAACACTTAGACTTATTTATTTCCCCAACCAGACGAAACATGGCTTTAAGAGACTCAAGCCTGAATAATGCAGATTAATTTATCTATATGGACATTTACCTGGCCAGAATAGGTGGAAAAAAGCACAAAATCTGACGGAAAATAGCTCTATACTTTTTATAATAAGATTCTAGAATACTCTAAAGAAAAATAAACGATGTATCTCTAAACACTGATTCACCCAGTGCCTCTGCTTAAGTATCAACGGGCAAATGAGAGGAAACCGTTGACGGCTTCGAGTGCAAGACACTACTAAAAAGTTGCAAACCTGTCAAAAAAGGAACAAAGTCAAAGATATGTTGGAATAATAAATTGTTGAAATGTATAGCAGCCCACCTGTTTCCGTTTTCATAAAATTAAGAAAAGTATGGTGAAGAAGTTGCGTCGAAATGATTAAGGTCAACCGTCTCTCCAAAAGAATATTGAAGCGTAGAGCTCAAAGACAACATCTAGCAGGGAAACCGATGAAATAGTGGGAGAATGCAACTGATGCAGTTATTAAGCTGTAGAATTCGGTAGCACATGAATGAGGCAATCAAAATGAGTCAATCACTAGTATCCAACTTGTGAGCTGCGTCACAACAATCTCTTCACTTGTTTTGATCATGTGCTGTTTACTATGGGGTACACTTTTGCGTAGGTACAGTAGAGCGGGATGGCACATGAGCTAGGGAATTGCTAGGCAAAAAAAATGAGGCTGTCAATTGAGGTGATTATAAGCTTCTTGCTTTTGGCCGACAATTTTGTCGGCCACAGAGGCGTGTCAATTACTAAGCATCAGCAATCATTTGCGCGGGGATTTCCTTTTCAGAGTCCCTCACTAAGCTCAGAGTTAACACAGAGTTGACTCGGATTTTGGCATGAATGGTGTAACGTGTAAAACACGTCTTAAGGCAATTCGGCGGGGGTGTGAGTATGTCAAACGACAAAGTTTTTGGTCGATTATAATGGAAACTAGCCGTCGCGAAGACCATAATATTCATGCACATTGTGAGTTGAATGAGGTTTCAATTTAGACTTTCTTTCTGTAGACTTTCACTATCTCTCTAGACTGATATTTCAAGAAAATTAATATTAGATTCACATTGGCCAAAAATCATAATAAGAGGAAATATTGCGAGTTTATTGATATATATGAGGTGAAAATTTTTCAACATTTTGACAAAGATATTTTTAGTGAATAGTTCTTCGAAAAGAAAAAAGTTCAAAAAACGAGTACGGTAAATGAAAATTTATAGAATTTCTAGTTTGACTGAAATGCCGTTTTGGAATTGTTTCGGGGGAATTTGGAGTTGTGATAGTTTCTGCCGCAGTCATGACATTATTACAAAATTTACAGGACAAATTTATGTCACATCGTTATAAAACAGAAGCCCGAAAAGAGAAAAGTAAATGCAAAAGAAATGCTATTTTTTATTTAAACTCTTGATTTACGTAGCAAGTGTTTTCGGACGCGACTATCTTTGATGCTGTGCATAGTCATTTGTGTGATACCTTTAGGAAAATAAATCTGCCTTTTAGTACTTTTCGTCAAAATGAAAGCAGCCCTGTATTGGAAGAACTTTAACGAAGCTGCAAGTATCCTGAGACATCCTAACGCATCAACAAGACAAAAAAAAAATATGAAAAATATTTGTAAGAACCCAATTAAAAAGGAACAACAAATCCGCTTTTATGGTCGGCTGAAAGGAAGCAATAGTATCCTCGGTTCTTGAAGATAATGTTTAAAATTCGGGAAATGAAGAGATATTTCCGAAGAGTGGCTCTCTGTTCAAAAACTTAGTTCACATGAAGTATCAAGAAAGTTATTTTCAAATGTTAATTTAAAAGTGAAGCCTAAATAATATGCGAAGATCCATTTTTTAGCTAGAAATTCCCTTTTTTACTTTGCACAATAAAGTTTTATATATGTTTTTTAAAGTATTTCTACTCTATTATATCGATTTATTCATTATTTTCTTTAAAAATGTTCTGTCAGTATATAGCATTTTCTGAAATGTAGTCCTGTTTTATAGCTACATAATCCTCCCATTAAAAACTGATTGACACATTTTATTGACTCATCCCGATCGACTTAGCCAAGTGAATGAATTGGACTGTGTCAACACACCGATTTGAATCGTTTTACTCAGCTCTAGAAGGTCGGTGTAAAGAGTCGTGATTCTGCAAACAAGTTCACAGAATCAAGACAACTGGGCGATATTTTTGAAAGCAAAGACCCCCAGGCTATTAAATAATCGCTGATTGTTAATAAAACACAGTTTCTGTCCTAAATTGACCAAATTCAATTCAAATAGTAATAGTTATCACAATATTAATCATACCAGTGCATTGTCCTTCCTTCCATGAGCTCGCTACTTTTTGATGCCTGTTAGTTTGCATCCCATAAATTAAAATAAGCAATACAATACCACATTTAGAGACAATACTTCTATAAATTCGCTAAATTATCAAAATCAGCTCATATCGGACTTATTTTTAAATGTTATCAAAATGAAGAAACAAATTCATTGAAATCGCATTCAACTCCACTCACCTAATCACTGACGAGTATAATCAAGTGCTCTTATTAGAAGCGTTGCCCCATTTACTGATTGAATAAAATACGCACTACCAAAAGGTCAATGGCGAAAGCTATCGCAAAAGAACAACGACCTGGACATCCATATCGTTTCTCTTTCGGCAACTTTAATCAGCTAAAACCATGCTGAACTTAACTACAATAGCACACCATTTCCCATCGAAATGCATGGATTTATGTATCACGTGTGTGTACACAATCTCATCTTAAACTAGCTGGAAGGCGAATGTACCCATTCACGATCCATAATCTTCTATCTACTCCCAGGCATCGACACTAATGGCCTGGAAAAGTCTATCAGTCATTCGGAACACCTCTATAAATGAACCTATCTATTAAATCTGGCTGCTACGTCGCGTCGTCCTTGTAGAAATCCTCCGGCCGCAGAATAACAGGCTACTGCTAGTCTCAACTTTCCGATTTCGCCAAAAATATCATAGCGTCCTGCGAACACGCTCGTACGTCGCATTTATCATATGTCACTCTATATGAGCTAGATTCACGTGCTCCACGTTTTTGGCCATCCACCGACCGAATCCAGCAAAGGAATCATAGAAATCTCATCGAAGACAACGATTCCGGCCAATGTTTCAGAACAAATGTTCTTAATTGTCCGCCATGTCGTCGCTCTTTTTCGGATATGCCTGCAACGTGAACTGCTTGCCGCTCGCAATTCGGAAAAGCTGAAGAAAAAATCTATTCCAGATTTGATGGTGCCCTGATATATGGAGAGTTGATTTAGCTCAGCAAGAAAAGACATGAAATGAATCTGTGAAACGGTTAGCTGAAGATAAAGAATTATCTTGTGGGCTCGTTTTTCGCCAAGTAGGTGGCATTTTGTTGGAGTCTTATTTAAGGGGATACGTAAGGGCTAGCCACCTTCATACGAGAAAAGACAATTTGTAATACTGAGAGAAAGGTGAAGCATAACAACATCTGCACTTGTGATAAATTAGACTATTGTGGCGTATAGGGTGTGCTTTATTCTTTTGAATATGATTGTTCGATGTGAGCTCTGAAGGTGAATTAAAAAATTCAAAATTATAGTTTCAAGATAGTTTAATAAAGAATGTGGATTCTATTTGAATATATTTAGGATGCGAACTTTTAGCCTAGACGTTCCAATTTTAAGCTTTTTAAAGACACTCAAGGTGCACGCCAATTTATTTCCATTTGATCAAGACTAAGAATAACCAAATCATCCTACCATCCGCAAACACCGTCGCTCATGCTCGTCATTGTAATTCTGAAATTCAGTATCATCCCAACGTAATATTAGTTTCATAGTCGAACGATATATGGGACGGAAGCCAAATTGTCTCGTTTGTCTACCGTAAACGTTTCCACCATTCCGTGTATAAAGATGTCTGGCTGGAAGAAGGTGCCGCTACGTTTAAGAACTCATTGTACCAATTCCAATTTTCGGGAACATCACAGTCTGACTGCAGTCGTTGTACCAGTCGTCTGTCTGGTGGCATCACTCAAGCAAAAGTTATATCCTCGTATTCGTCTTTAAACAGTGACATGATGAAAATTCCAGAAAAATTATCAGGTGCAGTTTAGAAGAGGTAGATGCGGAGAACGATGAGAATGTATGTTTGCTAGCAGTCTTCTTGACTTTTGGCAGCCCTAGTAGTCACACACGAAGAACAAACAGATATTTTCAGTGCGGTGGATGCGAAGTTCCAGAGAAGTCTGCACGTCACGTAGCAGTATAATAAAGTTGAAGTTGTTGGAAGCGAGCTCTTGTGTTTTTGCTGAGTTGAAGTCGAAAAACAGAACGAATCCAAATGGTGTTATGTTTACTAGGGAAGTCAATATTGAAGATATTTTTATGAGTTTAAGGTATTTAATTTACTACAATGTGGATTTCCAATATGTCAGGATGCAGGGGTGGATGGTGGACCGGTAAAATAAAACCATTGCTTAATGTATATCAAAGGAAAAATAAAACTTTATTTCTTGACGCGAACCGTCTTCACTAGACAACGGACATTCTTCGACTCTCCTCATAAACTATCCTATTACTTATTACTAATGCCGTTCCTCGACGTTGCCAGATTTCTGACAGCTCGGCCTTTCCTGACTTGAAAGCGCCTCGATTTCCATTTCATCATCTTCCTCGATTACCGACTCATCAAGATCAGGGCTAAGACTGCACCACGGCTTCATTTTCTCACTGGTATATACGGAGGCGAAGCGGCGTTGTTTACGCTGAACATCATCTAGATCTTCAATTACGTATCGATCATGGCGTAGAAGCTTTGTGACGACGTAAGGACCCCTATATTTTGGCTCCAATTTGCGCGATTCCCCGGTTGCGGCAGGTACGTTTTCTATTACGACGAGATCTCCTTCGCTATAGGTGTACGGCTTTTTATGCTTGTCATCATATCTCTTTTTCCATCGCTGGCGCTCCTTTTTAATTCTATCGGCAGCTTCGTGACGAATGTCAGTGATATTCGTCTCGGTAATTATATCGGTATCAGTATTGAGAGCTTGTATTAACTTATTAGTGGTAACGTCTCGTAGTCGGAAAACTATTTGATTAGGTGCGAATCGAGTAGTCGAGTTTTCCTGGGAATTAAGTGACCACTGTAGACTTGGTAACAGCTTATCCCAGTCAGTGCGGGTCTGTGATGAACATCGCAGGAAAGAATTGATTGATTGATTAATTCTTTCGATTTGGCCATTAGCCCGCGGTGTTCGAACGGCGACCTTAACGTGTTCGATATCGTACTGCTGACAGAAGTTCTCAAAATCGCGAGAAGTATAGGCGGTGCCTCGGTCTGTTACAATTCGACGGGGCAACCCAAAGTATGCAGTGATGTCATTTAGCATTGTCAGTACTGCTTTCGAACTCGTGTCCCGGACAGCACGAACCATCGTATATTTGCTGAAAGAATCGGTTATTCCAATGATATAAGCGTTACCTCGTTTACTTCTTGGAAACGGCCCAACGTGATCGATGTGTAGCACTCTAAAAGGAACAGGTTCAACTTCGGCAACATGTAGTCTTCCCTCGGGTTTTCCAGCTATGACTTTGTTGTAACAGCAGTCCACGCATGAGTCAATGTAGGACTTCACGTAACGACGCATATTCGGGAACCAAAACAATTCACTTATACGAGTGATTGTTTTCTCCAGACCAAAGTGACCGACATCGTCATGACAACTCCTGACAATACGCCATCGAACACCCGATGGTACAACAAATTTGAAATTCTCCTGCACGCGACGCAGCAATCTGCCTTTCTTCAAAACGTAGTCTCTTCGTATCTGCTTAGATTGTTCTGATAACTTATGGTTGGATAAAATCTCGATTATCTCGTTGAGTTTGGGGTCCTGGCGCTGCATAGTGATTAACCAATCACATTGATCAACTTCAACTACCAAAATATTTTCAGCTACGGTATCAGGCTCTTCTGACAGTTCATTTGGTTGTCGGCTTAGGGCGTCAGCATGTTGCATTCGGTTTCCAGAACGGTGCACAACCTCAAAATCGTACTCCTGCAGTTTGAGCCACCAACGTGCAACTCTAGAGTTTAGAGGTGTAGCCAATTTAGTTGTTGTTATGGCTGCACAGTCAGTAACGACTCGGAAATGTTTTCCCAATAAATAAAATCGAAATCTGTTCAACGATTCAACAACAGCCAAAACCTCCAACTCGTGGCTGTGATACTTCTTTTCGGTGTCGGTACAATGTCGGCTAAAGTAGAATATTGGCTTCAAATCTCCCTGTTCAGTCGATTGCATGAGGATTCCTGCCAATCCTGTAGTACTTGCGTCGGAATGCACTTCGTGGTCACGTTTTGGATCATATAATCCAAGTACGGGTCCGCAACAGAGTAAATCTTTTAAGCGTTTGAACGATGCATCGGTTTGGTCACTCCATTTGAATGGTCTGGCTTCCTTTGTTTTAAGTAAATCTGTCAGTGGTCTTGAAACACTGGAGTAATCTTTGACGAATTTTCGGAAGAATCCCGTCAGACCTAGGAATCTCCGAACGTCGGTGACATTTTTCGGTTCCGGGAAATTTTTAATGGCATCAATTTTGATGGTTCCCGGTTTAATTCCATCAGCGCTAATTTGATGGCCCAAAAACGTAAGCTCTTCGGCAAAGAATTTACACTTTGACGTCCTCAGTGTAAGTCCGGCTTCCTTCAGAAGTGCTAAGAATTCGGTTAATATTGTTAAACCTTCGGCAACGGTGACACTTGCAATGATTACTTCGTCCATATAGCTAATGACCTTTTTCGATTGCATTTTCGCGACTAATTCCATCACCATTTCTTGGAATATCATCGGTGCATTAATTAGTCCGAATGGCATTACATTGTATTCAAAATGTCCGTGATGAGTGATGAAAGCGGTGTATTGGCGTGACTCCTCTTCGAGTGGTATTTGATAATACCCGGACAACATATCCAATGTTGTGAAGAATTTATTTCCGGCAATTTGGGATAATTGCTCTTCGACGATCGGCATTGGGTACGGTTTCTTCTCGGTTATGGCGTTGATTGCTCTAAAGTCAATGCAGAGACGATCTTCTCCATTTTGTTTTTGCACAAGCACTATGGGCGAGGAATATATTGAGTTGCTTTTTCTGATGATTCCGTTCGCAAGAAGATCAGAAACGATTTGTTCAACCTTTTCACGTTTCGCGAAAGGAATGCGATATGGTCGAGATTGAACCGGTTTACTTGATTTCAATCTTATCTGCATTGTCTTCGTTTTGCATCTTCCGATCTCTGATATCTCTTCAGCGAAGCAGTCACGAAAATCCTCGGTTATTTTTTTAAATTTCTGCTCATCTTCAAATTGTGGAAGCGGCCTGACTTTAGGCAATTTTACATCAATTTTCTCAATCCGGCACTCTCCAGGCTCGATTACTACTCTTTTTGAGTCTCCGCATAAAACGTCCAGTCCCAGTAACAATGTATTTGGGATCAATTCATCGTCGACGACGTACAGATCAGAATTTATTACATGTGCGTCGAGCTCAAGGCATGCATTGATTTTCCTTGTACAAATGAATTTTCCTCCGGCAAATCCCTTTAGTGAAACAGGCAAACAATCGATCTGGTCAATGGCTTTTGATCGTTGGACTAACGATCGTTGACTACCTGGATCTATAAAAGCGTCTGTGGCTTTACCATTCAAAAGAACCGTTTTTTCCACTTTGTTCGGTGGCGCTGTAGTGTCTACGATCTGGCGGATGTTCTTCTCGGTACCTGTGCTATTATTTTTCGATGGACAACTGTCGGCAGAGTGTCCAGATTTATTGCACGTAGCACATCTCGGTTGGCGTTGTGGTAGTGGGCACTTTATCGATAAATGCCCCGGCTTCCAACAGTTGTAGCATATGCTTTGCACAACACGGTTACTTGATCGGTTCGGGCCCGACAGCGAAGAGTCGTAAGACAGAGGACGGTGTGGCTTGGACATCGGATAGCGGTCAGTAGACTTTCTGCTGTTAGTCAAAAATCGGTTAAGAGCACCCAACATATCGTTCAATGTTGAAAACTCTAAGCAGGCTATTGCTGTCTGCAGTTCGGGATGATTCAGGCCTTCTCGGATATATTTAATAATTACGGTCTCACTAAGACCACCTTTACGACCCATTGACGAGAGTCTGTAGAAAAAATCGGTGACAGATTCGGTCTGGCGTCTGCATTCACGCATCATGCGGATATGTATATCAGCTTCATTTACATGGTCGACGAATTCCGCCTCGAATTCCCTGACGAAAACTTCCCAACGGCGGTGCGCGTAGCTTAGCGAATCGATCCACAGCTTTGCGGGTCCTTTTAGTTTTGCTTGAACGGCAAACAAAACCAATCGTTCATCCCATTGGTAAATATTCATCAAGGTTTCCACGCGATGTACGAACTGACGCGAGGTAATAGCAGAAATAGAACTGGGGTCATATTCCGGCAATATGTCTATAACATCTCGAAGACTATGCAACGCGAATCTATCAGTTCCGACACTATCAGCAAACCGAGCTGGTGTACCACGGCACTCACCTCGGATTGGAGTATTTACATTGACGGACGGCGAGATCGGATTTGGGGTTACCTCCGCAGCAGCTTGGTTAGGCACAACCGCACTTTGCACTGGAACATTACGATCACCGATGGCTACGACGATGTTTTTTAATTCGATCACCATGGTGGTTAAACTGCTCACTTGTTCACGAAGGGAAATTTCTTCACCTACATCAAAAGATTCCTCATCTAAGTCCACTACGTCACTTTCCAGCGCATCGGTTAAACGTATCGCAAGTTCATTTTTATTGCCACTTGTTGACAATCCTATAGCACGCAATTTTTCCTTCAAAATCACATTCGTGAGGGACGAAATCGGTACTTTCGGCATTTTGTCTTTATTTTTACGATATACAACGGAATAATTAACGGTAGAGCGAAACACGACTGTTTATATAATCTCCACAATGAATAACAACAACGAATATTCCAATAGATTGCTATACGGCAGCAATGCACGGCTAGAGATTCGATGGCGACGAACGACAAACATTAACGCGAAGCGCAATGACGATTTGACGGGTTGCTAAATGGCAACAATGTACGGCGAGAGATTCGGTGACGATTAACGAGAAATAAGAACGCAAAATGCACTAAAACTATGACGGATTGCTATATGGCAGCAATGTACGGCTTGAGAGTCGATGGCGACGAACGAGAAACAGAACGCAAAAATGCAATAACACTACGACGGATTGCTATACGGTAGCAATGTACGGCACAAGATTCGGTGGCGGCGGTAAACGAATCGCCAAAAGACGGCAGCATTCCACGATGACGATGAACGAAGTCAAGCGACGAGCAACGACAGGCTTAAACACCAAGTAAGAAAACTACTCAACACAGAGATATTTTCGAGTTGATCGTTTAGCACTGCACTACGGACGAATGTATGCGGATCAACGAGACTGATTGTTTTTTTCGTTAAAGAATATGATTCCTTCACGGAGCTTGGAAAAAAATTTGACCGGCCAGATCCCACTTCTGAGCTGTCAGGATGCAGGGGTGGATGGTGGACCGGTAAAA
Organism: Nemotelus pantherinus; assembly: GCA_963978885.1. NCBI lineage: Eukaryota > Metazoa > Arthropoda > Insecta > Diptera > Stratiomyidae > Nemotelus > Nemotelus pantherinus. Next base: position 125,993,343 of record OZ022265.1, read on the forward strand.
TAAAACCATTGCTTAATGTATATCAAAGGAAAAATAAAACTTTATTTCTTGACGCGAACCGTCTTCACTAGACAACGGACATTCTTCGACTCTCCTCATAAACTATCCTATTACTTATTACTAATGCCGTTCCTCGACGTTGCCAGATTTCTGACAAATATAAGTTTAGTTTTTTATGTCTTGGTTTCTTCCAAATATAATGTTTTTAGTTGTGAAGTCAGTCCATTAATTCGATATTTTCTACTTTGAGTCATTGATGTGAAAATCCACAATAAGGCTATAGCAAAAATTCCAGTTGAAATTTTTGGTATTTTAGGAACGATGTGCGATGGCTATAACGCTTCAAATAGTTATAGTCTTAAGGCCGGCGATATATGTAAAATTTTAAAAATTCGAATATATTTTTTTATAGATATATAGTTAAATTAATATCTAAAAAATAAACGTACTGAAGGACTTCTGTATGGGCCTGGAATCGCTGATTAGTTGGTAAGTTGCAGTAATCATAAAGTTCCTGTGTGTCAAAACTACGCTTTTTCTCGAAACGACGTTTTTTAAATTGGCGGGCAAGATAACTCAAAAACTTCTCAACCGGTTCTTATGAAACTTGGCACAAGTTTTTTCTATTGTATAAGCTTCTAGTTGAATCTGAATAATTTAGCACTTTTCACCCGAAAAACTGTCAAAAAAAAGGGTCAAAAATCGTACTTTTTTTATGAGGCGTGCTAATTCACGATTTTTTGACTTTGTTTTTTTTTCTTGGTTCAACTAGAAGATACATGTTTAATAAACACACTCCAACCCATTTTTTTGATTTTAGATTGCTGTAACTGATGCTAAAAGTCCCGCCGATTGACGCCTTTCGCCGCGAGGGTCTCAGGAGATCGGTTAATAAGGCGGCCATTTTGAAAAAAAAATTAAATAAAATTAGATTCTTGTAATTTAATATGTAATAATGTAATAATCTTGTATTTTAATATGTAATTTCAAAACGATTCATTTATTCCTTCTATTTTAAATAAGCCTCTGAAAACCGATTTAAATTCAGGCGTTTACATGTATCGCCGGCCTTAATGAAATGAAATTATTTTTCATAGTGTCACTACAAAAATGATTATGCTTTGAATGTATGTATAATATACGTAGTATTGTCTAGCCTAGGTTCGGAAAAAAAATTTTGGATCAAAATATCTATAAGATTATAGCTATAAGCTAAGCAAAGTTTTGATATTGTAGTGTATATTAAAACCTAAACAAATAAAATGTCAACAAACATTCAAAATATAGACTTTATGATTTTAACGGCATCCAAAGAAAGTGGTGAGCACTAAAAATAGCAGTAGACTTAACTTAGCGAAGACAAGAACAAATACAATTAATATTAAAAACAACATCAAAAACCCAATCCATACATTTTACTACATATATTTTTCACTTACTAACTTAACGAAAATGTTACTATTTAAGATCGGACATGAGACAATAAAGACAGTCTGTCTTGGAACGACAGCCCAGTTCGGCGACCATACAGACTCATAAATTCAAAATCAAGAAGCCTAGTTTTTTTTATTAATTTGATGGCACTGCCGTTTATAATCTTGCTGTCAGTTCACTAACTGAATCCATACGTAACATTCCTACGGCGTTGTTGCAGTTTGTCAGCAGAATTCTAATTTTATTATCTCCGCAGTACGGCAAACACAGTATGTTAAAGCTGATGCTGTCCAAAGGGAAAGGTATATTCTCCAAAGACCAATAGACACATAGAAAACTCTCGAAATATCGATATAAAAATGTCGATACAAATTTGACTATCTTCCGAAGGAAATCTTTCCAGATCAGCCTTTCAAACATACTATTTTACTAACTGATTGTTCATTTATGGTGAAACGTAACTAGGGAGCATAAATATATTAAGTTTACTTTATTCAAAATAAATGGCAAAAGGAACAGTGTTCGCGTGCACTTTAAACCAATTTTAAACGGGAGACATTGTCGTAGACTTTATCCGTCCGAAGGACAATATGTGATATGCACGTATGCATTTTATCTCAGTCACTTGAAGACCTCAACGAAAACTGGTTTGTACGACCTGATTAAACTCTGCAAAAATAAATATGTAATCATGTTCCTAGGCAAATGATGGAAAAATATCTGGAATCTAATACTGCATTGTACCATTTATTGATAAACTTTAAAGCATAAAAGCATGAGAAAATTCGGCTTCCCAAACAAACTGACTCGATTGTGTTGGTGGACCATGGCCAATGTAACAAGCCAAGTTAAAGTAGCCAAATTCTATCTAGACCATTCAACATCTTCCATGGGTTCCGACATGATGAAGGATCCTGCTTGTCTCCTCTTCGCCTGGCTTTGAAGAAATCAGTCCAATTTCCTGGCACGTTAGCGAGAAGGACTATTGCCACCAACTTTAGCCAGATAGAGGGCTATGCAAACGATATTGACTTCATTGGAAGATCAGAACCAGTTGTACAGGTGTCCTTCATCCAGATCGAGCCAACGACATAAAAACTGAAGCTGCACATAAATATAAGACAGACAAAGACCATCGTTCAAAGACCATCATTTCCTGAAAAAAAAAAAAAACAGCTAGAGTTACTCACACCATAAGTGTAGTGGATTATTAATTTGAAATAGCGCGACTCTTCAACTACCTTGGATCGATTGTAGCAGCTTGTAGCCCAAAATCTGACTTAACCGTCAAAGTTTCTGCTGTACAACACTATGATCTTTGTTATACTCACGTATGAATCCAAGATTTGGGTCTCAGCGAAAAGCACTCTGACTTCTTAGCCACGTTTTAGAGGATAGTTTTGAATCGTTAGCCTGATATCTGAAGAAAGATGATTCTGGACCGGAGACACAATAACTATGATAGATAGATAGATAAAACGTTTATTTAATATATAAAAATTAGATTACACAATATTATATCTTAAGTGTTACAGACAATAAGTCTTTTCACGCTATATAATACATTTTTTTTAGCATTAGCTGAACTTATTTTTAGGAGTTTATTTGACAGCGAAGAAAATTTTCAAAAAACTTTTCTTTTGAATAACTTAATTCTAAACACTAAATCTACTTATATCTAATGTATAATTTACATTTGCATCATGCAATATTGTTTGATAGAGTGAATTGAACAATAACTATGAGTTGTACGCTATCTACCTAGAAGCAGGTATAATTACAAAGATAAAGCTCGGTAGACTCTTGTAAGTAAGGTGCTTAGCTCGGAGACCTTGTTTACGCTGAAGAAATGGCGTTGACTGGAACGTTTGGGGCTTAGAAGCGCCTAATTTCGGAGCACACATTTCCATCTACCCTGGAGTGTGTTAGATAAGTTTGTTAGCATGTTTTTTTTATGGGTCTCTTAAACATAGAAAAACAAACTCACAAACATTCCAAGTCGTAATCCAAATCGGATAATATCGAGATGCCGTTGAGAAAGGATACTGTTAGTTACTAATATTTAGATTAATATATCTCAAAAACGGTTATGGTTACAAGAAAAACTTTTAGAATTTTTTGAAAGGAAATTTTTTAAGCTACAAATTCGTCCTACACTGTTTTTCTGAAGACGTGACCGTTACTGAGATATTTGCGGAAGGTTACTTTTGGTGACCTTTAAAAAGTAACCCAGCACTCGGATCGATGGGACTTTTGACATTTTGTTCAGCACGCCAGCACCAAAGTACACACCGAAATTCAGCTTTCTCCTAATTTTTCCGAAACACCATGCTAAATTTCCCTGGACTATAATTTTATCTCCTCTATTAGAGCACACACTATGAAGCAAAAACCTTTCGTTTCCCAACGGGAAAAGTAATGCGTCGGCATATATTCGGTAAGTTTTTCGCGTAATATTATTTACCGATATATATTACCGATTCATAGCTTGTTTATTTATTTTTAACATTGCATGGCAATGCATTGACGAGGGAAAGTTTGAGCACAGTGTAAGAAGTTAGTTCCTAACCAGCGTGCGGACTCCATATATGTGAACTGGCCTGAGATTGTATTGTTGATCAGCCTGGAAAATTGGAAGAAATCGCATGGAACAGAAAGAGGTGCAAGATAAGATTCGACAACTACATACTCAGGCTAGATTTTTCGTTGCTCACATACGGCTCACTCTCGCAAAAAATACCAGCACACTCTCAGGTTGCTTTGACAGATAATGCATTGCGTAAATGGAGGCGCATTTTCAAGGTCAAAGTGTTTTTTCTGGAAAAAGGAAGGAGTTCACCCACTTCTCATTCTATACACTTTGGTTTGAGCTTTCAGTTTTATAGCTCCATAAAAAAACACTTTTTGGAAAGCCTGACATCGTATTCTCGCATTCCCGTCATCTAGGATGAATACGAATTGAAGCTTTGGCCGGCGGCTGATCGTACCTCTGCGTGACCTGGAATGTGAGTGATTGCGACGCTCATTGGAAATTCCAATAGCGTATTCTCGCACCTACTAGGGGAATTGGTATTAAACATTTTACTTAACTGTGATGATTTGAAATGCTCCGAGACTTTCATCTTTCCGTTTTATATAGCACACTACCCATTCATTACCCCTTATTTCTGCGAGTGATGTTCATTGGCCAGTCATGGACTTTTGGAAAACCCCTTGCAAGCAGATTACATTTTCATTAACAAAAATGTTTGCATAATATATATATATAATCAGCCTTTCTAGTGATTCTTATGCGCTCGAGTTTTTCACTCTTGCTACTGTTTTTGTTGATATCGTGCTGCTATTTATTCTTGTTTTTCCGTTGTGGTTTTGAGACTGCTATTTTACCGGACTGCTATTTTTTTTTTGTTTTGTTTTTGATTGATGGTATATTATTGGTTTACTGCTAGTGTCATTCTATCACAATTGTTTGTTATTGTCCTTTTAAAATCGTCTCAATGCTGTCAAATCAATATTGCTTTTTTCTTGGTGTAGCTCCACAACTGTAGTCAAATACAAAAATTGAATACTGCTGGAATTTCCGGTGAATGATTATATGTAATTATAAATATCAAACATATATGTACATATGTATATTTCCAGAACAGAAAAGAAACCTCAATCAAAACTTTTTCTCGAAAATACACTTGCCGGGCTTATCATTCGTCAGAAATTTCTCAAAAATACATCAAGCTTTTCACGAAACTTCTTGATATACAAGTACATCGCACATCCCTGATATTACACAGCATTCCACGCTGATATTCGGTCCTCTCCTAACCTTTCTTCCTTTCTATTCCAAGTGATTTGCTTCCTAACATCCGTGCACATTGTAAGCAAAGCATTTTTTTATCATCTAATTCTGAGTAGTGTAGTAAAAATCACTACAAGGATCACATAACATCGTAAGAATTCATGTTGACATTCGTGGAACAGGGCTTACATGCTATCATATTTTCATACGATTTAGAGTTACCGCTATGGTCCTTTAACACACGCGTACTAAGAATCAACTTACGCTACAAGAATATGTTGCAGAACGAAAAAAAAAAACACTGGAAAATGCTAGTAGAGACGGAAAAATGTGCTTCGGAAGATCCACTTCGTCTGGAAAGAATATGACGGAGACATACTTTGAATTTTAATAAGCACCTGGTCTTGAGTGAATCCATTAAAATAATAAAAAAAATACTTAAGTAAACGTGAGAGCAAAGACAAGCATACACATGCGGTGGCCGTATGGAAGAAGAACAAAGACGACTTGCCCCGGCAAAGTCATTTTAAATCGTCTGACAAACGAGACCTCACGTAAGTATTTCAATGGACATTCTGCGGAAATGATGCAGTCTGCTTGGTAAGAAGCATAGTTTGAATTCTTCATCCTACAAAATCGTTCTGAAATGCGGCAAATTAATCTCTGAAAAATGTAAAATGGTTTTTTAATAATTTATTTATAGAGTATGATTTTATAGACGACAACAGAACAGTGTCTTGATTCGTTCTTTATAACATAAAAGTTATGACAAGGTTTCCAGAGCTGTCAGCTTAGTTGAATGGAAAAATTTAGACTTAAAAACCAGCAGTAACTAAGTTTTTGTCATCTTTTCGCACTTTGAGTATAATCTAACTGTTTACCACACATTGGCAGTCGCCGAAAAAGAGGAAAAAATTTCTTTGGTGTATCAAATTGGTCAAGATGTTGAACAATTGGTTTTTCAGCTAAAAAGTTCTTACTGACCTATAAAAAAAATTTCCAGCTACAGATAATTTCTTGCGATTCATTGTTCTATATAAGGTAACAAACTACAATTTTAAAATTAATTATTTTCGTATCGAAACTAGCCACCATTACAGCACATACTCTTTCCTCCACTGTAATCACATCCATCACCCGCATTCATCGCTTCGTACAACCTGGGGTACCCTACCTAGACATTCCAAATTTCCTCGTATACTCTGTATTTTGGGCAGTATGATTCACAGAGCTCTGTCTCGACCTCGTCCTGTGCCGGGGAAAAAAGAAACGAATTTTCTGGTTTTATTGTCTGGCTGAACAGAATGGAAAGCAGATTTCGACAAATGGACGTGATTTAGTCGAATGAAATGTTATGATTTATTTCTTTTGAAAGGACTTTTCATTTCTCATTTCAAATATGAAGCAGTATACAATTTTAATGGATTTTTTTTCGAAGCGAATTTTTTTCGTAAATATAAAAGAACCGAGTGTTCTATGAAGCTGCTGGGTTGCATAGTCGAGCAGTGAAACATAACAGAATTATTATTTACCTTTCACGGATAGCCATTTCCGTACAACGTTCGCGCAATAATAAAAACCGTGCACAACAAAATTGAAACGCTTGGCTCTTGAAGTAGGTATGGTGTTTTTCGAGCCTGAATGATTAGCAAATATGAAGCAAGTATTATCATTGAAAACAGATAAAAGCAGAATGTGGGAATATAGCTTTTAAATTTAGTGTTTTAGAGGTTTTGAGGTTTGTTTTTTCAATACGATCATTTAGAGGTAGGCATTTTGATATCGATATGAATAAAGTTGAAAAAATTTACTAAAGTTCAATAAAATTTAATCAAATCAAAGTACATAGTAAATTTAAAATATTTTTTTTATTTCGCATTATCATCCACCCAACATCACAACTAAAACGGCCCACAGACACGGAGATCTGGTTGCCGACTTGGTTGGAGACTTGCGATATTAGCGTACAAACTAGATCTGAGACTAGCCCACAAACAGTGATTTTGGTCGCAGATATTGCACATCTGCAACCAAGTCGACGACCAGATCTCTGTATCTTTGGGCCGTTTAACAAACTTTCTGAATCATATTAGATGTTTTTTTTTAAATGGTGGCGAAATAAATTACACTTATAGATTTGAGTTTGTTTCCCAGTTTTATGTACAACGTTAGCAAATGACCTGGTAGAATTTTCCAAAATTTAATGTTTTTTTGTTAAGTATATTTAAATTACCCGGCATTATCTAGATCCTTATAAAATTCATGATTTTGAAATTGTTAAATTTGATATTTCAAGAACTTATCGCAAGGTTTAGAAATTTAATATAGTTGCCTTGTTTTATGACAATCAAATTGCTCATAACTAGTATGGCCATTCTCCACTTAAATGTATGCTACCATATGGTATGCTACCCGGCGCAGAACAATATTTGGCGCCCTCTATTTTATGATTTTCTTTTTTTTGCCCCCTCTTTTACAACTGCAAACTCTTAGCAAGTTTTTACTAGCACTTGCTAGTATTTACTTGAGCGTTACTCAACATGAAATTTTCATGAAAAACTAAACATTTGCTCATTCGAGCAATGCAGCATAACATTTTATTCTCAAAATTTCTTCTCAAGTTTTCGATGTGCAGAAATATTTTTCTTCTCCAATTTTTGGCTCTGTAAAGCTATAGTTTTTTCTAATATTTATAAGAAAATCAAATTATTCATTCATTCAAACCAACAAAAATAAGCTTTAAATATATATTTTAGACATAAATTATATGGCAAGCTCAAATTTTAAGGCGGTAATGGTAAGAGGGAAATTCGCTGTGCTTTTCCACTGTCAATTGTTTTACTGCAAATAAAATTACACATTTTGGGGAGAGAAATTTTCGTTTATTTTCGCAGTCTTTTTCGCATTTTGAAAAAAAAAACCACTCCCCCGCTGTATCTGTAAAGAGTAAATTCAACGCTATTTTTAAAGATCTTCAATATATCACACTGAAAATGAATTCAAAAATATCATTGGGGGAGTCGTGTTCCTTAATTAGAGTTGAACGCATTTATTTATAAAATTCCCCCGTTTAAATCTGAATATCCATTATGTATCAACGCTTCTTCAAGCTTTTAGCAATGCTGAAGTGTGATTTCATTTGGGTTAGTTCTAAGCCTCCCCATCTGATACACACAACTAAATATTTCATTAAAGTTTTTTAGTTCAGAAATAATTGCTTAATCCAAAGCATCAAAATAAAATTATAAATTAATTGAGGGTCTAAAATAGGCGCATCTTTTGCTTCATATCTTAACTTTGCATCAAGTATTAGTTGCGGGTTTCTTCACTTTAGATCCGCCACAAATGTTCCCCTAAAACTGAATTGAATCTCGCAACAGCTTCTACTAACTTGAGAAAATGGTTATTATCAGGCCCATACAATGCGTCTGAGCCTCCTCTAAACGCTAAAGATTGCGAGGCTAGAAATTGCTCGAGAGTTAATAAACCTTTAAGAACATTTTTGCAGTCTTCAGTTTCCTTTGATATTTGATTTTTCCCTGTCCTCAATTCTAGCTCTAAGTCCCTCCATTACTTAAAACTCGTCATGTGAGCTACTCTAGTTTCATGTTCCTTGATAGTTCGAAAATGAATGACTACTTTTCTGAGTTGAATATGTAAAGCGGCAAAAACATTTGCATATAAACTAATGAACAATATAAACTAAAATATAGATAAATAAAATTTTTTCCGCACCGATATTACCGAAATCAACCTGCTTATTGCCGATATCAACTTGCTTTATCAACCTGCACACTCAGCAGCAGCTCAGTATACATTAGAATGTGAAATCAACAGAGAATGAGAGAATACGGACTTAGGAGAATGAAGTAAACTTGGTAGTAGAATGATTGAAAAACATTGATACCGCTTCTATTAACATTGAATACGGCTGGCGCAAGAATTCATTCCGCACCAAAATCAGACACGAAAATGCATAGCCCGAGTAGTGATGTTTTTGTTTTCTTCATACGAAATGAAGTGGTGAATGGAGCAATATAGATTTTCGCGCCAGGCTGATTGCTCTTGTGGATTTTTGTGTTGAATTTTTTAAAGGTGTTGAAAAAACCCAAATGAAGGGGAATGCAGCATACAAGGAAGCAAAGTAATGAGTAGAATGAAGTTATCTAAATTTATTCATAAACATTAATGCTGTGAGTGCATAATGCAGTTTTTGCGCCCCAAACAGCGATCGTGTTTGTAAATTTTGCTGTTGGACAGCAAGTGAATTTTATATGCGAATAGGGCTGCTTTGAAGCTTAAAAGGCATGTAACGATCTGTGAGAACAAAGTGTGCATTGAAAAATAATAAAACAAATAAGAATATAAACTGCTAATTGAATAGAATAGACTTTGAATATTTGTGTATTTCCATATTTTTGTTATTATGACCTAAAGATGATCAAAATATTTGCGCTCCTTCTCATCTGCGCCCGGCGCAGCTGCTCCATTGGCTCGAGAGTTTCATAAAAAGAAGTTCTAGAAATCAATATTTTTGGAGAAACTATTGTCTTGAGGGTAATACTGAAGAAATAAACATATTTTTTTTAATCTAGCCAGAATTATTATTATATCATCCTGAATGTAGAGAATATTTTCTATAATAAAAATTTTAGCTGGTTTCGTATACAAATTATTAAAAATTTCTATTATTCGGCCCGACTAGGAGCAAATTTATGTGGCATGATTTGATGGTTTTAGCAAAGCAAGTTTCAAAGCAGAATAGTATAAAATGATATCTGTGCACTTAAACAAACAAGGAAAAGTACGTTCGAGTCTCTGCAACGTAGAATCGAATTTAATTTTGATTGTTATTTATGTAACTTTAGCACAATGTAGAGGTAAAAAATCGATATACACAAAATATAAACGTAAATCAATTAAGCAAACTCAATTTTCTTACCTCCAGCTGAGCGTTTAATTATTGTGTTTAATTATTTTTATCTTGGTATTTCGATTCTGAATAGCCTTTTGGGTACAAACAGTTCGAAAAAATTAACTTTGACTCTTGTTCTTCGCCATTTATCCGTTTTCTTTCTTTTTGTTTTCACTTAAGGTCAGGTTTTTTTTAAGTCCCAACAATTAAAAAAACAATAAAATTACTTTAATATGCATTATTTCATAAATCAGCATTGATATAGCATACATTTTTAATAATCAGAATAATTTTTCAATAAATAAATCGATGGCTAATTTGTGAAATTTCAAGGAAAACCAATAAAACTATCATCTGAACCTTACTTTTGTGAAAATAAAGCAAGTTTATAATCTTTGAATAAGTTAACATCTTTTAAATAAGCACACGAGCTTAAGGAAATATAGCGCCCAGTGTGGGCTCAGTTGTTTCACTTGTTCTATATGGCTTACATATGTACATCGGCTTCAAAGCAATTTTAATAGTTTTGAAAACTATCTGCCAAAAATTGTTACTTTTCAAGCGTTTTTCTCTTTTGTTTGTATTGTAAAAGCTGAGTTTCTTCCTCTTTTCTTCAAAAACGTTTAACCTAAAAGCGTTTTTTTGAAGGGAAATCTTTCATTATTGGATCAACTGGTAAACAAACAATACAATTTTCATTCGAAATTTTTAATAAATGAAAAGTAATTAGTTTACATAACTCATTTAATTACTCAAATGAGCATGAATCAAAGCGTGTAAAATTAAATCCTGTGATATCCACAAAAACAGTGAAAGAATTTTACAAATATTTTTTAATATCCTGGCTATGATAGTTCCATATGCTGCTGGTTTTAGGCGTCTTACAATTTTGAAATCAATCAGGAAAATTTATTCGTATGATGATTTTTTATATTCAATGCTTCAGCTTTAACATTTGACTGGTCGAATTATATTTCAATTGGTAATTCAAAAATTTTTCATTTCCAAGGACTGTGTTTCAGTGAAAATTTTACCGGATATCATAATATAAACTTTCGTTCATTTAAAAAAAATCCACAATTATTTACCTTTCGGTTCCAAATATTTTTCAGTTGTATTATTAAACACTGATAAAATAAATTTCTTCACAAACTTTTATATTGTCTGCATATAATGAGGGAATCAAGCACCGAAATTGAAGCTTAATTTAATAATTCTTCGATTAAAAGCTGGTATCGCTGGGAATAATCCATGCTTTTTTTCCTTCTTTCCCAACTTTAAGCTGCCAATTTAACTTATATACGGTTGTCAGAGTGCCTTAAACCTCTTTGAACAGACAATGGTCAAGGGAAGTGGAAATACACAGTCCATTCAAAAAGTTCCGGGACTATTTTTTTACAAAAATTACAACTAGCGATATCTGTTATTTGATGGCAGGACTTTGTCATATCAGGTCTTAGTTACACGCACTGGTGGTAAGAGCGCTGTAACCTCATTTATTTGCCAGCTGTGTTTGTTTACCAAGAGAGGTTTTTATCGGAACGTCACAATTTTCGCTATGGAACAACGTTCCGCGATCAAATTTTGTTTTAAATCGGGAAAAATCGGTTCGAAAACATTTGAATTATTGAGGATTGCGTATGATGAGGATTGTTTAAGCCGTAGCAAGGCTTTCGAGTGGTTTGCACGATTCAAGAGTGGTCAATAGTCGCTGGAAGATGATCCACGAGAAGGGCGTCCTTTAACTTCCACTAACGATGAGAATGTTGGACGTGTGCGCGGCGAATGACGGTTGAAATACTGTTAGAAGAACTCAACATCAGTGTAAGAAGCGTGCATCACATTTTGCACGATGTTTTCGGGAATGAAAAAAGTTTGTGCAAAGTTCGTTCCACACTTGTTAACGGAAGATCAAAAGGAGCGACGTGTTAAAGCGTGTTATACCTTTGTTGAATGGGCAGACACACATGAAAATTTTTTTAGATAAAATTGGAACCGGCGACAAATCATGGTGTTTCCAATACGATCCATTGACCAAACGCCAAACAGCTGTGTGGCGAGGCAAAGGTGAAGAGCGGCCCACCAAAGTTCGAGCGGTAAAGTCAAAAATCAAAACGATGCTCAAACAGTGAATGCACAATTCTGCAAAGGTGTCCTGGATCGACTTTTGAAGCGGGTTTGTCGTGTGAGACCGGAATTGTACCGCACCGGTGATTGGTTTCTGCTGCACGACAATGCGCCAGCTCATTCCTCAATACTAGTCACACAATATTTGGCTCCAAAATTGGTCTCCACGATTAATCGTCCGCCCTACTCACCAGATCTGGCTCCGGCAGACCTTTTTTTATTCCTTAAGTTCAAGATGGCTATGAAGGGAGCACGTTCTGAAGACGTTGAGACGATACAAAGGAATGTAATCAACGCTCTGAAAACTATTTCAGACAATGACTTTTCCAGGTCGTTTCAGTGGCTGTATGAGCGCAGCAAAATTTGTATAGAATGAGAAGAGAATTATGTTGAAAACTAAAAAAAATCTTTTTTTCATCTCTTCTTTTAATTCACAAAAAAAAAATTAGTCCCGGAACTTTTTGAATGAACTGTGTAATGCACGCAAAGATTTTTTCAAAACAGTTGCAGATAAAGAAGTGATTTTTTGTGAGTTATAAGGACCATTGATTTGCTCAAATATTATAGTCATAGAAGTCTCATGAAATTCAGTTCAGTTGGTACCTTTTTGGCACTCCTGATTTGAATTAGTTTTTGACAGTTCTAATACTTTTGCGATATGCAGCTTTGAAATGTTTTGTTATAATAACAAAACTGTAATAAAGCAATACTTGATGTTACAACCATTTTTTTAGCAACGCAGTCGAAAAAAGTACATCAGATCTGCTCTATTATCATTTGAAAATTTAATACTAACAAAAAGCAACAAAATTACCATAGCTAGCAACCCTACTCTAGTTTTCGAATCTAGTTTTACCCAAATTTGGTGATAATAAGGTACACCTACCATGTGAGTTTCATTAGAGCTTAATGGCCGTATCGGAAATCAGAGAGCGGAAAGCACTTATTTTTGGAGTGATTCTTCAAGATGTCACACAATGTCACATCTTGTGAATTTCATATTAATATGATGATCTGATTATCAGTTCATGTGAATAGAATTTTTGAGTGCTCTAAAAATTGAATATTTAGTGAAAAGTTACCGATCATCTGTGACGCGTAATATTGAAAAAAATCAATTTTTTAGGCAAAACCACGAAATTTATCAAAAAATAACGAACATTTGTTTTTTAATTTGTAGAATTTTTTCACGAGCCTGCCGCATGCTCATAAACAATCATGTGTGTATACTTCTAGTCAATATATATTTGCCCTGCAAATTTGGTGAGGATTCAATGTTTTTGTCAGACGTTATTATAAACTGATATTCGTTTACTCTTTTCCAAATTAAACAAAGGGCTGAGAATTGAGGCTGAGAAGCAAGAATCAAACTTAACAAGTTTTTATATCAAAAAACCATTTTCATAGATATTTAGAAGAATCTAAAAAATTTACCTAAAATGCCCACCACTGCCATAGGCTCAATATATATATATCTTAGTTTTAACTTAACATCGACCTACTTTTTATGTGCATCTATGTGCTCCGAAAATTTCAGTTTGATCAGACTACGCACTCCAGAGACTATATCGCTGAATCTCTTTGCTGATATATATAGTATGTACATATATTTATATAGACCAACAAATTATTTCAATCTGTACCCAATCCTTGACGTTAAATATATTTCACATTTCAAATCGCTTGTTGATTGAAGAGATTAATATTAAAATCAGCTCAGCTATTAACAAAACATTCTGTTACATCAAAAGATGGAACTAGCTAATTCGACCAATTCACATCTTAAAGCTAATCATTTACCAGTTTCAGTTAAGAGTCCAATTATTAGGCAGTACAGCTGGATTGGTAAATAACCTAAAATATACAGCCGAAATCAGAGTTACAAAACATAGTTGTTAATCATTCAACTCAAAACAACTGTCCGTTAACCTCTGCAGAATTTCACTGAAAAACAATCTAAAACAAAACCCATCATCCTTTAAGCTCACAAGCGCTGTCACAAATCCAACATCTTTTTTTCCCGCAATTCAGTCTCAATCTGGTGACATCTATTCAAAATCATTCTTTTATTTCTCCACTCTACTTTGATTATTATCGATCATAACCAGGGAAATCTGCATCGATTCCGCCCACCACTGTCAACGCATCGCACCACAGGCAGCTTGAGCAGAATCCCCCAGTGGATGTAGGACATGACAAAAACTGTTTAGAATTTCAATCCTTCAACTGTCTTCCCATCTACCGTATGAATTTTTATGGCAAGTGAGTCTCCGAAAACAGGAAGCCACGACAGATAGAGGTAGTTCGTAGTACTAGGTGGCAATACACAAAAGGATATCCACAGGAACACGCTGCAGCAGTTCGTTCAAATATGTACCTCATTCAAAGTTGTGTTCTCTTCGTTTTAGTTAGCTGAATTGGGGGCTACAAGTCGTATCATGCTTCGAGTGGTTGTGTTCCACTTAGAAATCTTTTAGGCAGTACTACGCTCACAGATCGAAAGTCGAATGTGCAGATTCGGTTTGATTTAGTTACATTCTGGAACAGAAAAAAAATTCACGGTTTAAGGTAATGTAGCATATTTTGATTAAGTTCATTGAAATTCCGAAAGAGTTTCTTATCTTAAATTGTATCTTATTTTTGCAAATCGATTGTTTTTAAGATGACTTCTTCGAAGTACTTACCCAACACATTTTTGCATCTATTCCATGGATACTTTTGATACTTAACTTTCATATTAATCTAGCTCAAATAAAAAAAACTGCGAAAATCTTAAACAGTGGATTGTAAAATTAAATTAAAAGCTCAGTTGATATTTCATTTGTATCCTGAGAAACAGTTTTTGGTTTCAAACTGTTTGTCTCATATGACCAGCAGAGGTAACTGAAATTTTTTTCTGATTCGCTATTTTTAGAATCCTCGAGTGTATGTACGTGATCGAAATGCTACAGATCTACGAATGTTACCTGTTTTCACTTCCGTTTCACCGATGTTTCAAAGCATGTCAATATGTAAATAGCAAGTTTGACGCGACATTATGCTAAGGCTACCCAAGTCAATCCTTTATTGATTGCTGATTTTACGATATATTATAACGGGTAATGAGATTCGTCATGCACGGTGCTTTTCGCATAGTAAATAAATATATGTACATAAATATATGTCGTTCTACATACATTTATGCACATATTTGATGAATGAATCTAGAATATATTGAATTGGTAAGATGCTGGATATTAGCCTTGTAGCTTGCCGGAAATTAAGATATTGATGATGAATTTTGGATAGAATGAAATTCATTCAAGGCATGTTTAGAAAAAATAATATGAATGCGAGAAAAAGTTAAATAATAGTATCTGAAATTAGAAGAAAATAAAACGATTAACGGAACACTGAAATTTATTAAAAAAATAATATGCCTGAAAGCAACAAACAAACAATCTATGATTGATATTAGGTGCAATTAAAAAAACTCAAAACGTTTAATCATTAAATACCATATAAGCTGTGCTTAATATGCTGGGCTGAGATATTTCACCAAAAAGTCTTTGAGGAGCAATCGAATTGCTCTAACTAGGCCGAAGGTGCTCCAGTTCGTAGTTTAACTAGAGCAATTCAGAGCACAATTATCTACGATACTTATTTTAGTAGAGCAAATTCTGGCAAGCAGCCAGCTGTTTGTCAACTGTTTCAGAGCTCACTGTCAACAAAAAATTGGATTTACTAGTGAACTGACAAGTTCAACTTATGACAAGCAATCAATTTTGATAATTTCGGGCTGAAAAGTGTTCCATAAATGTTGTGCTCTCAATTGCTCTAACTTACTCCACTTTTTTGACAGCTGCTTTAGTCTTACTTAATTTCCGATGCTCTACTTTTTTTCAGGGGCATTAAACACAGCTATAATGAATAAAAAATAAGGTTTGTTAAAGTCATTTCCGACGTTCACTCCTATTTGAAGGAAACTAATATTTCATGCAAAGGAAGATTGCTGGCAAACGATCTGGGGAAGAAAGTAGATCTCATGGCTGTGGAATCCTCAAGAGTTTTTCAACTGCTTATAAATCCAACTGTTTCGACCAACACTAAATAAAATTAAATAGCCGTAATGATATGCAGCCTTTGGTATATAGTGGCACAAGAAAACTTAATCAACAGCTTTGAGCAACTAAAACTTATCAATGATGAAAAAATAGGCTACAGTCACTAAATTAATCACAGAACTGATTTCTTCGCAATTGGAACTCATCACCGACGTACAGTGTATTTCAGAAAAATGGGTCGGAAGTAATTTTTTTCTACCTGCTCGAACACTTACATATATGTTACGGAAAATCATGTATTACTACCGATTTTGCTTTAGATTCATTTGATCAGTACAGTTTGATCTTTCGTTAAGACAACAGATTAGAAATGAGTGCTCTTTATATATAAAAAAAAAAACATGCTGAGATTATTTTTCTAGTTACCCATCCTAAAGGACTCAGATTGAGTGTGAAGCAGGCAGCAGAACAAAGCAAACAAAACCAGTGCTGCATATTTAAGGTAATGGATTATTAGGAAAAACTTTGGTGACATAAATTATGAGCCAAACAGAAACCCTAACCGAGATTCATTATGAACTGATTGCTGAACTATTCAGAAAAAACCCAACTTTAAGATTGCGACAGGGCAAGTGGAAATGAGCTGGGTGGCCATTAAGGTACTAATACCCTTTAGAAAGCAATAATATGACCATTTTCAAGAATTTTTTTCTCAGACATTTGATTAAATATTAACATGAATCTTTTTTTATAATATCATTTGATATTTGAAAAATACAAAACAATTTTTTACTAATGTTCGAAGAACATTAGTATTAAAATCGATTCGGCCAAAAATTCATATTTCTTTATATATATATATATATATATGTACAAAAAATTTCAGTGAGATAATCTCGGGAGCGCGCCATTCGATTGAGCTGAAACTTTCAGGATACATTGGTGTATATGCAGAATAGGTCCAGGTCTCTTTAAATGTCAGTTATTGTAAACCTTTTCGCGCCGGCGGGCATTTAAGTGATATTTTTAATATACCTATTATTTCGTGCACAAATGATTTTCGCAAAAATAAAGTTAATAAAATAAATTTCTAACGTGTTTTACATATGAATCGGATAATGCTTTGGAATATTTTAACCCTATGTGTGCGCTGGGTGCCTAAAAAGAGGACGGGAAAATTTGAAAATTTTTAAATTTCGATAACTTTTGACAGAGCTATTCAATCATTACCAAATTTTCAGGACATATTGATATTATTTAGTTGTAGATTTATGTGGCTTTTAATGAGCGTGCTGGCAACCCTGTAGCTAGGGCAGGCACTGAAAGTGAAAACCTCCAAATCATCGTCTCTCTTGAAAAAATGCAGTTTCTTCAAAAATAAGCCTTTCATATGTAAATCTTGTGCTTTGTTTACATAACCAAAAAAAAAAAAAGATATGGTATAACGGGCACGCCTGGCAACCCTTGCCCAATTTACCTATATTTTTAGCATCAAAAACTTCTGTTCACGGAAACTCACGATCCGATGGGCAGAATTATTTGAAATTCACAGCATGTATTGACCTTAAATAGGACCAGGTCTGATAGAAGTGATTTTGAAATGCGGGCAATTCTGTGCCAGTGGTGCCATCTTGAAAAACCACTAAAAAAGAAATCTGTTTTTAGCCCTATAAATTCTGATTGAATCGTTCGATTTTGACGAAACTTACACAATTGCTGGACCTTACTTTAAGCCACGTTTGGTAGAAATTTGGTCGAAAAATTCGATTGGAGCTGCCAGCTATGATAATTTTGGTGTCTTCATTTTGAAAAAAAAAATTTGGAAGTAAAAACATTCAAACCATCGAATATTCAAAAAAATGTCCGTTTCTTACAATAAAACCAATCTGTATATAAATCTTATGTTTTATCTACACGTTCAAAATAAAACTTTGGAAATTTCATGTCGGGCAAGAACGGTAACCCTCTCCCAGTTAACCTATATTTTTAGCATCAAAAACTTCTGTTCACGGAAACTCACGAACCAATAATCAGATACAGCTAAAATTTACAGAATGCATTGGACTTAAGTAAGACCAGATTTGATAGAAGCGATTTTGAATTGTGGGCAACTCTGTGCCAGTGGTGCCATCTTGAAAAATTACAAAGAAAAAAAACTGCTTTTTGCCCTATGAAATGTGAATAAGTTACCAGATTTTCATGAAATTGACACAGAAGCTAAACCTAACTCTAATCTCTGTTTGGTGGAAATTTGGTTGAAAAATTTGATTGGTGCTACCTGCTATGGTAATTTTTGTGTCTTTGGTTTTGAAAATTCGCTCAGGAAAATAAAACTTTTTGTACTATAACTTCCAGTGCAGTCATGAAATCAATACGAATTTCATACAATTAATGAAACCTGTCATAAACATTATTCAGGCCAAATTTGGTTGAAAAGACACGATAGGGTTGCCAGCTATTGTTGGTTTTGTGTTTAATTGCAATATCTTTATTAAGCGGTTTTATCGTAAAATTTTCAAATGGTAATGATATTGTAGTGACAATAAACAGCAAATATTAAGCTTTCGATCATTTGAAAAAACTCGCTGCAGGTAACCCTAAATTTCTTTATACTCCTATAACTTCGAATGTAATTAAACAACGTGAAGCAGATTTGATATATTCTTGGATTTGATACTGGCGAAAGGTTGCCAGCACGAGTCGGTTGTGCTACTTTTGTATCAATAAATGCTTACAGTTAGTATACATACCGGAAACATTTACAATGAAAATAAATAACCGATGTTACAATTCGCAAAGTTCTGCAAATTTTTCGGATCGCAGCCATAGGCGAGCCGTGGCCTAAAATCTGGCAGGGGCCAGGGACTGAAAGGTTCAAGACATGCGATGATTTTTTTTTATTTGTACAAGAACTGTTCATACAACTTATATAATTTACTAATACATTATATATTTGTTGATTTATTCTTTGTTATTTGCTAATGCAAAATGTATTATCAAATAAACTTCTTGTCTGTGAATACGTATGAGCTACTACCACTTGCATATAATGTGAATGGTAGGTATGAACTACACATGAATTATCAATGACCGCTAAGAAAGAAAGCTTGTATGAATTATACGGGAATAGAATGGAAATAATTAGAAATGTAAGAATATTTTTTCGTTTACAAGCTAAATGTATTGCAACTTATACTTGAAGAAGAGGATAGCTTAGTTTCAAAATATTTTTGAAAAAATTGGTATATATGAAGCTAAGAAGGAAGAAATTGATATCTTGCTTCAAACACTTGTTACCTAGAAAAACCGAAAACAATTTGGCAAGATGAAAAGTGCTGTAACTTACTCTTTTTGAGCCATTTGGTTTGCAGGAATATCTTTGTAGCCCTAACTGCGTGTCCGAGGCTAAATGAAACAGCACAACCTTTGAAACTAGTGCTTTTTGCTGTTTTCCGTTTTCGCGATCCTCTGTTAAATGTGAGATTCAGACAGTTCTTTTCTGCCAATGATTTTATTTTTCCCCAAACTAAATACAAGTCTTCTCGCTCAATTAGTAGTGTTTCATTCACAATATTTATCCCATCCCGAAGAGTTGCATTTTTAGTTCGGAAATATGTGCTTAACATGTTTGTTATAAAAATAACATAGTGAAAGATGAAAAGATTTTCTACAAATTTAGGATTACTGATTGAATGAAAGATCCCCAATGAATAAACTGAGTCGTTGTATTTTCCCTCACTCATTTCTTTTTCTAAAGCCTCTTTCAAAGTCCCATAGCTATCGATCACATATTTGCATTTGCGAAATCTCATTGACTAACGAGTTGAGCTTAAACTTCTCATTCCACGCCTTGTGTTTAGACCAACTGCTTCTTCAAGTTGCTTCAACAATTCGTGTTGTGATGGCTTCGAAAAGTGTAGGTAAAGTGATTCGGTGGCATTGAAAAGGATGTACACGTGTCGATTGTGAAAAATGTGTCCATCACAACCAGAATAATTTTATGAGCTAGACAGTGTACAAATGTGGCTGCAGGGTGTTTCATCTTAATTTAGATTTGTACACCACTTTTTTGTCCTGACATGACACTAGCACCATCACAAGACTGTCCAACAAAAGGCAATTCGGGAAGGGTTCAAAATTATATCTGCTAAATACGAGATATTTCTAGCTCCTGAACAGTCTACAAAGCTTGAGAACCTTTCTTCGACTGCTAGCTCCTTAGCAAATCTGACAACTACGGATAGTTGTTCCTTCTGTGGTTCCTTGTTGCGTCTGCCATAATGGATATCAATCCGCAATCTTTTATTTTAGCTGTATTATCCTCGCGAACGATTTCAGCAATTATTTTCATCAATTCATTTTGTATTTTGCCACTACAGTAGTTCGCAATCTAGTTTTTAAAATTATTTATTACTAATGCACAAAATTCCAAAAAAAAATCACGGTTATCACTGGCACCACTTTCATCATGTCCTCTGAAAGCACGTCTTTGGCGGCTGAGAAACGTCGTAAGGTCGATAACCTTCTCCACAATATTCCAAGACTGTTCAAGCACCATATCATTTACTGTCTTCCAAGTAGTATTAAAGTTTTCTCATTGTGCATGAACTTTACTATCCAGATCGCGAAGTTTGGTCGAGCTGAAATTTTGGTGTATTTTTGGCGACAATGGAAACTCTATGGAAAATTTCACATTGTGATAACCTCACACCGAGTCATCAGATCATCACAAAATTGACAAGACTCATCAATGGGCATAAAAAATAAGTTTCTGTCGTTTTTAAATAATGTCTGGGCAACCTTGCAGCTACCATAAGTACGTAAACACAAATCTTTCATACGGCTGTTAGAATAAAATGCAAATGATTGATGAATTTGATACTATATTTATACAGTCAAATCTAAACTTGTAAAATTTTTTATATTTTTAGCAACTGGAACTTGCGTTTACGGTATCTCGCGACCAGATAAAATTCATAGGATATAGTGGTCTTGAGTAGATACAGGTCTGACAAAAGTTTAATGAATATGATAAGAACCATGTGGTTGCTGTGTCACTATGAAAAAACGTTCGGTGAAATTGAAGTGCTATGCCTTTTAACTTCCGATGCAGTTATCAAATTATAATAAAATTCACACACATTTAACCTGAGTGTAAACCAAATAGGTCACAGATAGCATAAAAGTGGCAGGGATGCCATTTTTATTCTCCAAATGACTTCGAAAATTGTATTCTACGTTAATTACCTTATCGCCTGCCATTTTAATACTTGACTATGTTATGTGAAAAAACATAATTGCATAAAACGCTAGTTTATAAAAGTGTACTTACCTAAATACCTGTATATTGCCTAGTAAAAATGAACAGATAATCTGAATAAAAAAAGGCGAGGTGTTTTTCGTCTTTTTTTTAACGTTTAACTTGTCGAAATTAAATATTGCCGTCCATTTCTCGAAATAAGTCCCATAACATCGTAATTAATACCGCAAGTAACACAGTCTCTATGTTATAAGTAGTGTAAGTTGGTATAGGCTTACACTGCTGCACTACACAGCTCTTGCTGTAACCACAAAAACTTAAGAGGTGCAAACTTAAGTGTCTGCTGTTGGAAATATTTATTTTTCTGGGAGGGGCCAACCTAGGGTCTGGGGGGGTCCCGGCCCTCCCTGGCCCCCCCTACGGCGCGCCTATGATCGCAGCCCCAAACACCAACTTCAGTTACAGTGCTGCAGGCACTGAGCATTTTCTTCATTGATGTTATATGAGATGCTGCTTTCAAAATTATGTGAAATAAGCAACTGATAACGAATATAATTAACCCGTGTTTTGCTCTCATAAACGTTGAAATTCATGCCAGTGGTAATATCTGAAACCTTGCACCATATGAGTTATAATGCATTCTTAAGACGAAAGTAAAACGTGGCATTTGAAACAGTTTGGCCGTAATAAGCAGCACATGTGGTGGAATATGCACTCAAAACCTGCACGATTCTTCTACTGTTCTTCGAACATTAGTGTTTCTAGCGGTTCAGGTGCGCTAGAGTTTTTTAGTTTTATTATTTATTCTTCCTTTTTATAAAGGTCACTGAAATCATGTTCTGAAAAAATCGTTACTCCACGGCGGACTGAAAATCTATGGATTGGTAAGTTTCAAACAAAAAATTTCAACAATGTTTTAAAAACATCGTAATTTACCACGGTTTAAAAAAAAAATTCAAAAAAAGTATGGCGAACTTGTGAAAAAAAAATGTCAAAAATCGAACCCTTTCTTCCTAGTTTTTTTAACGCCAAATATTTGTTTTTGAATAAACAAAGATACTTAAACAAATAAAACGCACTAAAGTTCAGTGAATCCGATGATTATCTGTCCGCCGTTTTAAAAACCAAACAGTTTTGAAAACCCGGACCCCCAAATGGATGACATCCTTTTCAACGAATGTATGCCTAGGATCAATTGCCCACAGTGTTTTATTATAACACTCGTTGTTGTTCTGTGTATTTTTACCAAAGCACCGTATCAATAATTCTTCATCAGTTAGCTTTTCAAACACAGGTTTTAGGTACTCCTGCACCTCTGGACTTAGAGCCGGTTTATGTTTATAAGGAACGTTATTTGCTTGCGCTTTTAGACATTTGCACCACTCTGGATTGCAATACTGGTGCCGCGGTACAGCATCGGTTGAAATCAAATGATAAAATCTTGCCCATATTTCATTTTTCATATCAACAGGGGAATTCGGATTTCGCTAAATAGCTAAGGAATAGTTGGTCGACATTTTCTTCATAATTTTACCGGTTAATTCTGTAGTTTTTGGAGGCGCAGGCTGTTCATTTTCTAGTTTACTTCTCTTACGCTTTTTTGTTGGCGTCGATTTATTTTCTGCTTTTTCCATTTTTTGCTGTTCTTCTTTTTTCCTCGGCTCTACTAAGCTTATGCAGTTCCTTTAAATTTTTTTTTTGCCTCATCGCCTATATAATAGGCGTATTTGGCGTTATGTAGGTTTATAGAATTTTTAAAAATTTCTCTCATTCCCTGCACTTCCATTCCTCGAGATTTACTGGTGAATGAAGTAGTTTACTCTAATTTGAGTTGGTTGTCTTGATATTTGCGATATCTTCTAGTAGATCCACCTTTTCTCATTTTCGAACTATTACTTCCTTTACGATATTGATCTTTCGGAGGCATTTTTCAATAGCAGGCAGTTGATATAAAGAAGTCTAAATAACCACTGACCACACGCAAGAAAGCTGCAAAAAAAATTTATATAGGAGAAACCGGTATTTTAGAGAAGAGAAATTAAGGAGAACCCACACTGCCGACAGCAGCTCGAAAACCTACAACGAGCCGAAAACGCTCATACGCTCACAGTCAATATTTATATATTAAAGTTTCGAATTTCGAAAAAATATTTCAGGTCATTTTTGAAGTTATATTGAGTCGAAAAATGCAACAACAACAAAATCTATTTTTTTAAATCTATAAAGTGTACTAGTACCTTAATATAAATCTACGCAAGCATGAAAAATCTGGCATCGAAAGCAAGACCACAAACTTCAAAATGCTACTAACAGAAAAATAAGTACAAAAAAGTCTAGCGCATCAGAGCCGCTAGAAAACTGATTTTCAAAGAAATGATCTTTAAGTGACTTAAAAATGTGGTAAGACGTAATATACGTCTTTATAGTACCATATCAACCATTTTTTATTCAAAGTAACAAATATCATTTTCTGACAGCATCTCCTATAACACAAATAATGAAAATGTTCAGTGGTGGCAGCATTTGTCCAACACAGCAGCAATAAGTCTACTATAACATGCTCGTGCTTAATCAACCTTCCCTTTGAATTTCGTTTCCATCCAGGGATATCATCGAAAGTTTCAGCGATTAAACTATGTCCAGGGTGGCCATCCGAAAAATTGCCAAAACTCGGAAAATTTATACATCGGTTGCTCAATTTATTGTAAAAGCTTTGGTTATATATAAAAAATGGAAGTATCTGTTGGTGCAATATTTACGAAATTGTCTGGTGCTGGCAATCCTATGTAAGCACCACAGCCAAAAATGTAGCAAATCTGCTTCAACCTAAGATAAACCCACTCTGTGAATTTCATTTCGATTGGGTGACTATGCTGAAAGTTAAAGATATGAAAAGATTTTTAGGGCTTCTACCCTCTGTTTTTTTCAAATATTTGAAACGTTAATATTTGTTGTTCATTGTCATTGCAGGATCTTTCCGATTTGAAAGTTTAATGACGACATCGCTTAGTAAAGATATGGCAAAAAATTACAAAAATTACCATAGCTGGCAGCTTTTTCATGTTTTTTCTACGAAAATCCTACAACAAGTTCTAGTTACTTCATGAGTTTAGTTTTGATTTCGTGACTGGATCGGAAATTATAGTGAAAAAAGCATTATTTTGCTGTCCAAATTTACAAAAATCACCATAGCCGACAAATCTCTTCTAATTTTTCAACCAAATTTCTACCAGATGTGAAGGTCCAAATACTGTGTAAATTTTGTAAAAATGTTATGACTGAATTGGAACTCATGGGCCTAAAAGCAGTTTTTTTCTCAGTGTTGTTTCAAGATGGCATCTTTGCTATAGGGTTGCCCGCATTTCAAAACCACTTATATCAGGCTTGGTGTTAATTAGTACCAACATGATCTGTAAATTCCATAGTGATCCAATTATCGGATCGTCAGTTCTCGTGAACAGAAGTTTCGAGTGCTAAAAATAGAGGTAGTTTGGTTTTGGGTTGCCGCTCCTGAGCAACTCGGAATCCTGAAAATTTTAAATTGACATGGTGGGCAAAGGTTATAATTTATCAATGATTTGATTTTTTTTTTCAAAAAGCTAAAATTATTCAGGAGGGTTGATGATTTGAAGGATATTTTTCCATGTGCCTGCCCTAGCTACAGGGTTGCCTGCGCAATCTTAAAGCAGTTAATTTTTAGTCAACATTAACATGCTGCGCTAATTTCACGACGATTCAATGTTTCTGTCAGAAGTTATGACAAAATCAAATTTGAAAAAAAATCCTTACCTTCTTTTAGGCACTCGGCACCCACACAGGTCTCAAAATTTCCAATTTCATATCAAAGACAAGCATCACACGCAATAAGCTTTCATTCTCAATAGTTTTTTTTAACAAAAATGTGCTCTGCATAGAAATATAGGAGTACCTGAAAATTCACTAAAATGCCCGCCACCGTCAAAGGGTTAAACATATCTTAATTTTAGCAAGTTATGGACCTACCTACTATATATGTACATTTATGTCCTCCGAAAATTTCAGCTCAATTGGATCGGAAAATCCAGAGATTATCTCCATTAATCATTTTGCTTATATATAGCAATTAGAGGTAACAATGATGACTGGACACAATATTCATATACTTGTGAAATTAACCGTATAGTTGAAGAAATAAATGTGAGCATATTGAATTTGGTAGTAATACATATTTTTTTATGACACCCCTTCCTGGAAAGCCCTGTATTTCAACCGAATAACTTAGAATTTACCTCAGGATTTTGATTTTTTTTTTTCATTTTTTTGCTACTGTTCTCAGTAAAGCAGCGTTGGTAGCAAGCTTGTTTATGTTTTAATAACTTTTTAAAGTGCTGAATTTTCAAGATGGACTTATAACTGATAATCATAATCCAATGAAGCCTTTTTAAGGTTAAAATAATTTGAGTATCTTTTGGTCTGCCTATTTTTCATCACTATCATTTAAAGTGCTGATCATACGAAATTTTTTTAAGCAAAATCGACTACCCTGCTTGATGTTGAAATGTAGAACAATCAAAACAAACTCTTGTCTGAACAATTGGCAATTTTTCAGTCCATACAATAAGTGCTGCAATAGATGTGTGACGAAAGTAGCATCTGTTTTAAATAATATTTTTTTTTTAAATTTGCTGCTATTCGAGTTTCCAAATTATAAGAAAAATGTTCGAAATGTCAGCCCGTTTTTGTTCGCCAATAATTTTGATTTCTACTAATATAAATACTTGTACTTATGGTGAAGTTGTTAGTACATCCAATTTTTACGTGCATATTCCAATATGGGAACAAACACACAAAACGACTGTTTAAAAATAATATTTAATAAGGCATATTACTATTCAACAAGACATATCCTCAAGTTTGCTAAATTGGCTTGGCTGTTTCAAACTTTGCTTTCACAAAGAATTTCCACCTTCCTAAATAACTACCAAGCAACCAACAATGTGCTTGTTAGATCGTTATTTGAATTGCTTAATCAAAGTTCATCTGAGACAAAGCTACTTTAAGTTAATGTAAGCTCAGTTATGTAGTCAGACAAATTTTCTCACGAATGGAATCATCAATGGGAACGATATGTACAGTTGATAAAATCATAGTTGTAAAAAATGTTTGTCCATTTGCAAAATCTAAGTATACATCATAATTGTTAAGACTAATGTTAATGATAATAGCATTATCTAATTATAAATAATGACCCAACTACTATTGAATCGAAAATCAAAATTTAAGTGATGTACCTCTTTTTCGCCTAGCCTCTACTTTGAAATCCTTTACTACGAATTATTCATCAAACCAACGGTCACTAAATAAATTCACTTTAATAAAATAGCTGATTTGTATAGTACTTTTATTTTCAAGTGCATTCATACATATTACTCGGTAAATAACGTGGAACCAAAATTGATTGGATCGCATTCAAAACGAAAAATGCTATGATTAAAAACAGTTTCAATGAGTTTACCAATAATATTTGTCTGAGTTTCTACAATAAACACATCCATTTCAGACATTTCAATTTTGAAAATGTTTACATAACACACTCATATGTTTTTAAATCAATAAAATCGTGCAAATATACTATGAATTTTAACCAACACGCTATTAATTAACTCCGAACCACACAGACTGATTGATTTTTCAATAACATTAAATTTCACGCATCACATATTTGTATTCCATCATACTTATATGTATGTAGCCCTCCAAGACGTCATTTCGAAGGCATCGCCTATTTATTAATTAAAACTTCGAGCCAAAGACGAAATTGCCATGAAAAGCAAAAACGTAATCCCACCCGCTACCATCATTCAAAACTGAATCAAGTGTTTCCAGAAATATATTCGCAGGCTTGATAAAATCTCACAAGCACTTGTGCCCCTTTCATCAAGCTACTTGCTCCCACAGATGACATTTAGGCTCCAACATTCATCCTAAATTATCCCTAGCGAAAACTTTCGCTATTTTCCTAAAATAGGGGAGTTACTATGCACCGGACCCACCGAAGACTATAACCATCCATGAACTGCATTGGCCATGACACTGAAATGAAATTATTCGCAATACTCTCTGCTTTCGGCTGGAAAATGTGCTGAAAATGGAAGTTGAACGAAAATTCACTCAAAGTAGAACGTGCGCATTGTCTTCTGGGAATGTATGAACTGTGGATGAAAACAGATAGTGATGAATTTGTGGAAACCATTGCGGTTCTGTTCGACATGCGGCGCTACTGAGTTTGGTGCATGGGAGTGTAACAAAACATTAAGATATCAAAAATCAACTTCAATAAGTGATAATATCGAAAAATAACGTAAACATTAATAATAAAATCACGCATCGTAATAAAGTAGAAAAAATCGCTAAAAAAAAATTACGTTTTATTGTATGAATCCAGGAGAGAAAAATCAAAAGAGGTGAATTCACCCAAAAAGCAAATAAAAGAATGCGTCAACTTTATATTAAGGTAAAGATGTTATAGGAGATGTGCTCGAAAATTAACAAATTTTTTTAATTTGCAAGTTGTGTTAGTTCCAGCATGGCTATCCTTAAAAACATGGGACACTTTTTTTAGTGTTTTATTGAAAAGCAAGACTGAAAAATATATTTATATTGTCGTGTTTGGAAGAACTAAATGTATTTTGATTTTGACTTTTTGCTATTTGGAAAAATTAATCAGATAATTACTATTACATGATGCCCTAATATACAGTAATGTTTCAACAAGAAGGGAACAAGAAGGGAACCATGATCACAAATCAATAACCTTTATGAGTAAATTATTTCGATGGATATAAGCCGGAGATGTTAAAATTTGTCACAACCAGCGTAAATAGAAATTAATGATTTCCAACTGCAAGTGGTCACACCAGTCAAGTATGCACTGTGTGCTGGTGCCTGATGAGAATCAGTGCATGCTTTCGAAACCACTTTGTCAAATAAAATGTTCAAGATAAATACAATTTTTTTCAATTTTAATCATCCCGCAAAAACAATTCAATTTTAATCAAATAAGCTTTTAAAAATTCTCCTAGACGAAAAGTAAAAGCCCCAAAAGACATAAGTGTTTTCAATAAGACTGTGCTGCAGATAACAAGCGCTTTTGACGCCTCATTACCTTAATAACCAATTAAAACACGGAAAAATTAAAAAAAAAGCTATTATCAACATTCACCAAATCACCGGTTACTTCTGACATTTGTACATTGATTGGCTTACACTTTTATGTTTGGTTTTTGAGTTAGTTATACAACGAGAGAAGCAGCAATTACTTTTTTTCGAAAAATGATGAATTTCGAACAAAAATAGCGATGAAGAGACGTTACTGATGAGTCGCTGAAGCAAGTTAGCAATTATGCATATATATAGTACAGTTTTGAAAAATGGGGCTGAAAAATCAAAACTATGGCTCGCCCACTTTTTATTAAAATATATAGAGACAAATCGAGATGTATGAGAGCTGGGGGGAAAATTGGAACGAAATGACATTAAATTGGCAATTAAATAAAAGTTTTGCTAAATAATGAAGGATGAAGGATTTATTTTGTACCCTCTCATACATTCGGTACTAATAGTTACAATACTAATAGTTACAAACTAATAGTTGATGCTTGTCTGCTCATCAAGCTGAATTCAATGAAAGAAAATTCACTGGCAAAATAAATTAAATAAGTTCTGCTAATTTCCAGTGCAGCTTCATAGCAGCAAATAGCTTTGTTGAGGTTTTTCTTAAGTTTTTAAGTTTTTAAAATTGCTCTACATTGTTCTGTTCAGTGAGAAAAAATCGAGTTCTAAGGAGGTCGAGGTAGGTGAATAATTGAATTTGCGACAGTAAGAGCGATAGAAAACTCAGTTAAATCAATGAATATTGGAATTATCGTAAAACATTTATCTAACTGTACAACTAATGAGATTCGCCCCGTTTCCATTTTGTTCCATTTCCATTTATTTAATTTTTTCGCCAGCATTTTTTTTTTGTGTCACCGGAAGATGTCAATTCCGCGGTTATCCTTTTCAACGAGCTTATCTTGGAGGCATTCGACACTGACACTCATTCTTAGAGAGCCTCAGCCCCACTAAGAATGCCAGCTATGCGCTGTGGAAAGCAGTCAAAAAAATCAACAAACCTACCATCAGGGAAGCCCCACTAAGAACTGTCAACAGACAATGGGCCAGAAGTGACGCAGAGAAAGCCAACGCTTTCGCAGTTCACCTAGAACAGGTTTTCACACCTTCCACCACGGCAACTTGTGACTTTCCACCTAATATCAATGCTCAGGACTCAGAACCAATTAAGACTTCGGCTAAGGAAATGCAAGATATCATTATTCAGGAAACATGCTCAAACAAATTTCCAAGCATTGATCTCATTACCAATGCTATGCTCAAATAGTTGCCACCAATCGTATTCTCTTGGCTTTTTAATCTATTCGATGCTATCTTTCGAATAGGATATTTTCCTGAAGCTTGAAAAACAGGCGAGACCAGAATGATCCTAAGTCTGGTAAGGATTCTTCTCAAGTGAAGTCATAGAGACATATTATTCTCTTGTCATGCGGCTCCAAAGTTTTCAAGAAAATTCTGTTGAAAAAGCTACTACCAATACTAGAAGATGCAAAACAAAATTCCAGAACATCAATTTGGGTTTCGAAGACATCACAGCACCATTCAACAGGTCCATCAAATCGCGAAGCATGCAGTCTTTTTAGACGTAACTCAAGCCTTCGATAAAATCTGGCATTAAAAATTGATCTTCAAAATTGAATCAATGCTTCCGAAAAGCTTCCACAAAATACTCTTCTCCCACCTAACTGACTGCACATTCCAGGTGAGATACAAAAACTATTCTACCGGTGTACCTCAAGAAAGTGTTTTGGGACCGGTACTTTACAATATATTCACATATGATCTCCCAATATGCGACAAAACAATGACATCTACCTTTGTGGATGTCGTTGCCATACAAAGCACTGATTCAGATCCAGTTACGGCATCCCGTGCACTGCAAGCTCATATCTCACTTTTTGAAGAATGGCTAGCAAAATGTAGAATCAAAATGAATGAAAACAAGTGCATCAACGTTACCTTCACATTGCTAAAACTGACTTGTCCTCAAGTATATCTAAACAATGTATCTATACCTCAAAGTAACGAAGTAAAGTATCTCGGAATGCACCTTGACAGGAAGTTCACCTAGTTCACCATTGAAGCTAAAAATCAACAACTGAAGCTCAAATTCATAAACCTCAAATGGATGCTCAATAGCATGTCGAAAATTTCTCTCGACTGTAAAGTGCTCGTCTACAAGTCTGTCCTAAAGCCAATCTGAACATATAGCTAATAGAAATGGAGTGCAGATCACTCATCAAAAATCGACATCATCCAGAGGACCCAATCAAGAATACTTCGATCTATCAACGGAGCCAAGTGATACTTTCGCAACGCCAATCTCCATAAAGACCTGCGAATCGAGACGATTTCAGAGAAAATTAAGATCCGTAGTGGAAAATATATTGCAGCTCTCACTCATTACCCCAACAAGCTGGCAAAAAATACTAACTCATCGTAAATTTCAGCGATTGAAAAGAACTGACCCGTTAGACCTTCCAGCTCTAACGTAGTAAAAACAACTAGTGTAGCCACTTTCTTTGCTTATCAAACTCTTTTGCATGAGCATTTAACATTGGAGTTCTGGAAAACTGATCATAGCTTTGCTCTTTGCTGTCTGACTTTAAGTCGATAAAGTAACTTGCGTCCAAAATGTTCAACTGTTCCAAGTTCAACTGTGAGTAGTGCACATCACTTGTCTTAGCATACGTAAGATTTTAAAACTAACTCAAGCTTCTTATACGAAGGTAGCAGTTTAAAAAAGCTATTAAAAACAAAATTAATTTAACGTTATTATTTCCTAACTTGGAGACTTTTATTCTAATTTTCAAATGCAGTTTTTTTTGTGATTGATTGGAATCAAATTAATAGAAAGTTTATTAGGAAGTACAGTCTCTGCTGCATTTTCACGATTAGAGATAGTTTTTGCATGGTCAATCGTTTTTCGGTTTCCAAGGTGACTGACAACAAATGCCTCAAATAAATCAGACTTAAGAAAGTAGATGGTGATTAAGTTTTCTTTGCTTCAGTCATATGATGAAACTGTTCTTTCTTTCTTGCAATAGAGCATCTTTTACCGGTTCAGAGTAAAAAAGAAATCAAAGGTAACATATGAGGGCCCAACGTGGGTAAAGCCATAACATAGTATCATTTGTATGTACTCGTATAGAGTATAATATTTAATATGTATATTATTCGGCTACCATGCTTTTTCAGTAGTATTGATTTTGTTTGTTAATCATTCATTTAATATTCCTTCCTAACATACTCGACATGGTTCAAATCTGGTAATTTTGCAAAAGCAATGAGTTGCAAGGGTGCATTGTGCTGAAATTGATATAATTCGGTCCAAGTTTTACTAATCTTTGAAGAACATTAGTATTCAATCACTTTGGCCAAAAATTCATACATCTAAAAATTCATTTATGTATATATATAAATATATATAAATATATATATATATATATATATATATATATATATATATATATATGTATATATATATATATATATATATATATATATATATATATGTGTGTATATGTGTGTGAGGTGATCAAGGAGGTACAGCAGGTGCGAAAACTGGATGCGTACGAAAGCCTGCACATATGGAAAACCACTATGCATAGAAGACTAAACACAGACCAAGGAAACTGTGCATCACCACTGTTCAGGCTAATTTGAACATTCATTGCATAGTGAGGAGGATAATTTAATTAATATGGATAATAAAGTAATTAATAGGCAATTAGTTGGTAATTAGTATTAAGTCCATTAATAGACAATGAGTTGGTAATTAGTATAAGTCAATACTTTAAAAGTAAGCTTTATAAGTAGCATACATAAGTTAGATTAAGATTAGACTGATAGACACTGAAGAAGAGGGCAGATTACCCTCGAAATATCAATATTTGTCACAAAATTCAATATATCTAGCTTCTAAAGGAAAAATCGGTTTTTTTATTAAAATATATTTTAAATGTAATTATGATAACGTTTTGGAAATTTTTGATCTTTTGAAATTCCATACCGGACAAGATCAGTAATCCTTCCCCAAATTTCCTATATTTTTAGTATGAGAAACTTCTGTTCAGGGGAACTCACAAACCAATAATCAAATACATTTGAAATTCACAGAATGTAATGGTTATAAGCAGGTCCAGTTCTGATAGAAGCAATTTTGAAATGTGCACAACCCTGTGCCAGTCGTACCACCTTGAAAAATCACTTAGAAAAAAAACTGCGTTTGCCCTATAACGTCACCAGATTTGTACCTTAAGCTTAGTACTGTTTTCGGTTTCAAGTGAAATTTTCATACAAAATTTTACATGAAATTTGTTTCGGCGAAAATTTTGCTTGTAAATAAGCAAGAGTTGAACTCACTTCTAAGCTGAAAAATTGCTTCTTTTCGTAAAGTTGCTTTTGGTGTTGAAATGCAGGTGGCATTGACACACGTTTTCAATCATTTCACATCAATTTAGTACGTGCAGCTCATTCTTTCGAGCTAAAAAGTGACATTTGGTGTTTGAATTTCAAAAACTGAGCTGTGCAAATGTCTTTTCAGTGACAAAATCGATTGAAAATTGTCTCCGTTTTCAAAATTTTTGCTCGAAAAATGATAATGGAGACATGTCAAAATTTAGCTTCACGATTGACTCAGTACCAGCCTTTACTCTAAGCCATATTTGAAAGAATTTTGTTTGAAAAATTAGGTTGAAGCTGCCAGCTACGGTAATTATGGAAGTTAATCATGAATTAATTTAATCATGGATTACTTGAACCTGCCAAACAAAACTTGGAGCGGTTTCGTTATTGAAACACAACTTTACAGTGGTTGAAATGATGTCATATCGAGTGGTGAGGTTTCCGTAATTTTTCAAGTAAGCTAATTGGTTTGCATCTAGGTTTGTTTAAAATGAAAAAAACTAAATTGTGAATTTCAATTTAATTTGAGGATTAAAAGCAGGTAAAATATTTTAAATTCTCTCATTTCTAGGAGGGTGCTTCAAAAAATATGTTTCCTTTGTATCTGCACTCAAACAAATCACACAACTATTTGACTACGCTCCTCCATGAAATCGGTGTTTTTTTTAAATCCATTTTGTGCATATTTATTTATTTATTTATTTACCAAACAAGGTATAATATTACGTATAAATGAAATAAACCTAAAAATCATAAAAACTAAACAAATTCAAAAGTAGATTTAAAAAAGGTATAAAATACAAACGAATACAATACAAATAAATAAATTAGCATTCAATAAATAAATACATAAAAGCTAAATCATATGTAGGGTACAATATTGAGCACGCAAAACGAAATTAAATAATTAATTAATCAATTATAAAATTAATTAGTCATAAGCCATAAGGGTATACTAGGCTGGTAGACTAGATAGGGTAGGATAAGAGGGCCTTGGTAACTCTGTTTTTAAAGAACGCTTTGGATATCGTAAGGGAAAAGTGCTGGCTCTTAGTGTTGTATATTTTGCAGCATCAATCTATTGGCCTATTATCAGCATGTACGGTGATATGCTTATATTCAATTAGTATTCGTCAGGATCTAGTGACTCTCACAGGCTAATTAAGCGAAAATCTTTCCTATATAAAGTCCACATTAACAGCGTCTCTAATGACATCGAAACTGAAGTAGAGAGATAACATTAATCTTCTGGATGCAAAAGGTAACAAGCTTAGAAGTCTAAGATAAGATTCATATGACGGTGAATTGCTAAAATATAAAGGATGGTAAAGACCTCTAGGAGCGAATAGCAAGAATTGCTATAAATCTCTGGCTGTAAATTTCGAAAATCGGGTTCCAGATAATGCAAGCATACTCAAAAACAGGGTGAACGAGCGCGGTGTATAGTGATTTTTTATCCCAAAGGCTCTGAAACTCCCTGGCACGTCCCTACTTTGCTTGCTTCAGAAATCATTTTGTCCTAATGAAAATCAAAGCGAAGCTTTCCATCTAGCAAGCATCCACCGAGGTCTAATATATTGTCGACCCTGCTAAGTGCCGCATTGCTTAAAAGGTACGTATAATCTACACGCGTACTTTTTCGAGAAAAGCTAATCACATGACATTTTGCGATGTTGAGAGGTAGGTTATTCACGCTGAACCAATGTTCGAGGGAATTTAGTTTTAATTGAAAAAAGTTGACATTTTATGGCATTATTGATTTTTAACGTTAACAACAATAATAGCCTAATGAGTTAATAGCCTAATGTGTTGGATCCCTGGTTCGAATCCAAGTTCAGACGAGGGATCGCGTACCGAGCTTTGAGTTCACCTAGCTCTGAATAAAGTAAGTCGTGAAACTAGTGACTTAACACTCGTATTCACAAAGATGTCAAATTTATGAATGAAGCTCTCTACCAGCTTCAACTCTTAGACCTGTACGACGGTTGTCGTGTGTTTACTTTGCTTTTAACAATTCACAATGAACAATAATATTCAAGAACTTACTTAGCAGTAAACACATAAAACCATGCAACAACTTGATGAATTCAAAGACCATGATTGTCTTATTATGTGTCACCCAAATGACACATACCTAACAAAAACATCTTCCTTCACGCTATCTGGTGTTAACAAAACAATCTGTTACTACAAAAATACAAATTTGTCACCAGCTCATCTGCATTCAAAAAATAAAAAGACCATTCCAGTTTTCAACACTCTTTATACAAATTTCCAACTAACCAAAAATATTCTCATTAAGTTTTCCATTTATCCTGATCCATGTTTTCACTTTGCTTGCAAGACAAGTTGAATCCCGAGGAAATCTTCCAAACGAGATGAGAAATATACTTCACCTGTGCATTTTCCTACTCTTGGATGTTTTTTTTTTCGTTTGTTGTGTAACGTACATTCATTCTTCAAATATCGTAAAATAAAATGAAGCTGATGATGTTCACGGGTTGTCGTTTTCGGCAAAATAAAGAACTTTAAACATTTTAATTTCCTCTGTGCTTTTTCATCAACGAAACAATGGATAATAAAATATGTTTTACTAAAAGCTGTAGAAGGGAAAAACTTTATTGAAACATGTACGTATGCAGATAGAATTCCATTGATATTGTTCTTATTAGCCAGATGTAGTTTACTCCCTTTTTCAGGAAAAATTGCTTCTGGAGCTACAATATTTCCCGGGAATGCATTGTCTGTTTCAAGCCAAGTTAAGTTTTGCCGCAAAACATTCTCATCAGCAACACCAGGAAACCGAACTACCGTCAGCGTAGTAAATAGCGACCTACTTACTGAGATAACTGAATAGCGTGAAATGAATACAGACGAATTGAGCTATCTACCCACTCACAAATCCACTTACATATGAGCTTTTCGCCACGCCACAATTATATCAGAATCGAGCCAAACGAACAGAATAATAGCAATTGCAACTCAGGTGGAAATAAGATGCGAAAGTTTTTGAAGTTTTCTGTTGTGGTTCCGTAATTGCTTTACGGATGTGAGTTAATTGAAAATGCGATTAAAGTCTCTGTATGGTAAGTATTTTAATCAATTTCCTTTCGCGGAACACACTGAAATACGAATGTAGAGAAATTCAAAAGGATTTCGTGAATATTTTACGAAATCAATTATAGCCAGAAGTAGAGCTCATGTGGCTTAAGTTTAAATACGTTTCCTTTTTTGAATAATTTGATGTCAATGGGTGTTGTAATAGGTTGATGACAACTACTTATTACATTATCATCACTTAAAGCCTAGACAGACAGGCACTTAAATTACTAATTTACTAATGATCATTCATACCTAAATTCATTAACACACAGCTCTTTTGTTAATGATGAATGCTGTGAGTGAATGTCTGTCACTCAAATCAATTAATTTTTTGAAAAATGGAGAAATGGAGCAGCAGTGTTTTTAGCGTATGTTGCCTTTTTTATGTTCTAGTTAATGAAGTTGGTGTACAAACCACGCACGAACTACATTAAAATTCTTCAAATATTTCGAATTTAAATTTCTTCAAATATTTCGAATTTAAATTTGAAAAGTTGTCTTCTTCCTTTCCAATGCGAAAAGCGGGATTTTATATTGTCTCGGGCAACTCTACATCATTTAAGAATAAATTACGAAAGCTTGATGTTCATTAGCGATTTGCTTAATAATATTGATAACTTGGTAATTTAGTGATGATTATTCCAAATTAGCATATTACACACGGCACCTAAATGATCATTTACGACAATTTATCATTTAGAGCCTAGACACACAGGCACTTAAATCACTAATTTATTAATGATCATTTATACCTAAATTAGTAATTTAAAAGTACCTGACACACAGCCCTTGCGTTAATGATGAATACTGTCACTGACTATCTGTCACTCTTGTAAAATGGAGAAATTGAAGGAGTTTTAAATGTATGTTGCCTCTCTTATGTGCTAATTAATAAAGTTGAAATAGAAACCGGGTAAAAACTACATTAAAATTGTGTAAATATTTTGAATTTTTTTGTATAGTGTTTCCTAGACAACTAGTTTGTTGGTATCCAACAGCAAAAATGACCAGCGGTCCCCCATCTAAGTACTAACCGCGCAAAACACTGCTTAACTTCGGTGATCTGACGAGAACCAGTCGTTCCTGTATGGTATGGCCGCATTTAATCTGACGTTTCAAAAAAGTTGTCTTATTATTTTTCAATGGGAAAAGCGACTTTTTAAAAGGGAAATTTGTATTATATCGGGCAACTCTACTTCATTAAAGATTAAATTACGAAAGTCTGATGATCATTAGCGATTTGCTAAATGATTGATAATTTGGTCATTTAGTGGTGATTAGTCCAAATTACCATATGACACACGGCACTTAAGTGATGATTTACGGCAAATGATCATTAAGGCTGCGCTGTCTGTCTAGGCTCTTAGGCTGCGCTGTCTGTCTAGGCTATTAGTGTTTTTGGTTAAGAAAGTTACTGAAAGTATGTAACTATTTAAAGATAAAAGTTATTAATTTGTGATCACAGTTCTCTTCTTGCCTATTACTTAGCATAGACAACGTATATCGGCTGTAACGCTTATCAGAGCAGAGAATAATTGATACGGGTAACTGGACCGTTTAGCGGAATAAGCCTCCGAAAGCAAAATCAAATGGAATTGTTTTTGTGGGATGATTCAAATTGAAAATTTTTAACTAAGTGCTTTCATATCAATTATTCTCTCCTTCGGTAAGCATTAGAGCCGATATATGTACGTTGTCTAATTAATAGATAAGAAGGGAACCGTGATCACAAATTAGTAACCTTTATGCGTATATCATATTGCGGGATATAAGTCGAGGAAGTTAAAATTTATCACAACTAACTTTAGCAAAAATTAATGATCTTCCACTGCAAGTGATCACATCAGTCGCGTATGCACTATACGCTCCCGTCTGATGAGAATCAGTGCATTCTATCGAAACCATTTCGTTAATTTGAATCATCCCACAACGAAAAATCCATTTTGCTAAAAGATATTCACAAAGAGCATTAATAGAAATCATTGGAAAACAAATAACCTAAAAAGCACTATGACAGAGGTGAAAGATTACTTCAAATACTTTCAAAATAAAGAAAAACCTTGCATAGCTATGCATGGTTTCTTAGTATTTGAGAAAGAAAATTTGCTCTTTCGCAGAGTATTTGAGAAATTGATCTAAACTAGAAGCAAATTTGATAAATTTTTGGTTGTGGTAATGGCAAAGCGTTTCGTGCAAGAAGCAGTGGCGGCTCGTGACCTAATTTTATGGGGGTTCACAAAAAGAAAACACCTTTATTGGGCACATGAATACATATTTACTTTGCACTTTTCTTAACTTATTTTAGTTAATTTACCGAAAAAAAAAATTATAAAAAACATAACAGCTTACAAAATTCTTCAGAGGGCTATTTAAAAATCCTTGAACAGTGATATATTGTCGAGACATTTAAGAGATTTGAACTTATATTTACAGTGAACATTGTATTTTCATCAGTGAGTTTTCATGGTGAGTCTTGACCGTGATGGGCTTAGCATGGTTTATTACAGCATAACGGATGCACCGATATCAATAAATTTTATTAAAATTTACAAACAGTCCTAGATACACATAATCCCAGAATTTATTAAAAAAACGGTATGACTCTTCTTGTATAAAATTTTTCATATATCCACACTCGAAAACCTTCGGTGTTTTATGACTTCATTAAGTGCCCAGACTATCTTTGCACAATCGAATCTGCCAATACATTCAAATGTATATAATTTTAGAATAGGCGACAAAAGAAACAAACTCCCAAATCATTTCCAAGCATTTACTTTCTCCTAAGACTAATCTTCTAAAATACTGAATATATTTTACTAGTATTTATTTCACAGCAAACATTTCTGAAAATGTATTTCTTTCTACCATGAATTAAATTCTAAATGTGTCTTGAAATTATAGAGACACAAATAGAGGTAATAGTAAAATTAAACCCAATAGTTGTTATAATACTGCGCATTAACGTTCTATCTGTATTTTTCTCATTTTTAATTTAACACCAGATTCAAAAATTACATACTCTATTTCATCATTCTATAAAAATTTTTTCTGGAGGTATGTTAAATTCAATATTGAAAAATGCACTCTCCATATACCTCCAGCACAAATTAAAACACAAATCATTGAATATCTCGAAAGTACTAAAATGTATGTATATGCTTATATAATAATCCACATACATACATGTATATGTAAAACGCTCGAAACGGCAGCACGAATCAGCGAATGGAACTGACCACCGACAACAATGTCTAAATGCATCAAATTGGTTGTCGATCGCACATTCTGAGTGTGAACCCCCTGCTAGTACTGAGACGAGCTAAATGGATGCACCCCTCGCTTCCTCGCATGCTCCTCTAGCCCCCTAATTCCAGCCAGACAATCGCACGTGCGATCGCTAGTACAGAAAACAGTAGAGATAAGCAGATAGGAAAATTGTATGGCTTGTATGTAGGAATAGAAAGTTTCTGGGATAATAGATATGAAAATGATCGGCAGGTAGCATTATGTGCTGCCATAACAAGTTATATATTGTTCAATGTAGCTCAATATACTTGTTCAATATGTATAGATTATTAGTTTTGAATAATTGATTTCTTTGAGGGGGTTCACGTGCGAAAGTGCACATTAGGACGAGCCGCCACTGGCAAGAAGTACTTTTATCACTTTTGTACAGAATGATATGAACGTTAAATGAAATAAAAATGATATGAAAAATAAAATAAAAAGTCCATTTTTCCGAATTTTTGAAACTCTCCGTTGGTAAACCTCTAACTTTTTATATGCTTACTGCGGTGTTCGAGACATCGGATCCAAACGAAATTCGTAGGAAAAGTCGGTCTCAGCATGGTCTACTTTTGGTGTCAGTACTAGCAAAAGGGTACCAGCAACGGTCATTTTGTCAACGGTCATTTTTCAACGGTCATTAAGGGGATAGTACCGGTTATAATTTTGAAAAAATCAGTTTTTTGTTTTTTGCATTTTTCAGTTTACTATACCTTCAGAAAATAAAGAAGTTATGGCAGTTTACGGTAACCCGCTGCTTTCAATTACTGCGAAAAAAAAATGAATAGCGAGCAAAGGAAGCGCGTCTGGCCAAAAAAAAACTGCCCAACTGCAAGAGCACCTGGCTTATGTGGACTTAAGAATACTTATGTATGGTCCAAGGATTGCAGACTGAGCAATTTTAGGTGTTAAAAACATATTTTTTAAATAATATGTAATAAATAAATGAAAAAAAAACTAAACGCGTTTTTCTCGTAACGACGTTTTTTCAAAATGCGGACACTTATTCTCCGGATTGTCCGAACCGATTTAAATCAAGTTTGATGCACTACTTTATTCAAGTATTTTGTGTGGTAATCTACCGCAATATAGGCCAAAAGTTAACCCAAAAAAATTTGGCAAGCGAAATAAAGTGACAAAACAAACGATTTTTCGAAAAATATTTTCTTGGTAAGTCAATCTTTCTCGTGGTTTCTATGCGTAAAAGTATTTTAAAATTTGCAACACGAGCCAATATGAATCATTTTTCAATGAATTTTACTTCTACTTAAAAAGTTACCTACTTTAGACCCAATTAATTTTATTTGCTCAAAAGCTATTGCTTCAGTACAAACAAAATCAACTCAAAGTTTGTATATTTTGGCACAAATACCCATGCATGCACTCATATATGTAGCTATAAAAGCGGACATAGACAGTGCTCTTATGCAAAGCAACACTTTCGCATAGCAATGTCTACTAAAACTAAAATTCATGGAGTGTATCATGTACACGAACACCTTACTCAATATAGATCTACTTAGGATTCACCTATGCAATGAATGAGTGCATCCTGAATAGATATTTTATGATTATGATTGTGGTAGATTTTACACAACAATTTTCAATAATATTGCTACAGGTATTTTGGAAATTTGGCTGTTGGAAGAGTAATTTCGTTCGAATCTGATAATAAACAAGGAAATAGTATTTATGCACTTAGTTTTGTAAATTCGGTTTGTGAGCGATTCGAGAAATCTAATTTACTACGGAAGTAGTATATCATAAAATCGTTGAAGTACATTTTAATTTGATAGCCTCTAGCCTTTTAGATTTTAGTTTCCTTTTCCATCAAAGCATTGGAAATTTATAGTGAAAATATCCAAATGGGAATTCTATTGAAATATACTGTTCGGTGAAGGGGATTTTCATAAGATAAATTTATTTAGATAGACTAAATTTAAAGTGCGGACTTAGAAATAATTTCTGTTATAAGGTTATAAGAAATAAAGTTGTAGTAGTTGAAGAGATGGCATTTCTTGAATTAAATAAATACTACACTTACGTTACAAAGATCCATTGAATACTAAGCTCCTATTTGCCTCTCAAATCAAGCAGCCCATTAGAAGATTAAACATATTTTTTCAACTGTAAAATTGACATTCTATCAGAACAACAGAGAACAAAATATCAACTATATCTATTTTAAACTGATACAATTAAATGGCTGGCATCAATCCAGCTATCTGCAATTGTGCCTCTTAGCGACAGCTCTAGTAAAAAAAGTTGAATGCAGGTTCAACTTTCAACCCGTAATCGAACCCTAAACAATCAGCAGCGATTACTGTCATATGATTTGATTTAGAACTCAAGTGATGACGGTCTAATTTCTTTGGTTTTAATTTTATAATCACGAATAATTCAACAAGTCTGCAACGTAGGTTTATGATATACACAGTAATTATACTTTTAGATACTTGTTATATTTTGAATTTTATGTCTTATGTTATGGAGATACCTTTTATATTTTGTAAAAATGGTACAGTTTCTGTGCACTATAGCATTTACACTGAAAAAAATCCACATGGCACCCAGAGCTATGTAACATAGCGCATTATTTATGGCCCCATACGCTATGCACATAGCACTCTGAGCTATGCAATATGGCTCCCAGTGCCGTAATGTCAGAATCTGCATAGCGCGTGGTCCTGTGTAACATGGCGCAGCATTTATGGTCCAACACGGTATTTACATAGTATCCGGAGCTATGCAATATGGCTCCCAGCGCCATAATTACATGGCGCAGATATTATGGCCGCACACGCTATATTACATAATATCATGAGCCATGTAATATGGCTTCAGCTGTCATACCGATTCGCATTTGCTTTATTTTGAAATCTTCTATTTGACTGTAATAAAATAATTCTTTTCAATTTGCAATCAAAACCAAGGACATCCGGGAGGTTAGTTGAAGAATTAGCTTAAGCAAGAATCTAGCTGACAATTTATTTCTTTCAATTCATTTCTCCAGGTTATCTCCGGTTCCAGCGTAAAAGTTTATGTGAGTTTGGTCAAAAAACGTTTCTTTGGACCTTAGAAAAAAGTAAATAAATGATTATGCGGGAAGCGATTCACCGAAAAAACACATAGCGCCAGACGCCATAGTTTATAGACTTCGGGCTCCATGTACCTAGTGTAATCCTCCACGCCATGCACTATAGTCCTCCATGCCATGCATTATAGTCCTCCATGCCATGCTCTATAGTCCTCCACGCCATGTACTATGTACATGGCGTGGAGGACTATAGACATGGCGTCTGCTCCCATGTGGTTTTTGCCATGTACTATGGCGTTTGGCGCTATATTTTATCACAATCCCGCAATCGAATATGTACATGGCGCCAGAAGTCTATAAACTATGGCGTCTGGCGCTATGTGTTTTTTCAGTGTAGGTTGCTGGACCCAAAAACCTCTGAAACCAAATTAACGACTCCTCGTTCACTTATCTTTCATCAGAATATTTGTCTTTGCGGCATAAAAATATTAAGTAGATATATTTCATAGATTTTACTTCATTAACTATCTTATTTAATGCCAAAGAGTTTTCAAATTTCAACATTAATTTGATTTTACAATTGATTATACCTGCCTAGCCAAGACTTGGCTTAACTCAGATTTCTTGGGCTCCGATTTGTTAGTTATTATTTTGTTGAATTGTTAACAATCACTTGAAACGAATCTTCTCTTATGTTTCCGTCGATGAGCTTTAAATTTATAGCTCTCGTATAAGGAAATTGATTAAGATTATTTTCCTTCAATATTTGTGATGACAGTTCAGTTACTCCCTTAAACTCAGGCTTAATACCTCAATTACCTAATAAAGCTGTTTTTATAATCTCTTTTGGTTGGGCCAATATCATATCGCCGATATTTATTTATTTATTTGTTATTGTCCAAATCAACAGATACAAATCCAATTAAAGACTAGACAAAGAATAAACTAATATATATGAAAGAGAAAACACTAGAAAAGAAGGAAAATACAATTAGGTACGAAACTTCAAAAACAAAAGAATAAAGAAAGAAAAAAGACAATAAATTCAAATGAACAGAGTACATAAAAAGCGGTTAGTATAATCTAACCATAAATTCAATAAAGAAATTAAATTTAAAATTCAGAAACTTATTTAATTTATTATTTATTTACAGCACTTC
The DNA here is from genome assembly GCA_963978885.1 of Nemotelus pantherinus. Taxonomy (NCBI): domain Eukaryota; kingdom Metazoa; phylum Arthropoda; class Insecta; order Diptera; family Stratiomyidae; genus Nemotelus; species Nemotelus pantherinus. The sequence goes on from OZ022265.1 coordinate 126,037,061, forward strand.
CGAAGCTGCTTTTCTTTTATTTATTTAAATTACATTTCCTCACTGATAAAACCAACCTCCTTGATTTCAAACAATCTGTCTGGAAATCTATCAATGCAAATCTATCAACCTAGTCCAGCACTTAATTCAGAACACTACTCTTAACGGAGGTTTGCGACAAAGGGGCTAATCGAAAATGATTCCAGGTCTCATTTAAAAATTATTTTTCTAGACAGATAATCTTAAATATTTGGTACCACTCTAAGCAGCTCCACACTCTTAACTTCTTTTCTCATAGCACCGAAATTGGTGATCGAATTTTTACGACTACTAAAACTTGTTGCAGATTTTTTTCGCTGCATTTTTCATCCACTTATACTTAATGGCCTGCAGTTTTAAATCTTATCTAAGTTTCAATCGAAATCAGATATGAAACTTGCATATGAAATAATATACAATGTAATGTGCATTGAAACACTGAAAAACAGTCTGCACACTACAAGATTCGATGTCAAATAATTGACGATTACGAAGTGCTAAGCCTTCTCATTTAATTGAAACTGCCGATTGCGCAATAGTCAACAGCAGTGGTACGAACCGTTTAGAACACTCTTACTGTTATCAACACACTCTACATAAAAGCCCATAAACAACCGCTGCTTAACATTTTCTGCTTAAGTGACGCGACATATGCCGGATATTGTTATAAAATTATTAAAATTTGATCTGGTCTGGTGTGCAAATAAACGCACCTATTATAATGACAATAGAAATCAATCATACAAAAACAGTCAATTTTACTGAAGGTTTCGGACATGTAAACAGATATATGTAAACTGAGGTGACAAGCTGATCTGGAACTAATTCACTACTCTATGAGCAGACCGTGATCTGTTTTCCATAATCCAACCTCATCAAACTGACAATTAGACAATAGATCTTGTATTATTAGGAATAGTAATTTAAATATAACTAGTAATAGTGAAAAAATAATACGTACTACCAACGCCATCAGCAATATATGTAGGTGGTCAGCCATATTTGGCTATTATGTATGTACATATTTTTTTCTGAGAAATGATGGTTGTCAGAGTTCGCTTGTAATAAAAAGACCTGTTTTCTATTTAGCGCCCAGTGTGGGTCATGAAATCCACTTGTAAACCGATTTGTTTAAATGGCAATCCGACAACCTAAATTTTGCATAAAAAATTTGAATAGAATAACCAAATGTTATATTTGCTGATTTATTAACCAATGCAATATCTTGATTTAAAAGGACAATAATATCTTGATTTAAAAGGACATAACGTGTTAATAAATATGTAATTAACCCATCATTAGCATCCAGTTATGCAGTTCAAAAGCGGTCATTACTGTCTGAGAGCTACATCACATCAACATGCCGTAAAATACGTGCTATGTTTTGTTTCATGACATACAACCACTTTGTTTTCGCAGGACTTCATATAGGTCGCAGACAAAATTTTACTTGCAAAATTCTCAATCAACAATAAATAAAACAGAGCGTCAATAATAACTTTCATCGCAAAGCACCATTGATAAGTCAGAAATTTCGTTTAAATTCGTTATTCCAATCATACTCATCAAATATGTATGACCATCTGATTAATTTGCATACGACAATCACCGGGGAAAAAACGTTAAGTGTCGCGAATTCAAAGTGTGGCCGCGTCGTGAAAATCAACTACACAGCACGCTAAATGAACAACGTCCGCACCATCATAGAATAAATTTGGGCATAATCTTGATCATATGCACGACTAGATTAAAACGAATTTATCGCTTTTACATATAAAATGCCAACGACGACGTCGGATATAAATATTTGCTGGTCATGTTGATATGACCACGGGCCATATCAGGAATATTTAACCACAGTGCACGACAATGCAGAGTGCAACGAGCATCAGACTTAACCCGGACGTTTTGGCTTTCCGGTCCTTTTGCTCTTAGTCCTGGCTGGTGACTAGATTGACTGGCAGTGGGTAACGGGCCGTAGGACAGAATCTCTGTAAACAAAAGGACTCAGAGGATGGTAGGAAGTAATAATAAAATCCACGTATCATGTTGATGAATAAGCAACTTCCTGGTAATGTTTAATCGTATGCATAATTCATGCTACGAGTTGTTTTCACATGACAATCTAGCCATATCACTGCTTTAGTCAGAATCGCCAGCTAAAAGTGCTGCCGATTTAGAAGAGCTAACACCAACGTCGACGTTAAATGAAATTTTTCAACAGGCATCCCCGGTGGCTATTTGGAAATCCCGTATTTCTAAAGCGAATTCATTGTGACTGGTCTTATAGTGTTTTATTGCCCATTGAATACATCTACTGTTTAATACAATTTTGCTGACAAAAGCTCAACCCAATAGTAACTTCAATGATAACAACCCTACCGATTACAATGCTGCAGGCCCACCTGACGAATGGAGGAATTTCAAATTTTGCATTAATTTGACACCATCGCTACATCACTCTATTGTGGATTACCATACTTCAAAAGACTGATCCCGATGATGTCGTTAGGAAAAGTAGATGATACCTGACTGAGTTTCTCCGAAACCGAAAAACACACAGCCCAATACGAGCGCATGAAGGGTAGAAACTCAGATATCTCAGCTCCATACATATTCTATTCATCGTTATCCTCTTGTTGATTTCAGAGTTCGTAAATACCATTTTGACATACTTAGGTGGCACGTGAAGTGAAACATACAAGTATTACAAATTTCAGAGCTGATGAGATGCTTTTGGGCTTTAGTCTTGTTTTCGTGATAAATGTTGATTCGATCATACGAATTTTATGAATTTCCTCAATACTTCCTTGGGGAATTAATTGCTTTGCATGAAATTGGAATATTTTGTAAATTGTGTGCTTATCGGGGAGTTTCAGTTCAAAAGTAAGAACAGTAAGTACCACGAAACTTTGGTAGTACGATATTATATCAACATGTTACATAACGGCCAGCTTATTAATTCCAGCTCTCATACCAAGGCTATTCAGAGTCCCTCAGGCCCTTCCAGAATAGTCGATTGCATGCTTCTAGATTGTTCTGGAAAACCCTCATCCTATGCGAAATTATTTATCCTTAAATGCTGTGATTCTGGACCACTAGAAGTTTCTTATCGCTATTTTTACATGAAATGTTCTATGAGGTTTTCCGTTTTATTATTACGGTGAAACACATTAGAATGTTTAGAACCACGTTAGTTCGATGTCGATGTGTCAATATTTGTAGATGTTGCTCGATATTTCTAGCATCGACAGGGTGAAGTAGGATTTATGTTCATTATTCTCAATAAAACAGTATTTTAACACACACTGCTGAGCAGAACAAACCAATGGGCCTTTCCACACTTGTATTCTTGATGCACTCCTCAAACTGGTTTTCTGGGCAAGAGACGGAAGAACCAAGAGGAATTCTCTACAAAAACCAGAGAATTCCCCTTGATTCATCCGTCTCTTGCCCCGCAAACCGGTTTGAGGAGTGCATCAAGAATACAAGTGTAGAAAGGCCTAATCAACTGCAACACTCCCTCTAAAAACTCATACCCACCAGCCCACTGCGGCCCATCCATACACGCTCAGTTTACCCGTGCAGTTTGCCTGAGCATGAAACTGAGTAATAAACTGTGCAATTATCTGAACTGAAGGTGTGGGCTACTTTCAGTTTTCCCCTCGTTTTCCTCTCAGTTCATACAGTTTTTTTTTTGAGTAGAAGGTCACAGCCAAAGATTTTAATTGAAAATGGAAATTCTGAAACAATGGACCAAAAAAGAAAATCGGCAATATACTGTATGCTTGCTGCATGCATTTAGCAACAACGGAAGAGAAGACACCGTAAATACTGAAGCAAGCAAAGAATTGTGCTGCCCAAATGATCTCGATTTGCTGGACGAATTGAAGGAAGGAGGAGAAATTGAAAACTTCAAGAGTTACCTACAAATGCACGACAACGGTTTTCAAATACTGCTGAGCAAAGTTGCTCCCTTCATGATAAAAAAAAATGGACACAGTCTTGAGAGATGCAAAAACCTGTCATGTGAAACTGATTGCAATGTTTTGATTCCTGGCAACAGGGAGAAGTTATGAAGACCTGAAATTTTCTATGCGACATTGTTGGTCCCACAACTACGGGAAATATCGATCGCCTCCAATAAAGAACAGATGGGCATCTTTTTCTTGCTCAATTCGGCACAACAGAGGATGGGTGACATACGACCAGGTTCGACACTTGATTAAAACTGACCGAACTATGCGATTAACTGAGGAAACTGCGCAGTTTATCCAAGAAAATTATAACTTTTGCACAGGCCAACGGCTGGAAAAAAACCTGCGCAGTTTCCTCAGTCAGATATGACGTCACACGTGGTAAACTGTGCAGGTAAACTGAGAGTGTGTGGGCCTTAGTGGATCGTGTGGGGTTCTGCGGAAGAGACCTTTGTATCTGAGTGCTCATCAACTTGAACTTGGGCATATAGCTCTGTTCACGTTATTGTAAATTAAGCCCAGAACCGCACCTTAACAGCTGCATCAATCGATCCACTCGTCTTAATTCATAAGTGATTTTAGATGCAATTTCGTTGAACTCTGGAGAAGGGGTACCACCCAGGAAGCTAATAATAAGTGTCGTCACTTACAATGACCACCATCAAATATTCGGTTTTGAATAATCCGAACAAAATACTTTCAATGACAACGAAAAAGTGCGCTCGCTAGCGCTTAAAAAAACGCATGCATCCAGTAGGAAAATATCGGAGAAGAGGGAAAATGCGAAGAGAGAAAACCGAAACTGATTTTGATATTACAGCCGCTATGTATGTATATAGCAGAAACTCTCAATATAGCAGAAAAATTTTAAAAAATTGATTGGTTAGCCTAGTTGTAGATATAAGGTTTGACCGGTAATTTTACAATGTATGAAAAAATACAATGTTGTCACGTAACTGAAAGGACCCAGCAAGCATTAACTCTTGATTTTATTATATAAACTGATATTTAATTACATTTTTCGATCCCGATCAAATTATATTAGCCAATTTTTGTTTATATTTTTTTTTTCATTTCCTAATCAATGTAAAATTTAAATAATGAGAAGGCAAGCAAACACCAAATAACAAAAATCTTAGAAGTCAGGTCCTACTATCCACATCGAAACAATCAACTCTTAAAGTATATCCAACGGAAAGTCATAATTTGATATCTTTTAACCATATCAACAGAGCAATTAGACAACTATGTTTGCACGCCTTCCATCGAAAAACCAATATAATGTGAAGCTACTTAAACCAAGGAAAATTAAGAATATGTAATCAAAAAACATATTCGTTTTATTATAAATTTATTTCTAACAATTCTTACACTAATATGTGCATTCGTACAAAAAGCAAACATTTTAAATTGATTTTGACAAACTGATATCGAAATCTAATTAAATTTACTAGCGGAAATCAAAAATTCAATATTTAGACGAAAGGAACTCGATGACAAACTGGCTTTGTCACATGGACGGAACAGTCATTTTACAAAATAGATTCAATTTACGCATCATCGCCTGCGAATTTCACAACAAGCAAAAACGACAGATACAAATTAACAGAGAGAGAGCGAGAGCTAGTGTGAGAAAGTGGAAATACATCCTGGCACGAATGTTTCTTGACACGGCATACAAACAATTCTATACAGACGAACAATTGTACATATTATAGGCAGGCAATGGCGAAGGGTAGATTTGTGCCTGAATTCGAAAGGTCGATCGGTCGGTCAGTCGAACCTGCTGCATAGTTTTCAGTTGCACAAGACCGGCCGACAGCTTATTCGTTAACTTTATTTTCTGCTTTCCGGTTCGTCATCATCTTGTTCTTGTTGCGCTCCCGCCGACGAAGATCCTGAGTAAATGTAATTGTCACGACCGGAAATGCCTGTTCCACCGGCATCGCCCAACCACGGATACTGATTGGGACATTCAACGCAAGTTTCCATGTAACGTGTATCGCTTATGTTCGCTTCTGGCACCTTAAAGGCGAGCGCACACTTGTTGCCACTGGAACAGGGTTTCGATGTTGATATCACTTGCTTTTTACAATCCCACGCATCAAGTGAGTTTACATTTCGTGTTTCTATCGGATCGGTCATCCAACCCAAAGCTTGAGTAACGGTTACGAAGTAGACATCGGGCCTGAAAATGGTTGAGAAAGAGAATTTGAGTGTTAGTTGAAGAACCACAATAATAAATTTTTGAAATGTTATATGCAACATTTTGAATTTGTGTAAGGCTAATTCATCATTCATAAAATTCAACGAAAATCAGTGAACAAAGGTACACCAAATGATTAATATTTGAAAATTTCAAATTAATTTATGTTCATTAATTTTATAACTTCCTTATTTGATTGAAAAAACAGCTTATTTTTCCAAAAATTAGGAAGCTTAAAGATTTGTAGATATATATCATTTGAAAATTCAATGGTAGCATCTGTTGGTACGAAAATGCTCGTGAACAGCTAAAAGAATATGAAATCCGCTCACTTTGATATATTCGTAATGAAATGTGTGCAGCTGAAATGTAACAAAACGGCTTAGGAGAAATACTGGAGGAACGAAAACTAGTAAAGAAGTTTACAAAAATCATTGGCCGAGGTTCAATCCATAGACGGTTGGGAAAGGGAGATTCAGGAAAACGGTCTTTGTAGTGATAAAATGCGGCATCGAACTTGCAAAAGAAACAGCGATAAGACTTGCATTAAACAGATTGAGCAACCTCCTATAATTAAATGAAACAAGGAGACCATGCATGGGAGCTATACTCTAAAATCAGGTAAACAAACGTACACACGTGGAGATATTCAGGGAATAATGTGAAGAAACCATCATATAAATCAAATAGCAGTTTGTCGTCAACCACAACACCAAGGATTTTTTTCCTGATTCATATGAAGCAACCCATCGCCTGATAGAATTTATTAAAAAGACAAAAAGTTGTGTTTAAAAGAAACAAGCATTACTAGAAGTTGCATACATTAAGAGGAAGGGCGTTCTTGATTAACCATGCACTTTAGACTGTTAGATCTGACTGCAATAAAAAGTTTAAGTTCATCCGCAACAAAGAAGCACTTAAATGAAAACACAAAAGGAACGTCGGTGATGAAAAAAGTAATAAAGGGTCAAGATTGGAGCTTCGTGGAACGCCAAATGAAGGATAAAAAAGAAGAAAATAACAACATTTTAGCACAACTTTGCAAGTACAACTGAGGATGTTGGATGGAAAACAGGAGAGAAAATGAAAATATTTTATACGTTAGCACATGTTACATCATCTTGATGCCAATTGTCAAGACCCGAAGACACAAAACCAACAAATCAGTTGAAGTTCAGTCAAATTCAATTCCGCAGAGCACGGTAGATGTGATGTTGTAAAATTTCATGTAGAAAAACAAAGAATAGTGGTAACAACAACCGAAATCCAGGAAGGTGAGGCCGAAATACGGTAGTATTTCGCTACAAGAAATGAAGAACAAGCATAAGGAAAAGAGATCCTGATAAGTGTCAAAATTGCGAAAAAAAAGAGAGCCAATTGATACCGTTGATCCAGTCTTACTACCATAGTCAGCTCTGAAAAAACTAAAGCACACTGCAAAACACAATTGCGGTAATTGCCCTTTATCGAGGTGGCTAAATAGCAACATATATTTTCCAGCTTTTATCGCTTTTAAAGATGAGCCGCAGATACGTTTGTCTTGCAGCAACACGGGAACAAAAAATCATGGTAAAAGAAATGCACATTTCAACAAGAAGTATGACTCACATTATCAAAAGTGATTTTAAGATGGGCGTTTTTAAAAGAAAGACCTGCAACCTAAATCACTCCAACGAGGAATCGAGGTTGGCCTTGTCCAATTTGGTATTGACCATCGGTTTCGGTAAAACCCGTCTGGAGGATTTAACAACAAATAATACTGATTTACACTTATTTAACTTTTATACCACACAAATGCGTCATTACGACGCATTGATTCACGTATGCTCAATTCCAGAGAAAAAAAAAACAGCCAATTTGCAATTTTCCGGCTACAACCTTCCACTGCCAGAGACCATTATCGAATATAGATATCCTTAAATTCATCAAAAACCCTCGCGTTTCCTCACGATGTTCGAGGTAAGATTTCAAAAGTTTTCTGAAAATCAAAGATTTTTATCAACGAGTTTGACATCCACACTTTCGGTGTTCGGGGAACGATCAGCATCGTACCGCGTACATTTTGAATAAACATGAAGCTCTGTAGCGAACTTAAGGATTTCCACTTTTCATTTGAAAATTTATGTTTCCATTGCTGGCCTAAATTCTTGCCTTTGGGAATGACTCGTTCATCATCTAAATCTATGAGCTGTAAAGCCTCGAAACGTCGGAAATAAATTGTCCAGTCGTAGGGAAATCGTCGCGAAACGAAATAAAACTGAAAGATGAGTTTACACAAGGAATAAATGTGAACAAATAACTAGCTCAAGTATTCGCGCAAACTTTTAAGAAGTAGCGCGAACCAAATGTCAAAGTGGTTTCACTTCATTTCAGCAGTATTTCAACTGTTTCGTATAAATTTCAACCAATATTTTACACATTTTTGCAACGCTTAAGGTGCAAAGCAACCGTCATTACTTGAACTGCACCAACTGATGCGGAGAAAGCGTCAAATGTGTAAATCGTGGCGGTGACCTTCTGGCCCGCTACTTGAGGTGCTCGAGAAACCCTCAGAGCTTAAGGAAGACATTTGTACAAAGAAAGTCAACATTCCGACCCCACTCACTCCACCCAAAAACTTTAGGAACTGCCACCGGGATAAGCAGAGCAACTAACACTATCATCACCACTACAACCAAAATCAAGCAAGCGAAAACGGACAAAAGGATGAAACTTCAACAAAGATTCATAGCCCTTTTGAACACCCATGAGGTATAAAAGATCTTTTAAAAAGGAGGACCGAAATTTGGAATACGACTGATCTTAGCATGAAAAAGAAAGCAAAGTGGCTAACGAATATCATTAGCTGTCGAATCGAGAAGCGAGATTACTTCCTATACAGCATAGAAGCTGGTGATGACAGCTGCTGGCGCATGCCGAAGTACTTCCAGCTCAAAAACAAAATTGTTCTGTCTCCAATACACCGGCCAAAAAAACAAAACTAAAATAACCCCGGCAAAATCGAAGCCTTTATACGAGGGTTAATTCAAAAGTAACGATAATCAATATAAACCAAAGTGATTAAACTTAGAAAAAAAATATTTATTTTTGAACATAGTCTCCTAACAAGTTAATACATATATTTCATATTTTTTCCAAGCCCAAGATACCCTTAGAAAAAAATGATTTGTCTCTACTCTCCCAAAACACCTCAGCAGCGGCCACCACTTCGCTATAATCTTCATTTTTCTTGCCCCGAAGGTGTTTCTTGAGCCGAGGAAAGAAGTAGAAGTCACTAAGAGCTAGATCTGGCGAATAGCGAGGTAGACATTTTTTTTCAAACACAGGTACTTGACAGCTCTAATCTCATTTTTCTCCATTTTGATGTTACTTCTTTGACTGTTCGCAATCAAATGAATGCACCTCCCTGGAATCGTGGCCTATTTATTTGTTTTTTATGCTGACTTAGTGGGTATATGAAGTAGTAAAAAAAATGTTTTTTAACTTTATGCGATCTGGAAATAACCGATTATCACAACTTTTGGATCAACCCTCGTAGAAGTGTTGGAACTGCAATTCAGCAGAACGCTCTTAGGAGGACAGGAATGGCGAAAGGAAATTGTTGTGTCTGAAAATCAAATATTTTACTCCGTGCCAATAGGAATCTCTCAAATAAAACCAACTAGCATCGAAAAGGTAAAAAAAAATTAATAAGTGGTCTTGACAAGTGCCAACAACAGGTGCCAGATATAATTGGCAATACTTGGCTAATTTACCTACTTAACAATGCATTGATGGCCCTAATAGACATTATTAGCACCATCTTTCGTGTGATGAGCTTCAAAGACATTTGGAAGATTGTGATTATAAAAGTATTAAAGACTTCCAAAAGCCCCAAAACTGGATAACTATCAAGTTCCTCTCTTCCGTGGGAAAAATGGCTAATCGTCTTCTTTTCGATTAGCTGGCCGATATAGCTGTGGAAAGTTTTATTAAACTGGAAGAACAATTTGGCTTCAGGCCACAATACTCCACGGAGCGCCAGTTTGTAAAAGTGGTACCATACATTTCTACAGTGTTCAACCGAAAAAAAAATCATCAATCTTGATCATGTTGACGTTGCTAATAAACTATTGATAAAGTCTGGCATGCAAAACTGATTTTCCAACTGCGTTCATTCTAAATCTCAAATACATAAAAAATATGTAATACATTACTATATACAGGACATTCTTTGTTCAAATTAACGACCATCTCTCTAGGATACGGCCAAAATAAACTGGATTTCCGCAAAGCTCACCACTATCCCCAATAGGGTAATTCCATTGAAAATCTACCAGTTTTCAGATAATTTTTGAACTCACCTCCTTGGAATTTGGAAATATTTTGGTTTCCAGAAGGTCTGGTGAGCTAATTATCGAAAATGAAATATTTTTGGAAAATATGGCATATTTGCGGAAATAGTGAGTATATAAATTAGTGATTAAAGGATCAAAAATAAATTTTCTAAAAAGGGTTCCGATATAAGCTTGGCTAATTATAAGAACTTTTTATCTCTGATGATATGCTCTCCTCCACAAACAGATTGGTATTTTGGTAGCTGACAGGATTGCCCTGGATCAGCCGTTGTTCTAAGTACATGTGAAAAAAATTTGATGAAAATTGCGTGAGTGGTATAAGTTATAATCAATGGAATTATACAGATCGTTCTACGTTAGAAACTGGATTAGAATCTTCTGCGGGCTTAAAACAACCTTGCAAAACAGTTTTTAAATCTATTTTGAAAACATAAAATTGTTTCGTACCATATTTTGTAAGTTTTATCTTGTTTCGGTACCATTTGATATCAATTTTCTTCAGCGGTTACAGTATTCCACACCTTTAAAAATTACTCACGACTGTACTTTTACGAGCTCCACTTTGAAATTTCGAACATTTGTAGTTTATATAACTGTTTACAATATATAAATAAATGAAGAAAATCGAAGGTGCACATTTTGAAATATTCATGGATAAAGGATACTGTAATGATCCTTTTTATGCTTTTTGGCCAAAATGTATCTCGCACTATTTTTGCTAAAATATCTACACCTTCTCCTTTCCAACAAGCTACATTTGAAGGCTCTACGTAAAGTAGAAGATTTTATACAATTTTTTGAATGCAACACGAACCGACGTTTCTCAAAAACTTCAAGTGGCCATATTTTCGCAAATATACAAAAAAAAAAATTTATTGGTGCACATAACTCAGCTACTTATATTCACAGTGAAAATTTCATTGAAATCTGACGATAGCGATAAAAGACCGTTGGTCGATTTTCCGTGGAATGACCCAATATTGTATATAGGGTGATTCATTATTAGGTTTGATTTTCAATAGGCTTTTTTTGACAGATGACGCGTGACTTCTGTCAAACTGTAAAGTAATTTGTATTCAGTATTGTTTGACAAATCATCATGGAAAGCCGAGCGACTTAAGTTTGCGTCGTGGTTTTGGTGAATGGGCTCTGAATCAGCTCGATGAAAATACGCTGTTTTATCGCGAAATTTTGTTCAGTGATGAGGCGCATTTTTCGCTCAATGGATACACCAATAAGCAGAATTGCCGTATTTGGGCTAATAAACAACCTGGAGAGCTTCAACAGCTACCACTACAGCCACAGAAATGCACAGTTTGGTGTGGTTTATGGGTCGGTGGAATCATCAGTCAATATTACTTTCAAAATGAGTCCGGTCAGAACGTAACCGTCAATAGCGACAGCGCATGGACGCGTGGACGCATGGACGCTTGTCTAAACGGCCCATTAACTTCAACCACTCTTTCGTTAAAAGTCGAGTCCTAATTAAAATTACTAATTAAATTTTCGTTTTGAGTGGGCGTAGCCTAAAACCAGAAACCTGATACCTCTATCAAAGTGCCCAACATGATAAATTTTTATTTCTACAAAACCGAAATAGTTATTCTGTGATTTATTAACGCTGCGACGACCAGAGAAACTTTTTCCATTGGATTGGCCTCCGGTTTTTCCTTCTGGGGGTCGATCTGTAGCCGTTTCATCTTTTCGCAGAGAAAAACAAGGATTTTTTTTCGGAATCCAATCTGATAAAACTGTCGTCCGAGATGGGCCGGCAGAGTAGCTCCCAGTTGTCGAGCTGCCAACCGAACTGAATCACATATTACACGAGCAGAAGAAAGGACGAGTAGATAGCAATACTGAGATTTAGTGAAATGAGTCTGGGGATATGTGCAGGAAAGCCAAAGTACTGTGAACGAATATGTTCATCGGACGGCTAAGTATTGCTTCAAAACTCAACTCATTAGAGGTGGTAACAGAGTCGTTCGTTTGTTCAGTCGATTGAAAGGATGTTATCGTTGCAGTTATTTACACATGTTGAAGAATGGCGGAGAGACTCGAGGTGAGGTGAAACAGCGTTCGGCGAATGAGAAAAAGTTTCAAACAAATTGGATCTGAATAGATTCCCCAGGAGTTTCGTTGAGTTCCCGGGCTACTTTTTCGGGGAAGCATGTGTCGAAAGTGGCGTATACGTTACAGAGATGCCAATATCCGGTAACTGGTAGGAGTTTTGTGAGTATTGATATTATGCACCTAATTGTAAGTGGCAGTTCTGCCTGTGGCCGAAATAAATTTATTTCCCTGGAAGAACATAAAACTTTATTTTTCTGAAAGTGGAAGCAAATCATTTTTTGGGGTTTTCTTCACCCGCCCATGATTTATACATTAAGTGCTTAGAAATAATGATAATGAAAGAATCATCAGCTGTCAAAATTGGCTTTCAGTTATCAACAAACTGAATCCTGTAAAAACTGAAAACGAAATAAAACGCTAAATATGCTTCGCCAAAATCATATAAATTGGAGGTAAATAAAAATTCTGAGTCTCTTGGAGACTTATACGTGAAACAACTTTGAATTCAATTTTGATACTTATCTTTTTTCTCTCGAAAGTTTGTAGATGGAATGGGCCAACTCTCAGCTTGCTCCACCAACCATTTTTTCTCTCGCAACAGCTAAAGTAAGTACAGTGACTGTAGGTCTATGTATTGCTCTTTGAGTTTTGAGACAAACAAAGGTCGAATTACCGATTCGTAGAGAAGGCCGAGATTAGGAACCTTACTCTCGAAACTATTTTCCAGCACTTGCAAAACTTTCACTAATCGATCTAGCCTTGTCGTCATCATTGCGGATTCTGGGTTTGTGACAAAGTATTTCAGCATTGTATTGCCGGTGAAATCTCTGTACGTTACGGTCTATTTACGAACCGTGAATAGCAAGCCTGCTAAAGTATCTATACATAGACTGAGCTTATATGAAGCGTGTAAGGATATCGTATGTAGAAATAATAGTACAACTCGAGTGAGGAGAAAATGAGTATATTTCACAAACTAGAAATGTTTTGTTTCGCGAAAGCGAAGAACGGCATGTACGGTAACGGTGGCATCGTCGCCGTATCCATATGTATTTTCATCAACAACGGTACTACGGATGCTATCAAGTTCTAGGCAAAGATACAGAACAGGCAACATTGCGGTTTTATTGCATTCATCGGCGGTTAATGTTTTATTCGTAGTTCGGAGCCGAAGTGGAGAAGGAAATGGATTGTCTATTGTATTGCGATTGCCATGTAAATTAATATTGTAGGACATTTTAATGAAGGTTTTACTTGTTGACAAGCTATGCCAACGACTGGAGACTGTCTTTTGTTGAATAAATCGGAAGTTTTCGTAGGAATTCGTACGTGACGAAAACATGGAAAGGATTTGCTGAAAATTCATTTCATTTTGCGAAAGCTGAATAGATTACCAGTTTGAATAGATTCCTCAGCTGGGAGGAAGTTTGAGACGAAATGGATAGCTGAGTAAATTTCACTTATTTGACTCAACTGTTGCTTTGAATGAATGCATGTTTGCAATTGACATGTAGATAGAGCTATGGGTTGGTTAAAAAGCTTTCAAAACAAAATGGGCTGTCAAAATATAGAATCATACAAAGCAATTGTTCCATACTATACACACTTTAATCAATAAACAGACTTAAAGTAAGTTTGACCACATCTGCATCTTTCAATATGTTGGATAGTAATGACTTGATTGCTTGCAACCGTCTGGACATGTGGCTATTCGTAGACTTAATTTTATCCAGTGATGGTCATATCAGTAAATGTTTGTAAATGGTCCTACCAGTATATGTTACATTATACTATCAGTGGTTAAAACTGGTTAACTGGTTAACACTGGTTAAAACCAGTGGTGGTTAATATTTGAAGCGTGATCTGAAATTGCAGGCAATAACGGCAATTGATCACAACTCACGTAAAAGTGTTTGCTAGACAGTCATTGAGAGATTTGGTACTTTGAATACTAAGCTGTGAAATGAAGAAGCACACTTCCTTTTTAAATTGATAAGTGAGAAAACAAAATTGTCGCTTCTGGTTATCAGTCAATTTCAGGCAAATACATCAAAGGCCGCTACATTCCCCAAAAATGACATTGTGGGGTGCTCTGTCAGTAAGAGGAATCATTTGGCCTTATTTTTTTTTATTTTTTTTGACATGTGAGAAGCGCAACGACAGCTGTTACTGGAGTTATCAACCAATGTATCCAGTTAGCATGTCAACTAATTATATCCAGCTATATTATAGCCCCAGCTTCGAGAACATCCTGCCTACAGTTGACGAACGTGGTTTAGCAGGGTGGAGCCACTTTGCACACTGCAAGAGCAACTATGAAGCAACTTCATGAGCTGTTTCCTGAAATATAGTTATTTCGCTTATCGCATGGCCTCCACGATCACCAGATTTGAGCCCCATTAACTTTTTGCTGTGAGAGTATCTTAAAAAAAAGTCTACGTCAATACACCAAGGAATATTGGCGAGCCAAAAGCAAATATATATCTAAAATAGGCGAAGCTGAGCCTGCTAAAATCAGACGTGCTATGCATAATGCGATGAACAGATTCCGTGAGTGTGTACTATGAAATGGAAAACATCTGGAAGATGTAATCTTCAAATAAACTCAGATTAACCTCCCTACTCTAAGCTGGACTATAATTCATTAATAACGTCAATGTTTTTTTGACTTTGTTCACTCATCATGTTCGTCTTATCCTTAAAATCTCTCTCAATATTTCTTTGAAGAAAAAAATATTTTCCTTAGTAAGTCTTTACTTTATTCCATTGTTACGGGCTTTAAAATAAATAAAATTATCTGGTTCAATTTCCTTTCTGGTTCTATTTATGGCATTGATGATACTGTTGCTCAAGCTGCACATCCTCGTTTTGAAGCTAATTCTTCAACTGACACCAAATTCGTAGCTTATTCATGTCTATGTAGGTAAAGAGCTCTAACCGTTAAGACACCAGTCCAAGGTAGCGATCTACTGCCCATGGGTTCAAATCCCGGCATAAGTTTATGGTTGCTTTTGTCTTGTATAATCTTCAAGCCAGCGCTTTCAACACCAGCGCTTCATCAACTATTTTGGGCATAGACAATGACCTCTGGGATTTAGACGATCAATTGTCACGACATAGCTTTACCAGTGATTGCGTACATAACAATAGCTTATTAAAAATTAAAAGTATGACATCTAGTCGTTTGAATGGAATAGCCAAATCAGCTTTTCCCTCATATGTTTCCTCACTGCTATAACTCAGCACTCTGTTTAAGCCTTTAATGCTAAGACTCACCACCATAAAACTATGTCAAAACATAAATCTGTTCTGTCGGTTCGATTTGATGTTGCAGCCACTCTCTGATTCATTTGCTGCTCTACTTTTATTTATAAAGAACTACGTTCTAAGTGAAAGATACTAAATGGTGTTTTTTTGTAGGTATAGAGCTTTGAAATGAAATAAAATACGGATAAATTGTTTCGATTGCCATGAAATTGGTTTTATTGAAAAGATAATTATCTGCCATTTTTATTTGAATATAGTTTCAGGCATGGGAACGCCACGACTGGCGCGGAGGAAATCCAAACGAGAGGTCCAATTTTCGACTACTCTAACCAATAAATGAGGCCGCATCCCACCAATAACGCGGCGAATGTTGTTTTCCAAATGGTCAACAGTCTCGGGTTTGTCGGCATAGACGAATGATTTGACGTGTCTCCACAAGAAATAGTCCAGCGGTGTTAAATCACAAGATCTTGCAGGCCAGTTCACAGGTCCAAAACGAGATATTATGCGCTCATCAAATGTTTCTTTCAATAAGTCGATGGTTGCACGAGCTGTATGACATGTTGCGCCATCCTATTGAAACCAAAGGTCCCCTGCATTACGGCGAGTCAATTCCGGAACGAGAAAGTCATTGATCATGGCTGTATAGCGGTCACCATTGGCTGTAATGTTATTCCCAGCAGCATTTTTTAAGACATAAGGTCCAATTATTCCACTGGCTTATAAAGCACGCCAAACAGTGACTTTCTCCGGATGTAACGGTATTTGGACAACCGCCTGTGGCTGCTCATTACTCCAAATTCGGCAGTTTTTTTTGTTGACGTAGCCATTCAACCAGAAATGAGCCTCATCGCTAAACCAAATTTTCTTATAAAATTCGGGATCTAAAGCTATCTGCTCTTGTGCCCATACACCGAATCTACGCCATGCCCGGTGATCGTTCAGCGTCAATTCTTGCACAAGTTGGATTTTGTAAGCACGAAAACTAAGATCCTTCCGTAAAATCTTCCATAATATGGATAGGCACAGGTTTAATTGTTGAGCACGATGTCGAATGGGCTCGCATGAGTCTTCATCAATACTATGGTTTCTTCATTAAGCACTGTACGACATCTGGATGGATGCGTATTATCAGTAAGTGTAAACGTGGTGCGGAAACGATCCATTTTTAGCCGAATTAATTGTTCTGATGGACGATTATGTCGGCCATAAAATTAACGGAGTGCGCGATGAGTTTCTTGAACAGAACCATTTTTTGTGCGAAATAAATCTGCACAATTTGCAGACGTTGCTCAGGCGTCAACCTATTCATGATAAAATGGCAAATCCAATGAACCATAAAACTCATGACAGCTGTCATACCACATGTAGCATTAAAAAGTGTTGCCAACTTAAAGTTCTATACCTCTAAAAACAAACCACCCTTTACAAGATAGACGATGTGCATCTACAACACATGCAATGCAGTATCAATTAGAATGAGCCAGCCAAACCCCTTTCGATCTAGACCTGCTCCTTAAAAAATTCTGTTAGTATTTCAGATGATATGCATTTACATGATACACCTGCTTCTACTTTGCATGAAGTCTGGAAAATCTTTGCTTCTTACATTTCCTTTTTCTTCTCACTTTAATGGTCCCTCCTCATCAAGATCTTTTCTCCATGACTTCTTCTAATTCGCTTTAATTTCGGATAAACTCTTTAGAAAATCGAATTTCCGAAGAACGATATCAACGTCATTAGCAGTCGTGGTCCAAACGGTATTTCAAATATGCAGGCTTAATCACATCCGTCGTCACTAAGCATCCATCTTAACATAACATAATTTTATATTCTGGCTCCTTTTCTTACGAAAATTATGAACATCCTCCCAATACACGAAGCTAGTTATCCTACGTCTCAAACCACCGTTTCACTTCGCCCCTTCCCTATTTTGGCAAGATCTTTGAAAGAGTGGTTTACAGGAGAATTTACTTTCCTATTCAACCTACTCTAGCTCATGAGCACCACGTTTAAGTCAAAGCCAAATCCACTTTGTTTTTTTTCCTTGAGACATATCCGCTCTTCACCAGCGAGAGTATGTTGACATATTATATGCTCACTTTTTTGAACCTTTTGATTTCGTCAATTGTAGCCTCTATTTCCTAAAGCTAAACAATGGCGGTATAAATAAATTGTGGCTCCTTTCCTGGTTTTTCTCTTACATACTTGATCATACTTGGATTCTTACTCCCAATTATTATTCTCCAATTCTGTTTTGCCCTTCAAGGGCAGAGATGTATCTATGGTCCTCTTCTGTTTCGATTGTTATACTATCTTCCTTTTTTAATGTGTTATAATTGTTTTCTATATGCTAACAATATTTAAGTGCTTCCAGCGATAAAGTCTCAAGATGGCTGTACTGCATTAGAAAATAATGTGTGTGCATACTTAGTGCGTTACCTACACTTCCACTCTGCCACAAAATGTCATAGGCATGTACAATGTCCTCCTTTAATTTTCTCCTATTCTATGTTTGGTTCCTTTTTTTTGTTGACAATTTCGAATTTCTTAGCACATTGATATTTAAAATTAAGCCATACTAATTACCCTTTTGAAACTTTGATGTGAGAAAATTCGTTCAGTTATACTTTGTTCAAAGATGCTATCTATTTCATGTTTCCACTGATGATATTACGGCCTCTATAATACAGAATGTCCAGTTGTCTCAGCTCAATAGCTGTGTTCTTCAATTTGGTGATCCAAGAAGCGATCTGTTGTAAGCACCTACAGAGTCGGCCGTCCGTTTCTGAAGTATCAAGAAGAATTACGATATCTTTTCACAGTCCAATATTCAAGTAGGTATTAAAACCACAAAAAGGAACTAAATCACATTTTCCCATACTTTCATCAATTAAAAATTTCTAAGGGATCTATACATAATCAATAAAAATTTGTACAAAAACCTAACGAGTGCTCAGACTCATTAAAAAATCATAATTTTCGAAGGAAAATCAATTAAATCAACCAGTTAACGACGGTCATCATTCATTGAATGAAAAACTACCCAGCAACGGACCTTTTCATTTCGCAGTACGTAAACAACACGAAGATAATATTTTTTGCTTATCAAACCGACAGAGCATCACTGCTCTGCATAACAAACTGAAATGACGAGAACTTCCCAAAGACAATGGCATAGACAGAATATACTCATTTCTTCTTTTGAATCCTTCCAACTGCTGCATCGGTTTCGTTTCAGATTCATCAGTGCGATTCAGTCTTACTCTCCTGTTCTGCTTAAAACCTCTTTATGACGGACTGACAGGAACTGAGAGCAACCAAGCATCATTCATTCGAACATTCAAGCAAACTGAGGCGAACTCTTATTTTTTTCAACGAGCTGTAGCGACGATGGCTGTTGATTCTACCAGAAGGTTTTCTTCACTCATTTTTCTGTCTTAGTCGGTGTCTTCACGGCGAACGCAAAGAAGAATAATTATCAGGTGTTAAACAAAAGCAGTCTATTAAAAATCTTTTCTACGCTCTAATTCCTCTTGCTGATGTCGATGCTGGACAAAGAACTATGCAGTGGAGGTAATTTTTTTTGCAGAATTTTTTTAAGTATATAAATGAAGGAGCCAGAAGTTGGGTGTTGATGCGAAAATAGCATGGAACACGATGTTTGAATTTTGCGTTTGTGTGGTTTGTTTGAATCGAGCGAAAGTTTAACTTCCACTTGCTGACAATTCATCTTAATTGGCTCCGAACTATACCATTTCATTTTCACATTTTTTTCCAAGCTACCTACTTGCCTATCAGACACAGAGCCTTTTCCTTTCGCCCAAACGGGAGCATATAACGTGATTATTGCTACATTTCAAACCTCAATCATAGAACAATACTTACAGTGTCACCAACCAATCGAGGAATTTGTGCAGTCCCTGTTCGAGTTCTTGGAATTGGAACCAATTAGTATGGAACGGCATCATATATGGTGCCTTATTTTGTTCATAGTGCCGGGCAAAGTCCTCTTGAAGCCAGCTCACAACCTCATCGACGTCCAGACTGTGCAAAACACACTGATCCAGATACGGACAATGTCCGCCTTCGTATCCTTCGACATAATGGGCATTCAATGGTACCTCCCAGATACCAGGAAAAGTTCTTGTTGGACACGTTCCACTCTTGCATTCGTGTGAAATTTTATAGTCCAGAGTGTATGGCCAAACGGGTACACTTAATGGCGGTACTGTTACAGAGCTATCGTAAATGTATCCGAAATCTTCAATGACCTGAAAATGTAAAAGGGGAAATATGTTTTTCAGTAAAATCGATTAATGAGAGTTTTTGCGAAATGAGAAACTCAAACGAGGACGAAACTGTCTGATAATGATGATGATGACGGTGTCTTTTACGTGAAGTCAAAGTCATGAATTTCGCCATTATTACAAAGTACGAATTTTATTTCAATGTGATATGCATATTTTCATGAGAGAATAACAAACTATGCTATTTTTGGGGCTGCCCACAAATGGAAAACATTTTTAAAAATTGCCAATATTGTTTATTACTGTGGTCATAATTGAAGGGGACTTTTGTTGTAAAATAGGAGTAGTTAATTTTCATTTATTCTTTTATATCTTTCTCATCACCTATAAAATAGTTTTCTTTTGACAGAATACATTGATGTCAATATTTCTTGCAAGCATTGAAACAATTCCTGAAGTCAATTACTGGAATGGCCTTCAAAGCACGCAGGGATTTGGCTTTTATCACTTCAATTGATTCAAATCGGTGCCCCCAAGACGGTTTATTAATTGGGAATAGCCTGAGGTCACACGGCTCGAAATCAGGCAGTTACGGTGGTTGTGGATCGATGTAAGTCGAATTTTAGTAAAGTGTGAATTTTGGTAAAGTGTGTGTTTTGAAAGTGTGAGACGCCGCATTCTCGTGATGCAAAAGCAAGGAGCTGTCTCTAGCTTCACACAAATGACGCATTACATTTAACCAATATTTCTAGCGAGCAATTTGGCGCAGCAGAAGAAATCATACCCGCAGTTCCGATGACTGGTTGTTAAAATTATCATTTCTATTATTACATACTATTATTATTGCTATTATTATTAGTAACACTATTTCGTACTTCGTTCACAAAAAAGGTTTCAGCTTAGATGTGCTAGGACCTATGTCAAAGCGCTGCAGAATCATCAATGAAGAATAGGAAAAGATCAAATAAATTTTCCAACGACCCGTGTTCTGTAAGCCAATTTAAACAGGAGTAAAGGTGACTGACATCCAGCAATGCATGCAAGAGGTGCGAGATGGAAGAGGACACCATCGAGCCCACTCTCTGTGATTGTTCGGCCCTTAATAATAAGCACCTCAAGATTGTTGGTTCTTCCCGCTTCCAAGAGTTAGCAGAGATGGCCAGGGCCATCACGTTGAGTCAGCTGATTCAGTTTGGCGGAGCGCTCACTTAGCAGCTCTGACAAGCCAGCGGAGGGTGGCAAATGGGCCCAAACTGGAGGGCTAATGCTGGCCGCGTTCCTGGCAACCCTCTTCACTAACCTAACCTAAAGGTTACAATGAGCTTTTTCACCAAATGAAAAAACATTGACCTGATGCTTCTAAGTGAACAGTACACAGATAAGCAGTCTTCTTCGTTGTGCTCAGATCTTCTTGGCGCAGCAGCTATATGAGTCCCAAATGCCAGGATGGTGATCTGGCGAGCTATTGGTCAAGGAACAGGCTTTGCATGAATCAGATGCTGAGAATTACTTTCTTTAGTTGCTTATTCACACCAAACAAAGCGACACAAGACTTTGGAGACAAAATATGAGTACTAGACACCCCACTCAAACGACAAGGGGGTTAAAGCACAACTGAGACCCAAGAAATACCGGTCTAAAAAGAAGGAACACCGGAGGCATTAGCATAAACAAAGCGCATCATTAAAATACTCGTAGGTTTAGTGATAATTCAAACAATAACCCATGGAGTGTTGGATACAAAATTTTGAACCAAATACTTGGATGTTTAAGGCTTACTTGCATGATGAAGCATGTCACTATAGAAAACATTGTGGACGGGCTTTACCTTACCTACTCCTGATTCATGAACGATGATTTGAAAAACCTCGGGTACCTGCAGCTCTTTACCAAAGAAGAACTAGAGAAAGCCGTGCTTTTTATGAAAGATAGGAAACCACCAGTTCTGAGTGAAGTACTGAAGCTCGTTTTGCATTAGAGGCCAAACTTGCTACTGCGAATGTATAATGGCTGTCATCAAATAGAGTCTTCTGCTCTCGATGAAAAGTTGCACGGATGGTGCTTGTATAAGTAAAAGCAAGAATCACCTTGAGCTGCCATTCGCCTATTGCCTTTGATGTATGTTAGATACATCAGGAAAAGTGCTTTAGAAACTCATCAAATAGAGACTCATTTCAGGGATTTAGAACGTTTGTTCTCGCTGGAGTCATCCCAATCGATCTTCTTGCCAAAGAACGAGATTCGATCTTTCTCAGAAGACATGAGCGCAATGGTAAGACGGTGAGATAAGAAGAATTAACCTCTACGGTCCAAACATGGAAAAACTCTTTGTACCATGGTCAGGCAAACAGAGAGATGGCCATCAAAGTTTTCAACCCCTAATTGGAAAGAAGATACAAAGAGATCGGCTAATATGATACATAGTTCAATTTTTCAGCAGAGCAGATATTTTCCGTATTTTCCGAAAAAAAAAAGTAAGCAAACTCTCTTCGCAGCAAACAATTTAGTGAGTGTTCACT
The DNA here is from genome assembly GCA_963978885.1 of Nemotelus pantherinus. Taxonomy (NCBI): domain Eukaryota; kingdom Metazoa; phylum Arthropoda; class Insecta; order Diptera; family Stratiomyidae; genus Nemotelus; species Nemotelus pantherinus. Next base: position 126,059,705 of record OZ022265.1, read on the forward strand.
AAAAACGATAGTTTCTCGACAGTCAACAGACATATCCCTCATACAAAACCGCGCCTGTTCGTAAAACGATACGCAGCAATGCTTAGGATGACGGACGCAATAAATAATGCAAGCCATGTGTGTGTGCCCTATGGCCTATGCGGCTCAGTAGCAGATTTTACATAGATTCTTCCCCTAGTTTGTTGGTCGATATATACTCGCTAAAACCACATTTTTTTAACTCATTTACGAATCGTTAAAAATGATTCTTCTCGGATGGCCATTTTAGTAGGACCAATGAATCGTTTTCGATTCATTTGCGAGCTCGTTAACGACAAAAACATTCGTAAAATATGACTCTTTTATGAATTAATTACGATACATTTGGTTTGCTGGGTTCCTTTCCCTTCCAAGTTCCTATACTGCGAAAGGTTCGATGGCGACGCCCTACATAATTTTTTTCAATATGGTAGGTGAGAACATCTAAAAGCGTAGCTAAGAGCAGACATTGGTCAATTCTCTCCGGACACAATAATAAAGTCTATGATCTTAGAAGAGCCGTAGTGGAGCAAAATAGCGCAGCATGTGCTGGTCATATAGCATGCAAAAAAACTGGCTTCAATTGGTAGATGCTTTAATAAAAAAGAGCGCTCCTAAAGCGGGATACAAAAACGTAGTTTCAGATAATGTATTTAATACTTCTAAATGTGACTGTAATGCTCCAACCCTTAATGCGTAAAAGCATTGCATCGTCCCTTAAAAAATTAACTATTTGTTATCTTTATTTCTCATGCTACTAATATATTGTCAACTTCATTATTCCAGCTATTCTTATCAAAATTAAATGAAAACTTATAAATGACATACCTTGTACTGCGTATTACGTCCAGGCTTTAAAAACGGTGCTCGCATTCCAACCACTTCACTACTGGATATATTCGAAAAGTGCTTGAGAACCTCTCGCATGCCAATCATTTCACCAACCCATTCTTCATATCCTTTGTCTTGCAGTCCTGTTTGAAGTGATATCGTCTCTGTGGCAATCTCATGTCCTTGGAAAGCCAACGTTTGGATTTGTTGATAGTTGCTGAAAACAATAAGACACAATAGAATTTCATTAGTAAACACAAAAACCAACACGTCTGCAAGATTATTCAAAATGATAAGCAAGGCCAGTCTAAGAGTCGATCTGTTGGTTAGAGGCCACTAGAATGGCAAGCAACGAGCAGCGAGTATGGTCTGTACATACTACATACTAGCTCGCGGGCATAGTCATTATGTTTTCGATTCAGTCGTTTTTTGGCCACGCTAGTTGCCCCTGTTAGATTCCAAGTGATAAAGACGAAAGCTACTGCCCTATGCTGCCAGTTTTGCTAGTCACTCAGCTAACAGGCGGAAGTCTCTCGCAGGCCGCGGTCGTTACTATTGTTACAGTATCAAGTGGTGGCAAAAAAGGATCTCGATATGTTTGCAGAAGATAACGACCGGGATCCGCCGGCGGACATGCACCATATTCACGGAACTTGTTCGCTTGCCATTGTGCACAAGTCGGCACCCTCAAAAGTTTTTCGGTTATCTACAATCTGCATACAGAAGCACGTATGAAGTTACCATTGCCGCCATAGCATCGCCATCGCCATGGACGCGACGATGGTCGGTACGTGTCCCAAGTTCAATGATGATGGTCGACATTTTGCCAGTGAGTGCAGTGGCAAATGCAGTTTGTACTTGGAAAAGTGCAACTTACTCTTGTAATTTTTCAACCAAGCTAATAATATTCAAGAAAACTTTCAAAGAAGTTAGAAACAATTTGTGATGGTTGATGCTTGAGAAGTTATTAGAAAGAAAAGCGTCTATGTATTTCTTGAAACCGTTCGAATGAAATTAGATTAAAAAAAATATCATATTCTAAGACCGAAAAAGTTAAGTATGTGAGCATGACTGCAATCAAAAGCTTTATATGTGGAATATAATCCCACATTACCTCACCAAGGAACCAGCAGCATGATTCGAGTTTAAGGAATAAAAGTAGTCTGGAATCAAAGCTACACTGCCATAAATTTAATTTCTTAAGATCAAATGTCTTTAAACCTCATCTTGACAGCACCTAGACAATCATTTCTAGTATTTAAAATGACAAATTTGAAAGCGATAATAATATTTCAAGACAGCACATCAACGTTTCACACTCAATCTAAAACTATCTCACCGAAACCTTGATGAAAATTCCTCAGTACAAACTGTACATTCTTTCCGCAATGATACAACAAAATCTAGTTTTCATTCCAGTGGTTTTTCGCCTGCCAAATATTTTTGTTGCTGCTTCTACTGTTCAACTTTTAACAGCATGAAACGAGAAAAGTTTAATTGAAGGAGTTTAACTTTTATGTGTTGCATGATGTTCGCTCGTTTCGCCATTGCTGTTCCCAATTTGAGAAGAGCACGGGAATCATAGTCATGAGAGTCCTACAGTGTAAATGCTGTTCATAATTCTAGAAAAATAGTCCATAGAATGGAGGACGAAAGCGAATTGGACCGTGCCGAAGTAACCATTAGATTTCTTTAAATCGAAACGTTTTATGAGACTCAGGTATTACTTTGTACAGTTATAGTAAACAAAAATATTTTCCCATGATGGCAATAGACGGTTTTGATTTTGAAGTTATACGTTCGAGATTGTAAAAGTTAAGATTTCAGTACTTCGTTAAGATTGCTCTTTAGACGGTGATTTCTAATAGCATCAAGTTAAAGGTCACAACCGTTGTTTTAAGAAAGAATGTGAGATTCGAAAGTATGTATTAGCCCACACAGAGAAAACGAAGAATTGGAAATATTGTAACTAAGGTCAATCATTAATTATCAGACGAAACTCATAAGAATTTCACAAAAGATATGAAGAAGTTATGTTTTATCTGTTTGCTGAATCTTATTGCAAGTAAGTATTAGTAATTTTTGAAAGATTTTTTTGGTTACCATGAGACTTTATTGAGGAAAATTTCTTCAATGTATTGTATTGCTAAAATTTATTCAATGTTTTATATAGTATATATGCAAAGTATTGTCTTACGCTAGTAGTAACAAGCTATTTCTAGCAGTAGATGTATACCGCCTCAATAAAAAATCTCCAATCTTTCAACACTATAAACGAATCATGCCAATTTTTAGTGAGGCCTTCAAGAGTGATTCTGCATTACTTAAAACAAATGATAATCAGAAAGAGCAAAGTCTAAAACTTTAGCGCAAGCGCACAAGAACCGCTGAAACACGAATGTTCGAAGGAAAATAAAGGAATCATGCAGATTATGAGTGCCTATGAAACGCTACTTGAAACGATGGCATTATCGATGATGATTTCTTTGAAACATGGGTTGTGTTATATAAACCTGATACTTTGTCATTGATGCACGAATATCACTGATACACGAAAATGATATAATCCAAATGTATCAGTATCACCTATCATATTGATTCGATGAGTCAATACGAGGTGCATTCATTCACGCCTAGCCAAATCAAATTAAATCACAAGCTACAATAGGTGCGTTTTTTTGCTCCGATGCAGTGCAGAGTACAACTATGCCGCAACAAACAACGATCTAGTATAAAACAGCAGTGCTTTCGCTAAGACTGACATAGGTTGCGGTATTCGCTGTGGTAGCAGAAAACAGCTGAAAAAAAGGGAGAAAATAACGAGTATACACTACCACAATCGATAGAAAATAGAAAAAAAACTAACAGAAAATTCATTCTTTTAACTTTCTACACATTATGAGGGCTTTTTCTAATTTCCTAACTACCAAAACATTCAACATAACCCTGAAAACCCGAAAGCCACCTCACAGAAAAAAATACAACTTCTCATGAGCTTTTCTTTTTTCTGTCAGCACATTCTACACTTCAACACGTGAACTACAAATGACGCATAGAATTTCTGTACTAGTGAATTCACTGGTGTAGGAGTGTTGTTGTTTTCAATGCGTCTACTCTACTCTCCGCTGGATAGAGGAGCAAAAAAACGCGCCTAATATTTATAATTTTCATGTACGTGCAATTCGTATTACATGCATCTTGAGATCGAATGCGGAAACGTACTTGTAGGTACAGTACCCGACTCGTAAAGCGTACAGGCGTACGATTTGGATGACGCTGTTGTAGGAGTACTACTGTGATTGCCATGTCGTTGTCCGTTCAAAAAGTATCAGTTTTGTGGGTGGATGTATCCATGACAAAAGTCATAAAAGAATATTAGATAAAAGTATCAGTGACAAAGAAGTAAAAGTATCAATCTGTAACTGATACAGATTTTTTTTATATTTAATGGTAGCATCTGTTGGTACGGAAATACCAAAAATACCTGGCGCCGACAAATCCGCTTTTTGTTCATGTCGACCCAACCTGCGAAGTTTGTTTAGATCCGAAAACTGCATTGTGAATTTAAACTGTAAACAATTTTCACAGTTGCCACCAGCAAAACATTTCAAATATTCGATACATTAGTATTTGTTTTTCAGTGTCACTACAAGATCTACTATAACATTTGAAACTTTAATGATAAAATCGCATGGTCAAAAAATGTCAAAAAATACGAAAACTGCCATGGCCGGCAGCCCTCTAATGGTTTTTCAACCAGCATCCAACTAAATCTGCCCTACAATAAGGTCCATTTACTCTATTAATTTCGTTTTGCTTTCATGGCTACACTGGAAGTTACAAGGCAAAAAACATTATTTTGCTGAGCGAATTAGATTCAAGAGACAAAAATTCCCATTTTTTGCAGCTCAAACCAAATTTTTCAACCAAATTTCTACCGAACGTGGCAGAAAAAAGGATCCAGGTACTGTGGAAATAGCGTCAAAATCTAGTAACTAAATCGGAATTAATTAATCGGGTTGTCTACATTTCAAAATGGCTTCTATCAAATGTGGTACCCAGGGGCGGATTTGACCATTTCGCCGCCCTAGGCCTCAGAAATATTTGCCGCCCTTTTCGTGAATTATATTATATGTAACAATGCACGATTTTTTTTCGATTCCCTAGAATACTTCGCTGTTTTTCGTTATGCCTGAGCTCACAAAAAAGAAATATCAGAGCAAAACCGGCACCGGCCCGTTCGTCAAAATTCTCTTTTATGGCGCCCTTGCCACACAAATAATTATTAAAATACAAACACGGTAAAGAACCTAAAAGTATCTAAAAAAAAAAAGAATCCAAAAATACCAATTTTTAACAGTCTAAAACCGTATACACTTTTGGATCGCATATAATTCCAACGTCTTCGCTAAAATTTTTATAAGTAAGTTTACTATTCCGTTCAAAGTTTGCTTCCCACTTGACTGGAGATCAACTATGAACTCGACTATTGTAAATTCATGTTCGATATGTTATTAGTTGAAGATGAACCCGAAATATTTTGAACTATGTTTTGAATTTCATTTTATAGAAATTTTTTTATAGAAATTAGTTTCAGTAATGAAGTACAATTTAAAAAAGACGTCAAAAATAAAGAGATTCGCATGAAGTTGATATACCCTGTACCATAAAAATAAAAAAAATTTCTGAAAAATCAATGTACGCAAATATTTACCTCTGATAAGCTTTTCCTAAATTGAAGAGGTATTATTTGGGTTCTTTTTAGGATCTTTTTAGGTCTTTTAAGACTCTTTTTAGGTATTTTCAGATACTTTCTTGGTACTTATTAGGTATTTTTGAATTTCTTTGATCCTTTACCGTGATCGCATTTCGATATTTATTATAATTAAAACTTTTTAATGCCCAAAAAAATCATTAGAGGTGAATTTTCGCGTGCATTGATTTTTTTAGAAAATTTGGTTGGCTTGAGGTGTTAGGCTCATTCGACTTAGATATATGTACATATACGACGGAAAAAAAACTGCCGCCCAAAAAGAAAATCGAAAAGGGTCCGCCCCAAAAAAAAAAAATGGAAAATTTGCCGCCCCCGAAATTTGCCGCCCTAGGCCCGGGCCTACCGGGCCTAGTGGTAAATCCGCCCCTGGTGGTACCACTTAAGACCGATACATTCTGTGAATTAAGTTTTTGTGAAGTTTCGGATGCAAAAAACATAGGGACATTGGGGAAGGGTTACCGTTCTTGGATATACAGTTTCAAAAGTTTTGCCTTGGCTTCGTAGATAAAATATGAAATTTATATAAAAGTTGCCTTGTTTCACAAAAGCGAGAATCTATCAGCAAGGTCAATGATTTGAACGTTTTCACTCAGTGCTTCCCGAAGCTACAGTGTTGCCAGGATGTTCCTAAAAAACTATTTCAGCCTAGAGCTATGTTGCTAATATCGCAATATAAAATTTTGCAAGTTTTCGCGATCTTTATTTAGGCACCCAGTGCATGCATAGAGTTAAAACATTTCCAACATATCATCATGTTCATATTTGAAATATGCTCAAAATTCATTTTGCAAAATAATTTTTTTAAAAGCCTATTCCGAAAGGTTGTGATAGACGGTAAGGAGGTATTGCCATACTATCAACGTTACCCAAACTGTTTGAAAAAAAAAGGTCTGTGACAAGCTTACAGCGCTAAAATAACCACTTTTGAACGAAGAAAAACATGGTTTTATAAAAAAACAGATCAACTACCGTCAAACTCATTATAATTGTGTGAGATGTTCGTCGCGGTAACGAAAAATGACATCCAATCAATACCATCTATACAACCTTCAGCAAAGCCTATGATCGTGTTGATCATGATATTCTTTAAATTAAATCACAGTATTTCTATATATTGGGTCTCCTATTAAGCTGAATAGACTCCAATTTTCGAAATAAAATTAAAGACGTTGAATTTCAAGGTATTTTATTAAAAAATAAATAAAGTGTCTTCCTGTGTACCACAACCTTTTATTCAATATTTTCATAACAGGTCTTTCAGAAATTCTTTTTGATATCCTACATCTTTCCTTTGCACACAATCTCATAATGACCTACACAGTTGTGATTTAATTAAACACAGTTTTCCTTTAATCAAAACTGCTATCGCTTGAGCAATAGGCCAAAGCCAGTGAACTCAACATCAACTTCAGTATACATCAAAAAAGAAACTTTTTCCGCAAAACCAGCAATTCAAATTTTGATTACCACCTCAATAATAAGTCGCTAGACCTTCATGTTACTTTAGATAAAAAGCTGGGCTTAAGTTTACAAGTTCTTAAACTAAACTAATAAGTAGCTGGTGTTCAAAAAAAAAGGCATGCTGAAGAATTTAAACACTAATGGGTCACAAAGTCATTCTTTGCAGGACCGCTTCGCACGTATCTCAATTTAATTTTAAGATTCAAAGCGATAGGCTCTGAGGAGGCTCGAATCGGGCTAAAACTTTTTTCAACTTTCGTCACACGTCACAGATAACCCATAATAAAGCTTCCAAAAAAGTTAACCAATCTAAACTTTTTATGTAGATGTAAATGTTTTTAGTTTATTAAACTTTAATGTGGGTATTTGGTTTAAAATAAAATTTGAATTTCGAATATACAGCTTTCTAAAGTCATTGTCAAAAATAGTTAAAGTAGAAAGTAGACCTACAAACTACGATGCGAAAATTGCAGGACGTTGAATTCACTGGTAAAGCCTTGATGGGAAAAAATGATGGGAAATGAAATAGAAATTCGCATTGAAAATGCTTTTGGGTACTTTGAATCTAGAGATTTAGTTTTTGATCTAAAAGCAAGGGATTGACTACTACCATTTTACTACAAAACTCAAAAAATGTTGATATCATAGCTTTATGTATTTATGCTCGTTATTGACGAAACATTGATTACAAAAGGTGCGAAAAAATGAGATATCAGCTCTCTACTTTAATTGTTCGAACTTAACTGTGATGAAATCAACCTGGACACAAAGAAAGGTAAAGTTCCCCGAAGACAAATTTTTTACTATAGATATGACATATTGACCATCACACAAGCAACCTTAAGTATGTTGAACGCTTTCGAAAGCCAAGTTTTCAGGTATAATTGGAGCAAAGCGGTATGATAATTAATGGCAAATTAGACACAACAATTGGTTATGGAATCATTCACAATTCAAATGAAAAAGCCGAGAGTCGAAAGTCAGTAGCGAAACCCAAGACACTTTCCGACTCTTCTTAGAAAGTTCAACAGGGATCTTCTGGATTCTTGACAGTAATCATTTTTGATCTAATATCCCATAAGCTCCACTCGTCCGTTTTTTACCAATTTAAACGTGAGTTCTTCTGCTTGAACTTAGGTGGTGCAATTTCAGCTGTGACCATGCCCCAAATCAATCGCCACATAAACCATTAATTTTTGGGCAATTTTTAGCTGAAATAGCTTTCAATGGGAAATCAAAGCGAAATTTTCACCTTTTTGAGGTAGTACTGTTTTTTTTTGTCAGTTTCTAGGAACGTAATCGAATAATCAGGACTTATTCGAAAAACAATCTCCGGGACACTCAGGATTGTCATACGTGCTTAAAAGATACTGTTAGAGACCAGGTCAGATTTAACCTAACTCTAGCCAGAACAACATTCATCAGAGCCTACACTTCAACTTCACGAATATCAAGAGAATAGCTAAATTAAGTTTAGCAAAGGAAATAAACTCTATGAGCAAATTTATTGCTGGCAGGTCAAAAATACTGGGCCAATGGTCAAAGTTGCTTTGTTCCACTCAAATGCAAAACTGCATTTTGGCAAATCACCTCTAAAACCTTTGAGCTACTGTTTCTTCCGCAAACTAAACTAGAACGGATTAAAATTCAACCGACTCTTCGAAGCTTTTCATCCACCATCCCTTGCTTTAAACCTGAATTGTAAAGTATTTGCCCTAGGGTAGTATCTCTTGCATTGAAGTAGTCACATTCAAGTGACATGTGTGCCTAATGGACTTTCAGGTGACAAAAATATCAAAGTTAAATTTTTCTCATTCCTTAGCTACGTACCTATCGTTCGACGAAAACTTCCTAGTGCCTTGCCAGTCAAACTTTCGTAATGACATTTTTTTTTTTTCGTATTCAACCAGGCGAATCCATTGAAAATTCCATCGAAAAGGTGCATAGTATCAAAAGTGGATAAGATGAAAGAATTTATGAAAATCAGTTTCCGGAAAAGTAATCGGATGTGTAATAATGGAAACTGTTAGTATGCTTCGTTGGAGCCAGGGATAGAAGTCTGCATAAGAGTGGAGTAGCCGGAGAATCGACGTTGATGTCCGTAATGTGGTATAGGGCGAGATTAAAAACTGGCGCTGGCAAAGTTTCAGCGCATCAAGTCCACGACTACGGCAAGAACACGCTGGATACTGTGCATGTCCCTTCACCATGTCATGCACCATTCTTTTGTGTTCTCCGGGCTCTGACTACGCTGGCCAGAAAGGATTTCGGCTAATGAAAGTATGAAGTGAAGGTGGTATCCAGACAACTTGTTCCGTCATCTCGTCGAGCTCCGAAAATTCTTGTCCTGCTTCGCTACGCTGATCGTTTTCCTCGTTGCGTCTACGTCTATACGGATTTCAAAAATGAGATGGTAACATACTGAACCGCATTTTGATTGCTAAACTTTTTAATAGATTAAGTTAACCAGCTGTCATGTTGAATATTTAAAGCGATATTTTTTTGGATTGTACGTGTTTTTCAGGAAGTGAAATGGCGTTACTTTTTTCAATCGTCTACGTTTGATGATGTAGCTCGTCTTGTAATTCGATGATTTGGTGACTTTGCAAAAACAAAACTCACTGTAAGTTTTGAAAATGCTAATGAGGTTTTCATACTTCGCATCAATTTCGCAATTCTTGTGTTCGTGAAAGCTGAATGAATGAGCGAATGGCTTTTATTGCATCGTAAAGACTGAAAGTAAAACTCGTAAATTTGAGCATTATGGGTATTAAGTTCGCTGAATTCGTTGGAAATTATTCGTGTGAAATGAGTCTTTGAAATGAGTTTTTATTATGGCATCCGATTTATTGGTCGTGTGTGAAATGAAAATTTTCAACTGTTCTTAAGTTACAATCGTATTCTGATGAGATTACGACTAATGCCTGATTTTCATAGCTACTGAAACGGTGATTAGTTTTTCACTGTAGCTGAAGGGCATAATGACAGCAAAGATGTAAGATCATCTTCTATTGTTCTGCTGGCTGCAAGCTCGTTGAATTAAGTGTTTTCATAAAAAAAGATATCGGTGATATTTTAGTTTTCTACCTTTAATCGAAACAACATTTGTGATTATCAATATCTATCAACCGTAAGCTATGCAACGTAAGGATTTGAGATTATTTTGCGATTTTAAATTGGCGAAAAACAAGCTAGAAAACCAAAGCCCATATTTTATAGGACTAAGGTGTCAGCAAAATTGAAAACGAATCGTCCGTGACTATTTCTTTGAAAAAGAACGATGAAACGATGATGTTTAAATCTACTGAGCTAGGCTCTAAATACAATAGCTTTTCTAATGGCGAATTATAATTAGAAGAACTGATGAAGATGAAAATTAATGTGGCAGGATTTCGTAGGCGATCTGCTAAATGATCCGCAAAAAATTAAAAATACGGTAAAATCCGAATCACAAGGTGCAAAAAGTACATCTAGAATACAAATTTAACATGGGCATTATTAACGAAATCTCCCTGGTTTTCAACTGGTGTTAAAAAATTGAGCGGATTTCGCGAAACATATTGCATAGCTCCTGGCCTTAAAAATTTTAACTGGAAGAATTACTTCCTTCTTATTCAACACTCTATGCGGGACTAATTACACAGCATTACTTCATGAAAGTGGATCAATACGTTGCTGCGTTTAACAGCTCCTGCTTCTGTTAACTACAGCGCATAAAATAAAAGTAAGTATAGTAGTGCTCAAGTCCGCAGACGACCAGCAGGATTAACGCATCAGGCATGTTGAATTGATCTGTTCAAGCCTCCGTAGCCGTGCGGATGAAAGAAGTGATATGTAGTGTGTAATAGTTGCATGGTTGCGATAGCGGTAGTTCGCGGAACTGATGAGGATCTGTGTTTGCCATAGATGGTCGAACGGTGTTTGTTATAGTCCTCATGGCCAGCTTGCAAGCGTGTCTCGACGCTCCTCATTGTAGTAAACTGGGGAGGATGTATGTTTGTCATAGATGGTTGGACGGTGTTTGTCATAGGCCTCGTGAACGGCGTGCGAGTGTATCTCGACGTTCCTCATCGTTTCGAACCGGTTGTTGATATGTATTTGTATACAGCTGTGTGTGAGTGTAGCTAACTGCAGCCACTGAGTTTGGCAGCCAATCATTTCTGAATGCAGCGCTTGCTTAGGAGTAGTGTGAAGAAGGCGCAAACTCCACCTGGACCCGGGTCAATGGGCTATAAAAGTCATATGAAGATGCTGGTTTATTTCGCATGATCATCAGTAGTATTTCTGTGTTAAGATCCTTATAGATCCTACATCGAACATCGAAGATTTTATCAAAGTTCTTCGATGTTCGGCGTACCTTAAACTTCATAAATCGTGAGCAAACACGAAAGTTTGCAGCGCATTTTATGGACGGCGAAATTTAGGCCAACTTTTTCCAATCATATCACAAATTGCTACATTTTCAAATTGCTACATTCACGATACCAATGTCGTTGGCGAGTCCCACTATAGCCACATTTCTGAGTACACCGAGCTCTAGTACCTCATTGTACATAGCAGTGGGCCAAGAAAGGATCCCTGCGGTACACCCAGCGCTACCAGATAAAGTTTTGGTTCATAAGATTCTACCTTATTAAAGGCAGAATTTAAACCTGTTATTGAAAACAAGAAAACGCGTTGTTATCAATTGCTAGAGTGGCACGTGATTTGAGAGGAACTCTATCTCTTAATTGTGGGTATTTCAGCTTTTTGCGTGGATCGAAATCGGCCTTGTTACGTAGATTCATAAAGTGTTTTCTCTTGCTCTCAGTAATTATAAGTTGAAGCTTTCTCTCAGCAGTTTGTACTAACTTTGCAAATCTACCTACTCTGGTCTATTCTAGTAACATTGGCTGTATCGCTCGGCTTTGTGAATTTTCCTCTGGAGCTCCTAAACTGCCGCATTCCACCAATAATTAGCCCTGCTGGTGATGTCGCCGTGGTGCATCGAAACATCACATACCTGCTGAATCTCACTGATGCTTTGCTCTGTCTGTGTGAGATATAAATTCGTCTAGCAGGGGGCAATCGGATACTCTACCGTGATACGCACTCACCTAATTTCTCACATTTTATACATAGTTTCATAGTTTCATTAATTACTCGAAACTTAGTCTTTCGTTTTTTCCAGCATTCTGTGTGGCTACTGATTTCTCTCCCAGCTAAAATCTCCCTGAAACGAACCAGATTTCAACTCAGAGGCAGAAGTCTACTACCTTCTATGAGCCAACAGTATGCCATATCAGGAAAGTATTCCATTTAAGCTTCCAATAGTAGCAAAGCTAATGCGAGAAATCTGGGACAAAACAAATATACTTCTTTGAAGTAGGTTAGCAAAAAACATTAATCTACAGGTGAAAATTATTTACGAATATACTTGTGTTCTAAGTTCGGCACAAAAATCAAACAGTTGATTATTTTAAAAAAAAAAAAAAATTGAGATCCAGTGAATAAAAGGACTTTTCCACTCTTCAGACATTATAATAGTAATCTATTAGCGCCTTAGGTTGACTGAAGAATCCAAACCGGACTACAAGGACTCGCAACACAAAATATCAAGTGGAAAAATATATAATAAATTAATGGAATAAAAATCACCTGTATTCATGCGCTATAAAGAATGTTCCTTTGATTGGACAACCATTTGGATTCTTACGCTTTCCATTGAAGACTTTTCTGTAATGATCGTAGTTGTTCAGATTTACAGCTCCATCAAAAGTCAGTAAAACAATTTGTGGAATCTAAAATGAAAAACAAGTTTTAAAATAGTATAAATTAATATAAATAAGTTCATGTATCACTTTCTGCCTTTCTCTATTATGTCGAAATAAAACATTTCGGAAATTTCTGCCGCTATAATTCTGCCAAACTCACTTCACCCTCATCAATTGATACAGCACAAACGTTAAATTTCAATAAATCCTCTCATGAACTCTTAGTCTGTACTCAACCCCTTTTGACACAAACTGCATATGTACAACATCGTATCGCTTTTATTAGCTCAGATTAAAATAACTGACAGGCAGACTGAGTTAATTTATGAATACTTACATCCTCCGGGTCAAGTCCGCCAGGCACTGCTGTTGCATCCTTTGAACAGAAGCAATATGGTAGCTCACATTTCGATGTATCACATTTTAGAGCTAAATCCAGCGGAGCATCAGTAACTGGAGCTGGAGCTGAAAAATGAGTAGAGTGTTTTTGGAATAACGTTTACGTACACAAATTTGTGCAGCATGCATGCAGCAGTTCTAGCGCGAAAGATACGAAGCATGTATTTTACTCGTAGATTACATGTGAAGATACCACAGAATATAAAGGACTTATAGCTACTGTGCACTTTGCAAACATTTGGTCTTCTCCGATTATTAATAAAGTGTCATTTCAAATACCGTTTTGAAATCCAAGAGGAAATATTTAATTTAGACGAAATGAATTTCGGGGAAACGTGTTGGCATAGGAATTTCGAAGGGTTTAGGGTTTTAATATGTTTCGAAGTTAGTATGAGTTATTGTGAAGATGAATGTGTGTTTGTTACTGAAGTAAGTTTTAAAGTGCTAATATTTAATTTATAATACGGGGTAAACTGTTTGCATTTTTATACATATTTCCCCTGAACAGCAAAAATAATATAATATTTTCGCATCTGATAAATAAAATAATTTAATATTTTCGCATCTCCTTCATCAGTTCGCTTATTATTCATCTATAGAAGAGCTCTCACAGAATGGGATAAATAAAATTATGAAAAATTACCTTGAATGGAGCAACAGAGGAGAATTCGATGTAGAGCTTATTTGGTAATTAATATCAAATAGTCTATCATAATATGAACAAAAGTTCAGAAAAAGGACGAAATAACTGGGGGGTAAGAAGTAAGGCAGCAATAGACAGAGAAGCGGGGGGGAAAATTGATGTTGTCGTAATAAAATCAGTTCTGGGAATGCCGTGCGTGGGGGTCCTGAATGCAACCTTCCGATGATTATATGGACAGCTGCTTGCCGCTGCCCGTAATCATTCAAAAAAATGAAACTTGAGTGAAATTCTACTAATGCAGTGTTATTATCAAGCTATATTATGATGCATCAATTACCATAACCTGCGGAGCAACTGTTTAAATCTTGTTCTAGTAGCTATCGGATGGTCAGCTGACGGTTGAAGATACTTTGAAGCGAGTTTTTTTATTTATTTATTTATTAAATTCGTCTAATCCAGACTACACACACATAACAGTAACTAATGATTCTTGCAGACAAATGAAAATCAAACATATAGTAACCTTCATTAAAGCATCTACTTATTGCAGTGACTGGTTCATTGCAACCATAATTGGTCCGATGTTGAGGAACCGACAAAAAGTTCACCCGCCTGACACGTTTCTCATTAATATTAAAATTAAGTTGGTTTAGTAAGCCGTTTGAGTTAATAGTGCCTGGTAAAATTTTTCCGGCAAATATGATTTTGGAATTTTGACGTTGATAGTTCAAGGTATCCATTCGTAAAAGATTTGAGGTAGATGTAAAGGGTCATACCACGGAAGACCGCGGCGGCAGAAACCTCTTTTGGATGGACTCAATTTGGTCAATGTAAACTTTTTGATACGGTGTCCATACAATACATGCGTATTCGACAATAGGTCTGACTAAACTGCAAAAGAGGGTCTTATTTAGAAAAATATAGTTGAATTCCCTCGAACGTCTTCTGACGAAGGCTAAGGCATTGCTAGCTTTCACAACGATTAAGTGAATGATTGATTCAGCAGTACTCCTAAACTGAGAACTTTCGCTGATCTATTTAAAGGTGTACTCAGAAGTGAGTACTTATGGACTAAAGGATTATTTTTGCGTATATAAAATATAATCGTACACTTGTCAGGGTTAATAAGGAGATTGTTATCGGAACACCAGCCGACAAGTCTTTTAATATCCTGCTGCAAATTATTGCAATCATTAACGTTTCTCACAACTTTGAAAATTTTAGCATCACCGGCATAAAGCAAAACAGAAAATGACTGCAGAATGGAACCTACATCGTTAATAAATAAGGTGAACAATAAAGGACCTAGTTGACTACCTTGCGGAACACCAGACGTGGTTTTAATTTCAAATCACAATGCACCGCGAAAGAATACTCGTTGGATTCGATTCATCAAGTAAGAGTCAACCCAATTTAAAAACAATTTAGGGAATTGAAAGGAACGAAGCTTAGCTTAAAGTGTAGAGTGATCAAGTTTCTCAAAGGCTTTCGCCACGTCAGTTTGCAGGCCACCTTCGATTGAGTTGATTACTTGGTAAGAAAATTCAAGCAGGTTGGTTGTAGTTGAACGACCTTTCATAAAACCGTGCTGATACGAAGCCATAATGAATTTGCAATATCCGTGACTATGGCTTCAAAAAGTTTAGCGAAGCAAAAAAGTTTTGCAATCGATTGATAGTTGTATGCGTCATCACGACTTCCTTTCTTGATTATAGAAGTGGCGGTGAAGTATTTCCACAAATGAGGAAAGATGCCTGCTTTTAAGGATGCATTGAAAATATAAGACAGCACAGGTAGTAGTGATGACACACAATATTTCAAGACCACATTAGGTGTGCCATCTGAGCTAGGTGTTATGTCAAGTTTATTAGCAAATGTGATAATGATGACCTCGTCAATTTTTAAATCCTTCATCTCCAAAGAGGAAACTGCTGAGTTCGTCAAGTATGGTGAAAAGTGTCTCCAGTTTGGCAAGTCCGTACGACAAGCTATACGGAAAACAGCAGTAAATAAATTATTAATATCAAAGGGATCATCAATATTTGAGTCGTTAGATTTAAATGTGAGTAGATACCCATCTTTATAGGTCTTAGAGTTAACAAAACTCCAAAATCTCTTAGGTTGAGCTTGAAAAGTAAGTTTTAGCTGTTGCGTTTGTCTCTTATATGCAAACGCAACTTCTTTGTGATACAGATCTCTTAATGTAGAAAAACGTTGGTAATCAGGCTCTGAGCGAGACAGGCGAAATTGTTTCCAGGCTTTGTTTTTGGAATTTTTCAAATGGCAAAGCTGTGGAGAAATCCAAGGAAAATGAACCTTGCTTTTATTGAAGGTAGTTTGCACGCACCGTAAAAAACAGCTTAACAACCGAATGTGGAAATAAAACGGATTAGGTTCCTGCAACGCGGAAGACCAATCATAGTTAGCAAGCAAGTCACACAATTGATTGATATTAGCTCGTCTAAAATTAAATTTCAGTCCAGATGGGTTAAATGATAAGTCATTACTAGACTTTGGTGCGATATGAGTCCACAATTATGTGCAGTTTCATCGATGAGAGATGATGTGAAGGGTTTCACCATAGTAAAAGAGTTGTCAGTCGAAAAAATCAAGACCAGCATTATTCCATTTGAGTTACGGATGCAATTGGATTGAAACAAACCAAATGATATGAATTTGTTTGCAATGCTATGGCCGTGTTTTCCGCCAATAGAAGTAAAGCTCGGAACTTCGAAAGTGCCGCCTGTTGAAGGGCGACAGTTGATTCTAGGTAGGTTGAAACCACCCATTAAAATGATATCGTTGTTATTGTCCGCAAGGTCGCATATGAACTGCATAATATGTATTAGCGAAGCGTAATCGTCATACGAAGAGTTTGGTGGCGTGTAGTTGGCACCAAAAAATACTTTCTTTGTAGTAAGTTCGACTTGAGCACAAATAAATTCAATATCTGTATGCGGTATCTCTATTTGAGATACTTGGAATTTTTTGTGAAAGGCCAGAAAAACACCACCTTTGACAGGAGCGTCAGCAAGATCTCCATGTCTATCCCAGTGGAAAATTGTATACTCCGAATTAAAAGTTACAGCATTTTGAATATTTGCCCAAAGCCTCGTTTCGGCGACCGCAATGACGTCAAAAGCTTCAGAGCTCAAGAGCTCATAGAACTTATTATGTTTAGAGCGCATCCCGCTTACGTTAGCGTGGAGTACTGAGATGAGTTCGTCCCGTTTTTTGTTGCATCAACAGAGTTCGGTGGCCAGAAATTGCTATTTCCAATAGAACCAAAGCAACAATCTGGTGTTGCAACTTTAAATGACGTTACACGATGCCAGTTCCCTATCCTAATAACTGATATACAGTCTTCAGTGATGAAGGATTTTGTATTCTCAACAGCCTTCGACGTTTTTCGTTACGTCATCTGCCGTCGTATCAAGAGCAAGCCTGGATACAAATATAGCTCTGGATTATGCGACACCTCTGAGGGTGCAGTTAAAAATATTGAAATCGTTAGATACCATAGGAGGATCTAAATCGATGTTGTCATCTACGGCCTTTGATTTAGTTTTCTAAGGCTCATTAGAAGTGGAGACCGGAGATTAGTAGTTGATCTTGAATCTTTGATGATTTTTTTAGAATTCGCTTTCCATTCACTCATTGCTGCATCTGTTGTTTTAGAATTTGGTTTATGTTTTACAGCAACATTATCAGAAGCTGGTTTTTCATTTCCCAGAACCGTTTGGCAAGGGATAGGTCGTGATGTAGGTCTTGAGAGCTAAAAAATTGAGAAACAAAACAAGCTCATGCTCCATTGTGTGTAATTTCGACAATATTAGGTCAGTAACTGCTGGTAGTTCAATTCAAACCGTCCACGTAGACGATTGCTTTTACTGACTTTTGATTTTTCAACCATCTACGTAGACGATTGGCTGTTTAAACACTGATTTGTTTGGTGGCAAAGCTGATGCTAAGAAACTTTTGGGTGAAATTGGAATTCGGAGTTGAATGTAGGCAATCGTATCATTCGTTTTCCAAATGGTTTCCACGAAAAGTTGGAAAATTTTCAGGCGCATTTTTCTTAACATTCATTTAAGTTGAATTTCTACCGTCAGTGACTGCACAATCAAAACATTTTGCCGATTTTGAAAAGGAAATTTTCGCTCATTTAAATGAATTTCCAAGATAACATTCTATGACGAGTCAAATTGATGGACATTTAGGCGATAATTCCAGGTTTGTAGAAGTAAAATTTTCAGTACGCAGTGCCACATTTAACGTAAGTCGAATTTTAAGAACTGTTCGACAAAAGTGAGGCCAAAAGAACCATGCAATGCGAGTCAAGTGTCTTTAAACGAAAAAGTTGGCAAAAAACCGATAGTCAAATAGCAAAATAATGAAATATTTAGGAAAATATATAAGTTATTAGGTTCACCATGTTAAGTTCAGTGTACGTTAATATGGCTCCTGATTCGTCTTCTGGTAGTTTTTACCTTTTGGTGGACTGCGTTGTATTATAGTATGACACAGCTAAGGCCTTGATCTGTCCCTCCAAACCACTCGCTGTACTGGTGATTAACGGGCACTAGATTCCTAGCGGAGGGTAACAAGTCAGACTTGATAAAAAAATGTAGCCTGGCATCCCGTCCACTGTGCATTCTGGACACTGCCAGGAATTTCTTCGAAAGGTTGCTCAAGCCGCGGCAACTATCAACAAATTCAATGTATACATCCTAAATAATAAATATTTCAGATCATTATCTGGTTGTGAGAACGAAATTTGATTACGTAAACATTTCAACGATAGAAAATCTGAAACACAATTTACATTTTTTCTTTGCATTTTTCTTTGCAGGATCACATATGCTGGATTTTTGTTTTTTTTTTAACAATTAAGACCTTTTTACTTGAGACAAAGTTTAAAATGACATAAATGTTGGCCATAGCGCAACTAAAGCTGATACTAATCAAAGTTCGTGTCCCCGAAAATAAATCATTTGAAAGCTGAACTTATTGCAACTAACCCATAAAACAGCTTAATTGGAAGAGATTAATACAAAGTGCCACGGTTATGTAGCTGAAACAACTGAAGCAACTTCGAAATAATGAAACTTTAGCTGAAGTAACAAAGATTCATCCAGAGGCATGTGTTTCCACTTAATCTAACTTTCAACCACAACAAATGTAACAAACCCCACACAATTCGAATCTCAAATCGGCTTAAAAGGATATGGTTTTGATATCCATGGTTTAGGATTCGTCTCCATAATGGTAGTTGTTGAAGAGTTGCAAACGCCGAGGATAAACATAACAATCGGTAATTCTCTATACCAAGATTAAATTAACCAGTGAGTATGTAGCTCTTCGCGGAGAAAGCTGAGATGCATATGTACAAAGCTTCAGTAAAAAATTTTTAAGAATTCTATTATTCTTACTAACTTCACCATTAGTTTATATTTTTTCCTAAATCTGCCTTCGTAATTATGTACGGTAAATTCCACTAATACCCAATTTCTTCGAAATAATTTAATTCGAAGCTCTTACGTCTCGACCCCAAATCGACCAGAATAATTCACAAAAGTTATTGATTTCGAAAATTTTCCAGGACAACACACTGAATCTCTTCTCATCCATTAACCAAACAATCTTAATTCCATACCCTTATACCGGTACTTTCTCAACCAGCTCAACTTTCTCCTCCTCTATCACTCTCGTTCGCTCCGGTTTGGTCTCTTCATCAATTTGACTCCCATGTTCGGACGAAACTCCCGTCAGAAGGATATTAATTTCTGCTTAAGATTCACCATAATCATATGGCTTGCTTCATGGGATTAACATATTTAATTCCTTTAGTCTTGTATGAAAACAGATACTGTAAATTTTGAATGAAATTAATTAAACTTTGAATACGAATCTCTGTTCAGATTGTAATTTCGAAACAAAGCTAGTTTTGAACCAAAATGAATGTGAGAAGATGCTTAGATGTCGGATTATTAGTATATAGATGAGGGTAGTTGGGTACGTTGATAGGAAAATTATTCATTTTTTGTAAGGATAAATCAGAAACCAAAACACAAAGATAAGTTTTCAAATCGAAGTAATATAGGACGTACTTATGTATTTGTTGAATTGACAAACTTACGCACAATTTCCGCTTGTATATTTTACTCCGTAAATATTTAAACAGTACTTACACACAGTTTCCCAAACTCTTATATGGATCTTGATTTCAAATTCTGTTTAGCTGTTAGTATCTTTCACATGTAATTTTCCGTTACGAGCATTAAGTAGAAATACGCTGAGTAATAATAATACTTACTGGCAGCAATGGGTCCGCACCGAGCTTCCGCCTTGAATGTGCAATATTTGCTGATGTCGTCAAAGTATAATCCGGAGGGACATCGATTTACATATGGGTATCCATCCACACACTGTCGAAAAGACAATACAAAATATTTAGAGTCAGCATAGAGATAATCTTCGTGTACTCGTATGTCAGTCAGGGAGTTAGAACAGCGCAAGCTGCCAGCATATGGCAAAAACCAAATGCCAGGAAATTCCACTGGTTAACTGCAGGAAATAGGGAATTGTTAAACACGGAACGAAAGATTGGGTAGAGGATAGCATAGTATGGAATAAGAGTCCGGGCGGAGTGTCGTAATCCAAGGTAGACCCGAATGTTGATCCAGTAAACAAACGAACGAACAAACGAACAAATAGCAAACGTCAGTAGTGAGCAAATATCACTTAAGTCATCTGTGTGTAGTTGGAATGATAATAAATTAGAATGGAGTTTCGGTTTGCTGAGCGCATTGTGCAAGTTGCTCCAAGAGTCCAGGATAATGACATAGGAAGTTTTGATATGAAGACAGCATGCGTCTGAGCGAAATCAAAAGCCTAATGAAGGCATTGCATGCGTGCAGTGCTTAGTTGTAGATTGTAGTAGATTGCGCCTTTGTTTCACTTACTTGATAGAACCGACGACATGTTTTCGGATCGGCAAAGTTTCCATTTCCAACCGAAGTTGGGCACTCGAAGTCGGTGTCGCCCTTTTGACCTGAAAATGACAGGAAATCAATGTTAATTTTGTACTGTAGTCATTTATTCATAGCACTTAAATCTAAGGACTAGTGGTTTTATCAAAAATCACACATTTCGAACAAGGTGAATTTAAAGTGGCTTTTAGCTTTTGATTTCAGAAAGCTAAAGGGTAAATTTCGTAGAGTAGCTCCTTTGTGAGAATGGTTCAAAAGTAACGCTTTAATCATTAAACTGTACATGTTCCAGAGCTGTTCAAATGTCGAAGAGAACGACTGAAACATACGAATTAGCTAAGTTAAATGAACAAGGAGTGTTGTCAGTTTGACTTGTAGATACAGGAGCATCGTTTGTTTTGTCCCAAGTTGTAGTTCATGCTATGTTGAGTAAATTAAGTTATATATAAATGTCTAGTGACTGAGGTAAGAATAAAAGTAGGTACATTAAATTCTAGTGAAATTTCATAAAAAAAAAATCAAAGTTTTCGGAGTCAGCATAATACCTAGGGTGTCAAACCACAAGATAGAAAAAAAGAACAGAGAAGCTGAATGATAGAAATACTAAAATTGTAAGATTCAAAAATCATAATTAGATAAAAAGCAGCTTTGAATTCAAAGTATGTTCGCCTTTTTTTCTGAAAAGCGAAGGTTTTTCACGGGACTCCTTAATTTTAAAGATTTTTTCACGTTTATCAGCTACAGAATTGCGAACGCAGTCATTAAAAATCACACATACTTATTTCTAGCAATTAGTACTACATCCTACGAACTTTGTAATGATCTGATGTTTGTGTCAGAAGTAACCACAAATCAAATTGTGAAAAAAAAGCATTATTTGACGACTTTTTTTTACTTTGTCTGCGCCCACATAGGGCAAAAAATATCCAAGGCGTTATCGAAGCCCAGCATTAAGTATTACCAGTTTTTATTCCACATACTTGTTTTTCCCAAAATCCTTTTTTGCATAGAATTATAGGGGTGTCAGGAAGTTTTTTAAAATGCCCGCCGCCAAAGTGTTATAAATATTGTAACTATGACTTGACGCAACCCTATTTCTTATATACATCCGTACACTTCGAAAATTTCAGATTGATTGTCTGATGCACTCCAGCGATTATCTCCCTGAATCTTTTTACTGATATATGTAAATGGTGTTGTTTAGAGTGTTTTGATTTCGCACTTGAATGAAAGAAAAAGTATCAGTCGGATCGCCTTATTAGAATAGATCCGAGTCTCACTAAGTGTTAATTGTCCTTAACCTTTTGGCGCAGGCGGCCATTTTAATGATATTTTAAGTACCATAATAATTCTATCAACAAATAATTTTCAAAAAACTAAGTTTGCGAAATGAATTTTGAACTTGTTCCAAACATACATATGATAGCGTTTTGAAAATTGTTAACCCAATGTGGGCGCTAAGTGCTTAAAATAAGATAGAGAAAAATTGCAAAATTTTGAATTGCGATTACTTTTGACAGGGCTATCAAACCACTATGAAATTTACAAAGCAAATTGATGCGAATAAGTTCTAGGCTAAAATAGTTTTTGATACAATAAGTTCTAGGCTAAAATAGTCTTTAATAAACGTGCTAGCAACTCTGCAACTAAGGCAAGCACTGAAAATAAAAACCTTCAAACCAACGATTTTCCTAAAAATTACACAGCCAAAGTAAAACTTTTGAAATTGGTTATCAGACAAGAACAGTTACCCTTCCCCTATTTACCTCTATTTTTAGCATCCGAAACTTATGTTCACCAGAGCAGTCAGGACCTCCTCAGGACCTTACGGTAAATAAAATTTGGTACAAATTTTCTTGTAAAACCATGATAGAGTTGCCAGCTATGGTGGTTTTGTACAATTTTATTATTTCTTTAGTGAGCGATGTTATCATTAAATTTTTAAATAATAATGTGACAATAAGCAACAAATATTTAGATTTTGAAAATTCTAAAATGTTTGCTGGTGGTAGCCCTAAAGTTGTGTATTTTAGTACAAAGTATTTTTGCTATTTCCGTACTAAGAGATGTTACCATTTTAAAACATCTACAATAAAAATAGATAGCCAATGTTAAAATTTTCCAAGTTCTGGATTTTTTTCGGATGGCTGCCCCAAACATCTTTCTATAAAGGTTATTAATTTCTCATCATGGTTCCCTTCTTGTATATAAATCAGCATAGACAACGTATATCGTAAAAAATAGTGCACTGTGTGATGCGCACTGCATCCTGGTGGCATCATAGGGCCATGCTTCTTCAAAGATGAATACGACGAGCGCGTCACTGTCAATGGCGATTGGTACAGAGTAATAATGAACCAGTTTTATTTTTTGGTCACAAATTTGCGACCGCAACCATCGACTTAATGAAAACGAAATTCAGATATCGTATTATTTTGAGAAATAAATCGATCAGTTGGCCATCAAGATCGAGCGATATGACTTCTTTAGATTACTTCTTGTGGGAGTCCGTGAATTCGTTGATCTACACTGATAAACCAGCAACTATCGATGCTTTAGAGGTCAACATAGCACGCGTCATTAACGATATTACGATATACTGCCCCAATCGCTTCAAAAAGTGGTCCAAAATTTACAAATTAGCATTGGCTTCTTGAGAGGTGGTCGTGGTGGTCATTTGCATTAAGTCATCTTCAAAAAGTAAATGTAAAAAGCCACATTTTGTGCTAAAAAAAATTAGGCGATCCGACCGATAGTTTTTGTTTTATTTTAAATATTTAATCGGAAACCACTAAAAAAACAATTTTAATTGTGCATCAACTTTCCGCAGCTTTCGAGATCTCCAAACTTACTTAAGTGATATTTCTGGTGGGCTTAAGATGAACTGATTTTTCTATTCTAATTCTGATTGTTCTATTCTGAACAGAACTGATTGTTCTGTTTTATTATTGCTCCGTTATATAGTTCAGTGGCAAATAAACCTCTTAAAATTTTGAAAAGTGCAATCGTAGGACAATCAAAAAAACTACTCGATTCAGAATTACTTCTAAATATATCTTTATTATTGTTTTATTTATTTAGCATAAACTCTTTATTGTACTTTGGTGAGCTGAATCTTTCAATCTGCATGCTTGATTTGGTTAGCTGCATATTGATCGCATCGAATCAGTTCAAGGAAAATTTTTCCGGTTTTACCTGCGTGAGATCTCGTGGTCTGATGATCTCCTTTGATTTGCTCCCTTATACTAATCAGCTCAAACTTCTGGCTATGGACACATTCTTAGCTAGACGCCATAATTTCAAAATCTTCTTTGCTGCTAACCTTCTCACCAGCAGTATCTCTTAAGCCCATTTGGCTTAAATACAACTTGCCAGAGTTTTGACATGCAAACCTTTTATCCGTCAATTTCCACCAGACCATTTTGGGCATTAATGAGCTTACATATTTCATTTTATCACGAAACACTTCTTACGAGTCACTTCTTCGAGTCTTAAATACTTTTTAATAACATAAATGTGAAATTATTGGCTGACCAAAATGCTTTCCTCAAGTTTCAGGCTTATTTATTGTTAATTTTGACAATTCAACCATAATTAGCATTTAACGAACAGAGGGCAAATTTTTTCCTTCGTGTTTCATGCATTACAGGAGATTCTGCCAATTATGATAAAACATTTTATAACGACTGCAATGTAATTTTCAACATTACTCAGCTATCAAAGTTTAGACAAGCGTTTGGAAATACCAGGTTCGTGTGGATAGAAGACACTTCTATCGTGTGTAGTCTTTGATTCGAGTTCAACCATGATCACATTACTTGGCTATGAGTTGTCCTAGCTGTGTGTAAATTCCTGAATAAAATCAAGGATAGCGTGAGACGTGCAGCGAAACAATCCACACTCATACACATTAAAGAAGAAAGATCCTTCCAAGAAATGTAGCCTCCTGGGCCACTGAGGATTACAGACAAATTTACTTCAGGGTACTGTTGTGTACTGTGTATTAAAATAGGAGAATTTTCAGCCCAAGCGATTTAAAAATGAATTTTCATAAAAATCAGTGAAAATCAGAATCAAGTTTTAAGTCAAAAACTGGTTGTACAGTACTGGAACCACTTAATTTTTTTGTTGCAAATATTGGACAGAAATAGTAAACGTGCATGTCAATCGCTCTGTGTGGCATTTCCCATGAATCTAAGACCCTTCTGCTATTTCTAAACTTACATCGATTCTATTTTCCCCGTAAAAATGTTGATACTATTCTTGATTTCCTTTATTCAGTATGGAAGACATTCAAGTGCTTCCTGTACAAAAGTACGAAAAATGCAAAATAACGAAGATTTAATATTTCTTATGGTAACGAGTGCTCCTGCTACCGAACAATAAATGCACATCAGTTACACACATTTTTAAGGATGCAAAAATATATCTTATGCAACAATGAATATGAACTTTACAAAGTATGATACGAATTTTCGATTTCCTGCGAAAATATTGATATCTGAGTACCATCAATATATTCGCAGGACTATAAAGAAATATGTACTATGTTTACCTGGGTATGAAAATATGCATGTTCGCTTGTATGTGAAAGTTTGAATTGTATCGAAAAAGGTTTTTCATTTACATCCGTGAAAAAAAAACTGTTTTGAAATGAATAGAATATTCTTGCATGCGATTCTGTAAAAAATAAGTTTCTGCAAATCTTAATGACTGCCATGCCAGAATGTCTCTGACAATGCCAATCTGTGTTGTCAAAATTCATCTCACACAGCAGTTTTTCCCTCATTTGTCAACTTGTCATTTCGAAAATGAAAAAAAAAATCTTTGTTTTTTCTTTGTTTGGCACAATGTTAAATAACTCACTAAAATTTTGCAGGAGTTTTCACAGACTACCTTCACAATATTTTACATCATTTCATGAGCATAATTAAAGCAATTCGTATGAAACACTGCAGAGTCCCATTGTACGCAAACTTTAAAACCACACCGTAAACAATCAGATGCGCCTGAAACGATTTTTACGAGTCAACTCCCTACTGAATCGCGGTCGAGGACAGGGTGCTACAGAACGAATAAAAAAACGCTACCATTGACATAAACTCAAAATCCTTCAATAGCCAGTGAATGATTACAATATTTTGCCCATGAAGCGAAAACGAAATCAATGTTTTTATTGTTGTTCGTATCTTTTGCCGGTTATTGGAAAACAAAAATAAGTATACTATTACAACAATACATTATTCGAAGACCAATAGCCGATGTCGGATAGTAACCTGAGTGTCGCTTCCATTCAATATTTTTATGTTTGCCTCCCGTGTTTTCTGGTTTGTTTTTGTCCTTTCCCAAACTGTATACAGGAAGTTATTGATGGTACTCGGACTGTTTTTAGTGTTCATTAATTTACTATATAATTTTATTACAGTCGGTTTTAAACAACGGGAGATGCAGTAGCTGCATGTGGTCTTTCCATCGAAATAAAAATACGGCATACCTATAAAAAAAATACCGATATTGACTATGACTTGTCTGGCAACGAATGAACCGTGTATAGGAGTACGTAAACGTTGACTCGTGAAAATCGCCGTCGATGAGGTGAAAAATAAAAATTTAATTTCTTTGGTCAGAGATAATGCAATGTGAAACAAAAGGGAATTACAATTGTTTGGGGTTTGTGGTGGTAGGTACATACCATTCGCATGGAAAATTTATTTTAGTGATGGAAATTTAATATTGCGTGTTAATAAAACGCGAGCATTTCGATGATTCTTTAACAGAGCATAACAATAATATTTTAATATTGAATGATAATTTAATATACAGAATAAGTTAATCGACCCAAATCAAAAGTTTAGCCCGCTTGAAAGTCGAGTCATTCAGAATTAGATCGTAGGTGGGAAACTACATTATCATAAACGATTTTTTTTTACAGACGTGAGATGATTTTCTCACTAGGTTAACTTCCCTTAATTTGCCCCAGGATTTAGCTCGGGTGCATACTTGGAACTAAGTTAACTCGAAGCTCGGTGTGCTACGTTTTGTCCGCATCTGGATTCGAACCAAGGACCTCACACACTAGGAGCCAGTAACTCTACCGCCTACTCTAGACGAGCTAAAGATATTACTTCGCTAATTCTACAGTTGTTTAAGTTCTTATGTATTTTGCAATTACATTTTGCAATTTCTGATATAAAATCATAAAGAAGATTGGAGACAAGATACAGAAAATTGTTGACTCTTCCAGCAGCTGGCCGTAAGTTTTTCGATTGTTTCACACAACAGATTACTGGCAGCACTGCCAGTTTAAACCATCACCAAAACGCGAATACACTTATTAACCGGCTAGTCTGTTGACGGTGCTGAAGATCTGTACGAAGCATGACATTGCTGATCTACATTGTACGAAGAAACTTTTATTACAGTGGCAGCAATAGTACAAAAACTGAAGACTACTTCAGCTTATTTTCTTATCTGAATATTGGGCAATTTATGCTTCATATACGGATATCCACAACATTTAAGAGTCTCAACAGCATTGCAATGATGCAGAAAGTTCTATCCAAAGGCCACCAAATGCATATAGGATTACTTCGAACTCCTGGCGGAGGGACAGCGACTACGTTTAAGGCCACGCTAGAAGTGCTGCTCAATGTGCTGCAGAATGTATGGTTATTTATCACAGTGAGGCCAACGAAACAAATCATCTTTTATGAAAAAATTGAATGGACAACAAACTCTATCAAACCATTTAAATCATCACGAAGAGATGGGATGATCCCAACTGTACTAAAAAGAGCCATAAATACCTGTAAACAGAAAGCATTCCTGGTGCATATTTGAGAGCGAGTTTCAAACTCAGCTACTTGCCGGATTCGTAGAGACTGGCATGGATGGTGCGTATCCCCAAAGATGACAACAAACGGAGTGACCGTCCAAAATCATGCAGGCTAAATTGGTTCCCATGCTTCACATTCAAGGCTATGAAAAAGCTGAATGACCTATGCAAACGGATTGAAGTCTCTTACACAAATTTCTCTCTGCCTACCAGAAGGTCAAATTATCTTTATGAGCCACACATAAGCTGGTACAAATAATAAAATTAGTAAAAAAATCAAACAATGCGCTTTCATGCATACAGATAGAGGTTTTAACAATGCTGCACCATGCACTCCAAAAGAGAAAGTCCCGCAAAAGTTAGTGAAAAGGATGAATAAGCAACTAAGATACCGAGGTGTGTTCGCAGGGCTGGGTGAAGCAAAGTTAAGGATGAACACTAGGAAAAGATGCTTGTAGGGAGAGAGATAATGGCCTCTGCTATAGATCCTAGTGGTTGATAATCTTTTTGAGCCCTTCTACAGCAGGAACTTAACCGCTTCCGGTTACCCGGATGACATCACGGTAATAAGAAGAAGCTAACGCTCAGACAATTTGAAATCTAAAATATAAAAGGCCTTAAATGAAATAGCACAATAGAGCAGAAGTGTGGTGGAAGAAAACGACACAAAATTCGGTCTGCTGATTACAGAAACAATGAGATTCAACCCAAGGGTAAATTGAGATGAACCTCAGCTGGTAAATTTTAAACCGCTGCCCTCAAGATTGAAGAGGAAGCTACGAAACACGTCGTAAGGCCTGCAAGCACAAACCAAGAGACACAAAAGGCTCTCTTAGTATTATGGAGGACATTAAGCCCATAATCAAAGTGCTGAACAAGAGTGATCAAAAGCTAAGACGACCTTCGAAAAAAAGATCAAGATCACAACACCAATTAGAGAGTGGCCCATTCTCTCAAATAACGGCACATATTTGGTTTATAGACGGCTAAATGATGGATTGTGAAGTCAAAGCAAGGATCGTAGGATCCAGGTACGAAATGCACTGTCTCCTCATAAAAGAGACCACTATCTATCAAACCGATTTACCTTCAGGCCATGAACATAATAAAGATAATGCAAAATAATCCCAGCTTATTTACAAATTTAAAATCTATGTGAGTACGAGTGTGGAATAATTGGTTATACGAATCACTTTTTTCACACTGATTAACTGAGAAGATTAGCTTGATTCAACTAAGGGTCCTTCGCTCGAAGAGGCCCAACCCACTAGATACAAGCCCTCTACCCAATAAAAAAACTCCAGCTATATATATAAATAATAAAGATAAGGAAAATTAAAAACGTCAGCATTAAAATCCTATCAGATGGCCAAGTGGTCCTCAAGGCTATCAATCGAAATTAAATAAACTCAGCTGCACTCTTAGAGGCGAGAGGGGCTCTAAAGCAAATAGGGCAACAGAAAATTCTGGAGCTGATATCGGTCGCTCGCCATGAGGGGCCACAAAAAGCGACAAAGTTGACACCCAGGCCAAAAAGGGGCTAAATTGCTTTACTTTGGTCCCACCACAGTTCTTTTTTGCTGATTCGGAAAATGAAATTTAAACATGGACTAAGAAAAAAACCTAGATATAAGGGCTTAATCTGTCTTTCAATGCACTCGATTCTCCCATGAAAGGCCAAAATTATTCCCAAATTGCTCCGGTTTCTCCTTATCATTATGGATGAGTACGCTTAACACAGTGGATTAAAGTGCTGTGCAACTATTTAAACATGGATATTCGATGATTTTGCACTCCTGTGCAAGCTGCTGCTTGTAACAAAGGATTTCAACCGCTTAAACTATCTGACTACTAAAAAACTACTTGAACTGTCTCAAATATTGTCTTTAAATACAATAAAGAAATTCGAAGTAATTCATTTAATTTGCCGAATAAATTCATTTAATTTCTTCGAGTTCAACCAGGTGAAGCTTTTAATCGCGGTAAATGAAGATGATGATAAAAAAAAGAAGAAATACATTCTGATTGGTCTTCTGTTTCGATTTTGTTAAAAGCGTTTAGTGGATGTAACACTTACGTAAATATGTTTGACAAAACCTAACCTATCTTTGAAATAATCAAGGTTTGTCAAGTTCTTCTACATTTGGCCCAATCCGGTAAATTTAAAAGTCTATTCACACACGAGATAATTGATAGCTAAGGGATACAATTTTCAGGGCAATTTTCTGACAAATTTAATGTTAGCCCTTCTTTCAGCCAACCTGAAAAAAGAGCATATAATACTATAGCATTGATGGATGAGAATATCGACAAAATTTAACAACTTTTCAGTTCCCGATATTCAACTACTGTTATCATAAATTTTTTCATGAGCTTCAATTGGAATAATCAACTCTCAATGGGTGGGTATACTATAGATTAACTAATCAAAATTCAATCAAAATAAGAATTGGGTCACTAATCTGTAGGACAATATTTCCAGTAAGTGTTGTTTAAATTCATTTGGTATTGAGGTCACCAGATTGGTTAGTGGCCATTTTCGCTATTTGGTTTATATCTTTAGCATTATTAGAGATGATTTTGTAATTATTTAGACAGTTCTTAGAGCAAGCCTGTTTTAATTTATACTTACAAAGGAATAAAGATGTCTACTCTGATCTTCAAACTAGAAACTAGACAATCAAATTATGCAACCATTTATGTTAAATTCTATCCTATTTGTTCCAGATAAAAAATCAGCTGAGATTGTCACTTTTAGAGCTGCTACTAAGAACTAGATTCAATAACTGACTATCATCATCATCGGGGCACTACAGCCCGAATCGAGCTTTAGCCTCCTTAATTCTTCGCCTCCATTCGTCTCGGTTCAGTGACCGCGTCCTCCAGTTCGGTGCTCCCAAAAGTGACCTGCTGTCAGCATCTATAGAATCCTCCCAGCGCTTGCGTGGCTTACCGACTGGCCTGGCTCCGCTCGCTCGCCCCTTGAGAGATCGTTTGGGAATTCGATTATCGCTCATTCGTTCGACTTGGCCAGCCCATTGTAGTTTTTGGAGTCGTATGACGGTAGAGACTTCCAGCTCGTCATATATGGAATACAGCTCGTTGTTGTATCGGATTCGCCATCCATCTTCTTCCCGTATTGGACCGAGGATCCTTCGTAATACCCTTCTCTCAAACGTATTCAAGGCTTTTTCAGATGCCTGCGTCAGCGTCCAGGTTTCGCTTCCGTAGCATAGCACAGGTCTGATAATTGTTTTATAGATGCGAAGCTTCGTATTCCTGTGTACGCATCGAGATTTCAAAGTGGGAAGCACCGAAAAGAATGTCTTATTGGCTAATTGAATCCGTCGTTTGATTTCGTCAAGCTCATTCCCATCCTTCGAGAGGTTGGTCCCTAGAGAGGTTCGACACGAAGTTGTCTACGTTTTCAAGGTTATAGTCCCCTATCGTTATGTTTTGTCTTATTGGCGTCCTTTTCCTTGATTAAGTCATAACTTTTGTTTTTTGTTCGTTAATTTGCAGACCAACTTCCTGGGCGGTTTCGTCTAGAGCTACAAATACTTCCTTGGCATCGTTGAACGAACGTGACATAATGTTGATGTCATCAGCGTAAGCTACTAGCTGTGTCGACTTAGCCACCTAAAAATTAGGAAGATTTTCTTAGCCGTAGCCTAACATCTAGAATTATCTGCAGTTATACAGTCGTGGCCACAATTATTTACACAACGCTAACCATGAAGAAAAATTTGAATGATATCAAAATAACTCCTTCAATTTTTATTACAACAAAATGAAATTTTATTCAGTTATTCATTGCCAAATTCATAGTTACTTGACAAAAGCAAAATTGAAATAAAACATTACAGAACAAAAATAAAAATAAAAACTAAGTGGCCAAAATTATTTGCACGCCCGTCATTACGGCCAAAATTATTTGCAATGGATGGTTTCCGCCTCGTTTTTCCGAAAAATCTGGGGAAAAGGTAAACTAATTGTTAACCTTAATAAAAAACGGGTAATTTGTGGCCATTACCTAATACTTGGTGTTGCCTCCCTTGGCACGAATAACCGCTTCGAGTCTTGCTGGCATTGAATCAACTAAATTCTGTATAGTTTCGATGGATAGGACCTGCCATGCATTTAAGATGTCTTCCGAGGCTTCAGCTGCCGATTTTCCAATCTTTTGAGGAATTGTTGATTTCATCAAATGCCAGACATGCTCAATGACATTCAAATCGGGGCTTTGTGGAGACCATTTCATGACTTTTTGCCCAACGTCCGATAAAAACTGTTGAATCCGTTTTGAAGTATGGATTGGTACATTGTCCTGTTGTAGTATAAAATCAGGACCAATCAAATAATTGCCGGCAACAAATGCAACTTCGTTCAATATTTGGAGGTATTCAGACGAACGCATCTTTGTTGGACAATCAACAATTGGACCAACCCCATTGTAACAAATACAACCCCATACCATTATTTTACCACCATGTGAATGGTGCGTAGGGATACTAACGGCTTGATTTTTCTTTTGCTGTGCATTGAAATAGTAGAAATGTCTACCGTACGTTCCGTCTAATGACATAGCACTTTCATCTGTCCACAAAATTTGTCTCCAAAATTCGACTGGCTTATTTCTGTGCTCAAATGCAAACTGCAAGCGAACTTCCCGATTCTTTGGAGAGATGTACGGCTGTTTTCGGATGACGTATGCTTTTATTCCTGCCTCAGAAAGACTTCTCCAAACTGTTGTTCTACTGATTTTGTCATTTCTGCTCTCGTTAATACTATTTATTATGTTATTGATCTTTTCGCGACTATTTTGCTGCATACACCGACGTATTACAGTATCTTCCCTTTCACTTGTTGCCATCGTTCGACCCCTTCCTACTGCATTTTTAACAGTGCCAGTTAAATGTTGTTTTTTTTACCTGGTAATAAACGCTCCGCCTGTGACATTTAAATTTTTTGGCAATTTCGTTAGCGGAAATACCGCTATTAAATTCAACAACGATTGCCGCCCGCTTTTCGATTGAGAGTTCAACGTTTCTAGGTATTCTCACTGTCACTAACTAGTTTATTACAATAAAATCTAATGTCAACTGATGTCCAATATTTGTTCCAGCTTTATCACTGATCGAAACAAAGTCGAAGAATTACCGTTAATTTTCTGGAACATTTTTCTTAATGTGTGCAAATAATTTTGGCCATAATGACGGGTGTGCAAATAATTTTGGCCAGTTAGTTTTTATTTTTATTTTTGTTCTGGAATATTTTATTTCAATTTTGCTTTTGTCAAGTAACTGTGAATTTGGCAATGAATAACTGAATAAAATTTCATTTTGTTGTAATAAAAATTGAAGGAGTTATTTTGATTTCATTCAAATTTTTCTTCATGATTAGCGTTGTGTAAATAATTGTGGCCACATTGAAGGTTTTAAATTTTTATCAAAATAGTACAGTAACAAACCTTTGGTTAGATATTAAAAAAAGAAAGACGTAGATTTTGGCCTTCAGATAAGCTAATAACTCGAACGAACAAACCAAATCTTCAGAATATTAACATGCAATCAGAAATAAATTTTAGTTTTCCAGATTAAATCAGCTACAAGCTTAAGTCCTGGAAAGCGATGCCCCCAAAACCATATTTTAGACATGAATCTTTTCGAAAAGTCAACAACTATAAGTACTGAATAGGAAAATCAAATGGAAAACAATTGGTTTGAACCTGCATATAAGCTATCTCCAAGCGGTTTTCCTTAAAACATTGAATGAAACAGAAACTCAAACTTTGAAACTGCAGGGGCGAACATTAATCAATAAACAAGAGTAAAAGTTTTCATGATGAACCGAAACCAATACCAATCAATACGTAGTTTGAGCCAAATAGCTCTAATATTACTTATTCTCAGAACCAAGAATAAGAGCTATTACCTTTCAAAATAGCTTATATATCACACCAGTGGTGTGCACAGACGGGAGCAAAATGGGCAGTAGCCTCCTCGATTGCATAAGTGCCTTTAAAAAAATCATATTTGTGCCTTCACACTACTTCTATGAAAATTAAAGAAAGTGTGCTTAATCTTGGGGCTGGCCCCTCTATTTCAAAGTACTTTGCAGGTCTTGAATACATAAAATCTCTTACCCTTACTAGGCGAAAACTATCCCATTTTACCGGTTCAAAAAAATTAAATGTGCAGTAAAAAATCTATGATTAGCTGAAAGATTAAAGTAGAAATGGAAAATGAAATTTGAACACTAGTTTTGATACCAATTAATACCAAGTAAATGACTGAATAACCAGATAAAGAATATGACCATCAAAAATGGAAAGAAATAATAAAGAATTTGAACATCCAGTATAATAAACCAGCCATTAAAAAGCAAAAATATTCTGAAAATAATATGAGGCAGAAATATTACGATCAAATAATGAGAAAAAACCCATAAAAACTAATATAACGATGCCTGAAACAGGGCTCTCAAAAAGAGATACTTGTGTATTTGTTTTATAGAGATACTTGTGTACTTACATAGCTGAAATAAGCAGATAACAACAAAATATACGATCAAATGTTTGTGGAAGTCAAAAGTGCCTTTAGCCGCCAGAAATATTACAAAAAATTGGTTATGCAAGCGAATCCAGAGGGGCATATCAAAAATTACAATCACTCGGAATTTCATCTATAAACACAAAAATCATGAAAGAATCTTCTATCTGCACAAAAAATGAGTTCTTTCACTTATTCCAGAAACTTTTTTAGTCAATCCATTTAATAAACTTTAGCCATAGTCAAGCAAATGATTTTTATAAATCTAATTCGAAGAAACTCAATAATTTTTCACTTAACTGAACTTACATACTCATGCAAATGTCTTCTGAAAACTCTTTCAAGTAAGTCTTTGCTTATAGTTTTGACCAGCATTTGACTTGTATACCAAGTTTCTTCTACTCTTCCGATCACGCTAGCTATATTTTTAATGTAACGAGCAAAATAAGAAATTATAATTCCATTCACATCATGAAATAATTTCAATAGACTAAAACATATTGTAGTAAAGTAACCATCGTTGGGCGCTGAAAGTGATCGAAAGATTTATGGCATTGCATTCAGTTTCGAAATCCAATTTCAACAAATTTATATTTATCGACTGTGTCTCAACCCTTAAATAAGCTATTCACGTTTCCTTGAGACTTTTAGGGGAGCAAACAATAACATGTGGCTGCTTTTTTCATTTATATTCTTCAATTTGATCTTCCTCTTCTGTAATTTTTTTCTCTTCTCATACGTTTGTTATCACGATATTGTCGCTCATTTTTTCAGTAACAATTTTGCCTCAAACGAGGTGTGCTGGGAGTCATTCCGTTTCAATGCCATAAGCAATAGAGCATCTTGTGCATCATTTTTTTAAATTAGTAGCTTCTAAACTTTCTTGTAACTAGCCTCCTAACAATTAATCTATGTTATTCTTTGTACGCTATAAATCAGAATTTCCTTTTCAAGAATTTTTGCCAACCAGTTTTACATATTTTTTATCAATTCCGCAGTAGAAAAAAGATTTCGAAAGTTTTTTTCATATTTCAATTTAGCCAATTTATTTTCCTTCTCTACAATAGTTTCCGTTTAAAGCTGGTTCCGTTCAAAACATTAATAAATATGGCTTAGGTATTTCCTTATATTTTTTATGTCAAACCAACACTTAGCCAACATATTTCACAATGGTAATTTAGTTATTTACATTAGTTAACATATATTTTTTCTCCGTGCAATATACCGGTCAAACGGCATTGTATTCAAAAAGATACCTGACTACTACTAATTTGGAACTAACATGTTAATTATTGAATTTTACAGTACAGCTGGTAACGATTACCGGTAACGATTTCTCGATGATCGAAGTTCGACTAACATTTTTCTTTTCGAAACCGGCAATTAATCGTTCAAAATTAATAGTATTTTAAGGTTTACCCAAGGCTAAACTGTAAAATAGACTAGTTTTTAGCATTTGAATTTCAGACTTGCTTAATGTCAAATAAAATAATGTGTAAATAATTTAATTCAATTAATATAAATGTGTGTTGAATCGAAAAATATCATTGTTAAGTATAATTTATACAAAAATAAGCCCAAACCAATTTACTTTTCGAGGCTATCCGTTTTTTTTAAATTTTCTACTTCAAGTGATTTTTTGGATAATTTCTTAAACTCGAAACCAACCTCATCTCGAGCAATCATTACCGTTCATTGTAAAACAGCTTCATTTACAAACCCGTCCATCTTGACTCAAACAAAAACACATTCATCCAATCTGATCAATCTAATGAATAATGCATCTTCTCTTCATTCAACTTCGCCACAACAACATCCATAAAC
Source organism: Nemotelus pantherinus (assembly GCA_963978885.1). Classification (NCBI taxonomy): domain Eukaryota; kingdom Metazoa; phylum Arthropoda; class Insecta; order Diptera; family Stratiomyidae; genus Nemotelus; species Nemotelus pantherinus. The sequence goes on from OZ022265.1 coordinate 126,095,786, forward strand.
ACATTATCGACTGCCGTAAAATCACTTTTCTCTTCATTCAACTATTATTCCACAATTTCAGTTGCGACTGCAAGAATTATTTACCGATTTCAGAACAATTTCAAGAGATTTTTCATCGATTAGATTTTCAAAACTGTATCCATAACTCAATCGAATTGTGACCATATTTTCCAGATTCGCCACAAAAAAAAAATATTTTTATAGTCCGTTGTCGACATGGTTGTCGCTAACAGTTGCCATAAGTCGGTAGTATCGACCGGTAACAACGCCGCCAACGCCAGGCAATAAAATCGAATAAAAAGTAAATAAAAATAAATTCATAGATGAAATTTAGTACATTTATGACGACATACGGTATCTGATTGTATTTGGTATCTGTATACGATTTGTTCTATGTGTGGAGCAATTTTATGGGACAGAAGTGATGACAGTCATGTGCAGAATTTTATGAATGGTAATTTTGATGCTTTCAGTTATTGAAGACTGATTTATTTCTATTGATAAGAAAGGTGAGCTTGGGAAGGAGCACTAGAATCGAATCTATGAAGTAGATTTTAATTTATTAGGCAATTTCAATATGGTGCCGGGAATGACTTCATTCATTGGGTATGTCTTACTTCTTGTAGAGTGTGTAGTTTATCGGTTCATAAATATAAATTTAATATTTACAGATTTGCCAGTGATGCATCGTGAGAGTGATATGAGCGTTGAAGCAGACTAGGAAGTGCATTTACTAATGGAGTTACAGTTTTTGCAAAGTAAGTTTTAACATCAAACTTCAGACCCTGAAAATTGTTACGAAAACACCGGATACCATTCTATACCGTTAATGACATTTCATTTCATGCAGAGAAGTACAAGTTTATTCATTGACTGATATGCTTATTAACTTCTCAGGTACAACGTGTTTCCAATGAACAGCTATCGAACTTTTCTGTGAATTAGCAAATCAGATCATGGCTGTAACTTCAAGTTTATAGTCCGAGTGATTAGATTGCACACTTCTCGACAATGACAATATTACCGGAAGGTAAAAGTCAAACATGTTATACAGGCTTCCAGGTCTTGTACTGTTTCTATGAACTTTAGACATGTTCCAGTTTGTTTGGACAGACGTTATTTTTAAGATGTTTAATTTACCAAGGCGGTTGAAGCTTTTGCGACAGTGAAAAAGAACAAATCGTGAATAATACTACATATCTACATGCATAAAAAATAAAAATCAGAATCCTTATGTTAAATAGTATTGCAATTTATGTATCAATTTCTAGAAACAAGAAATGTTAAATACGATTAAATCCTGCGGTAGATCGCTTCTTCAACAACACTACTGACCAAAAACGTATTCAGCGTCTTATTCATTCATCCTTAATTTCGAAAGTACAGTGTATAAGCAATAGGAACGATAACCAAAATAGGAATAATGCGAGCTCATATGCGTTCACAGAAAAAGTAATTGAAACCAATAATCCATGGTTAAAGTTGTCAACTATCGATTTATCCACGAAAGTGCAACAAATGTATGTGCAAGTATATCTACTTGAGAAAGTAGTTTACTGGAAATAATTATGGAGAGCTATTAATTGGAAATGAATGCTCGTTATTGTACATTGGCCACTTTCTTTAAAATATTAAATTTTATTTTAATGTAAGCTATAGTTTAAAGCTTTAAGTGTTGGCTCATCAATTTGAAGCGTTTATCAGTTTTTACGGTTCACCTTAAAATGCACATTTTTGATTTGGGAACAACATTTGGTTTTAGCATAGACATCATTATGCATAAGCGGAAAACTAAACTTATAAAAGAATCTTTATACATTTGATACATTTGCTAATAATTTCACAAATTGCAACTCTTTAGATTTACATCCCTAAAATAAGTTTTTTTTTTATTGGAATCTAAGCCTAAAATATTTATGAATCTTCAACAGCAATATTTTTTATGCGTTGCAAAAAATATGCTACATTTTTTAAGTTACAGTCATAAATAGTAAGTTTTTTATGTTTATTTTAAGCCAAAGCTACTTCTGCTACTTTCAACTATGATTTAAAAATATCTAAATAGAGTCCCGAAAAGATAATACAAGAATTTCTGTCCACGTATACTATTTATAAATATTTTTAAGTATTTTATCTGAATAAATATATTATTGGTCTACAAATGTAATTCTACCTTTTTTGACATATATCACCAATGTTGATGCTTGTATTTAATGCTCTTGATATCTATCAGATATTATAGTAAAGTCTACTTTTTTATATGTATTATATTTGCTTGAAAAGTAAACAAGTATTTCTTTTAGTCGTTTGAAAATAATGCATTTTATTCCCACAAGAAATTGATGAATTTTATTCCAACACGGAGAGGCAACGGATTCTAAAAAGTCCCACCGTAGCACTGCCCAATAAGAACAAGAATCCTCTTAAATGGGCGGAATTGAATAAAAGGATTCTTCCCGGAATCTAGGGTCCTGCAAGATTGGTTACCCAGAAATGGCAAAGGCGGATTAAACAACTAAGTAACCAGGAGCCAAAAAAATACAGGCCTGCTCCAGCTGAAATAGCTCGGTCGTTTAATGAAATGTTATAAGAGTGTCTGGTTAAGGCAGTTCTCAATAGTAGTAGAAGCGACGGCATCATCTCACCGGATATACAGAAACTGGCTTTAAGGACTTGCGTAAAATAAATCCTGCGCTCCCACCGAGGTGCGTCGATGTCAGGTGGCGTCAAGATCAAAACAAGAAGACCAAACAACCGAAAAACTTGAAGACCGGATGACCAAAAAATCGGACGACCCGAAAACCGCATGGATAGAAAACCAGATGACCGTAAAATTGGACGACCGGAAAACCGGATGACCGGAAACCCGCCTGCCATTATCAAATAAGTAACCTGGGTGATATATAGCCAAGCGCCAAATTCGAAGCAGTGCCAAGCCACCAGATTCCGCGTAAACCTAGATCCAGGGTATGGATCGCTGACGGGATTTCTTCGTTTGAAGATATTATGGATTTTACAAGGCTGAGAAATAGTGATCTACCTGTAAATGACTGGAAGGTGGCCAAAGTCACCGAGCTAACCGATGATTGATACCAAGCTCTCATCGTCACCAACGCGAAATTTCTTTCAACGTTAAAAGACCGTGACTTTAGAATCGTTTACAGGTTTGGTTTCATACATTTGAATGTAAACCAAGGTGGCCTAAAAATCCCTACGCCGGAAGACTCAGCCCTTACGGAAAGAAGAGAGAAGAATGTCAATTGAGAGGAAAAGTCTGTAGAAAAAAGACAGACTAATGCTCTTGAATCTCGCTCAAGAACATCTACGTGGGAGGATGAAACAGGTGCTATCATGACCTCTGAGCTAAGTGGCTGTCTTGATCTGCTGAATGATGGTGAAGGTCCTTACCATTCTGAGGTCGCTTTGGCTGCTCGTCTACTTCATCTGTGTGGATACGCGAAAAAGATTGTTCTAATCCAAGAAGCGAGAGTAGTTAAAGACCAGGTCTGCGGGTTGCACATTGACAAGTTTAGATTAGTGTCACCTAAATCTTTAAGTAAACGAAGAGCCTGAGGATCAAGAAGTTCATAAATATTTTTGTCGTTTCAAACTTTAAATGGCAAGGACAATATTATTATTGAGGTTGACGCGAAACCAGAGTCGTTTTGAGTCGCTTCATGCTACATGGGACACAATAAAGATTTGCTACGCCCAGTGACACTAATAAAAAATTGAAATAAGAACGCGCATAACAGGAAATTCGGACCCTAGCGATAGAAATAAATCATTGTATGAGTTCACCTTGTCAAGTAACATTGGCATAACTAATATAAAAAACTTTTATATATAATATAAATGTGCAAAGTGAGCACTCTGCACACATTCTCACGAACTGGAGTTTTTCGCAGGAACAATCACTGTCAAACCATATGTACGTAATATTCACATTAAGAGGATTGAAGCATGTTGAGATACGTCCTTACTAAAAGAGGAAAAGAACAGATTGGGGCTTCCCACAAACCTGCTTTTCTTGCAACACATGACTTGGTGCAGCAGTAAGACTAAATAGTGATCATCTGTGAACTAGAAAAAACTATTCAGTGAACATCGATTATACTTTTGTCCAAACTTATCTATACCAACATACTAAGCAGAGGTGAATAGGTTAAGGGGGCAGGTACACTTAGAATTTTGAAAAAATCGATTTTATTTTTTTTGCATTTTCTAAAAAAAAAAAATATTTCAAAAGCATTTGCTCCAAATTTCAGACGAATCGGACAATTCTTTATGGAGATAAATAACTTTGAATGAAGTCGTCTCTAATGCATAAAGCGTTTTTTTTTTTTGCATGCTTTAAAAGCTTTTTTCTCGAAACTATGTTTCGAAGTCATGCCTAGTACTATACTCTTCGCGAAACGAATTCAACGGTCAAATCCCATACAAAAAGAGCTTTTCAATTCGTCAGTAAAGCTCTTTTGTATGGGATTTGACCGTTGAATTCGTTTCGCGAAGAGTATAGTACTAGGCATCAGTGATCACTGTAACTTGAAAACGGCTTTGTCGATCAACATGAAATTTTCCTGACTTATTTTATATACAATTATCCTCCGGATGAACGATATTCTTTTTTCAATAGCCAAAAATGTGAGTGAAATTTTGGTCGAAAATACAATTTGAATTTCAACGGCCGCCATTTTTCGAAAAATTAAAATCTGCCAACGTCCTTCGTTCATCCGGAGCACTATGTTATTAACTAATAATCCCCAATTTTTTCACACACAGATACAGATGCTGTGGACATATATGTATATAATACTCAAAATATGCTATGAAGTCCTGGGTGGAAGAAAATTGTAGAAATCTTTTTATATTGTCTGCATTAGGGATATACTTGAACTAGGAAGGGTTTCCTACACGTAGCTATGACTGTTTGGAAAATATACGCTGCTAGTGAGTGCCTATTAAAACAATATCCCCCGGGATTTTGTATACGAGGAAACAGTTACTCATCACTAATCACAGTTACTCATACAACCAAAGTAACTTCGTTGGACTTGAAAAAAATTACACCGTTTTTCAAAGAGTCGGGGTGGCTTCTCCTAAATATGCATCACTATGGGCCTTTAAAGAACAGAAAGTGAAGCATACTTTGAACAAATTTGTATTTCATAAATAAATAAACAAAGGTATTTTATTAATCTATTATATTTGCACACCCAATGATAAAAATACATTATTGAGTCTTCTATTTGGATTTTTTTCTTTTTGGAGCTGGCAACGTTTTTTCAAAAGTTGAAAAACAACACGGAAAACATATATTGTTGAGCCAGATTTGCATTAAACGAGACTAAGAATTTAAAACTGCAAACGAAGTTGAAGCATCAAATACAAAAACATGAATGAGAACTACGAATTTTTTTTTTTTTTTTCTAATCAGTTTCGCAATGGTATTTATTATTACTTTTCATTTTAGGAACAATTTAGTCTTCAGAGTCAATGACAGATCAACTACCCTGACAATATCATTTTTGCATTTATATTAAAGATTTACAACCCACGAATTGTTCGAAATTCAACCACAAATCATAAATTGCAACATAAAATAATCCCCACATTGGGCACAAGTTTTTTGTACCTTAGCGTTTGTTCCTTTTTTCCATAATTCGCTTCAATAAACGTTCGCTTTAACCCAACTCAAATAGAGCTTTAAGCGCTTTCATAGGTCATGCAGATTAGTAAAAGAATATTTAACAATAATTGAGGTTTCTTATTACAATAAACTTAAGGCAGAATTTACAAAATTTACATACATGAAGCTGCAACATGTATAAATTAACAGAACCTTCAAACAAGCAGTTTAGAAATTGCAGCATAGTCAAAAATTCAAAACACATCTTTTTTATCATTACTGATAAAATTTTAATGGAATAAAATACGGTAATAAGTATAATAGTAGTGGAAGGGACGCTTTAATGAATCACAACCTCATAAATTAAAGTTCAAAAAGCAGAATTAACTTATTTTCATATCTTTCAGACACTTTTTGAAATAAACCATGACCTTCAGGCTTCTCTCTGTAGAATGTTAATAGAAAACAATTTCTTTACAAAACAGAAGCATTGCATTTTCTCCCGTCTGGATTATTAATCCGAATGGTTTTTATATAATTCAGTAATACAAATATGCAACACATAAGCACGATCTCCATCATAAATCAGACGGTGAAGCAGTCAGCTGTCGTCAACGTCAAAACACTTTAACATTGGCATTGTCTTCACCAACGTGCACCGATGACCGATTAGGTCGCCACAATAAATATTATCACAATCATCTCATAATTAAATCCGCTTATATAATACCATTTCCATTTTTATCTGCGGCAAATGTCTTTCCTCAGAAAATTTCACTTTCATCATAATAATTATCCAAGAAACCAGATTGTGATGTCCACTACTTGAAGAGTGATGATGAAGCAGCGGCAGTGGTGACGGTGACCGCACGACGAAAGCAATGACTACAATGTGTGAATCGACCATTCTTCATAACACGTTCGCAATTCGTAATAATATTCGCATAAAAACATACGATTCACGGAGAAAAATGTGAAATTCGCAACACTAGCAATGCGACTATGGCACGAGCGAATATCCAAAGGGCTTGAATCAATTTATCATGATTTTTTCCAGGGTGCGAAAATTTTCAATTTTAATAATTAATGCAACGAAATTACATTGACGTCGGAAATGGTCGAATAAAAAATCGTATTAAATGTACATAGCAAAGAAGCGTAAAATGGAAAGTTCAAAAATTACCATAAACGGTAGCCAGCAAACTAATTGCTACGAAAAGTAATCCAATGTGGTGTGAGCTGGTGCGTGCACGCTGCACACCGCTGCTAGTACACATTTCAATAATTTCGTGAAGCAGTCGTTGCAGAAGAAACCAAAAACCAAATTCAGATACACCAAAATTGTCGCACGGATTTATTGAATTTAAAATCACTTAACGCCCAAACGAATTGGACAAAATGTATAAAGTTTAACTCGCGTCTAATTATCCACTTGAATCAACTCTTTCGTGCGATTCAGTTAAATGGCAGTTAGTCGTCACTCGACGATCTAGCACTCACTTCACGTCCCGAAAGACTTCTTGGATTCAAACGACGACCACGACTGATAGAGCCAACACCATTCCATTTACAACAGCTTGCGATCAGATTCGGATTCAGTGAAATTCATATATGCAATCGTGGCACCTGAATTACCTACCTTTGATTCAACTGCTCAGCACGCACCTCTCCAACACAAGATCACCGCCGCGGCACCGTAGTTGTCCAAGTTAAGCTCACGAAGACTTAACACCTCTTCGTACAGTGCTTGGTAAACTTTTCGCTGGAAGATGCTTGTTGTGCGAAGATGGAGTGCCTTAAGTTTGAAAATACTTAAGATAATCTTGGGTCTAAGTAGCATGAACATAGAAAGACTTGAAAATCGATTAAAGTAATAAATGTGACGACGATTTTCTTTCATGCTCAAAGATCTAAGTGTGTTCAAACTATATTACCTCATGAAGCAAGCATAAAAGCACCAGTAAAATGCAACTTTTTCCAATATTTAGATGATCACTTTTTTCAAGTCAAATTTAAATACGTGTTAGTTGGCATTTAGCAAAAGCAAAAGCAGGAAACTGCTTAAGAGCGACGGTCGACTTGCTCACAGGGCACTGCCTTACCGCATCTCATACGAACAAAATGGGACAGGCATCCAGCAATTTATGCAAGAGGTGCGAGTTGCAAGAAGACACAATGGAACACACTCTCTGCGATTTTCCGGCCCTAAATAATAAACGCCTCAAGATTTTTGGTTCTTACCCTCAGAACAGAGAAATTTAAGGAAATGAAACAAGCGTATGCATATTCGAAATTCAGTGAAGCAATTTTACTACAAAGATAAAATAAATCTATAAATAGAACAAACCGAGAGAATTATTACCTCAGATATTCCCTTTGGTTTCTCCGATACCTTAGTTCTACGAGCTTTTACGTTACTGAGTTGTTATTTGTCAAATTCGCGTACACATGGCCTACTATATCTATCTCTATCTTTCTGTTCGCGGAGTAGATGATTGTCAAATTTTCCCATAGTCCCATAGTTTTCCCTCACTACTACTAACGCTCAGATTCAGACAAATTGCTTCAATTCTCACTGCCATTTTCATTTCTTTATATGTATCTCTTCTGAGTTCTAACCACTTTCAAGAGTTAGCAGAGGTGGCTAGTACCGTCACGTTGAGTCAGCTGATTCAGTTTGGCAAATCAGTCACTTGGCAGCTCTAAAAAGCCAGTGGAAGGTGGCAAATGGGCCAAACAGGCGGCCTAATGCTAGCCGCGAACCCGGCAACCCTCTTTACTACCTGACCTACTATCTAGCATTTAGAGTCCTAAGGCTTTGTACCAAGCACAAAAGAAGTCAGATTTCATTTCATTTTCAATGAATCGTAAAATGGAGTACATAGCAGCAAAGGTACCAAAAAATATTTGTTTAAAAGCTTTGTTAAAAATGAAATTAGCTACCGAAAATATTATCGTTATTACAATCGTGTGAATAAGAAAGATAAGAGATACTTACGATAAACAAATTTTTTAATTGATTGAATCAACTTTTAGGAATATATTAAAATTAAGACATACTTTCCCGGATCAACATTATATCTTTAGATTCTGCTATGGGCAAAATGGTCAAATGCTGGTAGTATGACTTAAAAAAAATTTTTTTTTTCAGTCATCTGATACTGGAAAATTTCGCCGAAGCAAACAGCATTTATGTATATGAGCATTTGTCTCTACTATCCAATGATATCAAAATTTTAATATTTTGCCAATATAACTCTGCTGAATGAAGCTAATTCTCTCTCGAAATCCACAACTAAAAACTCTCATATAGCATGCCCATTGCATTATTAGGGCTCAGGAAGATTGTGAGCTTACTAATTCATCTCCAGCTTGAAACAAGCTTACCTCAAGCTTAATGACGTAATAATAACCAGTCATCAGTAGGGATAATGGTTTCAAATAAACAGATATCTACGAAGGTAGTTTGATGAATCATTGACTTTTTGAATAAAAGATTTTTTTCGGCCTATAAGCATTTTATTTCTCCTTTAAGCTCTACACATTTAGCCAAGCATTTTTCTGGGTTTTTTTTTTTATTCCTTCCAAATAATACGTTACCTCAGGACCATCAAAATAGTCGTTTCTTTCAGTAATGACCTCTTCGTTCAAACCAAATCTCTTCTTTGCCAAATGCAGTCATTTCTGCTTCAAATCAGTATCGAATATGTCCCAGAGTTTTGCCCTTTTCAAGAAAATTCATCTGAATGATACCGCGTGCATTACAAAAAACTGTAGCCAAGACATTTTTGGCCGACCGACCCTCCTTGGCCTTCTTTAGTGCCTTTTCGTCCGAAGGAACCCACTGTTTTGATTGTTCCTTGGTGTCTGCCGTGGAATAATGGACCCATGTTTTGTTTTTGGTAACAGAATGGCGTAAAAACTCGTTTTGATTGCGGCTTAACATTGTCAAACACTCCTTTCAAGTGGTCACATTGTTCCGCTCATGGTCGAGTATGATCAATCGCGGCATCCATCGCGCGGGTAGCAAATTCATGTCCAAATATTCATGTAAAATGCTATGTACCATCTCAGTTCAGATGCCTACAACCTCAGCGACCTTACGCATTTTCCTTCCCCCAATCGTCCAATATAATTCTATGGATATTATGAACGATTTCCGACGTGGCGACCTCATATAAACGACCTGGACTTTCGGCGCCATTGTGCTGGTACGACCACAACAGAAATCAGTACACCACTTCTTGATCATTGAAATTGATGGTGCAGAGTCCCCGTAGTATTTATTCATAAAACCTTTTGGGTGATGGTTTTTTAAGCGAAAAGTAATGCTTTATGAGCATACGAAATTCGCTTTTCTCTATTTTCGTTAAAATTTACAATTTACGAGGGTATCAGCTTTCAATGGCTTTGAAACACCAACAAAATGGGGCAGCTTGCTCAAAATTTTACGATAAACTATTAATAGATGAAAATTGATGGGTTTATTTGTACATTTAAAACTATTGCGCGGGACATTCAAAAAGTCACTGACTTATCAAACTGCCCTCGTATATTCATATTAATCTGATAATTAATGCCCACGAAAAAATGATCAATGTAGTAGCAGATAAATATAAAGTATTATTAAAAATTAGTGGTACCGTATTGCATGAAGGTCTATTACAGAAGCTTTCCGGCAGTAGTAATACGACTTGCCGCAAGCTTCCTTAGCAACATACAATTTTATATAAGCGCCAATGGAACAAATTCACTTTGGAGATCTTTGGCATCAGAAGTTCCTCAAGGTTCTGTGCCTGGATCTATTTTATGCAGCAAGTTCACTGCTGACCTGCCTTTTCCAGTAGGCTCTCTTCAAATTAAAGTTCAACATATGCAAATGATACGCTCTAATTTGTGTCGAGCTAAGACCTGCTCAAAGCTGCGAGGAGCCTTAAAGATTACTGATTCATTTTTAGATTTGATTTTGATGAATGGAGCATCAAACTGAATAGTAGCAAAACACGGCTGCCCAACCCTTTCAATTATCGGGAATCACAAGTTATCCACAAAAACGCGGAAGAAAAGTCGCTGCTTGTTTGGAGCTTTCAGAAAGATTCCTAATCCTACATTGGCTTGCTGCGGCAATTCGAAGACCCGAAGATCGAATTCTTCCGGTAGTGAGTGCTGGAAGCACCAAACTGTCTAAGCATGGGTCAACAAAGAAGTATCGCTTAGACAAGTTGTGTCATATGATAAGACGACGGCTGGGAAAAAGTAGCGTTGTCCCACCGTCTGAAGAGAACAGCGACTTAGTTTTTTAGACGCATTTACGAGCATTATTGCCAAATACCTCGTTGTAAAAGCAGACTTCAGACTACCGTAAGATTTAGAGCATGACCGTGTCTGCAGCTATTGGTGAACCAATTTGGTGAGAGCGGCGACGGTGGTGTTATATTAGTTCTGCTACCTCTGACTGCTGATGGCGAACGGTGCATGTAATTAATTATGGCTACACTAAAACTTCAGCTATTTTGTCTGCCGTTTCTATTAATTTGTCGAGTCTGGCTTTCGGGGAGCAGGATAAAATAGCCTGAAATTTCTCTGGAGCCACAACAGCCAGAGGGTCCAGTTCGTCACCAATCGCAGAGCATTCTAGCTGTTTCATATCCCGAGGCAACTGTGAAGGTTGGTCGATTACCGAGCGTGAGATTGCCCAGAAGGTGCTTAAATTTTACCGGGTAGCTGGCTGATAGACGCGATTTGAGTGCCCTTTTGAAGAACTCGTTTGGTGCCTCCGGGTCTGAGCTCGCAATCACGTCTCTGACTACCTTCAGCTCCGCCGATCCAAGGGAAAACCACGCAAAGTTGAATTTTGTCATGGATATTTTAATCCCTGACAAATCGAACTGACTCTCTAGCTGCATGAACGACAAAGCTGGCTCAGTCAGCCAAAACGCGGTTGATATGATTGGCACCGCACTAACTTGAGGTCCGGCCGACGAACCTAAGGACTTTTTGGTCAAACGACGCGACAAAACGGAAACGCGACAGAAAAGTAAGGTGGCTGAAAGGTGTGTGATGAAAAAATCGTTTCTAGACTCTTCCCCGTGTGTTTGCTTCATATTTTAAAATGACAAAATTTATTTTGGATAATTTATGTTTTGTATATGCAAAGTCTGATGAAACGCCATCCTTTTGCCTTGCTCTTAACTATGACAAAGAATCCTGTTAGACGTCAAATAGATCTTGAGTGCCGATTATTTAGTTTCAATAACACAAAACTGTCTCTTTCACAAGCACAAAATTCTTTCAAAGATTTTTCCCAGCATGAATCTTAACAGTGAAAAATTGACTCCAACGACCTTGATTCGTTTCTAAAGTTTACCTGAATATAGAATGTAAAATCGTCTAAGTTACTTGATTGTAGCCCTTGATTTTTTGCGTGGCGCAAACGTAGTTAGTTTATAGAATTTGAGCTCGATACTGTTGCGACGCTGTTGATTGACGGTGGCGTGGTCTGTTGCTGCTGAAAGGACGTGACGGTACCGACGAAATGCCAGTGCTCAATAGCTGAATTACTGAAGCAGTAGAAATTAGACAGGTAAACTTTAGCCAATATTTTACAGTCGCGATTTTTTTTTTTGGTCATCACAGCATTATTTGCTGGAAAATTACTTGTTGAGGATTATATGCTAATTATTGGTGCCTATGCATATAAACATGATGCAAAATATAAATACGTGACACACTCTTTCGAACGCGAATACCAGCTTAGAGTCTTCTGCCTATTTGTTACAAGTTAGACCTCACTATCTGTCAACATTAGTACCAATAAGACAATCATACAAGACCACTTTTCCAAGCACGTTTGACCATTGCACTTTACATGGTTTCATTGAAATACATATGTATGTGCATCAGCACATAAACTTTCGATAAACGCGAATAGCTGCGTATATATGTATGTAAGTTATTATAAGCACCTGAAGATTATTTTAAGATTTTGCTTGCAATAACAAAACACCCGGCTAGACACTAAGGGGACATACAATGTACTACGTGTAATCACGCTTTACTTCTTTCAATGGTCAGTTTCTATAAATGAACTCGACCACTGGGCGATGGACTTTCTTTATGATAGGCGAATTGAAGTGCATTCATTTTTCCAAAAGGTACAAGCTTACAAACAGATATACAGAATATACTTACATATATAAATTTGTGCATGGAAACAGACGTACGTAAGTTGTGACGATTTCAGCGTGGTCTTTGCACTAGGTATTTGCTTTTACAGGAATTACCTGTTTTCTTTTAGCCAAGGTCATATACCGATGAGTGGTAATCGATGGTGCAATATTTGATGTAGTTAGCATGTATATTGAAATTTCGGGTCTGTAGTTATGTTTATTCTAACGAAAACAACATGCAAATCCATATGATTTCTGTTTCTAAAATGTTAACTTCTATTATAGTTAACTTCTGTTATTCGGACAGTTCAAGGCAAATTCAAACTAATTGTATTCATCGAAATATGTACCTAGATATCATTTACAAAACCTGCATTATAATTATGTATTCTGGTATTAGCGATTCGTGTCATTCGCACAATTCTTTCAGTTTTAGTGTTTAGAGTAGTCTCAAATATTTTCCAACCATTTCGAACATGCAACTTGAGCAGTTTTCACATTTCCTGCAATTCTATACAGTTCTAGCAATTTTGCGCAATCTCATTGTTATGGCAGTGGCAGACAAGGCTTAATCTATTTAGAAATACTTTTATTTATAAACACATTTATTGAATTGGAGTTGTTTTTTGCGGGATGATTAAAATTGAAAAAAAAAATGTATTTATTGATAAGCTTTAGAAACTATATACGTTGTCTATGCTGATTTATACACAAAAAGGGAACCATGATCACAATTATATGACCTTAACATTTATTGAAATTTATTTGAATAACATCTCCTTCGTTAATAATTCTTTCTGTTCTATCCTGTTTAATTTTTCTACATATCTTCATCTAGCTTTTCTTTTTTATGTCAGAAAGAAATTCAAGGTCTAATCGGTCCTTCAGCGAGACTCTATACATTCGCCAGCGAAACGAGACATGCCAGTCTCACAGCAATAACATCCCACTTCCAGTGAATCGTCCTCCGATTCACCATAAACAGTCAGTAGGGCTAATTTGGTGGCGGGGCCGCCTCATCACGCCTGACTTTATCTTTATGCCTGCAAATCACGGCCCCTTAGCCTCTGACCTCGACTTATAGTAGTATCGCAAATAAGGATGACATCGTCAACTTGGATTGGTGTCGACTTATCTCGCTATTTCGAGCGATACAGTAATTGAAGTAAGTATTCGATAGTCCACTGCTGCCAGAGACTCTCCTTTAGGTTCTGGGCAATTCGCCATTCATCATTAGGTTCTGGAGTTTGTAGTCAACGGTATGTCTGTCAGCGGACAACACAGACCGCAATGACTCCATCCAAGGCACTTCTTCGTGTACACTGGACGTAAGGATGTCCTTAAAAATCCAGATCAAACATTCCCAGCATCCTACTAAGGCACTCTTCGTGTTACTTCATTGGCTGCCAACCAATCTACTTATCTTACAGCAAGCTAATCTTGCCGCTGTGAGACTAAATTGTATCTCGGCTTGGAATAGAACAGATTTCGGCCATGCGAGGATTTTGGTCGAGGGAGTTCCCGCTCCAGCGGGTGTTGACTACATCGCTCCGCAGTGCCTACTAGATTTGGAGTTCACAACTCGCATTCCTGGTAGGGATGAATGGCGTGATGGTGTCACCCTCGAAAGTGGGCTTATCCATGTGGACACTGACGGCTCAAAGCTAAACAATAGAGTCGGAAGTGGTGTATCCTCAGATGAGCTGAATCTCAAGCTGTCCTTCCGTCTACCAGACCATTGTAGTGTCTTTCAGGCGGAGGTTGCGGCTATTTTACAGGCAATCGACTGGCTTCTGTGTAATCGAATATTCGGGGCTAATATTGGCATTTTCACAGATAGCCAGGCGGCTATTAAATCCCTTGCTGGTCCTTGTACAGTTTCCATGATTGTTGCTGAATGCCGTGCATCTCTCAGGGAGATGTCAAGATATTCAGTGGTTCAATTGATTTGGGTACCGGGACATAGGGGTTTTCAGGGCAACTGTGAGGCCGATGAGCTAGCAAGGCTTGGAACTTTGTTACCGGAGGTCTCCTGCTCCCTCTCAATAGGTATATCGATGTAATCGGTCAAACTGGCCATTAGGCAAAAATATCTCGAGGATGCTAAGACGTCTTGGGCAGATGAATCATCCTGTGCAATAGCAAGGCAGTCCTGGGTATCCATGGATGCGCATCGCACCAGGCAGCTTTTAGGCTTAACTCGAAGCGCTCTACGCTGCACAGTGGGAGTTCTTACGGGCCATTGCCTCATAGGACGGCATGCACAACGATTGGGAGTGCAGTTTAACGATTTCGGTCGGAGTTGTGGCTCTGAGGATGAGGAGGAGTCCGTCCTCCACCTCTTGTGTCAGTGCCCGGCGTTGGCAAGGAGAAGGCTGGCGGCAATTGGTGCTCCCTTTCTCTCAAACCTGACCGAGTTATCCCTGGTTAATCTAAAGGGGATAACGCGTCAAGGGAAGCAGATGGTTTCCCGATTTTAGTGAGTAGGAGAGAGTCACTAATTAGTGTGGCATCAAAACGGGCCTCTTTTGTGCCTACGTGTGTCGGACGACAGACTTCTGTAGACCGGCAGCCACTTTAACCTAACCTAACCTTCCCAGCATCCACCAGAACTTGGGTTAAGCGGGCAGTTAAAAATTCACTCTGTGTTGCGTTTCACGGCTTCTGCTTCTAGCTGGTCGGTATTCAAAAGGCGTTGGCTTGTTGGTTCCCTTTTTAGCACCAACAAAGTTAGTGCCATTGTCACTGCGAATACGGATTGGTGCTCCTTGGTGATTAATGAAATTTCTTAAACAAAGTTGGAAGGCGTCTGGTGATAAGTCTTCTGCAAGTTCCAAATGGACAGATCTTATCATCATACGTGTAAAGATAACTGTCCAGCGTTTTTCACGTCGACAGTTAATGGTGACGTTGAATGAAACAAAAAGATCTACGCGAGTACAGGTAAGAGGACGAACCATTGGCATAAAGGGGTCTATTGCGAGCTGGGCCATCTGAGGCGGTGATCCCTTGGCACGATCAAACTGGCACTTTGAGCACTTAAAGCTAACGGAATTCAATATGGCTTTAACGCTCAATATCCAGGTCCTTTGCCGAACTTATTTCAACACCACTGACACATTTTGAGGATGAAAGATCTTATGGAAATAAGTCACAATCAATTGTGAGACCCTGTGGTTTTTAGTAATATTATTGGTCGTCTAAAGTTGAATGGTAGATAAGATGCCACATCAATACGACCACTAACTCTGATGATTCCCTCCTCATCTAGGTAAGGTGTAAATTTACATAGGCTATTTCTTTTATTTACTTGACCCTTTTTTCATAGAACATACAGTGCTGTGAATAATTATAGACTCAACTATATTTTTAGGTCTCTCATAAAAACAGGAAATTATTTCAAATAACTGTTTATTTTGTTGGATAATATGCCTTTAAGAAAATGTAGTAGGAAAAAATGGTGATCATATTTCTTTCTACACTGAAAAAAATCCACATAGCGCCCAGAGCCCTGTAACATAGCGCATTATTTATGGCCCCATACGCCATGTACATAGTACTCTGAGCCATGCAATATGGCTCCCAGCGCCATAATCTCAGAATCTACATAGCTCGTGGTCCCATGTAACATGGCGCAGGATTTATGGTCCCACACGCTATGTGCATAGTACCCTGAGCCATGCAGTATAGCTCCCAGCGCCATAATTACATGGCGCAGAAATTATGGCCCCACACGCCATATTACATAGTGCCATGAGCCATGTAGTATGGCTCATGGCACTACAATTATAACTCGCAGCCATACTGTGTGAGGGGATATATAAATGTCAGCAAGTGATACTTGAGTATCGTCGATAGATCGAGAACATTCTCAATCGGCTAAGGGCGCATATTATTGAATGGCTCCTTCGGTGACTCTAAAAGCAGCCAGCGTCTGTTTGTTGAAAGCAAGTGACTTCTCCGTGTGCTCATTTATGGTAAGTAGCACTGTTTTGACTGATTTGCTTCTTCAATGTACTATAGTCCTCCACGCCATGTACTATAGTCCTCCACGCCATACAGTATAGTCCTCGACGCCCTGCAGTATAGCCCTCCACGCCATACAGTATAGTTCTCCACGCCAAACTGTATAGTCCTCCACGCCATACAGTATAGTCCTCCACGCCATACAGTATAGTCCTCCACGCCATACAGTATAGTCCTCCACGCCATGCACTATAGTTCTCCACGCCATGTGCTATAGTCCTCCACGCCATGTAATATAGTCCGCCACGCCATGTACATGGCGTGGAGGACTATACTACATGGCGTGGAAGACTATGTACTTTTCGCCATGTAGTATGGCGTGTGGCGCTATATTTTATCACAATCCCTAAATCGACTATGTAAATGGCGCCAGAAGTCTATAAATTATGGCGTCTGGCGCCATGTGTTTTCTCAGTGTATAACAAAATAAAACAAAGAATTCATAAAAACTCGCCGTAAAATCTGTGAAAAATTATAAACTCAGTATAATGTTTGTTACGTTTTCTTATTTAATACTTAGTCCATTTGCCGTTTTTTTTTATTACATCTAATAATCGACTCGCAACGCTATTAACAAGACTATTTAATATTGTGTCTGATATCTCGTTCCAGGCTACTATTATTCTTTGCTTCAATTCTGCAACATTTTCAATGGATGGCTTCCCCTGGTCGTAAGCTTCCCTCGCTAAGATTCCCCACAAATTTGCTATGGAGCTCAGATCGGGACTTAACGCTGGCCATGATAATAATTGGGCTCTATAATCTTGATACCACTTTTTTGTGGAGGCAACCGTATGGATGAGTGCATTTCTTGCTGGAAAATAATGTTGCCATCTTCCGCTAGAGTCATAGAAGGTAGTAGATGTTCCTCTAATAATTCCTGATAACTGACAGCATTCATTCTACCATTGACAAAGGCTATTTCGCTCCTAGCATTTTTTTAAAGCTACTTAAATCATCATGAATCCTCCTCCCTGCCCTCGTCTTGCCATGATTCTTCTATCCTTACGTAAATCGTGCCAGTAGTAATTAAATCCATCTGGTCCATCGAGATTGAACTTCTTCTCATCGCTAAAGATCATGGTTCCTTTATGTATAAAATTTTCGGCGAATTTAAGTCTAGCATCGATGTGACGTTTTGTAAATTTGGGTTTTTGCAAACATTTTTGATACTTAAACTTTTTGGAGGATGTAGCCCATTTTCTAACTTAGCTAGGATCACATTGCAATTTCAACCGTCTTACAATTTGCGATGATGAAGCTCCTGTTTTCGATGGTACTCTTAAAACTGCGGCTTTCACACTAGGCGAATATTTTGGAGGGCGTCCAGATGACTTCTGCTTCCCATAATTTTCGATTACAAGCTTCAAAAAATTTCTTACAATACTCTGCGATCTTTTAATAGCATTCGCGATTTCTCTCTGAGCTTTTCTACAGTTCCTTAAATCAATAATTCTCTGCTTTTAAAGATCGCTTAATTTTTTTCCACGTGGCATTCCAGGCGTCAACAAACAACTCTCAAAAAACACTTCCACGTCTTCAAAGCATTAAAATTCTACATAATAACTCAAATCCACACTTGAAACTCTATTGGCAAACTCCGAACAGCAACTGAGTTTAAAATAATTCACAACTGCAAAATGCCTTTTTTGAAATTTTTACCTACTACTTAGCGTGGTTGAAAGAAAAAGAAAGGCAGATCATTGAAAAGGGTTTCTGGGATTCCAAGGATAACAAATTCAGGCATAAAAATGTGTGTCCTGGAAATGCTTTGGAAAAAATTTTAAAAATATGCTTGAGTCTATAATTATTCACAGCATTGTATATTCATTAAAATACTGTTTATTACTAATGTTCGAAGAACATTTGTATTAAAATCGATTCGGCCAAAAATTCATATTTCCATATATATATATATATATATATATATATATATATATATATATATATATATATATATATACATCAAAAAATTTCAGTGAGATAATCTCGGAAACGCGCCATCCGATTGCGCTAAAACTTTCAGGATACATTGGTGTATATGCAGAATAGGTCCACGTCTCACTAAATGTCAATTATTGTTAACCCTTTGGCACCGGCGGCCGTTTTAGTGATATTTTTAATATACCTATTATTCCGTACACAAATAATTTTTGCATAAATAAAGTTAACGAAATAAATTTCGAACGTGTTTTACATGTGAATCGGATAATGCTTTGGAATTTTTTAACCCTATGTGTGCGCTGGGTGCCTAAAAAGAGAACGGGAAAATTTGAAAATTTTTAAATTGCGATAACTTTTGACAGAGCTATTCAATAATTACGAAATTTTTGGGACATATTGATATTATTTAGTTGTAGACTTGTGTAGCTTTTAATGAGCTGGCAACCCTGTAGCTAGGGCAGGCACTGAAAGTGAAAACCTCCAAATCATCGTCTCTCTTGGAAAAATGCCGTTTCTTCAAAAAAAGCCATTCATATGTAAATCTTGTGCTTTATTTACATAACCAAAAAAAAAAAAAAAGATATGGTATAACGGGCACGCCTGGTAACCCTTGCCCAATTTACCTATATTTTTAGCATCAAAAACTTCTGTTCACGGAAACTCACGATCCGATGAGCAGAATTAATTGAAATTTACAGAATGTATTGGTCTTAAATAGGACCAGGTCTGATAGAAGTGATTTTGAAATGCTGGCGATTCTGTGCTAGTGGTGCCATCTTGAAAAATCACTAAAAAAAAAGATAATTGCTTTTAGCCCTATAAATTCTGATTTAATCGTTCGATTTTGACAAAATTCACACAATAGCTGGACCTTACTTTAAACCACGTTTGGTAGAAATTTGGTCGAAAAATTCGGTTGGAGCTGCCAGCTATGATAATTTTGGTGTCTTAAATTTGAAAAAATGAAAATTTGGAAGTGAAAACATTCAAACCATCGAATATCCTAAAAAATGTCCGTTTTTTACAATAAAACCATTCTGTACACAAATCTTATGCTTAATCTACACTTTTAAAGTAAAACTTTGGAAATTTCATGTCGGACAAGAACGGTAATCCTTTCCCAGTTAACCTATATTTTTAGCATCAAAAACTGCTGTTCACGGGAACTCACGAACCAATAATCAGATACAACTGAAATTTACAGAATGCATTGGAGTTAAGTAGTACCAGGTCTGATAGAAGCGATTTTGAATTGTGGGCAACTCTGTGCCAGGCGTGCCATCTTGAAAAATTACAAAGAAAAAAAACTGCTTTTTGCCCTATGAAATGTGAATAAGTTACCAGATTTTCATGAAATTGACACAGTAGCTGAACCTTACTTTAAACTCAGTTTGATATAAATTTGGTAAAACTTTTTGCCCTATAACTTCCAGTGCAGTCATGAAATCAATACAAATTTGATATTATTAATGGAACCTATTATAGACATTATTCAGGCCAAATTTGGTTGAAAAGCCACCATAGAGTTGCCAGCTATTGTTGGTTTTGTGTTTAATTGCAATACCTTTACTAAGCGGTTTTATCGTAGAATTTTCAAATGGTAATGATATTGTAGTGACAATAAACAGGAAATATTAAGTTTTCGATTATTTGAAAAAACTTGCTGCAGGTAACCCTAAAAGTTTTTATACTTATATAACTTCAAATGTAATATAACAACGTGAAGCAGATGTAATATATTATTGGCTTTGATACTGGCAAAAGGCAAAAGTCGGTTGTGCTACTTATGTATCAATAAATGCTTACAGTTAGTATTCATACCGGAAACATTTACAATGAAAATAAATAACCAATGTTTCCATTCCCAAAGTTCTGCAAATTTTTCGGATCGCAGCCCCAAACACCAACTTCAGTTACAGTGCTGCAGGCACTGAGCATTTTCTTCATTGATGTTATATGAGATGCTGCTTTGAAAATTTTTGTGAAATAAGCAACTGAGAGCGAATATAATTAACAAGTGTTGCTCTCATAAACTTTGAAATTCATGCCACTGCTAATATCTGAAACCTATCCACCATATGAGTTATAAGACCAAAGTAAAACCTGGCGTTTGAATTAGTTTGGCTGTAATAAGCAACTAGTGTGGTAGAATATGCACTCAAAATCTGCACGATTCTTCTACTGTTCTTCGAACATTAGTGTTTCTAGCGGTTCAGGTGCGCTAGAGTTTTTTTTTATTTCGATTGGATATGTTATTGCATTGTTATTATTAAAGTTTTAATATTATAGTCTTAAAATAATAGATTTTTTCAGACTTTTGTTAAGCTTGCCTTTGTGGCTGTAAAGGACCTTTTTTTTAAAAAAAAACCTGCGAGCTCGTCTGGTCTAATTAATGTAAATCTTCGCACGGCTGCTTTTGAATACAAAAAAGGAGAAGTTACTGGAGACAAAAAACTTGAGTTAAAGTTCGAAACCTTAAAAACGGAAGTGAACTATGGTATTTTGACAAAATTTTCAACAATTCATGTACTGTTTTACTTTTAACATTACATCTAATACTCCATACAGCTAGCTCTGATGAAAGGTTCATTCAATCATTCGTTTGTGAAGTCGAAACTATCAATCTATTGGAGAATGATGCTACCACAATGAGGGCTCGAGTCTCCTATGATAATTGGGTTTAAAATCGGCGGCAGCAATCGATTGAGCAACTTTGTTTGTCGATTTTCAGCCGTATCAAACAGTTTTTTTATTTCTCGTTCTATATCACGGTATTTTTTTTTTGTCGTGACATATTTACTTGCTCTGAGTGATTTATCACTTGATAGTATCTAGCAACACAATTTCAAAAAACCACTAGCAACACAGTTTGAAAAACTTTGCAGACATGTGTCCATGCACGAATAACAATTATATGACAAAAGTACAGTTTTAATATATAATTTACTAAACGAAACCCTAATCGCATTGAATTCGAAATTTGTTATGAATTCCAACGTATTTCTCAACTCTTGAGCTCAGTGAAATCTTCGCAACGAATTCCGAATGATTTCAAATTTGTTTCTTGCAAACATCAGAGGAGATTTTTTTAAAGTATTCATATATTTCTCATAAAATAATTAACAATCTCACCCCAGTCAATTGTTTTACTTATTTCAAGAGCTTTTTATGTTTGCTCTTTTGCTCGCATTCGGATTAGTCGTGACCAATTCTGAATTACGAATTTGGCACGCTGGGTACAAACAAATTCACATACCTAGAACTCAAAATTTCTGTCTAATGTTTGATTTCTTCGACCAAACTCTGGTAAACTAAAGGGACGTTTACCATAATTTACAATAAGACAATCTTTTTGTTCTTTCACGCCACCAAATATTTTAGATCTTAAAGTGTAATCATCAAATGTCATATGACGCACGTTTTTACCATATAAGGTCGTATCTAAAGATAATATCAAAAGTCAACGTACTTCCTCTTATCACGTGCGTATTAAATACTCTGTGCCTATACAACCACGCATACTTGAACGATCCGCTTCACATTTTTCGTACATATCATTGGCCCTTTCTCTCTCCTGACATCGAAACCTCCCACGTGCCTTAATCATAAATTAATCAATTTAATAAAACCCATATGCTCGTTCGGTTCGCCTAAAGCCGAAATAAATGATAAATGCAAATCAATAACAATTTATACGCGTATTTGAGACTGCCGCCACTGCTGAAAATGCGGTTGGGTGTTGCAAATCACATCTCATCATTCCGCCCGGGCATCTTGCCTCGGTTAAATAATAAATAATCGAATTCGATCGTTTTGAATTTTAAATGCAACCTATCAATAAACTAGTTATGTGGCCAAGTGAAAGGTTACCACTGTCATAAGGTGACGATTTCGGCACTTTGATATGTGCTCAAAATCGTTTTCACGGCAAAGCATTTGGCAATAATTAATGGTATTTTGCGAAAAAAAAGACAATAGCTTTTAAAGGTGTCGAACACCGTGAAGTTAAGCGGGAGACGATTAACATAATTCGCAAATCAGTGTTGAAAATACCTAACCAAACCTGTTAACGTATTCTAGTCCTGAAATTCGGTTTGGAAGCTGATTGCACATTAATATCTTTTGAATCATCAAATAAACAATTTTCGCCATAGTTCCAAGTGTACAAATACATCAAAAGTGTTTTGTCAACCACTAAATTAACTTATATTAACCGTATAAAAACACTCAGTATCAATTAAACGAAACCTATCAATGAACTCATAATTAAAAATGGCCGAACTAGTCCAAAGTTCAATCAACTGCGAATGAAAATCAGTATGAGTTGTTATTAAATATTATAGAGCAATTTTAAATTTCATACTTTCGGCTCACTTTAATATGAGTCGATTGTCGCTTCCCCGTGCCTATTCCAATTATTTGTACATATTTCGATGGATACGTTGCAGTTGCATGCGGTGAGGGTTATTCGGGAACCGCATTTATTTTATAGAAATATGTACAAACAGCCCGCGAAAAGAAACAAATAGACTTGATGCTGTTTCGAGCTTAATTAAAATACCCATCCCAGGGACTTTACTTACACAGGCGCACGTAAACCTGCTGTAGCCGGTGGCAAAATGGTTGGTCCCTGTCGGCTTTCATTTTAATTGAAGTGCGAAATTGGATCTGTGGAGTATTAACGGGAGGCGTGCGAAATACTCTTGTTTGGGTATTACGTTTTGGATGCTATCCCATCCTTTTCAAGGTACTTGAACTTATATGAACGATTTCGTGACCAAGAGACTGGCACGAAATAAATTATCGAGATATTTTACACCTGTTTAGATAGTGATCGATTTCTTTTTTGAAACTTTCAATGAAGTAAAATAATTTCGTAGCTACAGAAGTCCAATCCATGAGCTATTCAAGTGAAAATGAAATATTTGAATATTCTTCCTACGAGAAAATAGAGTGTATTATGTGCTCGAGCGTTCTATTTCCCTACGCTCTGCCACCTCGAACAAATCAAAACCAAGGTTAAATGAAACAACGGGCACGAGTCGGCTGGGACACAAATTTAGGAAAATCCAAAATCTTCTATTCTTAAATCTTCGTAAAATTAAATATGAGTCCTTTTTATGCGAAATTCCATAAAATCCAGCTTTTCCTACAGCTCCTTGTACATTTTCGGTGGCTTTATCTACCAACGAAACGCAGTGCAGGCGGTGATGCGGCTAATGGCTGATGATAAAAATGCTGACCGCTGGCGAAGGAAGATTGTATGAAACGAAACCAACCTTTCAGATTTTTGTAAACAAATATACAGAACATAAATGCGAATTGTGAGCTCGCGGTGCGCTTTGTAATTGATTAATGCGTTAAAACGAATGTCAATGTAGAGAGAAAAGTAATTTATTTTTTTACACGAGCGGCTTATGGAAATTGGTATTTAATAGGTTGCTGAGAAGCTTTTATTAATTGCTTTGAATTTTTCAACTTATTTGTCAGGTAAGACCTATTTAATTTTCGTAGGCCGTATTTCAATGTCTGTACTGGTGAATATAATAGTGATACAAAATGGAATTAAAAGTATGGCTTCCACTGAATTATAAATTATGCTTTTGAAACTGGCTCAAAAAACTTCATAATGATACAGGATCATGTAGAGTTCTTATTCACAAAAGGTCAAAGATCACGAAAATTAGTTTTTCTTATATATCTCGTGAGCTATTGTTCTATCAAAACTTTTATGCATTGAATTTTTGGAGTGTAAAAATCTGATGTTTCAAAAACTATAAGTCCTAGAACAATGTTTGTGCGTATTTGTAAACTGCATGTGCTAAACTGCTCTTTTTACTGACCAGTGATCGCAAAGAGCAGTCCTAGCGAAGAGCAGTTTAAAGTAGCAATGCTTTGAATCACAGTTTAAGAAAGTTAGCTGAAACACAAAACATACGAAAAGGGATTTTCATGAGCCATTAAGCATATCGCACACTATTATCGCATTAAGCATATCGCACGACAAGACAGCAAAAAATTTTTGTCGTTTGGGATGTTCGAATTCAATCCAATCAAACGATGGGCGATTACGAGATGTTTTAACAATCGAGATAATCGCAATCGATGCGCCAAAACAATCGACAGAATCGAATAAACATCTCGCCATCATAGCAATCGAAGTAAACATCTCGCAATCGATCATTCGGTCGGTCAAGTCATCGACAATCGGTTGACGGCAATCGAGTAAGCCATAAAGGACGTTTCGTTGGCGCAGCCAATAAAAAAATGTTCAAATATTTCAGCAAAAAATTAAGTGTTATTATTTGATCATACTGAGGTTTTTTGGGAAATATTGATGTACAAAAGGATAGGTTTATCTTAAGTTAAAATTAAGATATCTTTAACTCTTTGGTGGCGGTAGGCATGTTAGTGTATGTTGTAAATCGGGCAACTCTGTTTACCGTACGCAAAGCTCGCTCGATTCAAAATGATACAGCGACCTAAAATAAAGAAGAAGACTTCGTGTGGCTGCCTCGTGTGTTACGGTCTAGCGGTGTATTATTATCGATCAATGTGAAGGAACGTCGACATATTTGGAAATATTGACATTCAATTGTAAACGTGTAAAAGAAATAAATATTTCCTTTTGTTCAAAACGGTGATTTTACATCATTTTGGTGCCGAAACCCGGGAACCGTGAAACAAACGCCGAAAAAATGCCAAACGACGCGAATTTGGCAATAAAACGAGCGACGCGTGCGCAGTTAACAAAGTGCATTAATGCCGCAAATGAAATGTTGCAAGGGGTAAACGTCGAAGTGGACGATTTTCATGTCGCCCTTAACAAAATTAAAACCCTTAACGAAAGTCTGAGCAAAATTTCACGCGAAACATTAAGTGAAATTCCTAGTGAGAATTTAGATGCAGAATGTGTCAAAATGCTCGAATATGAAGACAGTGCCATGACAGTGATTGTGAAGTTGGAAAGACGAATAGCTGCATTGTCTCTTAAGAGCATACCAAGCGTAGCTGAACACATAGAAGTCAGACAGCCCAGCGAAATATTGAGCGACAATCGAAGTCAGAAAGCTGACAGTATTACTCATCGTAATACTTCTGAAACGGGACAACGGCAAGTAGTTAAATTTATTAAATTACCGCGCTTAGAGCTCAGGAAATTTGACGGGACTTTAAAGCTGTGGCCACCATTTTGAGAACAGTTTTCGCATTCAGTTCATGATAATCCTGATTTAGATAATTGCTCTAAATTTCAGTACTTACAATCCGTTCTGTCAAATAAAGCTGCCGCTACAATTAGTGGACTTGCCGTAACTGAAAGTTGCTATAACGATGCCATCGAGCTTTTGAAAAATGAATTTGGAAATCAAGATAAAATTGTAGACTCGTACATTCATCAGCTGCTTAGACTCCCAGCGGTGAAGAGTAAAAATGACGTAGGAAGTCTGCGCAATTTATATAATACCGCCTTGTCAATTATTAGATCACTAGATTCTATGGGAATATCACCAAATCAATACACACTTATAGTCAAATCAGTTCTGTTAAAAGCAATTCCATATGGAATGAGAGTGGAATTAAATAAATTGCTTAAAAGAGAAGATGATAAAGAGGAAAGTTCCTTAAATGGCTCTGCTAGTGACTTGAGTGCAAGTAATTCTGATAACAACCTAAACAAATTACTGGACTATATTAAATTGGAGCTTGAATCTATAGAACTTGCTCAAGATTTAGGTGAATCTAATCAATTTCAACCGAAAAGCGACCGTCATATGACTTTTTCTAAGCATAAAAAACGTAATTACTTTAATAAAGAAACATGCACAACCGCCGGACTATTCACTACTGCTAAATCAGACTGTCTCTTTTGCAAATCCAAGTCGCACATTTCCGCGAATTGTGATAATTCTCAAACAGTCGAAGAAAAGAAAAGTATTCTTCGGACTCATAAACGTTGTTTTAGATGCCTTGGAACTAACCATGATGCGAGAAACTGTAGAACGCAGTTTTTAAAGTGCAAGAAATGTAGTGGAAAGCATGTCACTACTATGTGTGACCCAAATTATAATAAACTGGCAGCCAAGAGTAGATATTCTTTGAACGCAATGAAAAATGATGGATTGAGTCCAGAAAACGCAACAAATCTGATGGCGTCAAATCAAGCTCATAACGTTTACCTACAGACGGGTAAAGTTTTGATTATGAATGAAAATGCGTCGAAACCACATTTAATACGCATTGTATTTGATGGCGGTAGCCAGTTGTCTTTTATCAAAACAGACATATCACGCAAATTTGGACTACCTGTGATTGGTAAACAGAAGCTTTCTATATTGTGCTTTGGATCGGAACAGCAAACTCCTGCAAAACTATGCAATATAGTTCGTGTGACGTTGAAAAGTCAACATTCGAATGCATTATTTGAAATGGACGTAGTGGAAATACCCGAAATATGTTTTGACGCTTTATCGATGCCTCCCGTAGATCATCCTATTTTAGACACATTGAAACTGGCAGACACGTGTGTTTCAAGTAATGTGCCGTCGATATCTGGAATATCAATCTTGATAGGCGCAGATAATTATTGGCTATTACATTCAGGGCGAACCATCCGTCTTGATGACAAATTGACCGCAGTAGACACTAAATTCGGTTGGACTGTACACGGGCCAGTAGTGTGTGAATCAAATGCTGCACACTGTAATCTTGCAACGGTACTACAGGTACAATCATTAAAAGCGGCAGAACGGTCTGATCTTAATCAGTTGTGGGACTTAGAGTCTATAGGTATTCGTGAGATCGAAATCAGTGGTTGCAAGTTTACCGACGATTTCATAAAAAATAAAATAAAGTTTGAGCAGGATCGGTATAAGGTGTCTCTTCCGTGGAGAAATGAACATTCAGTTTTGCAATCAAACTATAATGGTGCGTTATGTCGTTTGAACAGTTTAACTAAAAAGCTTTTAAAAGTAAATAGATTTGCAGAGTACGATAAAGCTATACGCGAGTATATAGACTATGGTTATGCTGAAGAAGCATCGTTTGTTAATGAGGATATTGAGTCACGGTTATATATTATGCCCCATCGCCCAGTTTATCGCGACGATAAGGAAACCACTAGAACGCGAGCTGTGTTTGACGCTTCAGCGCATGGTTACGCAGAAAACTCTCTGAATGACTTGTTACATAAAGGCGATAATTTGGTGCCACTATTAGTAAAAATACTTTTGAATTTTCGTATCGGTAACATCGCGTTAGTGAGTGATATTGAAAAGGCATTTCTACAGATCTTGTTGGACGAAAATGATTACGATAGTCATAGTTTTCTCTGGTATGATAAAAATATAATACGAAATGGCGAATTTAAAGATATGCCATCTATAAAGCGATATAGAATGAAAAGAGTCACATTTGGTATAACTTGCAGTCCGTTTTTATTATCCGTGGTATTGAAACATCATATAAACATCATGAAAGCGGATTTTAAAGATAGTTGTGCCATAATGGAAAATAGTTTTTACGTGGATGACTTTGTGACTAGTGTTGATGATTATGATAGTGCAGTGAAACTGTATGAAGAATCTAAAATGATTTTATCTAAAGCCGGTATGAACCTCCGTAAATGGCAAACTAATGATATTAAATTAAGACAATATTGGAACGAAAATAATTCTATTATCGGTATTAAAAAGGTGCTTGGTGTAGAGTGGTTAATGGCAAATGATCAACTGTGCGTCGATTTACTGAACATAAAGAACGATGATACATCCGTCACTAAACGTACAATTTTAAAAGCAGCCGCGAAAGTTTATGATCCCTTAGGATTGTTGTGTCCATTTACTCTAAAGCCTAAGCTTATTCTACAAGATCTATGGAAGTTAAATACTAGCTGGGATGACAGTGCTCCTACTGAAGTTGTATGTGATTGGAAAAAGTGGTTAAATCAGTTGTTATTGCTAAATGAGTTTACAATACCCCGATGTTGTCTTCCCACAAAATATCAAGCAGTGCAATTACATGTGTTCGCAGATGCTAGTTTACGTGCGTACGGAGCTGTAGCATATATCAGATCAGTGTCACAAAGTGGTGAGAATTCGTGCAAATTTTTAATGGCAAAAAATAGAATCGCCCCTATAAATAAAATGAAAAGAGCTAGTCGAACATTACCAGAACTCGAGCTTACTGCCCTTTCATGTGCTGTGAGACTTAGTAATTTTATTGTGGACAATATGCGTGTGTCTATTAGTAATGTTACAGTGTGGAGTGATTCTCAAATTGCGTTATCGTGGATAGTATCCCAAACAAAGAAACAAAAACCTTACGTGACCCATAGAGTAGATGAAATTCAAAGGACATTTAAAGGAAAATTGAAGTTTGTTCCTGGACATTTAAATCCAGCTGATTTATTAACTCGGTCGGTCAACGCTAATGTATTGTTGGAAAGTGATGCGTGGAAAAATGGTCCCGAATATTTGCAAAATGAAGAGTTTATTAACGAAGACTGGTATTCAATGGATTTTAATGAGCTTACCAGTGTATCAGTGCGAGTTAACTTTGCTAATAATTCTGTACAGTGCCCCGAGCCGTTATTTAAATTAGAAACTATATGTAATCTTGAAAAAGCTCTACGCGTTACCGCATACATTCATAGATTTGTCAGTGTTGCACGTAAAAAATATAATCCACAAAGCCTTGTATTAGACAGAGATGAACTTTTAGCTGCCGAGATTTACTGGTTGAAATATACACAATCATTATATTATGCGGATGAGGTCGAAGCATTAAGAAGCAATCGATTCATAAGTAAATCTTCGTCAATTCTATGTCTGAATCCTTTTTTAGACGACCATGGGCTTTTGAGAGTAGGAAGCAGACTTGGCCAAGCTGAATTACCATATGAGGTGAAATATCCGGTAATTTTGCCAAAGCAAGCAGAATTTACTGCAAAACTTATTTGGAAATATCATTTGGCTAACCAGCATTGTGGACCAAGCTCAACTTTATCTCTTCTTCGCCAGAAATATTGGATAATTGCTGCTCGTCAGAAAATTAAATCGATACTGTCAAAATGTGTAACGTGCAAAAAATTAAAGGGTAAACACGGCGATGAAGTATTCGCTCCATTACCGAAGGATAGACTTTTGAGTGAGTGCCGGCCTTTTACAGTGACGGGAGTGGATTTTTTCGGTCCGCTTTATGTATCAAACAATAATTTAAAAACTAAAGTTTATGTGCTGCTCTTAACATGTGCTGTATCTCGAGGTATTCATTTAGAATTGGTGCCGGACTTATCGACTGAAAGCTGTATTCGGGCTATGAGACGTTTCGTATCGCGACGTGGTGTGCCGGACGTCATTATATCGGATAATGCAAAAACGTTTAAACGGTGTGCGGTTGAAATACAGCGCTTGTGTGAAGTGTTTATGGACCATGAAGTTCAAGACTTTGCTGGACAGTATCGTATCAAGTGGAAATTTATAGTTGAACGCGCAGCTTGGTGGGGTGGTTTTTGGGAGCGCTTAATAAGATCAGTGAAAAATGCGTTAAAGCTAAGTCTGGGGAAAGCTCTTATATGCGCTGATGAGCTGAGCTCCGTTTTAACCGAAATTGAAGCCCTAATTAACACAAGGCCGCTTACGTACATGGAAAGTAGCATAGACAATTTTCACGCTCTTTCACCATCAAGTATACTAATTGGTGTCGGTGCTACTGGATTTAACCTTGGGTTTCCCGAAGATACGTCAAGAGATGATATTCTGAAAATCTGGAATCTTCGTAATCGACTTTCTCTGAAATTTTGGAAACGTTGGTCGAGAGATTATATGCAGCAGCTGGCTTCGTTTCATAAGAATAGACAAGCGAACGGACCAAAATTCTCAGCAGGCGATGTTGCTATGCTTCACGACGACAATAAACCTAGAATACAGTGGAAGCTTGTACGACTAGTTGCACCTATAACAGGCAGAGATGGGAAAATTCGTGCTTATACGTTCAAGACGTCCAGTGGAGCCATTTTGAAACGACCAATTCAACTGTTGTATCCTTTGGAAATTTTTCCCACAGTTTCATCTTCGGCGCCGCGGGAGGATGTTGTAAATCGGGCAACTCTGTTTACCGTACGCAAAGCTCGCTCGATTCAAAATGATACAGCGACCTAAAATAAAGAAGAAGACTTCGTGTGGCTGCCTCGTGTGTTACGGTCTAGCGGTGTATTATTATCGATCAATGTGAAGGAACGTCGACATATTTGGAAATATTGACATTCAATTGTAAACGTGTAAAAGAAATAAATATTTCCTTTTGTTCAAAACGGTGATTTTACATCAGTGTATAAGCACACCAGTATACACAGTACGCTTGTAGAACCGGTTGTGAAGAATAGATTTGAATGGATTGGATATACTATTTAGTAGATTTTTTTTACGTGTGCATACATATGGAATGTAATGATCAGATATGCTGAGATCGGCCAATTTTGGGTTAGAGTGGCTTCGGACATAACGGGCCAAGACCTATTGCAGTGATGCAAACATTTCGGTTTTGTAGGAGAGTAAGGGGTTTTTTGGCCATAGTTTGGCAAAAACTGCCTTTACTGCGCTTTCGATGATTGAAACTGGTCTGGGAGTAAAATAGTGATATTTTAATGATGAAAAAATTTGTTATAGGGAAAATTGGGCAAAAACGTCCATTTTTCCCAACAAATTTTTTTTGCCTACCTTGAACTCGGGGACCTTCCTGAGTTGTTTTGATCGAAATTTCCATACAAGCCTGGGAAAAAGCGGCCTAGTTTTGAAGATACGGCATAATGCACAACCGGAGAAGCCAACTATCGAACCAAAAAGGATCTCAAACTTTTCCTATCCAGCACTTTTAGTGCTACTTTCAGTTTCTCCGGACGGTTTTCCGGCGGATTTCATTTTGCCGTATCTTCGAAACTAGCCCACTTTTTCCCAGACTTGTATGGACATTTCGCCCGAAACAACTCAGTAAGGTCCCGGAATTCATGCCAGACAAAAACAAATTTGGGAAAATTGGACGGTTTTGCCCAATTTCCCCTATAACACATTTTTATAATGCATTTAAATGCATTGCAGTGCACAACAATGCATTACAATGCATTATAAGGCATTATAATGCATTGTAATGCATTATAATGCATCATAATGCATTATAATGCATTATAATGCATTGTAATGCATTATAATGCATTGTAATGCATTGTAACGCATAATAATGCATTATAATGCAATGCATTATAATGCATTACAATGCATTATAATGCATTATAATGCATTATAATGCATTACAATGCATTATAATGCATTATAATGCATTATAATGCATTATAATGCATTGTAATGCATTATAATGCATTGTAATGCATTGTAATGCATTATAATGCATTGTAATGCATTGTAATGCATTATAATGCAATGCATTTTAATGCATTACAATGCATTACAATACATTATAATGCATTATAATGCATTACAATGCATTATAATGCATTATATTATATGTAATGCATTACAATGCATTACATATAATATAATGCATTATAATGCATTGTAATGCATTATAATGCATTATAATGCATTGTAATGCATTGTAATGCATTGTAATGCATTAAAATGCATTGCATTATAATGCATTATAATGCATTACAATGCATTACAATGCATTATAATGCATTACAATGCATTACAATGCATTATAATGCATTACAATGCATTATAATGCATTATAATGCATTATAATGCATTATAATGCATTGTAATGCATTATAATTTATTGTAATGCATTATAATGCATTGTAATGCATTATAATGCATTGCATTATAATGCATTATTATGCATTACAATGCATTACAATGCATTATAAGCATTACAATGCATTATAATGCATTATAATGCATAACAATGCATTATAATGCAATGCATTATAATGCATTACAATGCATTACAATGCATTATAATGCATTACAATGCATTATAATGCATTATAAGGCATTATAAGGCATTATAATGCATTATAATGCATCATAATGCATTAGAATGCATTATAATGCATTGTAATGCATTATAATGCATTATAATGCAATGCATTTTAATGCATTACAATGCATTATAATGCATTATATTATATGTAATGCATTACAATGCATTACATATAATATAATGCATTATAATGCATTGTAATGCATTATAATGCATTATAATGCATTGTAATGCATTGTAATGCATTGTAATGCATTAAAATGCATTGCATTATAATGCATTATAATGCATTACAATGCATTACAATGCATTATAATGCATTACAATGCATTACAATGCATTATAATGCATTACAATGCATTATAATGCATTATAATGCATTATAATGCATTATAATGCATTGTAATGCATTATAATTTATTGTAATGCATTATAATGCATTGTAATGCATTATAATGCATTGCATTATTATGCATTATTATGCATTACAATGCATTGCATTATAATGCATTATTATGCATTACAAAGCATTACAATGCATTATAAGCATTACAATGCATTATAATGCATTATAATGCATAACAATGCATTATAATGCAATGCATTATAATGCATTACAATGCATTACAATGCATTACAATGCATTACAATGCATTACAATGCATTACAATGCATTACAATGCATTACAGTGCATTACAATGCATTATAATGCATTACAATGCATTATAATGCATTATAAGGCATTATAATGCATTATAATGCATTATAATGCATCATAATGCATTATAATGCATTATAATGCATTGTAATGCATTATAATGATTTGTAATGCAATGCATTATAATGCATTGTAACGCATTATAATGCATTGCATTATAATGCATTATAATGCATTACAATGCATTACAATGCATTACAATGCATTATAATGCATTGCATTACAATGCATTATAATGCATTACAATGCATTATAATGCATTATAATGCATTATGGTGCATTATAATGCATTACAATGCATTATAATGCATTATACAATGCATTATAATGCATTACATATAATATAATGCATTACAATGCATTACAATGCATTACAATGCATTCTAATGCATTATAATGCATTACAATGCATTATAATGCATTATATTATATGTAATGCATTATAATGCATTGTATAATGCATTATAATGCATTGTAATGCATTATAATGCATCATAATGCATTATAATGCATTATAATGCATTGTAATGCATTATAATGCATTGTAATGCAATGCATTATAATGCATTGTAATGCATTGTAATGCATTGTAATGCATTATAATGCATTATAATGCAATGCATTATAATGCATTACAATGCATTACAATGCATTACAATGCATTATAATGCATTGCATTACAATGCATTATAATGCATTACAATGCATTATAATGCATTATAATGCATTATGGTGCATTATAATGCATTACAATGCATTATAATGCATTATACAATGCATTATAATGCATTACATATAATATAATGCATTACAATGCATTACAATGCATTACAATGCATTCTAATGCATTATAATGCATTACAATGCATTATAATGCATTATATTATATGTAATGCATTATAATGCATTGTATAATGCATTATAATGCATTGTAATGCATTATAATGCATCATAATGCATTATAATGCATTATAATGCATTGTAATGCATTATAATGCATTGTAATGCAATGCATTATAATGCATTGTAATGCATTGTAATGCATTGTAATGCATTATAATGCATTATAATGCAATGCATTATAATGCATTACAATGCATTACAATGCATTATAATGCATTACAATGCATTATAATGCACCGTTTCAATCCTCGAAAGCGCAGTAAAGGCAGTTTTTGCCAAACTATGGCCAAAAAACCCCTTACTCTCCTACAAAACCGAAATGTTTGCATCACTGCAATAGGTCTTGGCCCGTTGTGTCCGAAGCCACTCTAACCCAAAATTGGCCGATTTCAGCTACTTTTGCCTTACAAACTTTTTGAATATTTGAATAAAATACTCTCAAGTAAGAAAATACTCGATACTTGATATGCTTTCCAACTGCACTATCTAAAAGCAGATTTTATTTTAACATACTTAAAAGCAAGACAAAACCTCAGCTTCATATAATAATTGATCATACACTTTGATCAGACTTAATGGTTTTAGCAAAACTACCAGCCATTTATCCATGATAAATGCTAGCCATACAAATTATCATACATATCTGATCATTACATTCCATATGTATGCACACGTAAAAAAAATCTACTAAATAGTATATCCAATCCATTCAAATCTATTCTTCACAAGCGGTTCTACAAGCGTACTGTGTATACTGGTGTGCTTATACACTAACATGCCTACCGCCACCAAAGAGTTAAAGATATCTTAATTTTAACTTAAGATAAACCTATCCTTTTGTACATCAATATTTCCCAAAAAAATTTCAGTATGATCAAATAATAACACTTAATATTTTTGCTGAAATATTTGAACATTTTTTTATTGGCTGCATTGCATTATAATGCATTATAATGCATTGTAATACATTATAATGCATTACAATGCATTGCAATGCATTACAATGCATTATAATGCATTACAATGCATAGTTTTTGATCCCAAACATATTTCTATCCCTGTTACTTTTGACGAAATCAACAGATATATTCAAGGTCGATAGAGTTGTTTGATTTTGACGTGAGGCAATTGTGGTAGACTTTTAGTTGCAGTGCTGGCAAAATGTTGCAAGCATTGAACATTTTCTTTGTTTATGTTATGTTATGCTGCTTTCAAAGTTTTGCAATGTTTGACTTTCCGAAATTTTTAAATTCATGCAAGTGGTGGTCCTGAAATCCTTTCTACCCTATGAGTTTAAATGCATTGTTAAGTTCAAAGTTGCTTTGCACTCTAAACAGGTTGGAGCACGTGTGGTAGAATATGCCCTCAAAATCTGCGGGATCTTCTATTGTTCATCGAACATTAGTATTTCTAGCGGTTCAGGTGTACTTGAGTTTTTTTTAAATTTTTTTTTTTTATTTGTACATATGAATTTTGAATGAAAGCCAACCCGATTACATTGCCATAAAGGCAATGTTTTTCCCCTCTTAGTTTTCCTTACCCCTTTAAATGTTTGTATTGTCAGTGTTGTATTTTTAGGTGCCTGCCATAGCATGGAGGTCGGGTTCGTCCCAAATCCAACGCCAGACTCAGCTAGCTGGCAGGTTTGGCACGCAAGACAGAACCGAATTCGACGTCAATAAAATTGTTACACTGACGGTGGCTCGGCTGCACTCAGGTTTCGCAATAGTACGCATTTTGAACTCATTGTCTGTATAGTGTATTGCAGTCACTACATAGGCTTCGTTTTGTGGGTGGTCCAAAAATACATCCAATACCGAGTCCAATAAAGTGTGTCGGTATTTGGTAATTGGACCGAAATTACCAATAAGCTCTCCTAAATGCTTAGCAACAGAATGCTCAACGATTTACATCTTCACAAAGAACTCTCAATGAACACTAATATCCAAAAGACTAATATCTTATGCAATTAATATATTATTACTTCACTTTTTTATCACTTGATTATCGTGACGTTTGAACTTTCATAACTTATGTTGCGCTCACGACATCGTAATGGACTTTCCACATTATGTTTCTCATCTTACAATAAACATAGTTCTATCTATTGGATTATTTTTTGCAGAGCAGCAATTTTTCTCTAGAATGACTGGGTTACTATACTCAGTGCGATCAAGTTACTATTCACAGCGCTCTTTGTTCTACGCTGAATGCTAACCATCCTTGGCGAATACTTTTTAAATAGTAACAGAGTGTATCATATACCTGCACAATATAGCAGCATTGAATTCGATTTTCTGTCATAAGTAAAAAGTAAAGTAAAAATATCCCACCATAACTTTTGGCAGCTCTAGGGGTTGAATCCTTGATTCAACTCAGAGTTAGTTCATCTCAAAGCTCGGTGTGCAGTCTCCCGCCTCAACTTGGATTCAAATCAGAGACATTACCCACTATGATACCAACCCAGCGTGATAAGAAGCTTATGTTTCAACGAAATCGCAGTCCCTTATGACAGGTTACATACTTTTCGGAAATGTCTTCCATAAGTCAGCTTTGAGTTGCAGTTTTGAAATTAGAAAAAGAAAACTTTTGTCATGAGCTTGTAATCAATATAATTTAGTAAAAGTAGTATCTACGGAAATCTTCGAAACAACAAGCATTAAACGCTTCGAAAGAAAGCCCCCAAACACGAATGTTTTCAATTGGATGCAAGTTTTCTTAATATTTCTTACAAAAAAATTTAATATTAAAGAATTCTCAATTTGTTAGATGTATTTTTTTAACAACTGATAATGTTCTTTTGTTGGTTTACTACTGTTTGCTACTAATTGAAAAATGTTTGGCGCTTTTACATTTATAAATTTCAATTGTGCTTAATTCCAAAAAAGTTTTTCAAACCACGATCAAAAATTATGAAGCTATTTGAGCCTGTTTTCGTCTTCTGTCGTTTTAATGATAATGTGCTACTAACGTTACGTTATTTTTGTAGCCCATATGTCGCTTGATGCTTGAAAGTGTTGTTGCCTTACAATTGTGATGTACAAAGCTGTGGGCCTGATATTACTATGTAAACACTCTTAGCGGTTTCTTCTGTAATATTGCCACTGTAACTCTTGATTTATCGGCTGTCATCCTTTCAATATTAGAAACTTCTGTAATTTTTTATGCCTATCATTTTAGCTGCTACTTAGTCACTATTATTGGCCTTCTATCAGTAGCATGCATAGGGAAGGAGCAGAAGCGCCTCCTCTACTACAAAGCTACTTTGGAAAAATGTTGCAATACTGAAACTAAAGAAAAATGTGTTCCGAATTCAGGTGCTCTGTGCAACAAAACAAAAAGTTATGTGCACCCCTGTGCTTACCACAGCTGAACTTTGCTGTTGCGGTGATGTGTTAGTCCTGTAGATATTCTCTACAGAAACTCTTCAAATCAGCCAAAGCAGCTGATTGAAAGGAATGCTGCGGCAAATGTAAGGACGCTCTGAGGCTCTATAAATCAGAAGTACGGAGTGTCGGGTGAAGGAGCTGTGTGCCAAAATTGAAACCAGTTGGGAAATAGCGAGACTTAGGAAACTGTTTACCAAGCACGTTGTGACACTAAACCTACTGCCCAAAGATACTGAAACTATGAAGATCCTCGTAGATACTCACTTTCAAACTGTATGCATGACTCCATCCACTGGTAGGCCTGCATGCGGACTTCATGATGTACAGAAAAGAGCCGAAGTTGTGATAAGGTAGAAGCCAAGGCAGAGCCATCGACACCTTCGAGCCGCCCACACGTTTAAATTTCCTCCTTGAGGAGAGACTGTGATCTCAAATCATATCGAGGGCCTAAAACGCAGGAAATCTGTGGGAAAGATTTTACAAAGGGTAGTTTTTAAAATTGTAAAGGTACATCATTACATTGAGTACGCTTTGAGAGCTTTTTTGAACATTAAAAGCGCCTTTTTTAATGTAAATGCGACTTGTAAAAATGTGCATGTAACCAACACCCTGTAGCAAAAAAAACCATAATGTATAGGAATTTCGCTTTTAGCTATATTTTATGGCTCATGGCTTGTGCGACAATAAATGCTGCTCTATGTTACAAAAGTTTTCAGTTATGTGGGTTTTTTTCAGTGTGGAATGAGTGGGAGGCAAATCATAAGAAAAATTCACAGAAGCACGCCCCAAAGAGGACTTTCAACTTCTCTCTTGCGGAACCTGGGAACAAATACCATTTAAAAGCGGTTAGAGAACAAGTGACTTATGGTTGTTGCCTACGCCAATGAAATTGCGATGATAGTCTTATCGAACTCATCGAGTATGCTCTGTGGTTGGTATACGAGTGAGCTAAAACATGGGCCTTGGTATCAACTTTAACAAAACCGATCTTATACGCATCACAAGGAAATACAAAATTCCTGAAATTGTCCCAATCAGGTTGGGTGGAACTAGATTCAGTAAAAAGTCGCACACTATGTACTTGTTTCTTTTCTGGATAGCAAGTATACCTGTAAGGCTATCTAGGAGAAAAAGTAAAGAGGGCAAGAGACTTACATCTGTAAAGACATGCGGGATGAGACATGGGACCTCAGCACTGCTCTTTTACTTTCGGTCTAAATGGCAATAGTAAGGCGGATCCATGCTTACGGCTGCCTGGTCTAGTGGCCAGTAATGGATAAAATCACCTTTGCTGACATGGCGAACAGGGTTTAGTAATTCCCGGCTTTCTGTACTATATGTGTTTTAAAACCACTCTTTCGGCTACGATAAACGACTTGCTTCACCTATACCCACTTTACATTTTTATTAGATGCAAAAGCTTCTGCTACGCTTGATGAAATGGGACACAAGGAGTCAAGATTATTTGGCCACAGCAGTATTGATCAGGGCACGCAAAATGCACAGACAATTTGATCATCTTCCTTCGCTACAAGCGAAGATTTAAAGTGACCGTAGGAGATGGATAGGAATGGAAGCAACAAATGGACACATCAGCCCTTACTATATATAGCAGTAAACCTAGAACAGCAGCAGAAACGGATAC
This sequence comes from Nemotelus pantherinus, assembly GCA_963978885.1. NCBI lineage: Eukaryota > Metazoa > Arthropoda > Insecta > Diptera > Stratiomyidae > Nemotelus > Nemotelus pantherinus. The sequence continues at coordinate 126,135,208 of OZ022265.1, forward strand.
TGCAGTATAATATCCAGACCCCGATATAGAAGCATCCTTCAGGCTTCCTAATCTTTGTAGTATTTTCCAAGCAAATGGTCTTTGCGATACGAAAAGCCGTAGAACTTATATACGTCAAGGATACTACACACGCTAAGACCAACATTTGCACAGACAGTCAAGGTATGGTAAAAGTACTCAAAATCGAAGTTCGTACTTGACTGCATTCAGGCCCTGAATAGGCTAAACGATAACAGAAGAGTCAAAATCTGCTGTGTTCCCGGTCTTAAGGGTATTCATGGGAATGAGCAAGCGCGGATGAGCTAGTCAATCATGGAGCCAGTCTTTCTTTAACAGATTTAGCAGACATCCAAATTTCTAGGGTACAGTCGAGAACAACTCAAGATAACCAAATCATGCTGAGGTCATACAATTTTGCAGCTACTAACGGTACGATTGGTATCTAAACGTCAAAATCCATACATTGCCTGTATCTTCTTTCAAAAATGAGGCTTTTTAGTGGTTTCTATACACTACGGTTTTTAGCTCTTGTCAACGAATGCTACTGCTTTTGTTAATTTTAATTTTTTACTTATAATAGCAATAAATATAATCAGTATGAGAGTTTTCAGGCTTCCATGCAGCTGGTGTGGCCGAGTGCATACCACACCGGCTGCTAGCATGTATGGAGTACCTTTTTCATGAACCTTTCTTTCTCTAATCAAGCAATGAAAGGTTGCACAGCATGGTTAATTCCAGAGGCAAGTCAAGAGTAAAATGAGTCGTGAAGCTAACCACTCATCAAAAAAGTCTCTAAAAGGTTCAGCTACCATACCGCGAACGCACTTTAAAAGGATAAACGTACTACTTGCAGGCTTTTGTCGGGGAACCAAACTGTGCGAAATAGCATGATTGTCACTATTAACTGCCGCTTTTACTATCATCCAGAGTATTAGCGTCACCTCGTACTCATGCATTCTCTCTTAACAAAATATATTCAAGTCCACATTTTACGACGACTAAAAATCAATGAAGTTTGATAACGAATCGATTGCGGCACTTATATGCCAATAAAATTTATAGGATGCATACCTACAAGTGCAACCGAATACTTCATTCAAAGCACTTGAATCAATTTCGCGTACTATATAGTAAAACTAGTCGACATATACATTCATTGATGACTTCATTGCGTGTGTCCACAAGGTGCCGGGTTCGCAGATCGTTTCGGATCGGAATTATATGTGGAGCAACGCGTCTTCGCACCTGATACTAGACTCTTTCAATTGTTATCTTTCGGACCAACTGTCGCGGCCTAGTTGCTATCGCTGAAATCATGCTAGATAAGAGGAGCAAAGCAAAACGTAGGCAGAGTGATAATCAAACTAAAGACATGAATAATACAACGCGAACTCACTCATAAAGCTCGGTTAGCTCATTGCTTCATTCCACTTTTAGTGTTAATTAAACTTAGAAATATCTAAACCGCAACGGCTCAAGTCGTTTTCGACATAGTAGTGGCTCGCATGCATCTAAGATTTAAATTACAATTAAAACTAAACGAAAAGTTCCGGATTAAATTTTATTTAAAAAATTAACGCTTGACTTAGACAGTGGGTGCTTCGTTTTATTCGTGGAAATTGTTCTGCATCTAGTGCAATTCGTCTCGTCGATTCGGCTATCTCCGGGCTGTTTTGCTCAGCTCGAACCTTTCTCAGACCCATTGCAAACCGAAATAAAGACACAATCAACGACAATGCGTCACTAAATCAACAATTCTGTGGAAAATTCGACTCAGCGTGCAGTTTGTGTTCGAAAGTTCGTAGAAATTCTTAAGTTAAAGTTTTGCAAAAACGAAACTTGTTCCTGGTGTGCACAGTGTTAAGGTTTGCTATTTAACCTGTCGTATTGTTCATAGTGAACACACATACACAATTGTGAATTATATTAGCGAAAAGCCTGGTTTTATCGGTGTCGCAGCGAGTACAAATCCACGATAAGCAAGTACGGCATCTAATCTTTGAATAAACAATTAAAGCTAATTGATTTGCTCAAGTACAAATAGATGTGCTTAATCGCTCTGGTTACTAAGCAATAGACTCTAGCATGATAGTGTCGCGATGTGAAGTGCATCTTCGCAGGCCGTGCGATGCCCTATTATGTAAATGTATTGTTCAGCTCGTTTACTTAGTTGTCATTAAGAAATACTATGTGCCTGCCTAATGCAAAAAGATATCTGTCTCGAAAATAACTTTATTCCTCGATTTAGACGTAATGGTATCTTCTGTCGGTATGCTTGTAATTTATTGTTCGAGGTGAATGACAGATTGAAAACAAAATGACGAGAGATCGCTTACAGGAATTGCTCAACGTAAGAATAATCCAGTCGAATGTGATGAGAGGAAATAATTTTTGTTTGGTTCTAGTTGTCGAGGTTGCCGAACACTACATCCAATGATTCGAATAGCATTATGATTAAAAACGAATATTCGTCTATTGACAATATTCTTGGAGAGGTAATGATTGAATATGACATACAATTTTAAAACATCACTCGTTTCAGTATAATTATTATTTCATTTACGTTTGTTAATTTGTTTGTTTGCCAATATTCCAAAGCCCTGATTCTGTAAACGGCCAAAAGCTTATTAGCCGTTGAGAAAACTTACACCTTCCTATACCAGTTAGACATAATATAGTGTAATTTATTGCAATAACCTTATAAAATGCATGATTGCGTTAAATTTTACAATTGAAAATCGTTCAATTCCATTTTTACACTTTGGCTGAACGAAATAGTACTATTTAAACATTTGATTAGTGCAAAACGCGTGTACTCATTTATCGAATTATTTGCTCCAAACTGAAGAAGATCCAAATGTTCTACGTCAGAAATCAATAAACTAATGCAAAATTACTAAACGACAGTATATTTTATGTATGAACAAAATATGTAAACACTTCTAAACAATGGCCCCATGATAAGCACTCGGAATGAAATAAAACTGATAAGTTTTTTCCATTGATCTAGCTACCGAATTCAACAACTGTCTAATTAGATATTCTTAACAATAATGAATTGTAACGCATGTTATAGAAAGTACACGAACAAAACTAATTTATTTCAAAATCCATGCTGTCAATAACCTGACAATTGTGCACAATCACTGTTATTTTTATTTGTAACATTATTTGTAAATTTTTGTTTCGGACTCGTTCTATTTAAGTATTTTGTTAAGTATTCTCTTGCATCTTCCTTATGTGTACCTTTGTCTATATTATTTAATTTGAGTTTGTCTGTTGGTGTTTTTCCTTCTACCTGGAAAGCTACCAATGTTTTTCCGATTTTAAAATCGGGGGACATTGGTAATGGGACCAACTACCGTCCTATATCCCTCCTGTCTTGCTTTCCGAAGTTGCTTGAGCGGATTATTCATGACAGAATTCATGGTGCTTTTAGCCATTTATTTTCTGTAGAGCAACATGGTTTCATCAATGGACGTTCAACGACTACGAATTTAGTGGAATTCACTAACTTCGTTGCGTGCACTTTGGACAATGGCCTTCAAACTGATGTGATTTACACTGACTTCGCGAAAGCATTTGACAGGGTAAACCATTCAGTGCTGTTGGAAAAGATCTGTAGTTTTGGTGTTTTCAGTTCCCTTACATCCTGGCTTTCTTCCTACATCCATGATCGCGTCTGCCGTGTTGTGTTTAATAGTTGTTCTTCCTTCCCTTTCTTTCCTACTTCTGGTGTTCCCCAAGGTTCCATCATTGATCCTCTCATTTTCACATTGTTTATCAATGACCTTCCTTGCAACTTTCAGTCTGACTCTCTGTTGTATGCTGATGAACTTTAAATTTTTACCGTGCTGTCGCTTCCCAAAATGAATATTGTAAGTTACAATTGGATCTTTTTGTTTCAAGTGATTGGTGCTCTGCGAACTCCCTTACTCTTAATGTTTCCAAGTGTTTCGTGATGTCTTTTTCCAATAAGCCTAATCCCATTTCCTTTGAATATTTTTTCAGTGATAGTCTTTTGAAGCATGTGGATCAACATAAAAACCTCGGCATCATCTTTTATCCGAAGTTAAAATTTGATCTGCATGTTTCTTTTGTTGTTACTAAGTCCTCAAAAGTAGCTGGTTTCGTTCTGCGCTGCTGTCGCTTTGCAACTAATATCAACACATATGTTCTTGTTTTCTTGTTCGTAGCATTATTGAATATTGCTCCCAAGTGTGGTCTCCTCGTTTCGTGTACCTGTCTAATGCTGTTGAATCCGTTCAGCGTAAGTTTACTCGCTGCCTTTTGTACAAAATTATCGTCCTTATGATGACCATCTGCTTTTTACTAATGTTCGAAGAACATTAGTATTAAACTCGTTTCGCCAAAATTCATATTTCTTATATATATATATATATATATATATATATATATATATATATATATATATATATATATATATATATATATATATATATATATATATATATATATATATATATATATATATATATATATATATATAGAGATTATCTCCCTTAATCATTTTGCTGATATATATATATATATATATATATATATATATATATATATATATATATATATATATATATCAGCAAAATGATTAAGGGAGATAATCTCTGGAGTGGCCGATTCGATTGAGCTGAAACTTTCGGAGAACGTAGATGTATATAGGAGGTAGGTCCACGACTTTCTCAAATTCAGATATTCTAAACCTTTTGGCGGCGGCGAGCGTTTTAGTGAATTTTGAGGGAGTCCTATATTTCCAAGCAGTGTAAATTTTTGTTGAAAAAAAGTATTGGGAATGAAAATTTATTATATTCTTAGCTTGTCCATGATAAAGAATTGAAATTTTTGAGCCGTGCGTGGGTACTAAGTGCCTAAAAGTAGGCAAGGATTTTTTTTCAAATTTTGATTTGTCATTATTTGTGGTCAAAACATCGGATCATCGTGAAAATTGCAGAGCGTATTGGTGATAACTAGGACTTAGCATATATGGGTTTTCAAGGTTGCACGGGTAACCCTGTAGCTACGACAGGCTCCCGAAAAAAAATCCTTCAAATCACTGACCCTCCTCAAAAATTTTTGATTTTTGGCAAAAGTTTCAAATCATTGATAAATTTTGACCTTTGTCCATCATGTCAAATTAAAATTTTGAAAATTCCGATTTGCACAAGAACGGCAACCCTTCACCAAATTACCTCTATTTTCAGCACTCGAAAGTTCTGTTCACGAGAACTGACGACCGGATTATTCGATCATGATGAATTTCATAGGACATGTTGGTATTAGCTAGGACCAGGTTTGATAGAAGTTATTTTGAAATGCGAGCAACCCTGTGGCAGTGGTACCATCTTGAAAAATCACTGAGAAAAAAACGGTTTTTTGGCCTATAACTTCCGATTCAGCCATCAGATTTTATCAAAACTCACACAGTACTTGAATCTTACTCTATGTAACATTTGGTAAAAATTTGGTTGAAAAATTAGAATAGGGCTGCCAGCTATGGTGATTTTTGTCTCATAAATCTTGCAAATTTGCTCAGCAAAATAAAGCTTTTTTCCCTATAGCTTCCGGTCCAGTGCAGAAATCTAAACAAAGTTCATGCAGTAAATGGACCTTAATGTGAAGTAAATGTCGTAGGAATTTCGTACAAAAATCATGAAAGGGCTGCCAGCTATGACCGTTTTTGTAATTTTGTGGAATTTCTTTACTGAGCGATTATGTCATTAGATTTGCAAATGGGAATAATCCTGCAATGAAAATTAACAACAAATATTAATGTTTTAAAAATTTGAAAAGTTTTGAGGGTGGCAACCCTAAAATTCTTTTCACCCGTAAAGCTTCCAGCGCAGTGATTCAATCGAAACGAAATTTACTGGTTGGGTTTAACTTAACGTGAAGCAGATTTGGTATCTATTTTGCTCTGCTGCTGACACAGGGTAACCAGTATTAGCCATTTTCGTAAATATTGCACCAAAAGATGCTTGAAATTACATACTCATATGCAAAGCATTTGCGATAAAAATAAGAAACCAATTTTTAAATTTTCCGAGTTTTGAACATTTTTCGGATGGCAGCCTCAAACAACGTTTAACCGCTGAAACTTTCGATGAAATCCTCCGATGAGAACGAAATTCAAAGAATAAGTTGATTTAAGTATGAGCTTGTTATGGTAAACTTATTGCTGCTTCGTTGGGAAAGTGTTGCCAGCACTGAACATTTTCATCATTTGTGTTATAGTTGAGTTTTGTTGCATGAGATAAGGAATGGTTGATATGATTCTACAAAAAAGTGTATTACGTCTTTCCAAATTTCTTGGTCACTCAAAGACAATGTCTTCGAAAATTAGTTTTCTAGCGGTTCAGGTGCGCTAGAGTTTTTTAAATCTCCATTCGCTGAGTACCCGCAGAATATTTCTGGATGAATATTTTCTTCATAAGCTTTATCATGGCTTACTACTCAACATTCGCGTGTGTAATTTCTTACGTGTATCTTTTCCTTACTCCTTTAGCGCGTGCTCTTGTGTATTTTAACTCACCAATACCTAGAATACTTAGAAGCCATGATGAGCATCAATTTGGTTCTTTGTCCATGTCTTTTCAATCTTTTAAAAAACATGTTATTGATATGTTAACGTAGAATCTTAGTTATTTTTACTGTGCATTTTTCTCTTTTCTTTTTCTTCTATTTTTTTTTTATTATTTTTATTCCTTTGTTTCATATTAATGATTTTTGTTATTTTTTGTGTTAAATGAGATTTGAACAAATGAATAAATAAATTCGTATTCTATTCAAGTATTCTACGAAGTATTCTATTTCTTTTCTTAACGATTGCATGCAGTAAAAACTCTAAAATTTGACCAGAAAATCATTTCTGGACCGATAAATTCAAATATCGGTCTCCTTGTTTTCATTGATACTAGCTAGGCTTTGGATCAGCAGTTAAATATATTATGTATAGCTTCCTTCTCAAATCAAGATTCTTTACTATAAAGGAACAGTGTCATCAATAAAGGAATACAGTGAAAAGATTATAAACTTTTATGTCAGCAAATCGCTGGTATATATTAAGCGCTGTATAGGCCCTAAGCCGGTACCTTGTTTCTGACTAATGTTTATTTTGCAATAATCACTTGTGATATCATCAACGTGAACAGATTCTTGTCTACTGTGTCAACGGCGCACAGCAATGGCACTGCCCTTCTTCGTCCAGGACTTGACATTTTCAATAACAAAATTTGGTGGTCAGCGGTATAAAAATCCGTTTGAGAGTCGAGTAAAACTTTCGTAAATTTATATCTTTGTCATGCAGAGGACACAGAGTTCGTTGCAGCACTCTTCATTCTTCCTAATTTGCATTTTTTTCCAGTTTCCTAAGCAAAAATTTATAGGAAAGGATCAATTGTAAAAAATGTACAAGACTTCAATATCTTCAAAAATATCGCAATTTTGAATATTATCTAGCCTCTTTTTCAGTGTCTACTTCACTTGTCGATACTTTCGAAATATCAAAATGCTATACGCTTAAATGTTTGACACTTGTTAATAATATCGACATTTTCTTCTTAATTGATATATGTTTAGTTTTTAAAGGAAAAATCAGAATTTTGTTTCTAAGAACTTTCATTGAATTCATGCATGATTCATTCATGAATTCATCGCTGAGCGGTACTGTGTAATTCATGCGTGATTCATCGCTGCCATTCAGATTATAAGCACGTGGTAGTAGCTCACACGTAATTCACAGACACGAGGTGTATAGAAGAATATTGTCTCAAGTGATAATCTTTCATCACTGAAACGCCTGAATCACCATTGAATGGTTTACAGGGTACTGTACAAATGACATTCTAAATATACAGAGTCGCAATATGTCGTATATACTTAACTCAATGTTAATCTTCATCTACAAAATATCCCCACACACAATGAATAGCGAAATCGACTTTTCTTACTTACTGCAGCTAATGAGATCACAAACGTGGCAGTCCAATTTCATCCACTCAGTTTTATCCTTTCGTGTATGTTCCTTCTCTTTTGTTTGTGCTTTATTTACGTGTTAATATATTCAGGCATAGACATTCTTTGATACATTCAGATGAGTCACTTTAAAACACTTCTACAGCTGTAAATGAATCAAAAGTTTTTATTGAAATCATGCATGCAAATGGACTTCCTGGTGTTTTGGAATTGTGTGGATATAGTACCTTGGAATATACCCAATGCCATATCCATGCTTAATACAAAAAGTTCATTCGTTGAAACTTTCAAAAAACTCCAGTTTTTCCCAAACCCCCTGCAGACTATTTTGTTAGCTTATCTTTGTTTAAACTTTTACTGAATTTCAATTATCACCGTCGAATCTTTCATCTAATAAATCATTTTTCTGTAAGGTTAATGCAAACGTTTAGTAAGTAAAATATATATGTTCATATACATATGCATACACTGCATAAAATATTTATTTGGATACAAATATTAATTAAACGACTGTCATATCGACGATCCAAAATCTTTCAATCGCACAATTTTACTAACTTTTATTAAAAACTTTTTTCAGTATGTTGGGATTCGTAAAAACATCGCACAGTTAGCTCAAAATTTGGAGACGATGAGAAAAAGCCTTCGTATTACAGATTTAAAAGATTTAAACAGTAATTTATTGTCAAATCAAATGTCTTAAGAACACTTTTAAGCCATCATTTTTCCCCCAGGTAGTAAAGTAGAAGCGCTTAATGAACAAAATATTAGCATCGGCCATAAATTACTAACGAAATTCAAGGACCTCCGGCAAACACTCCCCGACGATGATGATTTCACGCTGGAAGCCCGTATGAAACGGACTCTTTTTCACGGAATGCATCAAGAGTATATAAACATATGGACTAGCCAAGAAGAATTCCTGCATAACTATGAAGAAAAATTAAAACGAAAACTACAATTACACTCCAAGATAAGTATGTGCTGCATTCCATGTATTTAACAGATGACAAATACGGTAAAAAATTATGTATCCCTAGTGAACACAGTTCAGACCGAGGAAGAAGTCGAAGAGTTACTAGCTAATAAAACTACATCTCTATTTGTAAATAATGTAATTAGAACAATAAAATATACCTACTGAATATCTAAATAATAATGTCAGCTTAAATCAAACAGATTTTAGAAGAAACGGAAAAAGAAAGGCGAATTCTCAGGGATTTGTATCAAAGGCATACCGAACTGCAAAAGCTGGAGAACTCAATCAAAGAGGTTCATTCGCTTTTCATACGCATTCAGAATTTAGTTCTAGAGCAGGTAAGACGGTATTAGTTTGGTTTCGTGTGTATCAATATGTTCCTAATTTTCTTAGAACGATCGTATCCAAATGGTGGAATTTCACGCTCAACAAGCGTCAGTTCATGTTGACAAAGGTGCTGTTAACTTAGACAAGGCTAACACTTTAAAGAAGAAAACAATGAAGGTATAATAACTGTGATCATCATTAGCTCTGTTATTTTCATTAATATTAATATTTTTTATATTTCAGCTTAAAATGTGTTTGATCATGTGGTCCGCAATAATTTTAACAATATTTCTCGTCCTTGCTGTTATTTTACCATAATAAATTATACGTATATTACGTATGAAAAATTTATTTATATGACTGTAATTTTGAGTCGAATATGAAGTTGTTTTGTGTTGAGCGTAGTGACATTTAATGTTTGATGTGTGGCTGTCAACATTGAGCTTAATTGGAGTCAATCCATTTTTAAGCTACACAATAAAGTCGATCTTATTAAGTTAAGTATCAAAAATAAATGGAAATCATCCAAAGTTTTATGATCAAACTTTTGCAGTATAACCCCTTCGAAAAGAAATATAAACTTACTATTTGCTTATAAATTGATCTATGAAATATGCATTTAAGGATTTTTAATTGTGAATTGAAGTATGAAATGACAAAGAAAAAATCACCATTCAACAATAAGGGACTTTTTCTTCATCTGCTTTGAAATCTCTCTCTAAACTTAGTAACAAGAACAAAATATTTTATTGCTTCATGCAATTATTATAATAACTAAAGTGTATTGTCGCTACACCGACAAGTTTGGTTAAATTGTAATTTTAGTCGTATCTGTTGAATTTGAATTCCATTCGATTATCGGATTGTTTCTTTTTATTCTCCTTCCTGAAATATCAATTACCCCCGGTATGACTAACAAGGCCTTTCTTGAGACTGTTCTGTAGCTGCTTGCAATTCGTAGTGCTCTGTTACGCTGAACGGTCACTATCCTCGTTCCGCCAATACGGAACCCATTTTAATTTTTCGAGAGGTCGTCAGCTTTTTGTATAGCCGTGATTGGCCGATACTTCAGAGACCCTTCTAGAAGTTTCCCCGCAGTATCAACGATGCAGACGCTAATGGTGTTTTAGGGTCTCCCTTTCGTTTGTGATGACAGCAAGTCGTGCCGCTGTCCAGCATGACGGAAAGACACCCGCTTAGAACAGCGCATTATATATGCGTTGCAATCTTGACGGGTACCTCCCCGCCACTGCTTTCAGAACTACTGCTGGAATATTGTTCAGACCAGAGACTTTTTGGTTCTTTATTCTGGTGACCACGCCGTTCGGCTCTTTTTCAGGGAAAGCAGGAACGGACATCTTCCTGGCGGACTGTGTGATAGTTTTCTGCTCCCACGTCATGTGCTGGAAACAGCGAATCTATAATGTTCCTCAGGACATCCGGCTCCAAAAGGTGGATAACGGCCCATGCGACCGAACCTGCCGGGTACGACTTTGCAGCCTCGGACCCATTAATCCCGATCCACTTCTTCGCAGAAAGTTTGCCACATTTGCTTTTTTCCCGCTCTATAGCTAGTCTATAGCAACGCTTCTGGTTATCCAATAAGCCACTATGCCCTGCGTCTGCACGCTAGGGCTCTTTGCGTCATTTCCGCTCCCTGCTCTTCGGGTTGTAATATAATCTACAACACTGTAGGGCCCGCAAATTTGGGTGCCATGGTAGTAATGTTACCAAACGCTCCCGCACTGAGCTGACACCTACTTTGCCAACTTACTTGACAGTAGTACGTAGATTTGGATTTTTGAGAATGCCATCAAGCGACCCTGACCTACGCGCTTCATCTTCAATCACAACGTCGACAATGAACCAAGGAGGATCGGAACTTCTTTTGGAGTTTGACGTGAAATTAAATTGGAGAGGAAGGAATAATTTTTTTGTGAGCATCATTCACACTTAGCCTGCAGAAGAAATGATATTGATTAGTCCCATACCAATTAGTATCAAATGATACCAATTAGTACCAAAGGAAGGCTAGTGAGGTTGAGGCCAAGAAATATATTATTAGCATTGCCGCTTAAAAACTTCCTCTCGTATTCCTTTTGCTATGTACTTTCATTGTATATCTGCCTCCGCAACACAAGAAGCTTAATTCTTCTCTTCTTTCATTTCCCGTAATAATGTTTCAATGCCGTTAGTTAACTTTTCTCACCACTTGTACCTTGTCTTCATTTTGTACAAATCTTTTAGAATGGCTTTGATGTTTTACCAAATTACTTTCTTCTTCACTACGTGTACGTCTGTCACCATTTTTCACTCTCAGCTTTTCAATCTGTACTTTTCCTGTACTGTGGAAATCTGTGAACATATTCCTTATCCACAAAACTGGGTATTTCTTGCACCTCTAACTACCGTCTCATATCCCTTTTCTTCCCTCTTTTAACAAGCTCTTCGAAAGAGTAGTTTGCAATAGAGTGTATTCTTTTGTGTAGCTTAGATGAGCCAAAGACCAAACTGTTTTCATGTTTTCAAAAGTAAGTCTACAGTATCAAACTTATTGTCGTTCACCTATACTGCTGCTTTCGCTATCGATTATCTAAAGCAGGCTTATGTTTTACACATAGACTTTGCCAAAGTTTTTAACTGGTGACTATCTTTCTTGGTTTTCCAAATCTCTTTATCAATCAACTTGTGTTGTTATCGCCAGCTCTAGCTCTACCGCAAAATTTGTTCCCATCTGAGGAGCTCTGAAGGGTCTATTCTTGGTCCTTTACTATTTCTTCTGTTTATTAAGGACCCTCCACCTCGCCTTAGCTCACCTTGTCTTTTGTATGCTGATGACCTCAAAAGTTTCAAAGTGATTGAATCAGTTGACAGCTGCTCTCTATTGCAAAATGACTTAAGCTTTTTAGTCAGCTGGTGTGCTGAGAATTTTCTTCCTCTTAATGTAACAAAGTGTCATCAAATATCCTTTACAGATACAACATTTTCCAGTTCTCCTATTCTCCTATTCTGTTCTCGGTTCTTCTCACTGTTAATAGCTTCGATTCTAGCTGATATTCACCCAGCATGTATTGCGTTTCACTGCCAGGACCTCTCATTTTCTGACTTCCCCATTAAATACTCCAAACCTTTTCTGAATTTTTCCACCTCTGAACATCTGTTTTTCTTTTTCCTGAAATATTGTTGCAAACATTTCATATGCCCAATTTATGTGTTTTGTTGATGTGATTGAGTCAGTGCAAGGCAGATTCATTCGATCCATATTCTTTAAATTTGATATTCCCTGTTGTGACTCAAGTATGCATCTCTCCAGAGTGCAAATCACTTCGTTTAAGGCACGAAGTGTGTTCCACGGCGAGCATCCCTTATTTAAACTCTATAACATCGGTATATACGTAGACCATGGATGGTTTTTTTCATGCTCTTTTGTGAAATATAAATGGAATGCATTCACTCAGCATTGATTTTACCGATGCACTACCTACATAATTTTCAGTTTTGTAATAGTTTGTTTCATATACACAAGCTCAATTAAAGTAACACTGCCGTTGAATGATCCCATCAACAGAGTTGTATGTTGATTATGACGGATCAGAATTTAATCACGTCAATTGTTCATCGAAAATCAGTATTCATTGTCGCCGTCAGGACAACAATCGATTCAAAGCAAGCTTCTTGCAAGGCTTCACTCATGTGCATGCAAGTGGTGGGTGGTTGCTTGACTACAGACTTCGTACGTTGTCCTACGTATGCTGCAAGTCCAGGGACACTAACTAAGATTACGGTCGAATAAGCTGGCATAATCGCGATGAGCGACACTATTGAGAGTTTCCTAGGTATACGGTTAAGTATCTGAAGTCGAAGTGGATATTTGCTAAATCTTATGTATCTACCGGATGATAAGTAAGTACGGTGTATAGTGCAACGAGTTTAGGCTAGTACGACCATAAATGATCAAGTACTATATGATGGATGAAGTCAAATGGACAATGGACATTATGTGGGATTCTTGGCATCCAATTTGGATTCTGGTTGAATCTGCAATTAATGCTGTCGATATACATATTACAATTCAGTTGGTAAATATCGGTTTGAGTTTATGGTTGAGAGAAATAAACAATAGTTCCGATAATAATACTACCTAAATTAATTCAATAGTGATATATTTACCATAAAGTGTACAAAAGTATACCATTTTAAATCGATTTCCACGAACTTCACCAAAAATTTAATTTAATGCTTTGGTATTTATGAAAAAGATTATTTTTCTAGGGCACCAAATCGTATAGCTCTTTCTATCTCGTTCATCGACAGAACAATACATTTTCATATAATTGATATCATTGATTAACGACTATTCAGTGAAGTTATTGAAATCATGATTTAAAATTCCTGATAAAATTCACACGACAAAACTATTATCTTGAGTTTGGTTCAAACCGTGTAGAAATTTATTGTATATTTGATGAAACTAAAAAGCTTAACATCACAGTAAATCATTGCAATGTACACATTTCAGCCAAATCATCCGGAAAAAAGATTAATAAGAGGATTCAGATGCATTAATGTGAGTCAGCATTCGTTTCATTTCAATAGTTATTGAAACCGATTAATTTTTAAGTAATGCATCGGAAATTTTATTAAATTTAATTTAATTTAATTTAATTTAATTGAAGGATATTTTAGCTTGTTGCTAATTTTACAATGTATCATCGATACTCATCGATATCTTATTTGTCTGTCCATGAGAAATTCGCATGTGTGTGGAATTGGAAATTTGCTATAGTTGTTATAATAAATATATTATGTTGTAAATAATAATTGTACTTTCATTTTAACAACACAAAAATAAATGTACTAAATATGTTTAGATAGATAGATATACTTTATTTATGGCTGATCTTAGTTTGTACAAATACAAATACAAATGATAATTTCTTAAATTAGAGTTCAGACTATGTCTTTACATCTATATATCGTCGCTGTTAAATCAAACCGGCATATCTGCAAAAATTGAGTTTTTGAGTTTTTGGTATAAAAAAATTCCTTTTTTCCCCGTCTATTTTTATGTCGCACCGGCATATCGTATAGTTGAATAAAAATCCGTCTAATGGTGCTGTGCCGGTATGCATTTACGAGGAAACAGCCCACACGCGAAAACTTTAAAGCGCTCTGGTGAAAAATATGCATTTTGCAGATATGCCGGTTTGATTTTACAGCGACGATATGTATTTAATAGTTTATATTGGAGTTGATTTATTTAAAAATGCATACATATTTAAAGAAGTTGTCAACTTACAAGGGAAAATTCACAAAAACCTTTGGGAACTTATAAACTATGACTAATTTCCTATAACTACTTAAAACTAGGAATAGACATAGTCAGAAATTAAGGATGCTATTAGTGGGTGATTCAATTTTTGGCAATTCCGCAGAAATTGATGTAGGTTCTGTTTAGCAGAATGATTTATATATTTGATTTTACTAATACGGTGGAGTTGCTTTGTAGAAAAGAAACGCGATTTACTAAATATGTTTAGCGTATAACTTTTGCAGGACTCTAAACACTTAATTTTAGTGGTATACAATGAGAGTAGAAAAATTAGAGGAGCGGCCTACCCCAGCTTATGGCCCTACGTCTGTGGCTATATAATAAAACAAAAAAGATCTAAATACAAAAAAAATATCAATACAAAAAAGATATGAATAATGAAGAATCTCCTGTCATTACAAAACAAAAAAAAAGTATTAATTGTTTCCCTAGTCATCATAAGTAAAATATATCATTTATTCTTCTTATTAACTTGTTTTCGTATGGATAACTTTATTAGGTATTTAATTTTGGCCAAAGGATTTTGCTCGTTCGTAATCGTGCGCTGCCGTTTATGAACAAAATTATTCCCATTGTCATTTATAATATTTTTTAAATGAATTTCCTGAACAAAAACTAATTTTGCAGAATCAATAAGAACTCATTTTCAATGAACCAATAAACTAGGCGGGGACTTCAATACGAAAACTAAACAAATTAAATTGTGTTTTGCAAACTGTTTGATTGAATGATCGAGGTTCAATGCTACGAAATTGGAATACCTACTAATCGATCTTGGCTCATTAAAGTTTTTAAATAATTGTAGCGTAAGAAAGCTGTGTTCTCCTGAAGCGCCTACAGTATCCCGCCATTGAATTATGACCGATCAGCAAATTTTAGAAAATTTAGCTTTTCCTTAAATAAAGCAGAATTGTTTTTATTTTGCAGTAACATATATTTATTGGTACATGGTTGCTTTAATAATAAAAAAATTAAGTTTGATTGAATTTTAATAATTTATGCTTCCTCCTTTGGCCTGTATTGCTGCTTGTATTCTACTAGGAATGCTTTCTTCACATTTGTTTATCATTTGTCGCATTCCATCGTTGTTTTTCCACTCTTCTTCGATATTTTTCTTCAATGCAGCGATTGTGTTGTTTCTCTGGCTATACACCTTTGATTTTAAATAGACCCAGCAATTCTCAATGGGATTGAAATCAGGTGAATCGCCAGGCTAAGGTAAAACCTCCAATTCTAGGGAACTTAAACAATCCATGCTAGCTCTCGACGTATGGCATGGAGCACCGTCTTGCATGAAGATGTATTCCTCCTTAGGATGTTCGAAGGTATCCAAATATGGCAGGAGAACATCCCTCAACACGTCTATATACTGATTAGAGCGGATTGTTCTCTCAACGTAATAGATTGGGCCTGGATCTTCAGCTGTAATGCAGCTCTAAATCATCACTGAGGGCAGATGTTTAACTGCCCGAACCACACAATCTTCTGAATATTTCTCGTGGCGCCTCCTTTAAACGAATTTTTTACTCTCCGTAACCGCTTCCAGCCTGCATTCGTCACTAAAGATAACCTAGGAGAAAATTAGTTTTAGAAAAGTTAAATAATTCGTAAGGCTGTCTCTTCCTATGACATATGAAATGAGATATGCTAAGCAAAGGAATTTACCTTATTCTAGTATTCACTCCCGTACTTGCTGTGTATTTTCGCCCAATATAGTCTTCGTTTGCGCATAACTTTGGTTAATTTTGGTTTTTTTGCGGGCCGCCTACATGAAAGGTTGTTTTAAGTCGTTCAAATCTTTTAGGAGTATAAGCCCAAATGGCATCAAAACAAACTGCTGGAGCCCAGTTCCTACACAAAAGGCTGCCTTTTCACGATCATTTTTCTCGATTTCAAACTACCGGTATCCGTTCTTCAAATCCCACGTTGAAAACAGTATGCGTCCATTCTTGGTAAGGGGACGAAATGTCGTTCAACTGTCAATAGTCAACACAACCACGTGTACTACCATCCTTCGTTCAGATCCCTTGTTTTTGCATGTCCTGTATAATTTCAGCGATCTCAGCAAGTGGTAAGCATTAAGAGACTATCGATTCGATGATGAACTCGCCTTATCGATTCGATGCGTAGCCAAATTAGTTCTTCCATAATATTCGCCTCGATTCCGAAAGATATCAGCATAACGTCCAATTAGCTGAGCTCCTTGTTGGTATTGTCCATTGCGTAGTGCTGAAAACCGTAGCATTATGTTTACTATGTTGCCTATGTTGCTGTTATGTACATTTTTGTGTTCAGATTGCATGTCTGCAGCATACAAACAAGTTTTTTCTTTCATTAATTTTTCTCCTCTACTCCGCTAAATTCAGCAACCTGCCAGGGGCGTAATTTCCTTCTATGATTTTGCTTTCGGCTCCTTTCCAGCCTAAGCCTGCTGAGTGCTGAAGTTTGGGTTGACTCAATAATGAAGAATTGGTGGCCCCCAGGATTACTATCAAATCTGGCCAGTATAATGATTCCGAAAACTTTGGTCCTTTTTTGTTTTCGCAGATGACGATTTTCAGCTGGTAGTTCCGATTCATTTTGTTTACGAACGGTATTTCCATGTTTTTCCACTTGATCATCCTTTTTCCTAAATCCAGGCTGAAACTGTAAGGGACTAGGAAGTTCAATAACCATGATGACTGAAATTTTAGATGCTCAACTCTCTACAGTAAGCAAAAACCTCTGCAAATGCAACTCTGGCCCTTACAATATCAATACCTTAACGACGTTGCACAAGCGAAAATCGATGCATTGGAATCGATTGGCCATTGTTTCGAGAAATGTTCCATCCGTTTCAATAAAAGCAACCGACTCGTCTACTTTTTTTCAAAAAGACAACTTCGAAAGCACCTGATTCAGATTTATTAGATCCACTTTATATTCAGTTAAACCATAATTTTTGTAGAGATGTTTTGATATCAGTTTTAGAAATCTCTTTTTTTATTCGCTTATTAGTTGGTATTAGCTAGAATGTTGCTTTTATAGCAATATTAGTCATTTCTATTCAGCCCCATTGTCTATATTACATTCAGCTCGATTCGGTTTTCTCTATCTTTTTGTTTTTAACTCTTTTTAGGTGTATTAAACCATATTTTCGAAACAGGAAAAATATTTTCAAGAATGCCGATAAATTTATTAACTCAGGAATGCTGTTTTTTGTTAACTATTTTTGCCGCGTTGATTATATTTTATTTTATTTATTTGTAGAAATAATAAAATTAAAATTACATATGCTAATTTTCCTCATAAGTTTATTTTCAGTTATGCTGGTTTTGCATATACCGATTTAAAATATTCGGCTGTTTAATACGTTCAGCCATCCTTTTGGAAATTCAATGCAGTTTACAATCCTTAAAACAAAACTATTTTCCCAAAGAAATTTCAGTTCTAACATTTTCAATTCGAAACTAAAATCTAACGTTTTCCAACTTACCACGCAACAGCAACAGTTTACTGAAAATTCTTTTGCTGGCAATTCCGTCCTCGTTCGTGACCTGTCGTCGGTCGTCAACATCATCCAAAGAATTCGTCTGTTTTGTAAACTGAAGAATATTGCGGTGCGCGGGTACGTCAAATGTTACAATTTCTGCCAAGTTATCCCGAGTAATTTCTAATTTGCCTATTGGAAATGTTACCGAATCAAGTTAAAAGTTAAAGAATTAAGTTGCTTATAACAATCACATCACTAGCAATAGGTTCAAGGTGAGAAAATTGAATTGAAAATGTGTGTTCACCAAGTGATATCCGAAAAGTGATTCGCCATTTTAGGTGGCGAATATTTTTATTGTTTTCTTCAATTGAAATAAATTCGAGAATCTGTTAATTGAGGTCAGTGAATTGTTTGTAGAAGAAGCGATTATTCGAAAATGTATAGAATTTTAAAAGGATACCAGTAACAAGGGCAAAATATGAAACGAATGAGTGACATAATCACTGCAGTTCTGCTTTTGGCGGCCGACGAACTACGACGGTCATGGATGGAGACGTAATATACGGAAATCCTTTTTGCGAATAGGGAATAGTAATTATGGACTACGAGAATATTTCTCAATAATAGTATTGATAAAGTCCTTTTAGAAAATTAGAATATTTTCTATGATAATACGGAGAGTGGCCTGGTTTCCGTCCGTAAAATTTCGCTTTAAACTGTGATTTACAATGGCGTAGAAGTGCTCTAGAAATTTTAATGGGTTTACTGGAAAGATAGAACGCTTGTGATCCTTGCATTAGATCAATGTTCGTTGTGCGTAATCAAAGATTTTCTAATGAAATATTGTCAAATTTCCTTGACCACTTCAAATTATGCCGAAGATTGCACCTCAAAACAAGTCACCTCTAATGGCAACTTGCTGCCATGCTGGTAATCGATTATAAGTAGATTTTATGCTGATATATTGCCTCATTGCAGTACTCTCTCATATACACTGCAAAGTGAAGTTCCTATTTATCCATTATTAAGTGAGGAGATTACACTAGCCACATTTTATTAATAAGAAGGTAGAAGGATGTCATCTACTTCATGAAACCCTTATTTAGGAACAATATTTATTGAAGTCTCAGTAATTTCAAGTTAATACTTTATCTTGGAAGACAACTATAATCACATAAGTGGAGATCACTGTACAGAGCGTACAAATTGGCCAGAGACAGAGGCACAGGAACAAGTGCGCCGAACTTTGAGTTAATCTAACTGTGAGTAGGTACCTTGATCGAATCAGGGGCTGATTTAAGCGCGGAACTGATCATTCCACATTTCCATTGATTTTAAATGTACTCTATATCTACGTCAACTCTAGGCCCGAAACGAGTTGTATGGAGGAATTAGTTGTAATGTAAAAACCTTTTGTTTTCTTGGGTTGGATTGAAGAAGGATGTTTTAAATTCTAAGCAGCATAAGTTTGTACTCTTTTTTCACTTGTGATAATACATTTGAAGCTTCCAACTCTCTTAAAATACTTGATATGAAACTTATTCCCTAACCATTTTCCTTTCCTACCACATTCTTTACTATCTCATCATTCATGGTTAATCGTAACAATGAAATGAAATGCATATCCAAGTAAACTGAAATATACTGCAAAATATGTGTTGAAAAAGTTGTGATGCACGCTTTATTTTCAGTGACATATAACTATTCATATCACATTTTATGTTTTCGTCTACCATTCAATGAACCCTCGTATTGGCATTAAAATTTCGGAAATAACGGAAGTTGTTGTTGGAAGTTTTACCTGCATATTATTTAGCGACATAGACTGTAAGCTATCATTCAACATGATAAGTGTATCCTAGACTTGGTTTTCAAATTGTATAAATCTCGGATTGTCACACACACATTGGCATGTGTCGTTGCTCAGTTCATTGATATTTAGGATAACATTTTCATTTGGCACCCACATCCTCTTTACTGTATCTGACTTAATGGATACAAATTAAATTTAGCCGTGCTATTAATCTTTTAAAAACATCGAATTGTATGTACTGGCGACGAATCGCAGAAAAAGTTGATGGATAAACGTCGCTTTTTATACGGATTTGTTCCGTGAAATGCGCCGTTGTATCTTTTATATAACCAGGCAATATATTCGCTCACCTTCTTGGCAAAGTACAAATGGTCATGTAATTCTTCCATTGATCGCAGCACTGCATATTTCTCTTTAAATGCCTTCCAAGCTACTTCAAGTATTCTTACACGCTCTTCGAAGTAAGTCAGATTTTTCCTGCTTTTGGGATCTTTCTTATAATTGATTATTTCAACATTGGATCTTGTACTAGACAGGAAACTAAACTGAAAGGAGGCTAATATGAAGTGCATAATTGGTGGAATTGAAAAACGCTCGCGGAGCACTTTTCGCGTACCGATCTGGCTACTTCAATACTTGTGGTCTTAAGTCGCGGGTCGGTTACCACATATTCACATGTGGAGCTAATTCAATTTTAGTGCATTTGGCGATCGTGTCACAACGAGAACAAGACCAAAATCAAAGAAGTAACAAGACTGCAAAGCCTATTTTACATATGTATCACTGGTGCATTCTGGGACTTATGCTCCTTGTTCAGTCAATCTTCAAGGGCGCATGCTCATCAGCAACAGGTGCAAGAAGCTCAGGCATGTGGTACGGTTCAAATAAGTGGGACCATCCCGTTTTCTTACGGAATACCGGGCACGGTATGATGCTGGCTCAAGAAAGTTCTTCGATTTCGACAATTTAAAGCGTAAAACCACTGGCTATCGTTGTTCTATGTTCCGAGGTAACATTGTTTCGTCCTGCCCATAAGTCATATGCAACTTATTCCCTGGCCATTTTCAAAATACTTTTTGCTATCCTAAAATCCCTACTATTGGGTCTTCCAATAGAAACTTTCGAACTTTGATAGTTGATAGTGGCCATATTGTTGAAGCTACATCTGTCAGATTGGCTGTCATTTATTCAGTCTGTTTTGCCACATCACTATGGACGGATATAGCGTTCAACTATACGTGCAAATGATAAAATTGTTTTATCAAAATGGGTGTTCTGTTCGGGCAACGTTCCGCGCGTTTCAGCCATTTTTGGATGAATGGGTATGTCAACAAACAAAATTGTCGAATTGGGACGATGACAAACCACATGAGATCCATGAGCGTCCATTGCACCCGAAAAAGTCACTGTTTGGTGTGGATTTTGGGCTGGCAGCGTCATCGGTCCATTCTTTGAGAACGACGTTGACCAGGCCATCACTGTCAACGGCGAGCGCTATAGGTCGATGATCACCAACTTCTTTTGGCCTGAATTGGATGATATGGACACCAACAACATGTGGTTTGAACAGGACGGTGCTATGTGCCATACAGTATTCTACACGGGCGATTTGAGGGCATGGTCATCTCAAGTGGAGGTGATGTGAACTGGCCACCGAGATCGTGCGATTTGACCCCGTTAGACTTTTTCTTGTGGAGTTTTCTTAAGTCGCAGGTCTATGTAAATAAGCCACAAACCACAGCGGCCTTCAAAGTCAACATAATCCATGCCATCGGTGAAATTCAGCCTGATTTATGCGCCAGAGTCATGGAAAATGGGACATTTCGTATGCACGCCACCCAGAGAAGCCGCGGCGGACATTTGAACGATGTAATATTTCGTCTCTAATGGCATCGATAGGCCTTTCAAACGTATTAAAAATTTCGATGATATCTCACACACTTTGTTTTATTTAAATTCAAAAATAGGAAGTGTTTAATTTAAGACCCTATACAATTATGTCTGCTGAACCAACCGCAAAATCTTTTCTAGACGGAATGGTCCTGACACAAGACACTTCTATTGAAGCTATTCATTAACTAAAGACCGGCAAAGGACCGGGCCCTGACTTGGTTTCTCCTTTCTTCATGGTTCAATGTGGAGAGCAATTGATCGCACCTTTCCACTTGAATTTCAATATATTCCTGTCTCTTCGTGTTTTCCAGGATTTCTAGAAATCCTCAGACCTTACGGCTAGTTTCAAAACTATCGTGGGATAACTATTCTTATATAAACTCTTTGAGAAGCTAGTTTGAGGCAAACTTACTCGCATTATCGGTCCTCCTCTTAATAAGCAACAACATCGATTTCGTTGGGGTACATCGACTTCCACCTATCTTATTTTCCTAGTTTCTGACGTGCTCTGTTAAAAGGATAAAGGAAGCCCAGTTTGCGCGATCTACACGCTCGGTCTATACGGGTAGACCATCAAACTCTGGTACAGACAATTCTCAACTTTGATATGTCCGGGTGCCTTCTTAATAGGCTCCAGTCTTATATTGTAAAGTTTAAAGGCCTCTTATCTAAAAGAGTTTTCACAATTTCTGGAGTCGTCTACGACCTCTGCTTTTTAATATTCCTATTTCTGATGTGTCTCAGATATCGCTTGGTAGGCTCCATCTCTTTTTTGCAAACGAATTACATAATTAGAACTTATATTGTGTATAATGTCTTGTTAACGTTAATTTAAAAATAAATAAGTGCCATTCGAATGAGAATTGGTCAATTAGGGCAACATCAACCAAACAGGGAAGCCATTCTCGTTTCTGGGTCTTACGCTAACTTGTGCAGAGTGGCTTTTGATAAAAAGGCGAGGCATACTCCTATCCGGATTATGTAGGTGCCGTGGCATAATGATGGCGTTGGCTTAGAAAAGGATGATGAGTTGACACTTGCTGACTCAACAAGTAATCTAGATACAGCCGTATGAGCTACATTAAAGTCCCAATGAGAAAACAGGATGGACTGTAGGGTAACCAAGACATTATGATCAACACTCAATTCAAGCAAGAGCAAGAAACTACTCACAGGGCATTGCCTTCACCATCTCGTGCGATTAGATGAGGTCTGACATCCAGCTACATACGCAAAAGATACGAGACAGAAGAGGACACCATCGAGCATACACTTTCCGAGCGTCCAATTCCTGAAATTTTCAGGAGTTAGCACAGTTGTCAAGTGACTCAATTTAGCGGGGTGGACAAATGCCAACTCTAATTAGCTAGCGAGGTGTGGCAAATGGGCCCAAACTGAAAACTTAATCTAAGCTGCATAAATACCAGCCCTCTTCTATTACCTAACCTAGCATCCTGATGAGCTAGAAGATGTATGATAAGTGTTTTCGTATTTTCTTCCACAGGAAATGACATTACTCAAATAAACTCGAAAACCCTCAAACATGGAAGAAAACGAAGTGGAAACGGTTGAGAAGAAGAACGACGAAAATGTAGTCAAAAAGAAACCAAACGATGAAAAGTCAAAATATGATGTATGTTGTATTTTAGCTCTGGTATCAACTAGATCACAAAATTAAATTCACACTCTTTTTTCATAGAACATAAATTTGGACCAAGAGCTTTTAGGCTCTGTGACGACAATTAACAACCCGGGACTTCGAACTAGTGCCCGTGTTATACAGAAAATGAAACAGGACTCGATTCGTCCGTTGACTCCACCGCCGACTGATAAAAAAGGTAAATTTCAGTATATATCACAATTTTTCGGAAAGAAATCTTCATAAACTAGTTTTTGTATTCCAGATGGAGCAAATGATAAGGGCTTACAACGGACACCATCACAAACACGACCGCCCAAAGTGATTTGGTCGAATTTTGAGAAAAACATGTTTTTCGATGCCCTCAATGAGTTTGGAAAGGACTTTGAAGCGATTGCGAACTTTGTAAACTCGAAAAGCAAACGTAAGAGTGCTGCGGACCAATCATTCAAAACGAAAGATCAAGCACGACAAATGTATTACACAACATATCATAAAATCGTAAAATATTTAAAGTTTTCTGACGGTAAAATCTATTTTAACGCGCAAAATTATTGCAATAAATATTTTGACATTTATTCAATTCAGATGTAAAGAAACCTGCTCAAGAACTGTACGCACTGATCAATTATGGTGAAATGCGGCGAAAGCTTGCCTTCGTTTCCGAGAAGAATTGCATGAAAATGAAAGATTTAGTATACAAAGGTCACGTGACGGTGCGGAGTAAAGGGAAAAATATCAGGATAAAAACCCCACCATGCAAAGCTCTGAGGAAATTAAATCAATTGGACGGTTGTTTCAATATATTTAAATTTGCTCTTGATTTCGAGCGATTTATTTCGAATACATTTCAGATTGGCAAGAGGATATCAATTTACCGGCTAAAATTGAAGTATGCTTGAAACCGGCAAACATGGACGCTTGGGCAAGAGTCCAAACCATCGCACAAAATCCTTTAGTTCAAGCAATCGTTCCATTGCAAAAGAAGCTGACAAACTTAATAAAGACCTTTCAGTACAAGTGGCGTAACGAAGAGACTAAACTGGTAGAGCTTCATCAAGAAACTCAATTTTTCGACTAAGATTTTCATTGTTTTCATAATTTTTCAGGCGCTTCAGTCTTTGGCTATGGTAAAAAACAATCAACACTCAAAATCTGAAGTGAAAACTGCCAACGAAACAGATGAATCGAATATCAATGAACCATTGATATGCCTTTGTCCAGCAACCGATGCCGTGATCCATCGACCACTCCTCAGTATCACTGAGTTTTTAAGTAGTTTCAATATATGCCTCAACGCCTACGAACAGAAGATAGGAGTGAAGGTACGCGGAGAAAGTTTGTGGAATAAGAGGCAGATTTCGGATAGTGGCTGCGAGAAAAAGAGCCCGGAAGCAAAAAAAGCAAAATTCGAACCGGACTCGAAGTCAGACTTGAAACCCGTCGAGATAAATCTGGAAGCAAATGCTGTTGCTGCAGAGAATAATTTCAAAGATGAAGCAAAGGAACAGAAAGCCGAGTTGAACGAAATCACGAACTCGAATCACTCGAATGCTGATGATTTACATGAACTACTCCTGTACGACGGCAATATGCCTTGTCTTGATTTTCAAGAAATCGGTGACTCAGAATGCACCAAAAAACTCGAATCGCTCATCAATTGCAGTGATAATGCAGTAGGCGCTTGCATGCCTCAGAAACCAGAGGAGAGTAGTTCGGAAACGGTACCCAAAAGTTCCTCAGATGTGAAACATCGAAAAAAGGACGCTAAGTGCGCAGGGCACAAAAAAAGAAACCACGGATGTGTTGTAAATATGAAACCGCTACTGGATGAGGAGACGGAAAGGAAAATACGTAAAGGATGGACAATACTGAATGCCAGTGATATTAGCGTAGGCGATTTATACATAACTTTTGGACACGATTCGAAAATTACGTTTGAATACTATTGGCTTGAAAGGGATGTTGAGCGGCAAGCAAAAAAATCGACTGTACCATATAACATAAATAGTGTAAATAAAGACTCTCTCAAGGTTGTTAGCTCAAGTCATATCAGCAACAAATTAAGACATCTGTTGCTGTTGGCGAGCTTGACTGAACGGGTGAAAAGAAAACCTTGTGGCTGTGGACATGTTTGTGAAAAGGGCGCCAAAAAAGTATTCCACACCGACAGCTTTAAAAGAAATGTTAAGTTAAATAATTTTTTCATTTTAGAAAACAGACGGAGAGTCGACTGCAAAAACTTTTGTTTCGAATAAAACTTATACAACTTCGAAAAATGACTGCGTTTTTAGACAACCGACAGCCCCATTTCGTCGGCCCGGCTTGTCAATGGAGAACTATAGGCTGAGTCAAAATGTAACTCCCTCTACGTCCCAAGTGACTATGCATTTACATGTTTCACATTTTCTTTCCAGGGATTTCGATACAATCATGCAAGGTTAATGATGAAAGGACGAAATTTGTCCTCCAAGCAGGTAGTTGTGCAACGGCTACTACCCGTTCAACCCGGCATGAATCAATCCTACGATTTGCTGACGCCGGAAGTTCACTTAAGAAAAGTCGTAGAAACACCGAAAATCACATTGCCACCGTGGGTCAATGGTAACGCTGGAAGCAGTGACGCAAGTGACAAAAATCAGAAGCCAGGCGGAGATGTCAATGCCGAAAAGGAAGTTGTTGCTATTTCGGCAGAAGAGCCTAAAATTGAAGAAGCTGTTCAGCAGTTGAGCCTCATTGCATCGAATTCGGCGGATAGCAGGCCGTTCAAAGTGTTAAGCCAAAATGATGAGTCTAGCACCACCTGCACGAGTACCGAAATTATCGAGCAAAACGGAGTGCCGAAATCCATCGGTATTATCTTAAGTACAAAAGATGAAATATTTTCCTCTAGCAGTAACAACGGCAGTGATATTGATGAAAATGGTATTGCGAAAATTGTCGATATGGATGAAGATCCCGGCATACAGGAATTAATGGAAATTTCGTTGCCTTCACCTGCCCCTGTACAATGCCTGGATGATAGTAGTATGACTAGTAACATATTTGTTTGATTCATTTTTAAATTTCGCATAATTCCTCAACAGGTGACTTGTGCAGCATACCGCCAATGAGCCCAATGCGCTTAATCCGGGACTCACCATCCGACCCCAAGTGGTTAGAAGAGAATCTCAGCGATTTCTCGCTAAGCAGTTTTCTCGGTCATCTAGACGAAATGAATCGCGATGTTGTAAGTATCTTGATCGTTCATCAAACCAAATACATAATCATAAAAATAATCTCTTGTATCCATTCAAGGACTCGATGTCGGTAATCAGTGAGTCGAGTCAAGATTATATGTCAAAGTTTGCTGAAATTGCAGCATCGATGCAAAATGAGGATAGAGACTTGTAAACTTGCTTCTCGCTTTGTTTGTTTGAAATGAATAAAATATAAGAAGCCTCCATCTACGTTTCTTTCGGTTATTTAAGAGTTTTATTTAAATGTTATTTATTTTGCTATTACTCATTTTTCTCGAAAGCATAGTTGATGTTAATCATGAAACGGACGTTCACTTATAGTTGAGATATATATTATACAAACATACATAAATATTCATAAGATAAAATGCTTTCCATTTACTCTTTATAACTGTATTCTGTTTAATCGCAATAAATTAAAAGTTTTATACATTTAAGATTAGTTTTTTTTTTTGTTGATAAAATTAGAAAGTTCGTTGACAAATATCGAGTAGTGGAGTATCAAAATTTGGTAGTTCTAGGTCATGAGAGTAGAGAACTAATGAGGAGTGGAACTTCAATACAGCCAATAGGGCAAACATCGCATATAAACAAAAAATTAAAGGCCTATCATAAAATAACTACGGCGTAGTTAATATGATTTTTTTTATATTTGAACAGGGGCAGACGCTTGGCGCGAAACTTTGAATGTGTTCTTACTTGAAAAGGAAGTTTTTCACCCGAGCCCGTCTGATGATTGTAAGATATATGTGTGTTTTAACAGAGTGAATAGAATTCGGGCACACATTTTATTACTATATGTAAAGTCTTGAAATTCAGCTGAGTGTTAAAGTGCTATTAAAATGCTCATGTGTTTGCTTTTAAGTAGTACACAGAGCAGTGGCGGCCCTAGGGCGGTGTGACTGCACCGGGCGCCGTCATGGGATCGGCCGAAATGCAACTTTCAGGCGCTGCTCACCGCAAACCGAATCGTTATTAACTTGTTCCTGACCGATGTTTGTTTCGCTAGCCATGCACTGTCTGTTGTCATCAAGTCGTTCATTTGCGCGCATATGAATTCATTGTGTATGGTGTAGTTTGAGGCGAAAAATTTGCGAAAAAAAATAAAACACCCTAGAGTTTCGCTTTACCCCGCGTCTTCAAAAGCGGTTCAAAATAATTACCTAGTTACTTAACCTAAAGTAACCTTATCTTATTAAACCCCACGCATCTGAGAAGTGAAACAAATGCCAAAATAATTGAGAAATGAAACAAATGCCAAAATAATTTAAGCTAAACTTTAATTGCCGAAAAAATTCGGCAAATATTTTTTTTAGGTTGTGGAGGAAATCAGCGTAAAATGCTGACAAAAACCTTGAGTTCGGTTAATTTGGATATTCCTGAAAGCTCTTCTAAATCTACAGATACAGCGCAGTGCTTTTGCTGCCGTTTGTTTAACGCAAATCTCTAGTTTGCGAAAAGCATTTGACGACTGGACACATCAATGCGTTTCAAAACCCACGAAACATCCTCAGATCACCGGCGCGCTATAAACAATTAGATAGGGGCGTCAATTAGATTAAAGACCTTCTGTGGAATAGACAAGCACTTACAAAAACAGATTGAAGAGGAGTAAATACGTTGGGTTACTATCCTCGGCGAATGATGTCCACAGTATTGTTCTTAGTAAATTTGATTATTTTTTTCAATTGTTCCTAGTAAATTTGATCTTAGTGAATTTGATCAAAAATTTGATAGTGTGATGATGGAACACTTTCGTCGTGTTCTAAACAAGGAGACTAACGTCCACTATTTCGGCATACGCATCCGAAATGAGTTAGTTAGCTTACTTGGAAGTGAAGTTCGAACTCATATTTTGTCAAAGGAAAAATCAGCTAAATACTTCTCTATAATACTGGACTACTCTTGATGTAAGCCACGTTGAGCAATTATCGTTAACATTCCGTTTTGTTGACATTGATAGCTGATGCAGCCAAAACTTGAGTTAAATCAGTTTCTTTATTTGGATTTCTCCAACGACTGTTTGTTCTATTCTCCGGATCTACAAAGCAAAGTTTGTGAAACTCGCTGCGAGAGCAGAGTTTCTAGTCTTGCTGCTATTCGCTTTCATTACTCCTCAGTTCGTAATGCCCTTCTGAATCTCATGAAGAATCAAATGACTCAGTTGCAGCATCAGAAGCCTTGTCGCTAGTTCAGTACATGTACTGAAATCCAGACGAACTGAAATCCGAATGAACTGAAATTCAGATGAACTGATGAACAATTCAAGATCATATTTTTATCGAAAAATACTTATACTGTATAATAAATTTTATTACCACAATATATAAATATAAAAAGCGATACAAAATGCGAATATTAGCAATACTTTCCGAATATTTTGAGTCTTTTTTGTTGTAATTATCCTACTTCACAATATTTTGTTTTATAAATAAATAAATCAATCGAAAAAGTACTTTCTTACAGATTACATATATCAATGTATACTTTCTAGTTGCATTATTAATACTAGTGATTAAAAAATGTCATTTTATCCTTCTTTTTTTCATGTTTTACGTTTCACAATTATTATGTATGTAAATAGTGTTTTAAACTTGCAAAAAAAAATTTGCCTGATATTAGCAGAGGTTTAGTTTAGTATTTTGTAAGTGTAAGTGCAGACGTTTTTCATGAATTAAATGTATCATACTTGATTTTCGAATGTTAAACGAATGAATTTCGGAATGCTGAATTAGACCAAATAAAAAGTATTTCATACAATATGTTTTTCTATCGAGTACATGAGAATATTGTATTTATTTTGAAATTTAATGAAAATTAAGAGCAGTACACAAAGTCTGTATCATACGTATACGTATGAATTATGTAAAGTAGAATACAATTACTCTACAACAATATCTACGACGCTAAACTAATGAGTGATCTTATTATTCATGTACTGAATAGACTAGATGTATGTATTTTTCTTCTATATTTAAAAACAAAAACTAATTAAAGAAAATCGAATATATGGCAATTACTACTTCAAAATTGAGCTTTTTTCGAGTACACTACATTGGTTTTTTTTTATTTGTTTCGACCATTAGTGTGCAAATATTTTCTCTAAACTTGACGATTTCATCACATCAAGAAGATCACTTGTCGGAATAATAGTTAAATCTCAACGAAATTAGCCAAGAAAATACCTCGTTATATTTTACGTTTTTCAAAAAATCACGACCAAATAGGAAGAATATTTATTTTGTAAATTATTTTACGTTTTTTTAGTATTGATTATTTATGTGATCAAGCTTCTGTTTTACTTTTCACTTGTTTATAGGATAGAATTGTATTTACTCTTCCCATTCATTGGCATCGACGCCTTCCATGTAGTCTTGTTCCAGTGTTGTATTGTATTCCATTTTGGCGCTCACGGCCTTCTGAATCTGCAAAATAACGAAAATCGTAGTGTTATTTTCATTGAGAAAATGTTAAGTGATTTTTGTGCTTACGTCTTCTTGTTTGCTTTTATCGAATTCCGCAGGAAGCATTGAACGAACAGCTCCTGGTATATTATTTCCAGATTCTTGTTTTTTCGGTTGTGTAACTGGTTGTATGGATGACACTGTAAAGAAACGGTAGAAGTTTTGGGAAATTTAGTTTGTGCAAATAAATTTCTCTAAGTAGATCGATTTGAATGCAGAGTTAAGAAAAGGTCAATAGGTTTTTGTTTAAGAAATAAGAATAACTTTTTGGTCAATCTGGTAATTAAACATTAACAGCCTCGTCAGCTACAAATTATATCAACTGCTGCTACGGGGCTGACGCTTTCAGTATTGTAAAACAAATGTCGTTCTAGCATACGTAAACCAAAGAATGATAGATAAAAGCCGCGTTTTTTTGCACCTATGCAGAGCAGATTAACGTAGGGTTGCAACAAAAAAAAACGATCTCGAACAGAAAACTTGCTGTGTTCGAAAATGTTGTTGCATTCGCTCATGACTCTTGCATATAAAATAATCTACAATTTAATGAGCATTGAAACACTCAAAAACAGTCTGCACACTACAAGATTTGATATAAAATAATAGACAATTACGGAGTACTATGCCAATTCATTCAATTCAAACTGCCAGTTTCACAATTGTGAGCAGCAGTGTAAGCCCGTAAACAACCACTGCCCAACAAATTCTGCTTCAGTGACGCGACATGTGCAGGATTTTGTTGTTGTATTCAACATATTTAACAAAATTTGATCTGCTCGTGTATGCAAATAAAACACCTCATCTTATCATCATATTCAACGTAATATCTTACAAAGCAACAATTATATTATTACCTGCGAGACTTTCGAGTCCTGCAAAAGGATTTTTAGGACGAGGAAAACCTACGATATTTTCCAAAAACTTGACGTAAATCTATTGAGGTGTCAGTTTTTGTTTTATTTGTCAGTAAACAATTTATAAAACAAGTGCATGGAACCTCTAGAATGACTGGTTTTCAAAAAACGGTAGAGGTAATGTGCATATTTTGAATGCATGTTCTACCGAACTTGCTCCTTATACCGATCAACCTTGTATAGAACCACTCTCATAGGATGACTAGAACGGATCACATAGGGTAGAAAGATTTCCAGGATTACCACTCACAAGAGTTTGAAAATTTGGGAGAGTACAACATTTATTACTTATTTTCACTATAGATACAAACATGATCTAAACGCCCTGCCCGCAGTTTTTTACTTCACTTTTCAAGACAGCTCACAATCGGGGAATGAAATATTTTTGACGCGTTTCATTTATCACGGTTTCTTGATTCTGGTGGATGATAGCGCTGATGATACGATCGTACTATTAAATAAGTTATATGATGACATCTGGGAAGTAGGATCGGACGCTTCATGTTGACGTAGACATCTAACGCTCTATCAATTCGACCTTGACATCGTAACACTTCATTATCGTCTAGGTATGGGGATAGTTTGTATAGGGCACTAGATTTTTCCAGATATTTCTGTTTATCGATGGGTAGATTCTTGTTGTAGGTTAAAACTGCTATTTTGTCGCAGTAATTGTCTGCCTGAGCCTGTCGATACAAGTGATTTTCTGCTTCTATATATTCTTGTCGTTCGATGAATCCTATTCGACGTGAAACACATTTCTTGGTTGCTAATAAGTTCCATTTAAATCGAAGTACATAAACTGTAACAAGGACTATCTTCCTCCAGTCGGAGTATCTTTCCGGTTGTATAATGTTTGGCTTTGATTCAACATGATACAAGATATGTGCTCTTAACTCTTCGTTTGTTGATTCACGTTGAGATATACCAATAGGCCACGTATCATTGGGTTGCTGTAGAAATAGTGGACCACGAAACCAAAGAGTCGTTGAAGAAAATTCAGGATTATGAAACTGCTCCATTTAGTGGCGTAGTCTGCCACATTCAATTTCGTAGGTACGTATCTCCATTGCTGCATATTAGTCAATTCCAGTATTTCACTCACTCTGAAAGCGACGAATTGTTGATATTTGCGATGGTCTGATCTTATCCAACACAACACGGGTTTGGAATCAGACCAGAAATACTGCTGTATAAACTGTATTGAATGCCCTTTGGTAATCATTTTCGCGAGACGGGCTCCAAGTCTAGCTGCTTCCAGTTCCAGTCGTGGAATTGACACTAATTTGATTGGGGCGACCCGTGTTTTCGATGTAATGATGCGACACTGAACATTGTTTCTTTTTGAAGCTCTAAGATAAGCCACTGCAGCGAATGCATCCTCGCTTGCGTCTACCAATACATGTAGCTGTACATGATCATGTTCACCGAATTTAAATTTGGTCAGATAGCATCTGGGAATTTTAATGTTATTTACATTTTTCATTAGGAATAGGAAGATTTTATGGATTATCACCCGCAAAAGTTTCAAAATTTTAGAAATTGAAACACTTATGACTTATTTTTCTTACAAGATCATTATTATTTCAAAGTTTATTGGAAGCATGTCTTAGCAAAAAATTTATAAAATGTTCGTACCTGAGAGCTCTACATAATTTTGCAATGTCTTATATTAACGTCAACCTAGCCTTAAAATTGCGGGTTAGTTCAATGTCTGCATCGGAAGTTATAGGGCAGCATTTTTTTTCAAGATGGCATCACAGCCACATGGTTGCGAGCAGATTCATTAAAATTCTATCAGATCTGCTCCTACTAGAGTCCTACACATCATGTACGTTTCATATTGATCTAATGATTCGATATGAGCTCTCGCGAAAACAAATTTCAGGTGCTTTATTTTTATATTTTTTATTTTATTATATTTTTATATTTAAGTTCTCATTTACTTTTAGGGATCGAGTGTCAGCATAGGGGCTAATATTTCCAATATATTTTTATAGACAAGCTTAAAACAGCAGTTTTCAATTTGGACACTTGTTTTTTTTTCTAAAATTTATCCTATCCATAGAAATAAAGGGGTACCTGGACATTTACTAAAATGTCCAGCGCCGCCAAAGGGTTAAAGATGTCTTAATTTTGACTTAACACAGACCTCCCGAAGTAATCTCCCTGAATCTTTTTGTTTAAAAATATACATGGTGATTCAGATCAAGTGCCTTGAAGTATACCACATGATTTCTTGAGGTGAGCTCAAGAAAAAATTGTTCTACATAAATCCCCTATCCATTATTTCAGCTATGTAAATATAAAACCGGATTTATTTCTATAGAAAAAAACACGTCTGTTGTATGAAAATGACAAAGAAAAATTAATTCGAAGCATTCTCCCCAACTCGCTAGCTATATATTTTTGCCATGTCTGACAATTTGCGAACATCTTACCAAAAAGAAAAAAACTGTTCCTCTTTTGAGGCAAACCAACCATCAAGCTATTTATGTTCATTTCCGTGCGTGTCGCGTCGATGCAAATAAATAGTAATCGAACGGAGCCAAGTCTGCTGAACAAGCCGCATGCAAAAGTGTTTCGCAACGAAACGCGTCAATCATTTTGTTGGCCGGTTTTGTTACGTGACTTAGAGACGATATACGTTGTCTATGCTGATTTATAGACAAGAAGGGAACCATGATCACAATCAAATGACCTTTACAAGTAAATTATATCGATGGAGATGTTAAAATTTGTCACAACTAGCGTAAATACAAGTTAATGATTTCCAACTGCAAGTGGTCACATCAGTCAAGTATGCACTGTGTGCTGGTGTCTGATGAGAATCAGTGCATACTTTCGAAACCACTTTGTCAAATGAAAAATGTTCAATGTAATTAAAATTTTTTTTCAATTTTAATCATCCCGCGAAAAACAATTCCAATTTGATTCGGCTTCGGAGGCTTATTTCGCAAAACGATCGTATCGTATCAATATTCTCTGCTTTGATAAACTTTAGAGACGATATACGTTGTCTATGCTGATTTATAGACAAGACGGGAACCATGATCACAATTAAATGACCTTTACAAGTAACGGCTTCCCTAGATTTTGGCAGCTCTTAAAATATCACATCCTCTTGATCCCAACAAACGCAGATCACTGCCTTCCGTCGATAGCGATTCGGTCTTGCAATTGATGGTTCGCCTACGATCACCAGTCACAATTCCATAAAGAAATGACTTCCTTTTGAATTTGTCGAGCAGCATTATGCAAGTGGTTCATCATTTTGCAAATAGTTTTTGAATTTTCCTGCTGTCTTTCATTGAGGTCATCTGGAGTCCATTTTCCGTATTCTGGATCTACCCTATTTCTTTCAATCGTATGGAAACCGCTCAAAACACTATGATCAAGAGCTTGCTCGCTGTAAATTTCGACAAGCGTTCGATTTGCTTTTGCAGCAGTTTTCTTTAAATGATAACAGAAAATCAATTTTGCCTGCAAATCGAAGTGACCAAACAAAAAATTCGACATGTTAAAAGCTATGCTGGTGCATAAAACTGGCATTGTTTTAAGTTAAATATCTTTACCAGATGTCAAAACAGGAAAGTTTTGCCAATAACTACATTGTTAAATAGGTATATCTATGGATAAATTCCGGTTTCATATTTGTACACCTGATGGATATAATTATTGGATAGTGATTCTAATACTAATTTTATTTGAAAATCAGTAAAAGAAATTAAGAATATAGCAGCTCAATACTTTTCTCTAGGTTTCGCCGTAGTTTCGACTGTTTAATCGATTCAGGGCAACCATTATCGATTGAAACAAAACATTCGCAATGTAAGAGAAAGAAACCAAACAAAACATTAACAGTGGAAGGAATAGTGTATCAACAAGCTACTTGCGCAGTTTCCCATCAAAATTTGTAAATTTTATAAGTAAAATGTTTGCCATATTACATTAATACTTGAAAAATTAAACGCAGTGTCACTTCTCTTTCAGAACAAAAAAGGAATAAGCGTTGTATTCGAGTACCGAAAAAAATCAGCTGGAGAGCCTGATAATTCGCAATCATGAAGAAGAACAAATTATACACCTCTTCCATGAGGCAGCAATGGTCGGACATTATTATGGAAAGCATCATTAATTTTGCTAAACTTAAAACTATAAAATACCCACACACGTCTTGAAATATGAAGTCAATCGAGACACTTAACTCCAATAAATACGGCAATATCAAGATTTATCGCAATTCAAATAACATAGGTATAAACAAAAAATCTAAATCAAATTATATATGATACACTTACAACAATCCATTCCCGGTGGCTGAAGGCTAATCTTTGTCGGTTTTTTATCCGCCATTCCAAACCATTCCTCACTCGTCATAGTCGGCGTCCAATTAACACGTGTTGGAGGAAACAAGTCATCTTGGAACAACTCACTCTGGAGTTACACAAAAATCATAATTATTTTTATTTATTTGCAGCATTTTCCAAATAGTTGATAAATACCTTAATACGCGGCACAGCAAAGCTAAGTGGCTCAATGGCATTATTTGTTAAACGATAGGCTTTGGCAAACTCAACGCTTGCAACATCACAATGAATTTTGTACAAGAAACTTAAGCCCTGATGTAACGACGAGCATCTATGATGCGATAAGGGACAAATATACGGTTCTTCGTCGGTGATTTCATATACGTAGATGGTTGAGTCACCCTGTTGATAATGAGTAAATCTATCAAATTGTTATTTCAAAAGGGAGGAATATACCTTTCCTGTTACAAACAGTGTCGAACTGTCCTCATCGTAAAATGGTATTAAAATCGCAGGCGAAACATCCAGGCTAGCAGTACCCAGAGGTGCGTCCAGTTTGTATGCATCGTAGACGCTTATTTGACGTTCCGAAACTCTGAAATTGGCAAACGATTTTAGTTTACATTCCCAATTTAAATAAGTTATCAACATACTTATCGAAACCAGTCGCCACTAAATATTGTCCTTCAATGGCCCATGTGATTCGAGCACCACGTGTTCCGACGGGTCCATTGCCTTCTCTTATCGGACTATCCGATTTGCGTGGATTGAAAACACGAATTCTCCCATCCTTGCACACTGTTGCGCCATACACCCCACAAGGACTCCACGCAAAATCGAATACCTGATCTGTGTGTCCTTTCAAGCTCAATTTCTCTGTCATTGTTTCCAGATCCCACAGTTTTATTGTCATATCATAGCTAGCCGTCAGTAATACATCCTTCGCCAACGGGTGAAATCTGATAAAGTATATTTTATCCAAATGTGCCGTCAGTTCTTTTTCGGGGACATTAGTTGGTTCGTTGAGTCCACCTTCTTCGATTTTCCATATTTTAACGATTCCATCATCACATGCAACTGCTAATCGTGACGCATCGAATGGATCCCATTGAAAATCCATTATGTTGTTGGCATTGACCAGCGATGGTATGACGCCGTCCGGCAAACGACCTGGTTTATTCAATTCGAATATTGCAATTTTGCCACCCGGTCCCGATAATGGCACAGCTGCACGTAAATGATTTGCTGAAAATTCGAGATCGTCAATAGAATACGGGTGTGGTCAATATTTGTTTGATCAGTACCGTGAAATCCGTTGCACTCTCCAGGCAATTGTCTACTTAGATTACGTACATTCTCAATATGCGTCGATTTATGGCCAGGAGTTCCCTTTAGATGTCGATATTTAGATACTTTACCTAAAGTATAGATTGAGATTTTTATTCTTTTAATTTTAGATCTCATTGCCAGTATATGATATTTCACGATACATACCAAATACTGTTGAAGTTCGCTTGTTTGCCGTCAAAGCCTCACTTGCTTTCTTACTCTCTGCTCGTGTAATATTATCTCTTTCATTTTGTTTCTGCTCCACTTGCGATATTCGTTTCGTGTCATTCTGTTGCTTTGTGCCGTCAACTTGTGACTTCATAGATTCACGTCGACTATTAAATACAGTTCATTAACACGTCACGCCTTTTACAAATTCTTATTACACAACTTACATCAATGGTAAAGGTGATTGTGGCTTTTCTTCCTGAACAGATTTCGATCGGTTCTCATACAACCGACGACGTTCTGCGATACTACTACGCGCACTAGACAATCGCTTCAGTTCGGCATCAATTTTATCATCGCCCTCAGTCGAATTCTCCGTTGAATCGGAATGATTCAATTCAAAAAGCTATAAAGAAAACATAAAGTCAATATACGTATTAATTTTCAAATAATATATCTTCAATGCAAAATTTAAAACCTTTTCACATTGATCATCTGCAGACTGAAAAATATTAGTCAGGTGGTTAGTAAAATATTATTCTAGTTATTCTAGTTTTCATCGCTTACCTTCCTCCTTTCAATTGTCGGTAGAGATTTCGGATCGTCATCGAATGATAGATCTTTTTCCGACGATTCACCATTCTTGTGATCAGATTCATCTAAAAAAACGATTTTGGAAAGTAATTTAATGCATCTACTGGATAGATAGACTTCAATTGAATACTTACTTTTTATTTCGATTTCAACAATGTCTGGTTTCTTTTCAACCACGGAATCTATTTCGTTTTCTATATTTCCTGGAGCTTGCGGTACTGAGAATACTTTATCGAAAGTAACATCTCCACTGTTACTTGTAAATGGTTTCGGGCCGAGACGAGGCTGCAAAAAGAGCGAATTCGTTAGCATTTGACTAAACTAAGAGATGATTTGAGAAAATAATAGACTACAACAAAACATATACAACATTTAATAATCTTTAAATTAAAAATAGAAAAATTATGGTCATATGCACAGATGTGGAACTGTTTTTTTTAGTGAGTAGCACTGAATTATACATTCTACGTGCATGAAAACAACTAACAGCAAATTG
Source organism: Nemotelus pantherinus (assembly GCA_963978885.1). NCBI lineage: Eukaryota > Metazoa > Arthropoda > Insecta > Diptera > Stratiomyidae > Nemotelus > Nemotelus pantherinus. Next base: position 126,173,166 of record OZ022265.1, read on the forward strand.
AATTACTTTTGTGCAATATACAATGAATGTCAATCTTACAATCAATAGTAATTTATTTAACGCCAGTTTATAGATATCACGTTTCTAGGTTTTTTTCTTGTTTGGGACAACGTAAAATATAGCAAAAGGGCAACTTCACCTAGATTTTCATGTGCAAACAAAGAAAATATAAAAAAATTCTAAATTATGTAATTATAAATATACATTTTTAAAGGTTTCTTTATAAATGGTTTCACATTTGAATCGAAACGAAGACAACAGAAAAATTCAAATTTCCAATATCCTGATAAGTTCTATTCAACACTAGACAAACGAAGCATGCATTTATACAGCGATTCAAAAATAAATACATCGAACACTGCAAATCTAACGACACTAGAACTCTCATCAATAACCTTATAAGTAGACGCATTAGTTCTTGGTTTCGGACGAGGCGTTGTAACGGCGTCGTCATTAAAAGTTTGCGTGTAGTCTGGCACTGAATTGGTTCGTGAAGTGCGTGGTAGTGGTTTCGGTGGAGAAGTTATAGCTTCGTGATGCCCAACTCCATTATCGCTTGCATTTAGATCATTTGTGTTACTTTCTGTAGCATCATCATTGGCAGTATTCGGATCGGCGTCAGATTCCATGCATTTTTTATATAAAGCAGATTTGAATAGAGGTTCATCCTTTTCTGAATCAGTTTTGTATTTATTGTCGAATTTCTTAATGTTGACTTTATACGAGCTATGCTCGTCCCCCGTTGCATTGGGCTTTTTCGATAGATGTGAATTGTCATTTACGTGTGTGCAAGTGCCGTTTTGGTTGTTAGTCTTGCTGTTTGCAAGGTTTCTGATTAATTCATTCAATTTACCGCGATGAATCTACGTTGGTTAGGTTTGTGGAAATATTATTTAGAGTATATGTTAAAAGTATTATCATTATCAGTCTTAATTAATTGATATGTTTCGTTAACATAGAAAAGAAGATTGTTTTACAACAGGCTTCCACTTGAATTTTATACATCAATACAACATCTCGCTATATTTAAAATCATCCTTAGACGTGTTAAATCCCTGAAATGGATATAACTTCGCCTACAACGTTTAGACTCTACAGAAATTTTCTTCAGTGGAATCCAGTTTCTGAGTATTAATTTTAATTTATCTTACTAACCATTATGGGGGCATCTCCCAATTCTCTCTTAGAAGGATCTAAGCTAATTTTTGGCACATTTACATTGGTACCTTTAATCCACTTATCCGCTGTAAGTTCAGTCTTATATCCATTTGTTTCGGGATAGAGGTCGCTATGAAAGTCACGATATGTCTGCAAGAAAAAAAAAGCAATTCAATTAAGTTTCGTCAATAGTTTAAATTCAAAATAAAAGTATTGAAAATCTTACCTTCCTTGGCACTTGGTACATTATCGGAATAACGGTATTGGATGTAAGTTGTAGCACACGATTAACTTCACCTTCCATTACTTTCAATGCTCGTTTCGGCACTAAGCACGCACCTTTAGTTTGTTCCCCAGTATGGCGTAGCCCTTCAATCAAATATGGATCCTTATCGGTCACCTCCATGTAACTGATGGTCGTATCGCCTTTTCCCGCCAAAAATAGCATATTGGTGTCTGGATCGAATAGCGGCATTAAAATACCAGTTGAGCAGTCTAATTCAAGTGTTTTCTCTGGCACATTAAAGTTACGTAAATCTCTTATGATGACCTGACGCAATCGTGCGGAATCGAATCCAGTCGTAAGGATACGATTCTGTTCGCCAAGCCATACAATTCGAGAGTCTTTGATGCTTTGATGACTGTCGGCACTCATTTGAATTGCCGTCGCACTTCTCGGATCGACTATACGAACGACTTTATCTTTGCAACTTGTGGCCAGCACAGTTCCATCTGTTTTCCAACTAATCGATTGTATAGTTTCGGGATGTTCATTGCTGACTGTAATTGAGGTGAATAGATTCTATTAGTTTAGTTAATATGGTTTTAATTATTTTAAATACTAATTATTAGTTTATTAATAATAAAATTGAATGAAGCTCATTTTTGTGAATTTTAATTTGGAATCAAAATTTTTTGGTAATCAGAAATAAACATTCTGATACAGATTGGTGGCCAACTGAGGCCGCGAACTCAGCAGCCATTCCAGGAAATAGAAGGACGGGGTAAACCATGGCTATTAAAATGACAAGCCGGCACTTGCAAGAGCCGACAGCAGCATTACGACCTACCCACCCATTGGAAGACACGCCATCTAGAGGGAATTTCGGAAAGTGATCTGCAAGCATAGAGGGAGAGTGAAAGCTAGAGCAGGAGGAAGAATTAACCACTGCTGCTTTAATTTACAAGAAGGCAGAAAAATTAGCGATGAAGCCGCTGTTTAGGGGCTTTCAATGCCACTGCGAGGTATCGCATCAACTTGGTATCTTGGAGTTAGTGATGCGATGAATTTGCTGAGTAGCACATTCACTCCGGCGGAGCCGGCGTACCAAGTAACCATCAAAAGGATTCTAATCCGACTGGCGTTTTCATCTGCCAGAAAAGAGCACTACTTGCTCAACTTCCAGCAAACGCCAAATCAGAGGACCCTCAACCGGTATTTATCTTTAATCGATTAACCACTAAAATTCGCAATTATCTGACACGCAGTAGTATCCAGACATTTTCCCAGCTTCCAAAAAAATATTCTAGAGAAGGAATCCCAACCAGAATTACGCCAGCAGCAGCAACCCAAAACGCAAGAAAGCTACTACAGAAAGTAGATCAAATGTGATTTTTGTCGGAGTCTAGTCAGTGGATGTTAACTGTAAATTTCAACAATCGCAAGTTGGCGAAGCAGAACCTACCGGTGGTATGAAACGTAACAGCTCCAGTGCTGCATTCATAACTTGTTACGGTTATTGGAGACCAGGAGCCGTAAGCCACTGTCCAAGTTGCAACAAACCCAAGTATCCATCAAACGTAAACTTTGTCAATCAAATTATCGAGTACAGGTTAATCGATACCAAGTTCACAATCATCATCTTGGTCGAATGCATTCGAAAACAAACAGTAGTTCGTTTTACACCACCACAATTTTTATCTAGGGGCGCCGTTTTTTTCAGACTTGCAGGTATCAAATGGTCAAGAACGAAGAGAGGTACATCAGGTAATTCATATGCAACTACTGGCCTCGCCTCAGAGGATATCACGACCAATCAGCTCAGAAATAAAGATGACCCATGGGGAACCCGGATTGATCGCTACCGCCCAGAGAAATGCTTTCAATGAGTTGCTAAGGAATAACGAGAGCATATTTAAGTCAATATTATTTTAACGGGATCGATAATATGCTTCAGCAAGAATTCATTGAAGAGTGCGAATGTGCTTGGGCTTCATCTTCTTCTACTTTGAACATACTTCGTGAGTACCAGCTTCGCGCAAACCAGAAGAACTGCCAGTTTTCCCGCGGGAGTGTTTACTTTCTAGGACATATACTAATAAATTAGGAAAAACCCGATCCAGGAAAAAAGTCAGCGATCATACATTCAGCAAGATGCGTGAGTATGGGATACACTGCAGCACTTTTCACCTTTTGGAGAGTGTTGAGATCTCATTATGACGTCAGCAACGACATCAAAATGATAATACACCGCAGTAACTAAACTAGCAGAAATTTCATCCTACATAATGCGCTTATGAACGGCTCTAATGGAAGCGCACGAAACTATGGAGCATCAACAGCATCGTCGAAAACGGCACACCAATACCAAAAGACGACCGGACTCGCCGTATTTTCCAGGCTACTTAGTTTTTGTAATAAAACACACCTGCAATCAGGGCCAACGTGGAATTTTATCTAAATTTCACTCCAAACCAGACGGCCCTTAAGTCGTGTTAAAATCTCAAGGACCAGCTAGCTATGAGATAGCTTCCAACGACGCAGAAAATGGCGAGTTACCTGCAACACCGATACTACCCATTCAGAAGCGGAGGCGGCCCAAGAAAACGAATTAATTCAACCAGTTCGCAAAATATTGTAGCGTTTCGTCAAGACGTCTACCAGAACTTTTTTAGGAGGAGACTGTATTACAATACCGAGGCAGTTACCATCGTAGCGACAAGCCCCTACACTACATACACCTATAATCACCACGCTGCAGGATTTTGGCTACATTAAGACCGAGAGGACATTTTGCGAAAATTCATTTTGAGCACTTTAAGGTCTCTATGACATCTCAACTAATCCAACTAACTATCAAGCAACATTGAAGATGCAACTTCATGAAATCTTGTTTCCATCAAAAATGTCAGTAAACAGGTAATGTTAGATCGTTGACGATTATAAGTTTAGTTAAATTTAGTTAAAATTTAGTTAAAAACAGTATCACTAAAAGATATTTATTCGTATTTGGTTAATTTCAGGGCTGCTTTACATTACTGAGAGATTTGTAGACTCTAGTTGTTTAAACAAAACATTAATCCATCCACAAATTATCATTCGTACGAAATATATTTCATCAAACAATTTACTTACAGAAAATTTCCTTTTGACTTATAATATCCCATAGCGTTATGCATCCAGCAGCTGTCGAATGCAATAGATAATCAGCAGTCGGATGAAATCCCACCGTCTCCACTCGTCTTTGCTTATATGAGAAAGTGCATTCCGGATCAGACAAAGACGTTTCTAATCCTTTCTCGGGAATGTGCCAAACTTTAATCTAAATCAATACAAATTTCATTTTTATTATGAAAAACATCAATTTTTTGTGAAATTTCTAGTCTTACCAAGCAGTCTTGTGAAGCCGTAGCTAATAGTCCGTCATGAAATGGAGAGAATTCGATATCAGTTATGGTATCTGTATGAGCATGTAGCAATGGCATCGTTTTGCTTTTTCTACCGCAATCGTCGATAGGTAATACCGCAAGACTCGAGCCGGTATGTTCCCAATTGAAAGCCATAAATGCAGCGGAAGATGCAATATTGTTTCCATACGTCTGATATGATCCGACACATATGTCACGAATGCAAGCCTCCGGTTTCGGTACGATTGGTGCTGCATTTTTATATTTCGATGCTTTGAATCGCCACGCCATACTTTATTCTGAAAGAAAAAACAAGAAAATTAGTTGTTATGAATAATGCTTGAGATATGTGTAGAAACAGATTAAAGAAGTATACGTGCTCTTTTCACGTACGTATTTTACATCAAAACATGACATACTACTAAAAAAACCTAACTACATGTAATTTTCATAGGCCTTAGATGTTGACGCTATCTTATATATCTTATCAAAATGTTGAATTCTTTCAAAATTATGTACAAAAATATAACGCTGAGAATATCAGAAAGCAAACATAGTCAGACCCGTATTAGGCTATCCTTAGCCAAAGCAAATTTTGAAAAGTTCTGGCGCATGATGAATAATAGATGCATGGATAATCAAGATATCCATAAAGGTTGACTGATTTTCGAGTCAGTGAAAATGTAGAAACGAAATCACTGACACACACACTGTAATCTTGTAATCGATTATTTAATAATCTAATCGAGCCTTATTTTATTAAATAAAATAAATATAGTCGAGTTACGCCTGTATATTTACAGCCAGCAGACTTTCAACAGTGCGTTCAAATTGAAAAATTTAAGCAAACCCCAAATACCTGGACCAAGCCGTGAAATTATATTATGATTATATTATGGTATGATATAATTTCTTCAGAAATGGCACGATTTGAGCACTCAAATCCATTTGAGGTTTTCTGTTTTACTTATTATCGCATAATTGAGCAGTCAAAGTCAATGGTAATCGGCTTTGCGTTTATCCGAGACAATTCAATTATTGGGTAGTCGAATAAGTTTTCGCTTTTTTCCCTAAGTTTGTTATTCATTTAAACAATTATAAAATTATGTCATTTAATGTATGCCCCATCTTTCATGCAGTAAACGGTTTCCTTTGCAGAAAAATTACAGATCTTTTGGCAGAATTCAATTTCCGGGCCAGTTTCTGGAATTTTCATAAGTAAGAGAGTTGATTCCACGGACCGAAACAAACCATATAGCCTTCACTGCTGAGCTTAAGATCTTATGAAGGTATCTAGACTCACTGAATTTTTTCATTCTGACTGCATGAGGAATTCTGAGGCCTTCAATTTCGATTGATAGAATGACCCGTCATTAGATCTTTGGGCAAAGTTGAGCCCTTTACTGAACATTTTACCATGGGGACATTGAATTGTCTTTGGCTTTGGATGATTCAACTGCAGACTTGAGAGCATTGACAATGGTACTAGCTGCTAGATTTAGATCTTGGTGGCAATCGATGCTCCCTGAAGAAGGTTCCAATTACTAGCATTAAACTGGTGAAATGGGTGACATTTAGGGTCCTCTCCTTGCGTTACACCCTGAATAATGCTAAATGATCCAACAACAACCGGTACGACTTGGCATTTCTTATGGCATTAGGATTAGGCTCACAATTGGAATATTAGGTAATGACAGTAAAGATTTCATGGCATCGAGCGAGGTCTCGAGATTAGATTAAAATTTGTAATTTCACTATTTTCATGTAGTTTTTAACTAGTTTTGCAACATGCAGCTAAATTTAGTTTTCAAGTCTACCGTTGAATTCTGGTCGATTTTCCTTCAAAGCTCGATTGAAACGTTTAAGCTGCAATCGATAATGAGCACCATTGACAGTTTCGCACGATTTGAGAAGTTTAGCAACGCTTTTGTGATCCCATCAAACGCACAATAAATTCTTCAAATCGTAGATGATTCGTTTAGGCACCAGTAGACTTCTTCAAATGGCGTGCTCTATGTTGTTATAGTAGGTCCATTGTTCGTCGCGAGTGCCAATTTGATGAAGGAAACTCTTCCCTTGGTACCGCTGAAGCAACATCTACCACATAACCAAACGCCTTTTAATATATACAGTGCATCAGTACTGATCTAGGAAAACGTGATTATAGCAAAGTACATGCATTTTTTTGAATTTTATTATTTTAAATACTCTTCTCACGAAGCAATACGCTTATTACATCACTGTTTGAATTTCTTAGGCATTAAATTTCTCCAAATTTTCACATGCTATTTACATAAAAAAAAACTATATAAACTGAAATGTTTATAATAAAAACAATTGTTGTTGATCCTCTTGTAAACGAGCAACAACATGACTTTAGAAAAGGTAGATCCACTACCACCAACCTATATTATAATGATTTCAAATGTCCTTTGCAATATGGAAAAAGGACGTCATGTTGATACTATAAACACTGACTTCAGCAAGGCTTTTGATCGTGTCGACCATGATGTTTTGAAATTTAAGCTGCAAAAATTTGGCATTTCAGGAAACTTGCTAAATTGGTCGGATTGTTACGTAAGAAATCGAACACAGCATTTACGATTCCAAGTTTTTCTCTCTCTCTCTCTCTCTCTCTCTCTCTCTCTCTCTCCAAAACTATTACCGTTTCACCTGGGGTCCCGCAAGGCAGCCACCTAGGGCCGCACCTATTTAATATTTTTATTTGGGATCTATCGGGGCGTTATCAGACATTCCACATCTTTTTTTGCGGACGATCCCAAGTTGTACCACACTATTCAATCGGAATCTGATTCAAAATTTCTTCAGTTAAAACTCTTATCGGTTGAGCAATGGTGTGCCCGAAATAAACTTTTTCTTAACATTGACAAATGCCATGCCATAAGCTTTTCCTGTAAGACCTCTACTGGAAATTTTGATTACCGCCTGCTGAAGAATGTAGATAGTGTTCTTGATCTCGGTGTCGTTCTGGATAAGAAGCTTCGCATTGATCTTCAATACGAAAAAGTACTTGCAAGAGTCAGCAAGCAGCTGGGATTTATTAAGAGACGCGCAAAAGATCTCAAGAACATATGGGTCACAAAAACTCTGTACATATCTTTAGTTTGTCTTTTACTCGAATATGGGTGCATCGTCTGGAATCCTACTTTCAATATTTATAGCGATAGACTGGAATCTATCCAAAAGCAGTTTGTTATTTTTGCCCTGAGAGATCTATACCGTCCACGTGAATTTTAAAGCCTTCCATCCTATAGTTACAGGTTAAGTCTTTTGAATTTGACAACACTTTCTTCAAGGAGAACGTTATTGTGCTCATGTTTCATTTTTGATGTGATTAGGGCTTGATTAACGTTGAATATATTTGCAATAAGATAACGGTCAATAATTCTGTAAGACGGACTAGACATACACGTCTCCTCAATGAGCACCAACATCACACTGTTTATGGTGACAGAGAACCGATAAACAGATGCTGTAAAATATTCAACAACTATTCCCCGTCTATCTCTAAAACCAGGCTCAAAAGTGCTTTAATAAAAACCTTATTTCCTTTTCTTGGAATCTTCGCCTCAAATCGACAACCAGACAAAAGTCTGGGACATGTTATTTTGTTCATTTACGTTATTTTAATTTTAGTTTAGCTTAAGAAAAATGTAAATTTTTATTTTTTTTATGTATACACCTTGTTTGGTCTGAACAAATAAGTTAAAATATAAATATAAACATTTCAGCCGTATTAAATATGGAACGAAATTTACTCATTTCTTCTGCTTTCTTCGAAAATCAGTCTTTTTAGCGGTTCCTATGCATAAGAGTTTTCTTTATATATAATGAGATAGTGTGCAAAAATCTGAAGTGAAAAGTATTTTCTTCTATTTTACTTCTTCCCGTTTTGAAGATATTCTTATTGAAGATGAAGTAATTCTTATTCTTCTATTTGGCTTTTTAAATTAACTTCTTTTCACCGTATCTTTCTACCATGAGAGCAATGTACCCAAATCAATGTAGATTATTTGATTAAAATCACGGTGATTTGAAAATCAAAATCACTGTTCCACCGATTATTTACATTTTCCAACACTATCCTAAATGTAGGAAATTATTATCAGATTTTCTTTTTTCCGAGAAAATAATTAATCATGCTGCAGATCGTCAGTTTTCGGGTGTATCTAGATTGTGTAAACTAGCGCCAGAATTCGAAAGGATTAGATCGTACATCCATCCAGATCATATCAAGTTGCAGATCACATTTATAGGAAGCATATTGAATCTTCAGCCAAATTTCGAATAGGGACATTCAGTGTGACCATCTTTATTTCAAACCAACCATATGTGAATACTGGGAGTTGGATTTCTGGCATTGGTGCTCAATCATAATTCAACCTCGTTCGTTAATCTTCTCAAAACTGAAGCTTGAAAAAGTTGTTTACAATTGCAATTTATTCCTCCAACCACTAGCTCTTTTTTCATCCTTTTCTAGAATTGAAAATATTCACTTTAAATCAAACCTTTCATTCTTTTCATTTATATTTTTCTTTCGTCTACTTTGCCTCACAATAATTGATATAAAGTGCTTTCATTTAAAATTTAGGTATGCCTACCATCAACGATTTTTATCGCAATGTTAGAAATTCATGGTCTTGTGTCGATATCTATCCACATACAAAAATTTCATATTGCATAAATCAATTAAAAACTGCAAAAATTCCAGTGATAAGAACGGAAACAACCACGATAAGAACAATCGAACATTAGTCATAAACTGATAATAGCATGCTGCCATGCCCGCCTGTCTTTCTGAGCCCTCATGTAGAAATAACATCTGATTGCCTGTCACCGTCCAAAACAATAATATACAGAGAACTACCCAGAAAAAAAAACATTTCGACAATTGACGTTTATTCGCTCTTTGCGAGAACTAGCTCGCGTTCTCTTGCAGTGAGATATTCTCTTGCATTCTCTTGAAATTGTTTTTGTGTCAGTCAGACAGACGTTGTTTTTCGATCTCTCGCGCTCACGGACACACTCATCTTATTCACGGTTAAGTTCATGCGTAGCGGAAGCACCTAAAATCTAGTTTTGCTTTAGAAAGTTTGTCTCCGATCCAAAGAAATCCTGAATGGATCGAGTTAAATATGCGAAACCTTCTCCGCATTTGACAAAAAACAGAATACTTGTAAATAAACTCTAGTTCCATTCACTTCCTGTCAGAAAACCGAGCACAACTGGCCAATCGGCAGACATGTTTTCGAGGCAGATTGCACCTTCCCGTAAATGGAGGTCCGCCCAAGTGACGAGAAATCAACTTCAAAGCAAGTGAATGGAAAATACTGAAAGATGCTACAGCAAGTTATAAAGCGCGGATGTTTTCGCTGAAGCTGTCCTAGATTTCTACTAACCTTCTAGTTGCACAACTTTTCCTAGTCCGGTTTCACTGCTTCAGCGTATCGTCGATTTGCTCCTTCTATGCATGCAATGCAAGACAATCTGCAAGATTTCTATTTCTTCAGGTCGATGCAGATGCGCCGAGTTGAAGGCTAAGTATGCCAATTGCACTTGAACCAACCACAAGAACCTCTCGATGCACTCATTCACTGCCGACCGTTTTGATTGTTCACGGATTTCACTGAACGATTGGATGTACGAAATTAATGAAAAAACACAAAACTCCTTTTCGCGAAAACACCCCGCCAAGATGCAACTCGATTTTCTTTGTGTCTGCCTAGCGGTTTGTCAGCTCTGTTCTACTGTCTCTCTACCCACGCTTACACACCCTTCCTGACCAGGCCGGTTTCAACTTATCACTCAAAACACCACACAGTTCGTTCGAACACAGCAAACCACAGACCACGGATTGAAAATGCAACGGAAATCAGCAAACGAACTGCACCGGATGCGATTGAATTTCCAAACACAATTTATTTTCCACCCCAATCTTCGCGAAGATGCACACACAACTCGAGAAATTCCTTCCTGGCTTCGCGTTCACTCCACAGCACGGCTTCACGTACACGCATTTAATCGATACACCACTCTCGTCACTGCAGCTCTCTCTCACATCCAAATTGGATTGAAGCACGGAGAGAGAGAGGATTGATGTCATCTAGTGTGGTCAGATTCATAATGCTGGAGGCGAGAAATGACAGGCCTGGTGTAAAAGCTAATACCCTGAGTACACTCATACTAGAAGAATGAAAAAAAAGCACTGCCAGATTTAAAAATTTTAAAATTTTTTAAATTTTAAAATTGTGGTGAATTTCTTGTATCGAGGAGAAAAATCTCTATTCGATGACGTCATGCAAATTTCATTATGACAGTTCAGATAAGAATTACGTGTTGAAGTGTGTGTAATAATAATAGGATGTAATAATAATAATAGGATGGATATTATAATCGACTTCAAAAATGCACTGATAATAGGATAAAATACTTTATTATTCAATTCACAGTCTATTGCGTATCGTTTTTCACCACGACGCTTCAGACACACTTCTTTCTACATCAACTGTTCTACATCGATTGATTCTATGTATGCGTGTAGGCTGTCAGCCCAGTTTACATGTTTGATCCGCTTCAATATGGACGGTTTGGTTACAGCGGCATCTTCAGCAATGGTGGATTCTGGTGCTGTCTTACAGCTCGGCCAACCTGACTCTCGATCGACCTCGATCGAAGGATTTTCTGATTCGGTGACGTAGGTATCATCAGCTGGGTTGTCGGTTGCTTCGAGATATTCTGGGTCCCATGCTTCTTCGTCTAATCACTCTTCGTCCTGATATTCATCGCGAGCGTCTTCGTATATTTCAGCAGGGTCTTCGATACTAGTTTGGGTGTCAGTAAAGTTCTGAATTTCAATAGTGTCTTCCTCTTCTTCTAGCTGCTCACGTATTTTTCTCAGTGACCACATTGAATTCACTTCCTGATTCTGCCGCCAACTCCATAACAGCATTGGGTCTGCCTTTGTCCATGGTCCGGGCATCGGTGACATAATTCTACTTTGGACTTCGTCGGCAGTTTGCAAAAGGTTGAGTCCGGGCGGCATCTTACTTGCTTCTACTTCCTTTGGCGTCGGTATTTTCATTATTTCCGTTACTCCCGACAAATCAGCAGGCATCAGCGTTTTTTCAAACTTCCGGGTATCATCAGGCAGCAATGCTTCCTTACTTCTCGGTAAATCGTTAGGCATCAGCGTTTCTCCAAACTTCAGGGTGTCGTCAGGCAGCAGTGTTTCCTTACTTCTCAGCAAATCGTCAGGCATCAGCGTTTCTCTAAACTTCCGGGTGTCGTCAGGCAGCAATGCTTCCTTACTTCTCGGCAAATCGTCAGGCATCAGCGTTTCTCCAAACTTCAGGGTGTCGTCAGGCAGCAGTGTTTTCTTACTTCTCAGCGAATTGTCAGGCATCAGAGTTCTCAGACTCTTCGTGAGTCATCGGGCGTCGGTGCGTCAGACAGCAATTGCGGTACTTTCCTTACCGGCTTACATGACGCCGCCAGTTCCTTTGTTCTTGGAACTGGGGCTCCTGCGGCTGCCTTCGTCTTCATATTCTTTTTCGCACTTCTTTGGGTCATTTCACGTAGTTAGACCCCACACCTGAGCTATAATCGACTTCAAAAATGCACTGATAATAGGATAAAATACTTTATTATTCAATTCACAGTCTATTGCGTATCGTTTTTCACCACGACGCTTCAGACACACTTCTTTCTACATCAACTGTTCTACATCGATTGATTCTATGTATGCGTGTAGGCTGTCAGCCCAGTTTACATGTTTGATCCGCTTCAATATGGACGGTTTGGTTACAGCGGCATCTTCAGCAATGGTGGATTCTGGTGCTGTCTTACAATATCGTACAAATTTCAAACAGAAATAGAAAATTAAGTGAATTTTTCGCATTTTGGTAGTATCTAGCAGTAATAAAGTATAATCGACTTCAAAAATGCACTGATAATAGGATAAAATACTTTATTCTTCAATTCACAGTCTATTGCGTATCGTTTTCACAACGCGCTTCAGACACACTTCTTTCTACATCAACTGTTCTACATCGATTGATTCTATGTATGCGTGTAGGTTGTCAGCCCAGTTTACATGTTTGATCTGCTTCAATATGGGCGGTTTGGTTACAGCGGCATCTTCGGCAATGGTGGATTCTGGTGCTGTCTTACAGCTCGGCCAACCTGACTCTCGATCGACCTCGATCGAAGGATTTTCTGATTCGGTGACGTAGGCATCATCAGCTGGGTTGTCGGTTGCTTCGAGCATCTGTACAGCAGTATTTAGATTTGCACAAGCATCCGTTTGTCCTTCCGTATTGGCCACGTCCATTTCAATTTCTTGCAACTCCCGGTGTCTCATAGCCAGTTCCTTCTTCTTCTCCTATCTGCTCACGTATTTTTCTCAGTGACCACATTGAATTCACTTCCTGATTCTGCCGCCAATTCCATAACAGCATTGGGTCTGTATTTGTCCATGGTCCGGGCATCGGTGACATAATTCTACTTTGGACTTCGTCAGCAGTTTGCAAAATGTTGAGTCCGGGCGGCATCTTACTTGCTTCTACTTCCTTTGGCGTCGGTGTTTTCATTATTTCCGTTACTCCCGACAAATCAGCAGGCATCAGCGTTTCTCCAAACCTCAGGGTGTCGTCAGGCAGCAGTGTTTCCTTACTTCTCGGCAAATCGTCAGGCATCAGCGTTTCTCCAAACTTCAGGGTGTCGTCAGGCAGCAATACTTCCTTACTTCTCGGCAAATCATCAGGCATCAGCGTTTCTCCAAACTTCAGGGTGTCGTCAGGCAGCAGTGTTTCCTTACTTCTCGGCAAATCGTCAGGCATCAGCGTTCCTCCAAACTTCAGGGTGTCGTCAGGCAGCAATACTTCCTTACTTCTTGGCAAATCGTCAGGCATCAGCGTTTCTCCAAACTTCAGGGTGTCGTCAGGCAGCAGTGTTTCCTTACTTCTCGGCAAATCGTCAGGCATCAGCGTTTCTCCAAACTTCAGGGTGTCGTCAGGCAGCAGTGTTTCCTTACTTCTCGGCAAATCGTCAGGCATCAGCGTTTCTCCAAACTTCAGGGTGTCGTCAGGCAGCAATACTTCCTTACTTCTCGGCAAATCGTCAGGCATCAACGTTTCTCCAAACTTCAGGGTGTCGTCAGGCAGCAGTACTTCCTTACTTCTCAGCGAATTGTCAGGCATCAGCGTTCTCAGACTCTTCGGTGAGTCATCGGGCGTCGGTGCGTTGGACAGCAATTGCGGTACTTTCCTTACCGGCTTACATGACGCCGCCAGTTCCTTTGTTCTCGGAACTGGGGCTCCTACGGCTGCCTTCGTCTTCATATTCTTTTCGCACTTCTTTGGGTCATTTCACGTAGTTAGACCCCACACCTGAGCTATAATCGACTTCAAAAATGCACTGATAATAGGATAAAATACTTTATTCTTCAATTCACAGTCTATTGCGTATCGTTTTCACAACGCGCTTCAGACACACTTCTTTCTACATCAACTGTTCTACATCGATTGATTCTATGTATGCGTGTAGGTTGTCAGCCCAGTTTACATGTTTGATCTGCTTCAATATGGGCGGTTTGGTTACAGCGGCATCTTCGGCAATGGTGGATTCTGGTGCTGTCTTACAAAAGCGAGCAAATCTATTAAAAAACTGTTCTGAAATACTAAAAACAATCACTCTTCTGGGACCCTAGGCGGAAGTAAGGATGAGCGAAAGGAAAATACAAAAAAATTTGATACACGAATCATCATACTCGGGTCCCTACCTTTTAAAAAGTCGAATTGAGTTGAGCCGATGTAAAAGACCTGGATTCCGTCCTATGAACTTCAATTCAACATGAGTTTGTACTAGTTGGTGAAAAGTCATGCAAATAGCGTAATTTTAGAAGAAAGTACAATAACATATGAACTCTGATATTGAAATTTAAATAATAATAGACCCCCCAGGTCTAATGCTTGTTTTTATGTAGCGATTTGAAAAATTTATGAGGTTTGCTTGAAGACACCTCAACCGAACCGAAGTCCAGAAGAGAGCCTACAAGCAAACCTCTAAAAAATTTAAAATCGCTACAAATGGCACCCAACGTGGGGCCCTAAGAGCCGCTTCACACGAGACACTCGGTGTCCGGCCACTGACTCCTCAGCCACTGTTTTTGTATAGAATTGTGGCCCAGACACTGTGGCTCTGTGTGTATGCTCTCATTTATTTCTATGCCCCGGCAGTGGCTAGAGACACAGTGGCCGGACACCGAGTGTCTCGTGTGAAACGGCTCTAAAACTTGTTTTGGGTGACCCCACCCAAGTGGGAAAATAATTTATGAGTATTAGCTCATAGCTGCCAACACTTTTGAGTCATTAATCCTAAATCCATTCCCACTAACATGTCCCTAAATCGCCTCCCTTGCGATTCTTTTTTTTTTGCTGTTCAATAGAACAGTCAGCTCTCGAATGGACATGTTCATAAGCTCTATCTCCCACTAGCCGCAGCCCTATCCCCTCCTTGTGTTGTCTTTTTGGAGCTTTTTGGCTCAGGGTGGCTCACTTTGGAGCTTTTTGGCTCACTTTGGACTACTAGGTTCGGTGGTTTACCGCTATTCCTAGTCCAAGTTATCCGAAGGGCCTCTGCCCCTCTTAATGTTGAAGCTACACCATAACATTTTTCTGTTGGTGCCTAGGCCGGTCAACTTTTCTGGGGTTTGGATCAATCTGTTGTTGGATTACGTGGGGTTTGCGTGGTGCTACCTCCACGTCCCTTCAGCTTGACCAGAATTTCGGAGAAGATGTTGCTCCCTTGCCTCACAGTCTCAATTATAACTTTAAATTTCATTCTTTCCTTGACGGACAATTTCATTCATTAACTTTAAATTGTATTCATTTATCAACGTCAAATTTCATCCAGTACATTAACGTAGAATATCATTCACCCCATCTTCTAGTGACCCACCCCAGCCGCATAGAGCTAGCTAAGCGGCCAACCAGCATCCGTCGGGGTTGGACTAAAGGGTGCTCCGCTAATGCGGACGAGGGGCTTCACGGCCATTTCTAGGGCACTTCTCTTTTTTTTCGTTGGTTTGCCCCTGTTGATGGTTTGCCATCACTTTACCGTGCCTTGTAGGCCCTCTTCTGAACTTCGATCCAGTTGAGGTGCATCCCAGCTGCCTCTAAATTTTTAAAATCGCTACAATATATATAAAGCTTCGTTTTCCTGTCTTTGTACACTTGGAGGTCTCAGAGTAAAAAATATCGAGAAGAATTTCTTAATGGCGAATTGTAGTCGTCGTTGGTTTTCGTGAAGTTCATTCCCAGCTTTCGATGTGTTCGTCCCAAAGTATACGAAGTGGTCTATGTTCTGAAAATTATAGTCCCATATCGTTATATTTTGTATTAATGGTGACCATTTTTTTTGATTAATTAATAATTTTTGTTTTGTGTTCGGTAATTTGTTTGGTTCCTGGCATAATAGTGATGTCACCGTAATCTTCTTGGAAATCGAAGAATATCTGACGACCATTGGTGTTGAATTTTTCGCATTTTTCCAAAATTTGAGGGTAAACATTTGGTCTGCTGTCGATCTTCCACGTCTAAAAGAGCTTTGGCAGTAGCCAAGGATTTTTTCAGCGTGCTGGGAAATTGTAATTCTAAAATCATTTTCAGCAGTTTGCACAACATGCAAAGTATTGAGATGGCTCTGCAAATTTTTACACCGCAGCTTATCATCTTTCTTGTGAATGGAGCAGATGAGACATTTTCACTTTCCATTTGGCATCGTTTCTTGCTCTTAGATGCTTATGACCACAGCCCGTGGATTGCCCTTAAAACGTTAATCCTGCCTGTCCATGTTTTCCCTGGCATCGCATCTATGCGCGGTGCTTTATTAGATATCATTCGGTTTCTGGCCAGTCGCACTTCATCTAATGTTGGAGGGTGTGATTAAGTGCTGTCATCGTGCGAGTTGAAGAATAATAGTGATACATAAAGTGTGATTACATTTCCGTTTAGTAACTGCTGGAAGTAGGACACCATATCTCTCCTTCAGCTGCCTACGCTTTTTGGATCTCGTCGGTTATTCTATGTGGTTTTTGCAGGCTTGACACTCTTCGTTGAACCATTCGTTTCTATCGCATCGGATTGTGTATCACACTACCTTCTCAGCTGCTACATTCAACCACTTTTTAAATACACAATACTCTCACCCAATAAAGTTGATCAACGAATCAAGAATTTAAGCTTACCAAGTTACATTCCCAGCTTGCTATTCAAAAATTACGAGGTAGAGCAAAGAATGGCGGTACCGAAATATCTAGCAAAGAAGATAGCATTCTTTCAACTGATATACAACATATAAATAAAACTAATCATATAATCTAATCATACATTCGCTTCATCGCATCAGACTTATATAGGTACAAATCATATCGTTTAAAAAATAGCAAACATTTCTTGAATATATCGTATATTTACTTTTTAGAACATCAATATACTTTTGCATGTTTTGTGTACAAAATAATGTTAGAAACAGAAAAAAAAATTTACATATAATAATTATGAATTACAAAAAAATATATATAATAAAAAGGTTCATTATACGTTACATACATATTTGTTATATGTAAAATAGCTTAATTGTTCCATTTAAAGTTGTATTGTTTTGTTTTGTTTCATTTTCATTTGGATTTCGTTTGGATCTACATGTGTGTGTGTGTATATATATACAATGATTTTTATATATGTAAATACATACTAAAACTTAGTCGCAATACCTATTCCATAATGGCGAATAAAATATTACATAATAACAATATATTTTATCAACTACTATGTTTGCCCCTAAAATGGGTTGACTATTTTGCAGGAGAAAAAAAAGTTAATCTCATATCTGAGTAATATAATAGTTAAAAATAAATGAAGAAAAACGATCATTTCTCTTTCTTTTCAAATACTCTAAAATGCGTGAACGTTCAATTCAAAAGTGAATAAAACGTCTAATAAAATTCTTTATTTGTATGGTTTGTGTTGAATTGATTGCATGAATGATTGGGAAATTAGTATTCAATAAACAACGAAACAAAAAGATTATAAATAAAATGAGCTATGAATTTGCCTGACAATATGTTGCGTTTAGGTTATGGATCACGTAAAGTTTCACTTGAAAGTGCATATTATTTTTTTGTTTGTTCTGAATTACACATGATTGTTTGGGAGTGATTTTCTACGCTACGATAATTTACTTTAATTAGGATCATAGATATATATATATCTGATGTACTAGTAGTTATTTTCACAAGCTAATTTTATTGATTATGTGTTCTGTTGCTTGTGGGTATTCTGCACGAGAATAGAAGAATATTGAAATCGAATAGCATAAAAAGTGCGCAAGTTTAAATCTGCGAAAAATATATCGATCTGTAAGCATTATTTGAAGCCATTTTGAAAAACAATTCTTAGGCTTGATGCTTATTATTAGTACCTACTGATTCAAACTAGAGAGGAATCAAGCTAAACAGATTGGTGCATGCTACTTGCAGACTCTAATACCGAAACAGTAGTGTTCTGAATCGGGTTTTCTATGAACGTATGTAGTATGTATGTACATCATTGATTAGGCCGGTTGTCGTCAAAGACTCTAAACTTATCACAATAAATTTATTCAGAACACATTTTCATGTTCGACAATTCCAATTAATCTTTTAGGTTTTCTGCTAGCGTATATGTATCTTGTATCGTATGATTTCAAATGCAATCAGAAGTATGTATGTTTTTCTCGAATTATTTCAATATTACACATATGTATGATGATTTATTTAATTACTGACAAGTGAACTAATACTGTATTGTGCAATAGATAATGCATATAGGTGAGTCGTTTGAAATACATGTGAATATATGTTGTTGTTTTTTTGCGGCTGGAGAACATCGAACTAAAAAAAAACTAGTCATAGCAATAGTTTTTATCAACATAGTCAAAGAACACTTGATATTCGCGCTAAAAGAACAGAATCTAGTACGTAACTTTTATTTTACCTAGTGTATTTTATCAATGTTGAAACAAAACCAATCTGTTTTGCTGCTGCTGTTTTTCGAAGACAGGAAAAGCATAATGAAACACAAAATAGCATGTGATTGAAAGCGTCAAAATAATTTTCAAGAGGTTTTTTTTCAAACCGCCAGTTTCAAAGAACAGACGAGGTTTTGGAAAATGTTTTATACTTATTTACTAAACAATTGGTGTTTTGGATTTGTTTGATTGGTGTTGGTGGCCCATTTGAACAAGCATTATGTATAAAATAAGTAAAATAATACTAATGGAGCTATTTAATACAAAAAGCTCATAAAGGGCTTTATTCCAATACATTAATGATTGATCGCTACAACTACTACTTTCTATCATTTTCTCGACAAGGAAAATATCAAAAAATCTTTTCGCTTTGTTAAAGAAAAATTATTTTACCTTTGGAGCGATAAAATACAGCATTCACGGTTTGTATGAAAACATATGTGCGAGTTCTTATTTTATTGATGACGATTGCATCAGCTTATGTGGGGTTTCGAAGAAACTTCAACCTTGAAATATTCATTTGAAATTGTCTTTCGAATAGTATACCCATCGATTAACATCTTCAATCAATTTTAACGAAAACATACGCTTGATTATTTAGTTTTAAAACCATGAACATTATCATAATTGTTAATTAAACACCCGAATCAGTTTCATTTTAAAGCAAATGAAAATATGGTTTCGCAACTAAATATTGATATATCGTTTCGAAAATTAACAATACGTACTAGATTCTTTTTGCTTTTACTTTATACAACACATAGTAGCACATTAAACACTTATACTAGAGCCACAGATCAGCGTCAGTAAATTTTAGGTGAATAATTTATAAAATATATTTACTAGTTTCTAGTTTCCGTTTCTTTTTTTTTTCTTTTTGAGTAAAATAGAATTCGTTGTGTTCTTTTCATTTCCGTTGATTTAAGACAATGCGTGCTTGCTTTAAAATTACATACAGCATTAATCATAAATGATCACAAAAATTCCCTTAATGTTGTTGTTTTTCGTTCCCGTTTGAAAATGACATTCTTAAAATGCTTGTGTGAGTGTGTGGTATTTTAATCTCAGCAATATATAGTTATGTTATCGAATAAAATTACTTAACTGAAAAACGACGGCTATTAGTAAATTTATCACTGCATCTCTGCTACTGCTATATTATTCAATCAATTCGCTAATGGCTTGCGTCCGCGTGGCTTGATACTCTCTGATATCTGCCACATTTGCTCTTCTTCCAGATAGTTTTCGAAATTCTCGAAGAATCGAATGATTTTCTCATTTCTCCGGAATGAATACGAGCTGTGAGTGTGGAAACAAGTTGATATATTAAGGATAGCATTGATACTACAAAATATGTGAGAGTTTGGGAGCTTACAGTATAAAAAGTAATGAGTCTTAAGTCGGGAAAAAATTATTAATTTTATCGCTATAAACTACTAAAAAATTTTAGAGTAGGGCCCTTGGCCGGCAATACATTTTTCCAGCGGATTTTCCATGCTTGGACTGCGTTTTTGTAGGCAATTTCTGATATGTCCTTTAAGCAGTGCGTTGAAACCGATTTAACCTCGGCTGTGAACTCATTGTAGTGATCTTTAAGGACGGTCTTCGACTTAGGGAGCAGAAAGAAGTCGGCGTCAGAAGTCAGGACTGTAAGACGCTGGCGAAGAGTTACGATGCTGTTCCGGGCCGAGTAGTTGTTGACGGCGAAGCAAATATGACTCGATGCATTGTCATGCTGCAGCTTCCTCCTGGTGGCAATAGTTGACCTCACTCGGCTGACCCGTTGCCTCAGTCATTTCAGAGCTTCCACGTGCAAAGGTCCATCCACATTATCATGCACGTAACGTATCAGAATTACGTGGTGTCTGGCACGACAAATATTGTTTAGCATGTAATGTATGGACACTTTCACATGCAGCGCAACGTCAACGTAACAGCATCCGCGGACACGGATCTTGTCTAGCACAGATTCTTTATAGGAATATCTGTCTGGGTTTTTGTGTTTTTGAGACCACGAAGACGGGTAATGAGATGTTATTAGAAGTCTGACACAAAACTTGGTCTGACACGCTCTGTGCCTGATACGTTACGTACTGGAAAATGTGAATAAACCTCAGCGCCATTGATGATCTGTCTCTCAGGTACACATTCGTAGTTTTTAATTTCTGTGTCTAACACGCTCTGTACCTGATACGTTACGTACAAGACAATGTGAATAAACCTTAGCGCCATTGACGATCTGTCTCTCAGGTACAAATTCGTAGTGGTTAATTTCCTTGCCGTCAAAGAAGGTAATGAGCATGGTTTTTGCCCTCAACTTGTCCATTCGAGCCTTTTTTTTGGCGTAGCAGTGCTGTTGTGTCCTATTCAAAACTTTGGTGTTTTGTCCTAGGATCGTACTCAAAAATACAAATTTCGAAAACGGTGATTACATACTTTAAAAACGGCGGGTTATTTTGAAAACCATTCGAAAGATCTTCACAAACCAGTACAAGGGTTTGTTTTTGGTCGTCAGTCAGCACTTTTGGGGACGTACTAGGCACAAATTTTTCTTTCATCTGCAAATCCTTCATAATGATGGCATGAGCAATCAATCATTCGAATACTTAACTGCCGGTCTGAGTTCAAAAGATCACCTTCAAGGTTCACATTCTGTTTATTCCTGCTCCTGGATGGCCGTCTTCCACAAATTTTCGACAGTCCTTGAAGCACTTGGGCTACCTCACAAAAGTAACTTTTGACATCCGCAGACACTTGCCAAATTGTCGCCAACGTCCCTATAGCCCATTTTCCAAGTTGATGACATAACGCTGCTCGATTATCGGTTGGTTTTTGCCTTCGACCCAGGATAAAATCTGGGTTCACTAAAAACACAATGTACGCCGAACGGAAGCTCCCAGGCGACTGACGCTTAGTGAAATTTGAAGTTGACTTCCTCCTTCACCAAACCAGCATAGAGCGTATATTCGCGTCACAAAAAATAGGATTCATTACTTTTTACACACAGCTTGTATATGCGATAAGATATACTTAAAACTAGCAGTGTCATTCAGCGATCACTGTTAAAATATAATTACCATAATAAAAATTAATAAATAATTACCAGTTTTTGAATTTCTTCATGTTAACTATAATGTTGTGTTGTTGCCAACGTTTCGAGAAATTAATTAAATTTTCCTTCAAATAGTCGGGGTTTCCTACATGCACAAAAGTCAAATCTTGTAATACCAGTCCTCTGCAAACAGAAAAATTCAACTTAGAAAACAATCAAATTTACGAATCTTCTATAGACTTACATGTAAGGAATGCATGGTGGGCTTGTTTCAGCTAAAGCTTGTCGATAAACACGAAAACTTGAGCTGGAATCAATAAGCGCACAATATTCTTTCAGTCCTTCTGTAATAGTTTTGTGCCACTCCAATCTGTAGAACAAAAACAAAATTACAATAGGGCGTTCGTATTAAATTCAAAAACAAAACAAAAAACAAACTCACCGTCGAATCGGAGCCGAATCTAATGCTGACAAAAGTGCTAAATACGAATTGTAATTATTGATTTTTCGTAAATGCTTCATAATTTTTATGAATTTTATCACATGCTTTTCACGATCTTTGGCATCATCTTGTCGTAGAATTTGCGATCGAGCCCAATACGACATTTTATTGAAATGTTCGGTAAATCGATTTAAATTCGGCGATTTCTCTTCGCATTGTTCCTTGACGAAAATCAAGACCTCTGGTATTTCGATTTTTTGAAATAGCTCGGCATCTAGCAGAGTCATTTGTTCGGCAATTTCAACTGATTTTAGATCGAGTAGTGATGGTAAGGATTTTGCAATATCACGTTGCTTTTCCAAACTATCAATTGAATTGGTTTTCAAGGCTTTGTATATATTTGCCTAAAACAAGAAATAATTGATTGTTTAAGGGTTTGGAAGATTTAAGTCAATGCAAATGGTTTGTCTGCATGTTTGTGTTAGTTTTATTCATAGAAACAACGAAAGTAGTCTATGCTACAGCATTGTAGGCCCTCTACAATGTCTATTATGAAGATTATATCCAACCAACAAATTAAATGGTTGAAGCTCGGAAATGATAGTTTCCACTTTCATATTCTCTACTTGAACTACCTAGACGTTCTCAGTTTGTAAATCAGACTTGTATTATAGCAGCATTGATCTCAGGAGCCAGAAAAGAGACAAATAGGTGAAAACAAAATAAAAAAAAGCGTGAACTTGGTTCTTTAGTTTTGGTGTTGGGATACAATCGAGAAGCATATCGTTTCAGGAATCTTTAGTGAAGCCCATTAGATGTTCAAGTTTGATATGATTGTGTCTGAACGCTTTTCATTGGCGTCAAAACTAACGCTTGTTACCTTTGTAGTGGAGTGAAAGCTAATGCTCACACAATTCTATCAGAATATTTTATGCTCGCAAAATATATATTCGTAAATATAGATACAAAACATGTCTAATTTCGTGTTAAAAAAAGTATTTGTAAAAAAATTTATTGCATTACTTTTTTAAAAAAAAAAATATATATATTCCGCTGAAGTATATAACATTCTTGTGGAGACTCGCGGCTCCGTTTTCCGTCGGAAACAACATGCAAATACTGGATTAAACGCTTTAAAAATAATGGTTTTGATGTTGAAGATAAAGAAATTTCTGGCGCACCAAAAAATTTTAATACAAAGAACTGGAAGCATTACTAAAAGAGGATTCATATCAGTATATTCATTCCTCAATGAGGACCCGAGACAAACAAAGGGCTCATTTCAGAATGATTCAAGAACAAGGAAATTGGGTCCTTAACAAATTGAAATCGAGAAACTTCGAACAGTGTTTTTTTGAATGTGAACAGCTGCTCCAACAACAGAACAGGAAAAGTGTTTTGCCTCTTATCGTGACAGTTGATGAAGATTTGATACATTACGACAATCGACAATCCAAAAAGTGGAAAATCGGCCATGCATCAACATCAACGGCAAAACAAAATATCTATGGTTCTAAACTCATTTTCTGTATTTGGTGGGGTCAGCCAGGTATAGTCTATTATGAGATACTTAAACTCAACGAAACCATCACAGGACAATTACCGACACAGGAATTTTACCGACTAATAATGATGCGTTTGAACGGAATATTATAAAAGTGGGCGCAATACGAAGGAAGATACGGTAAACTAATTTTGCAGCATGTCAATGCTCGGCTATGTTTGCTAAACCAGACAAAACTTATTTGGAAATGCTCAAATGGGAGGCCCTATCCCACCGAACATTCTTCCCTCAGATTTCCACATGTTTCTTCTGATGACTCATGGCCTAGCTGAATAGCACTTCCAGTCTTATGAAGATGATGTGGATAACCACAAAAGGTGAATCGTTCTTTCGATATGGTATTCGTATGCAGCCACAAAGATGAAACATAGCAGTGGCTATTGATGGTCAATGTTTGCAATGACGGGTCTTTAACTATTGTTTTTGAATAAAGTATTCATCCCACGGAAAAAACAGCGAAAACTTACTCAAGTCCGCAGTATAATGAAAAATAATTAAAGAAATTAGACACTAATGCAAAATAAATAAAGGAAATAGACACTAATAAAAAAATTAAAATAAGAAAATATATCAAATGGTTGAGACACTAGAACACAAAATGAATATAATCAATGACTCTCTATCTGATGTGAGCTAATTTTCCATGTTACAGCTAATTTTTCGTTTTGCTGTTACCTCCATGTTACAGTCCTGATACGCTCCTGGCGGGTCCCGAAGATAGAATTAAACTCAAACTGATGCGTTATTTGAGCACTCTGCTAAGCTTAAATCAATAGAGTCTTGATTTCACAGCACAGTTAATGCAATTGAAAACAAGGTCAGTATCATGTACGAAAAGATTTGCGAAAGTCCTAACATAATAAAGCATGAATTATTTTTATGCCGTCTGATACGCTGTCGAACGAATCGAATATTCGACAGTTAGCTCAAATTTACCGTCCCCACCCGATATGCATTTATTTTAATGGAGGCCGAAACGGTCATACTTGGAAAGGTTTAACGTTCAGCCGTTGGAGACACCAGATTAACAGTCGTCAGGAGAAGAAAGTTCGCACTAATTGTACAAATTAAATAGGTAAAAATGTAACTCATCCAAATTTCATATGATTTCCCTTTCTTATCACGATTTTGGCGATACTACCAATAAATCTAGATTCCAAGTCGAACACTTTCCCAATAAGCGATTTTTTTCAAGCTGATTTAACCCCTTGGCCTACTCGCTATCTCTCGTTTGCTCGGGTCATAGTCAGCAACAAGTCTATAACCGGAATAACAATTAGTTCTGAAAAGTGTGAACGCAACGAGAAATTACACGTAACTAAAGTAAAAGAATATCGAGAACAGTTGAATCACGAGTCTGATTGTTTGTCCCGAATGACATATCACGAGCTAGGCTTGTCTTGTTTACATTTGGTCCGAACGATGTACCACGAGTCAGACTCGTGCTTATTGTTTATGGGCCCAATTCCTTTCCACGAGTCTCGCTCGTGGTTGTAGGCTAAAGGATTAAATGTTGATGATTTTAATTTTCAAGTAATATCTATGATGATGACTATTTGATATATATAATTCCCAGGCATTAAATAACTATATTGTACAGTACTTTCGCAATGCTAATTATAAAAGAATTAAAGATAATCTCAAAATTGTCTGGATTAGTGCTATTTCAATGTTCAATATGGACAATGATCTATGTTTAATCCATGAGTTGTTTTTTTTTTGTCACCGTTGGAAAGTAGGTCTCGAATGTTTAGAAAAAAATAAAATATCTGCACCATGGCTGAAGAATAAATACAATAAATTAGAGATTTCTGGCTACCCTAAGTCGATGTAAAAGTAATTTTGTATTTGGTCCAGCACTCAAGAATTTTATGACCTGTTCAGCAAACATGTCCAGGAAACTTTTTGTTCGTGTACTTATCTAACGTTTTATCCTTCCAAACATTTCCTCGAACTATGGTTCATGAAATGTATTTAACTAAAGAGTAGATTGCAAAGGCCATCGACGAACTTAACGTCAACAAGGATCCTGGACCTGACTTGCTTCCCTTTATTCTCACACTTGAATGCATGGCGTCATTTATCCTGACTTTGCATATAATTTTCAATAAGGCATGTGGTAGGTCAACTATTACCAACATCGTGACTCTCGTCTCGGATATTCTTTAAGGTGTGGGAGAAGGCATCAAACTGAAACCATATACATAGACTTCAGCAAGGCCTTTGGCAATATTGATCATGCTATTCTAAAAAAAATGATCAATCGGTAGGCTACTCAACCCATTTCTCTCCCAAAATCGATGTTTAAGCCATTCCATTTTTTGATGCAAAATGATTCTGCAATTAATTAATTGCGCTTTACTGTAACTGTTCTATTTTATTTGTGAACTAGTTGTTTGGTATGAAATTAAATAAAAAAATAAGAAATAACTGTAATAGGAATAACGCTGTTCTATTTGATAGATGTTTTCATCCGAAATCCTTTTAAAACTAAATAGACGATAGTTTGTGAATTTTATTATATCTATCTTAACATTTAATGCTTGGCCGCTAATTGATGTATATTAGTAAATCATCTGAACTTAGCAGTTAGTATTTGCATACCTTAAAAGTAAAATCAAAATCAATAAACTTACCTTCTCTACAACTTTGCTCCGCAAAGCTTTAGCTGTTGATAGCTCGCCGGATCGTACCATTTGATACACCATGTCCGTCAATATCGACATCAACTTGAAATGCAAATCTGATGCACTGAAATATCAATTATTGATCTAAAATATCCACTTTATGAAACAAAAATCAAATTATCTTACGTTAAATCGTTCACGACTCGAACCAGTAGAGAAAATGTTACTTTCGCGGCTTTCTGCTTGGACCGATCATTTACTTGGCAGTTAAACATTGTGTATCGTCGTATCAATTTCGTTATTAGATCCAACGGTTGAATAAACGTTCGAAATGTTGTTATGAATGCTTCACTAAATGCTGAAATATTTTTTTCATGTTTAAGCGTGTAATAGTTGAATTGTGTTTTGTTGATGTGATGCATAATATGAATTGAAGCGCATGCAACTATATTACAATTTATAAAAAAAAATCGAGGGATACTTTTTTCTACATTGATACAAGTAATTAAATTATTCGTTTAAAAACTTGTCAATTATATTTTTGAGCTCAATATCTATGCAGGTTTTTGTGACCCGTGTGTACTTTTCTACTAGCAACCCAAAAAAGCAATGTTGCTATTACCAAAACCCTGCTACTAAAACTGCAAATTTTTATTGTTCTTTATAATAGTCAAGTTAACGACGAATTATCTGAGGCACAACTGAAATATTAATTACGTGCTACAGATAGTTTACAGAGAGCAACGTAAAATGAAATAAAATCTAACCACCATTAAAGTCTAATATTCGAAAAATGTATGTTTTAATAATAATATGAAAAAATTTAATTTTGATTTGGGTGCATGATTAAAATTAAATTTATTTTATTACGCATGTAAGCCATGGTTTTTATTAATTAAGCTAAAGTAAACTAGAGCATATAAATGAGCGAATAAATATATCACAGCTACACCATTTTTATTTTCTTATTACTTTTCCATGTCGTATGAAGTAATAGCGAAAACGAACTTTACGAACAATGCAACAAAAATTATACTTCGTTAAAAGTTGGCGGTAAAGTAAAATGTTCGTACTTCGAATGATACAAAATTAAAAACATATTTCTCTTCGTACAGAATACTTTTAAATATTTACATACACCTTCTGGAATATATTTTCTCTTGCTAGTGCTAATTTATGCAAATCTAAACCCTCCCTAAGCTCGTATGTTAGCTGAGAGCTACACAACGATTACGCTAATATATACATTTATCGATGCATTTTTAAATTTACAATTACTAAAATTTACTATACCAGCATTATATAACTAAGCAAGACAAACTAAGCGAAAAAATCAGAAGGTTTGATATCTTACCATCTTCTGTTTCATCTTTAACAATCCCATGAAATGTGTGAGACATGATTATTTTTATGAGTACAAACGCATGAATGAGAAAAATAAAATAAAAAAAATATTACCGTTGTCACCATTTTCTTTCCGTTGCACTTTAGTTGCATGAACTATTAATGCATCGATATAGCCTCCTTTGACATCAGGACCATCTTCACCTTCTTTCTTGAATATGAGATAATTTGATATGTCTAGTTCTTCGATTAAATCCGGCATACTATCCGTTTTGTTTGGTGTCGTGGATCGCTGTAGTATTTGAAATAATTTTTAGCAGTTTTATAAGAAACAGTTGTAAGATTTCATGAGATAAGACTATCTTTTAAGTGAAAGGAGTATATTAGTATTTTTTTTTACTAAGCATCGGGTACATAAACGCAGTGTCAATTATAATGGTGAGATTGAAACAGAGTAAGTTGAGACACAATCTAAATTTTAATAGAAATCTGTATATGATTATTTTCAAATATTTGCTAAGTTGTGTTATTTAAAAGAATTGATTTTCAGGAATTAGATTTGATTTCGCCGCAGATTCTATAAATAATATTAAATTGTTTTTTTTGTTAGCTGTCTTCTATTGCATATTCGAATTATATGTGTTATTACGATTACAAGCTCAAAGCTAGAAAGAACAACTGAATAAGAGCAAACCAACAAAGCGTATAAACTCCCTAGTATACTCCCTTAGCAAATCGAAAAAATTAATATAAAAACCCCAAAGCACCTGTGTGTTAATCGAATTATTTCTAAGCACTACTTCATCTTCTCCGTCGTTGTTACACTCCAGATACGTATTATTGCTTGGTTCCTCTTCCGCTATTAACTCATTACTTTCTTCATTTACCGTTAGCATATCGCTACTTGAATTCATTGATCCTACAAGACGCTGTCTATTATTATCGTAGATACCACTCAACGTAGCTGGTTTGGGGCTTGGTGGTGGCGTTGTAATTATAGTTGGTGTTTTGCATGTTATTCGATGATGCTGTTTCTTTGGTGGTAGGGCTGGAGGTTTATCAGTGTCTGATATTGACGCTGTCGATGATTGCGACAATGATTGCTTACTAACTGAAGTCATGCTAAAAAAAAATGATATTATCAATAAAGAATCACCAGGGCTGCAGATTCAATTTTCAAACTTACTTCATTGTTTGGCTGTGGGATATGTTTCGGGTTGCAGAATGACACGATGTCTGTGATGAGTGGCAGGTATGTACAGAATGACGGAAATGTTCCATAGTATTTTGTGGCAATATCTCCATGTAGGCCATAACTGTAATTTAGTAATAACTTGATTAGTTCAATCAGATTACTTTGGAATGTTTTGAAACTTAAAAACATATCAAAACATCACTTGTAACTCTTCTCAACAAATGAATATGTGTGCTAAGAGTCATTTGGAATAGCTCATGTTGTCATGTTGCGTTATATATGGGTATGATCAATGTGTAAGCTATGACGTTGTTATATCGTTTTATCATTTTCAAATTTTATAAAAAGTCTTCCTTTAATAACAGTTTCTATTTTCACTGTAAATATCAATCAATTCGATATACAATCTACATCAAGCAATTAGCTCTTAAAAGACGGCACAAATAATTAGAAGCTTAAATTAGGATTCCAACTCACTGTCTTGTAGGATTGTAAACTAAAACATTTAACTGGAAGGTAAACATTTATGTAACATTTATATTGAATGTATTTAGTTAATTAAATTATGTTTCAATTTAGGGAAAACAAAAATAATTTTCGGATTTACAACTAAGAAATTACGCTTGCATCTAAGCATATTGAATGCTGCTCTAGAGAGCCTCTACATTGTTCTAATTTCCTAATTCTAATAATTTACTAATCATGCACGCACTAAAAACATTTTACACATCATAAGATCCATCAAAAAGAACATTGTTTTATTGTAATTGTTTGTGTTCATACAGAATTGCAGGGTATCTTAAGCGATAATACTCTAACAAAATAATAGACTTGTATGGAAAGGAAAAAAAAGCTATTTCTTACTAAATCAAGCTTACAAGCTGATACTTTACTTAAAATTATTCCTGATTTTTAAGCACGTAAGCTACTACCATTTAAGTCTTTCTAGATTTCAATTTTTTCAATTAGAGTTCACCCCTATTTTTTGTATGGTTGGAACTACAAACCTTGACTGTCTGCATTTTCTACAATTTACATATACATATTTATTTTTTCTAAGTAAGCTGTTACTTTTTCTTTTATTTCTCATATTTTGAAAGATTTATGCTTAATTACATGTTTTTTGTCCACGCAGAATGTTATTGAGGATGGAATTGTGTTAATTGCATCGTGAAATTAATAATACGTGTTTAAATTTCAAACACTTTAAAAAAGGCATAATTGTTTGCAATGTGATGGAAAGTATTTTATGAATCTGTGAATTTGATTTCAGTTTTGATTGTTCAGTTTTTCATGTTCTACGAAAACATTATTTATGGTCTCCTCAATGTAGTAATATAAGCAAAGAAACTAACTAATCAAACTCAATTCGAAATCAATCAAGAAAACGTTGAAATACCGTGCCCATATTTCTTCAAATTAATATCACATTATTCTGCACAATTGTTTTACATTTACATCAGACACGCATTCAACGTGTAAAATAAAGCTTTAGGTGTCTTTATTTGATGTTGTTGTTGTTTTTTATTTCAAAGCATTTTGCCAAAATTAAAAGTACATACTAGAAAGTAACTGAACTGAATTTCGCTATGAAACAGAAGCGTTTTTTTTGCAACACCATTCGTATCTAAACACAACTTACCCGAATATGCCACACTTTGAAATTCTATATTATTGAAACAAACCCACGTTAGAGTGCTTCTTAATTTGATAGATATATCATTGTCTAAATTTCAAGATCTAGCTCTTTGTAAAAATAACAAAATTATTATACCAGAAAATATCAACTTACTATGTTTGGATTTCTTTGGAATTGGTGGTGGATTTTCGTGATAGTGACGGGGTTCAATCAGGCTTTGTGTTTTATTTTGTAGATTGTAAGCGGTCGCATAATGTCTTAGTTCAGATAGATCATCTCTCGAAAGTGAACTGAAATATAAAGAAATAAATCATTGTTATAAAGATATTTATATATTGCGATTGCATGTACGTTTTAAAGGCTTTACAATAAAAGCCAATAGGCATTGAAGAAGATTTGAAGAAAAATGCGGCAGAAGACCATCGAATGTTGGCTTATGGGGAACAAGCCGCGTCATTTTTAACTAGTGAGTACTGGCTTAGACGGTTAAAAAGTGATTATTTGTGACGCAAGTGACAAAGTTTGAGGAAAACGTTTGAAAACGCTTAATTGGAGGCGTTATGTGATCAAGATTCGTGTCAAACTCAAGATGAACTCGCTGAATTTTTGGGAGTGACTCGGCAAGTCACTTTTTTCCGTCTGAAGGCCATGAGAATGATTCGCAAGCAAGGAAATTGAATGCAACACGAATTGAAGCCGTGAGACGTTGAAAAGCGCTTTCGTATGTCTGAAATGCTGTTCCAACGCTACATAAACAAATCATTTTTGCATCGTAATATTGACGATGAAATTTGGAATTAATAGGACAATCAAAAATCGCAAAAAAGCGTATGTTGTCAAATGAGCCAAATCAACGCCAAACCGGAATATTCATACTCTCAAGGTACGCGACGTTAGCGAATACAAGGCATATACAGGGTGTCCCATAACGCAACGTCAAGCCGGAAAGGGGTGATAGGGCAGGTGGTGACAGTAATCAGAAAACTATTTAAAAAAAAGTTAGCTGCGTATTTTTTGAGATATTCGCTTTTGAAAAAAAAATTGAAAAAATGCGTACCCTGTGACAATCTTTTCACTGCTACATCTACAAAAAAATTTTTTTTTTTATTTTCTTTTTATAATATAACCCCAGATAAATGCTCTTTAAATTACAGCCAAAAATTAAAAAATTACTGTTTTAGTTTTCAGTGAAATAGCACTTCTTTCACCAAAGATGTACTAAAAAATAACTCTTCACCCAACTTCATCTAACCGTACTGAAAAAAAAATGTACTAAGATATTTTGGCAAGTAGCTTTAAAAGATAGTCTACTAAGTCCTAATTCCAAAATGGTATTACACTTGCTTCTTAATGACTTAATTGAGATGAATATAAATTTTCTAACAGTCCGACATCCTAAGTTTGTTTTCGCACTATTTGATATAAGTTGAAATTAGAAATCAATTATTGAACAGAAATTACTTACTTTACTTATAAAAGGTGTTCGAAATGCTTGCCATCAGCGGCAATGCAGGCTCTGCATCTTCTTAAGAACGACCTTGAAATTAGGCGGGCAAAACTTCTTGAGTTTATTTCGTCGACCGCTTTTCTAATTTTAGTACGTAGCTCTTCTAAGCTTTGTATTTCAGTGGAATAGACTTTTTCCTTTATTGCGCCCCAATAAAAGAAATCCAAAGGATTTAAATCGGGTGAACGAGCTGGCCACGAAATTGTTCCACCCCGTCCTATCCACCTCTCGGGATACTCACTGTTGAGAAATTCCCGTACACTTCGAGCATAATGTGCTGGGCAGCCATCATGCTGGAAATACATGTTTCCATAAATCCTCAGTGGTACGTCGTCCAATAGTTGTGATAATTGGTTTTCCAACATATCCAGATAAACTTCGGCATTCAAATTCCCCGCAAGCTCAAATGGCCCAACAACTGAACCATTAAGAATGCCCGTCCACATGTTTATTTTAAATCGGTGTTGAGATTTGTTCTGTCGCATTAGATGCGGATTCTCCACGTGCCACTCGTGCAAATTATGGAGATTCATGTAGCCATCCTTGGTGAATGTTGACTCATCCGTCCAAAGAATTTCGTCAAAGAACCGCGAATTTTCTCTATACTTCTCCAGCATAGTTTGACAAAACTGAATTCTCTCCGGGTAATCTCGCGGAAGGAGACTTTGTACACGTTGTACATGGTATGGATGAAGTTGGTTTCTCCTTAGAATTCGCTGAACTGAGCTCTTCGGTACTCCTGTAGTCATCTGAATGGCACGCACCGAGGTTGACGGTTTTTCTTCAACTGCTTCCAATACAGTGTCCTCGTAGAGATTCCAAGGTCTTCCCGCACAAGCCATTCGATGGGGCAAGCGACCCTCTGAAAATGCCCGATGCACGTTTATGAACACTCGATGATCTGGATACCGTTCAACATTTGGGTACCTCTCACGATAAAGTCGTGCTGAAGCAGAAGCATTGGATCTGCATTCCCCATAAATTAGGTGCATATTAGCATATTCCTGTGCACTATATCTAAACGGCATTATGGAATTCACACTTTACACTTTCAATAAACGGAACTACGGGAGTATTCTCTTATTTGCTAGAAAAATGCACACTTATCAAATGACCGTAATCCACTATAATGCCACGCAAATAGCAAAATAACATAACTACGCATCTAATTTTTCCATCGACCTATAGGTAACGGTTTTTAAGAAGAATAAAGTGCATTAAAATCATTTCAAATAACTAATAGCAATTAACTGGGAATTGGTTCTCTCCAAGGTAAAAACGTTATTTTTCCTTAATTAAGAAATAAAGAAGCAAGTGTAATACCATTTTGGAATTAGGACTTAGTAGACTATCTTTTAAAGCTACTTGCCAAAATATCTTAGTACATTTTTTTTTCAGTACGGTTAGATGAAGTTGGGTGAAGAGTTATTTTTTAGTACATCTTTGGTGAAAGAAGTGCTATTTCATTGAAAACTAAAACAGTAATTTTTTAATTTTTGGCTGTAATTTAAAGAGCATTTATCTGGGGTTATATTATAAAAAGAAAATTAAAAAAAAAAAAATTTTTGTAGATGTAGCAGTGAAAAGATTGTCACAGGGTACGCATTTTTTCAATTTTTTTTCAAAAGCGAATATCTCAAAAAATACGCAGCTAAATTTTTTTTAAATAGTTTTCTGATTACTGTCACCACCTGCCCTATCACCCCTTTCCGGCTTGACGTTGCGTTATGGGACACCCTGTATATGATGAGGTATGATTTGAGGACACCTTGCTAATTTCAAATAGGGCTTGCGGTGTGTATACCCATGAATGAAAAAACCGACCTCTGACCAGAAAATTTTTTTGTAAGGGAGTTTCGATCTCATTTCACCGGCGAATAAATAAGAAACATAAATTTATACTCTCAAGGGGAATCGATAAGAATCCAATATAACAGAGTATACAAGCAGTGTAACTGTCGGTAAATTATTAAAAAGTAATAAAGATAAAACACACAAAAACATAAATTTTTAAATAGTGATTTGTCAATCACAGGATATTTTATCAAATCAACGATTTCTCTCTGCATGCACTGTGCAGGAGTGTTGGGCTGACACTCTTAACCTTGCCGTCCCAGAGGAGCCGCTACTACTGGAAACCACTATCTCGGCTACATTTAATCAAACTGAACGCGGCAACAAAAAAAACTACCAGAAAGACACGAGAAATTAATTTCTCATCACGAAAATGCTCGGCCCCATGTTGCGCAACCAGTTAAAACTACCTGCAAAATTTCGGTAGGAAAGTTCTAGCACTCTCACCTTATAGCAAAGACCTGACTACTATCTGTTTCGATAGACGCAAACTATACTGACTGGTATACACTTTACTTCAGTTCAACGAGTCAAAAATTGATATATTCGTACCTAGCCTTAAAAAAATATCATAGCTTTCGATGAGCAATATTTTGAATAAAATATATTGTGCCGAATTTTCTGAATAAAGCCTCGATTTTACAAAAAGAAAAAATACCTACACTGCCAATAAAGCAAACTTAAAAAAATCGTATGGCAATGGGATTCAACTCTACCAGTCCTCAGACCCTCGAATATTGCCTTATTGGATAAACCAAAGTTTTTAATAACAATATTTTGCGGATTATTCCACTTTGATCAAGGATTCGCTTCTGAACTGATAGGTACTAGTGTGCTTTTGAGCGAATACTCTGAGCTATTACTACTATGATCTTCTGTCAAATATTAAGTTATCCAGTTTTTTTACTGACAGCATATCTTATTTTCTTAGTTTTAAAAAACTTACAAAGTTTTTTGCTAACAGGGTAAATGTGATTCAAAACCAAATATAGAGCATACGCAAAATTACTACAGCAAATCCAATGCAGAACATGAAGCTACCCACGATTTCATCAAAATGATGCCTGCACTTGAGCCTACTGAGTTTAAACTTGCAAACAAATCATCTTCTATATCGTAATAAAATAGAGATAACATTTCGCTGTATGAATTACATAGCTACGAACTATTCTAACGCTTCTTTATCGCAACTGCAGAGGATAATGATTTTTCAGGATTTTTTTTGTCTAGTCTCTGATTGGATTTGTATCTGTTGATTTAGACAATAATAAATAGATAAATAAATAAATATAGGGAAAAAACCGGTGGCAAATCAGATGAGTAGATTAACGAGCTACGAAAAGTAGGACCACCAAATACAATCTATAGATAATAGCCCGGCATCGGAGAGGCATTGAAACAAACTGCCCAAGTGTCAGAAAACCCAGATACATTAGGAAAACTAAATTTAAAAATTTACCGTTGCTGCAATTTACCGAAGATTAATTTTAATCCAGTGAGGAGGTGGGTTTAATAACAAAGCAATTGAAAAATGGTGATGCGGTAGTTAATCCGATTTTCCACGGCCTATCCAAAAATAAAAACATTATCAGCTATCATACGCCAGGAGGCCAAAGAAATGATGAGGATATCGGATTAGGGCAAGGCGGCACAAAACCGAGACGTCTAGAACTCTCAACTGCAACAGACCCAGACCGGGTTGCGGGTTGTTGCATCGTTAATGATCGGATAAATTCGAACTAATACGAGTTTTTCATGAAGTAGAAATAAATGAAACAACAAAGTCATATTGGAAACGAATGTTGGAAGGGAAGTGGATGTTTACCTTTGTCCTATTCTCATTTTTATATCTTATTAATTCAGACAATTTCAGACATTCGAAAACTACACGCACACCATCAATAAAACTTAGGACGCTACTTAAATTTTTTAATAGGTCTAGTACATACCCCGAAAAATTATCATGATCTTCTACATTATCATAATGAGAAAATAGTCTTTCCTTGTGCGTGCCTTTGGTGCGTGTTTTCACTGGTAAAGCAGGAGGGTCTTCGCGTATCATTTGCGGCGACAACGATAATGATTCGGATGATGCATCCTGACTGCCGCCTTTAACAACTGACGACATCATCGATAGCGTTGCACTTTTATCCGATCGCGAACTAATTACTTCGTTATTATCTTCATTCATTAACTTATTAATCGAACACATTTCACCGCCAGAGCTCCGAAGAAAATTACAACTAGTCGTTACACACTGTTCCATGCTCGTTGAAAATGATTGATTTGAAAAACATGTTGTAGTTTTCGTCGTAGTCTGACAATTATTCGCTAATGATTGGTCCACTAACTCATCGAGATCGCTGCTTCCAAGTTTTGCATCCAACTGTCGCATACTAGCGATTTCTGTACTACTCGTTGTACTCGACTTGTGAGATTGCGTACTATGTTCCGATGAACGTTTTGTTGATATACTTTGCATACTGGCTCGTATTGATTGCATTGATGCAAAACCTGAAAGAGAAAATCGATTGAATTGGAATCGATATTTGAGGTAAATTTGATATTAAAGCCAATCAAACAAAGCAAGCACACAATGAATGTTAAATGTGATAGTTGTAAAATATTTTGAAAATGTAAAATTAATGTAAACGCGAAGTCTTTCCATTTATATTTAAAAATTATATTCAAATATACAAAGAGAAAAACGAACGCAATATGAAACACGTGGTTATAACAACAAAACTAGAATCCGTAATGTGGATCACATCCAATATGGTTTGAAATACATTAAAATTTACAAGAAAACCCTACATTTTCAAAAAAAAAATTAAGCATGATGTTGCATTGAAGGCCAGTATTTATGAACAAAGCAAGCTAAAAAGAATTCATTTAAAAATTGGACTACCAGCTGCTTTCTGCGTTCAAGAAATGGAACATAGCTTAACGATAAATAAGAAACGCAGAGTGGCAAGCATAGATCGCAGAATAAGCCATTTGCGGAAAATGAAGAAAGTCTGAAAATATGCTCATATTACAAGCACCAATGAAGAAGTCACAACAAATGAATTAGCAAAACTCCATGCTTTTCGATGTCAGAAAAAAGTAAGACGGAAAATTATGACAAACGACGGTCAATATTTTGAGGATGAACGAAAAACACAACCATTAAATCGACATTTTTATTTAATCAATCGCAAGTACCAGACTCATTGGAATTTCGTTGGTTCTTTCCAGTTGCCACCAATGCAGGTAAAGTACACTTCACAACTTCATCCTTTTTATGCGAAGCAGGTTCTATTAAAAATTTACATTTATACATTTTTCTAATCCGACTAAATTTTACGCTATATAATATACACAACATATTTTTCCTCATCAATACTTACTTGTTATCAAACGGTGATCGATTTCGTCGTCCAGAAAATGATCTTCCACAGAAGTATCCATTGTGAGCGCTTTCAGTTCATCTTCCTCTCGAGAGTGATTGAATGCCGAGTCAAGTGAACCAGCACTGGCACTCAGCAGACTAGAATTGTCATCCGGTGATCTGGATCGAATCGATGAACTAAATGTTTGAAAAATTTCATTAAAATCATATGTTAACAGATGATTTAGTAAAATATATTACTGATCTAACCCGCAGCTTAATAACGAAGAATCTACACTAAAATTTGATTCGTTTGTTATACTATTCTGTTTCTGTTGACTACGTCTTTTTGGCGGAAGCGGAGGTGGGTTGGGACATCTAGCAAAGACACATTTACATTAGGCATATTCATGTCAATGAGTTATTTTTTTTTAATGATGTTACCTATTGGGAAGTGGAGGTTTCGGAGGTGGACTAGAATCACGTAAAATGCTTTCAGTACTGTGTGAAGTTTTCATTGTGCTCAATGATGACTTCTCTAAGATATCACGCTCTCTGCAAAAATGTGGACACAAGCGACAAAACATTGAAATTTAGTGGTTTGAGACTATGTGATTTTACTATCTTTAGCTTCTATTTACATTTAGGTTAGTCAAGGTGACATTTAGAAAATGATACTTAAAAGATAGTTAAAACTCACATTGGTGTCAAAGGAATATCAGGTAACGATGTCCTTTGTCCAGCAACGTCTATCGTTGGCCTATGTAATGTATTGGACGATGAATTACTTATCGCTGTAATACCCAAAGCGTTCTCTTTCTCTTGCATTTTTTCAGTAACTATATCACACCAATTCTGAAAATTCATATTGAACATATTGATATTCATGCTTCTTTTAATAATACGTCAACACTGATAAGTGCACAAAATTATTTTTTTCAATTGTACATTTCTACTTGATACGTACTTGCACTGAAGTTTCAAGGAGATCCACAACTCTTTGCACATTCTCACTGCTAAGTAACGGACTTGCATCTTCATTCTCACTTAAAAGTACATCATCACACAATTTTATCAATTCCCCAAGAGCATAATATACTTGCGTACAAGCCGAAGACAATGTACTGCTATTCGAATTGAGCGTATTCAAATGAAGTGCTGTCGAAAGATATTTAAAGCTGTAAATCCTTTCTAACAAGAACACAAATCGAAAGCTTACCGTTTGCAGTTAATTCCAATAGAATTGTAGCGTTCCCAGGCAATACTTCTAGTTTCTTCTTTGAAATTACATCCTTGAAATGTTTCAGAGCGTTTCTTACTTGCCGTACATGATAGTCCATTCCTTGTGTTGGTTTTCTATCAGGGGAATGGTTGTTGACGGCGGCAGCATGTTTTGTGCGTGGGCTATGCCGATGGGGCGAATGGGATCGCCCCAAAGTGTTCGTTGGTGTTCTCATTTGTGAGAATTTCTCAACTATATCATCCTTGAATGAACGAGCACGCCTGGCTAATTTGGTTCCTTTCAGGCTGTTTTTATGTCCCGATGAACCGCTCGATGTATTTGAAACCGATGGCGAACCTAGTGATTCTGAAATGAGATAATGCATTTATTATATTAGTTGATGGAAATGCAATTCTGAAGCTGTTTTTCTGTTAAATACTTTATGTAATTCAATAAGTCAGACAGGTATTTATTTTAAAGATGCAGAGAAAGATTTGTCTTTCTTCAATTACGGCAATCATTGCAGCGAGGAATTACACAAAATAGCAGTACTAGTATTAAATAAGACAACAAATTGCATGTTAATAAACTAAAGCATAGCCTGAAAATAGCCTTAAAGAAGCCATTAGTTTATATATCAGCAGACTAAGTACTTCGGGATTAATCATCCGATTTTTATAATAAGCCAGATCAAATATTTTCCCTAGTCCTCCATGTTTTCCACAAGTTAAAACAAGCATAGCACAGACATCATTTACATTTTCCGACTACTCACTCGTTTCATGGTTAGCAATAAAAATTCTAGCCGAATTTTTTGGCCACGTATGTTTTGCAACATCATATCTACGTTTCTTCCTTAGAAGGCTCGAACTGAATATTTTTTCCTCGGTACGCGCACAGGCGACCAAAAACGAATCATCATAATAAGGCATTACGTCATATATATACCATTCGCGAGAAACAATTTGTTTAATATCTTAAATATTTATAAACTATGACAACAGCATCTGAATTTTCCTCTAATATACAAAATTATCCGTAATTTACTCGTCACCAGCAATTATAAGCGAATTTTCACACCTCAATCTCAACTAAAAATCAAAAATCTTTTTCGAGACTTATTAATTGAAGTTGTCCGAGAGAGAAAAACCATTATCCGTCCGATAAAATCAAGGGACTAAATGATCACGGCAGAGTTCTCGAGTAGATGTGTGAAAAAACTAGACGAAAACAGAAAAATCCAATCTGTCTATTCACACCGTGTACTGAGTACGTCATGAAGAAATCGGATTTCCTAAAATAAATCTGCATGCGTTGAGATCACCATGTGTTTTCTTAAATAATACACACATACATTTTGTTTCTATAGCGGTGCCGAGAGAATAGCGTAACGGGAGCAAAAGGCAAACAACTTTCGACGACTTGTTGGATTTTAAGATAAAAGAAAGCATCCAGTAATGTGTCGAGATAAAAAGGAATGATGTTATTTCAGATAAATTCCATTAAGTGCAGACAGATATAAATATTTTGTTGATTATATTCACTCAACACTAGATTTTTTTAGATGTTTTTGATAGTTCGCTATAGTTTCTAAGTCCTCTATTTGGAATGGTCCTCGACTCAGCGTGTCAATTAAGTCCATATCGATGTTTAGCATTCCATTTACAATGCGATCATATGTTAGGGTAAAGTAAGATTATGAATATCTATTTTTAAAAAGAACTTTAGGAAAGCTTATGTCCGATTAAGTCGGGGATATTCTACGGGTCCGCATATTTTGTACTAACAAAAATAAGGAACGGTGTGGAAGAATCTATCAGTCGGATATGCTTTCAATAGTTTTCAAGTGTTATTGCAGTTTTTGATGTTTGTCAAGTACTCGTTCGAATCATATGAATGTGATCCTAAAACGATAAATTATCTATTTCATTAATTTAAGTTGATTTAATTTTTTTTAGCATTTAAAACCAAATACTTTAATTTGAAGACCAATTTTTCTTTTAGAAAATAAATATACTTCAATTTCTTCACAGATCGATATTTCGAGAGCAATCGGCCCTCTTCTTCAGTGTCTAGATTGATTGGCGCTAAACAAGAGAGCAGGTTGGACAATATCGATATCTGTCATGAAATTGAAATAAATCTAATTCCAAAGGAAAGATTGGTTTTAAATAAGAATATCTAACAAGAAATAGTTGTCCCTGAAAACTATGATTACAACAGATCAGCCCATGGCTTCATACTATGATCCCGTAAACCAAAAACTCAGAATTAAAAGTGACGGTGCAAAGGAAAAGCCCCTTAAGAGCTATGGGTGTTGAATCTAGAAAAAAGTTAAGGCTTTTAGAGCAATTTTTAGGGCATCAAAGGCATCTTGTTTATGGATTACCTAGACCACTGCAAGAGAGTATCTATAATCGGAGAGGCCGTAATTGCACATTATATAAAAGTTTTGCCATTTGAACTGCTACAA
The DNA here is from genome assembly GCA_963978885.1 of Nemotelus pantherinus. Classification (NCBI taxonomy): domain Eukaryota; kingdom Metazoa; phylum Arthropoda; class Insecta; order Diptera; family Stratiomyidae; genus Nemotelus; species Nemotelus pantherinus. The sequence continues at coordinate 126,214,328 of OZ022265.1, forward strand.
AATGATCGATTCGGAAGTGAATGTGCCGCCCTACGTCGTGAACTTTCAATATTTGAAAAAAACGTTGTGGAGGCTAGTGGGCAGAACGAGCTTCTTTATAAAATTTTACTATTTTCTGAGTTACCCAAATCATATCGAGTGGTAAGTGGATGGCCGAAATCATATCATAGCTTCGTAGACTGGTTATTGAATAAAACCTGAAAGAAATCATGAGCTTGTGTCACCAGACACTGTTTGGAAAACTATTTTTCATCGTTTATTTTTTTTTTTTTGTTTATTTACTGTCTTAAAAAACTTTATCAAGAAAATAAATAGCAATAGTGAAATATCAATTCAATAATAGATGGGAAAAAAGATCTACATGCAACGTACTTTGCACCATTTAATAGATACTGAAAGCACGTAATCCTTGATATATCCTTAAAAAAATATTGTGGATGAGTAGCCCCAATAACGGTGTACGAATAGACCAAGTTCAACGTTTGAGTCCGAAAGAGACAATAGAGTGGATACTGCGAGGCCAGCATTGACGTGGTCGAAAGGTTTGCTGGCTTTTGGTGACCAGCCGATTGCTTTAGCGTCATCTTTTTTAGTGCCGCAAAGAAGAGCGTTGAGAGCCTGCTGCACCTTAGCTACGTGAGGAAGCAAGCGGCGGTAGAAGTTCACCATCCCCAACAATCTCCTTAGGTCTTTAATCGTATTGGAAGTTTAGCTATTTTAATAGCCCCAATCCGATCTGGGAAGGTAATAATACTTTTCTGAAGGTCAAAGACCATAATCTGCAATTTTTTTCAAAAATTGTTCTAGGTAAATAATGTGCTCATATTTGGAGGTCGAAGCTACCAAAATGTCATCGAGGTAGATAAAACAGAAATACAGTTCGTGTAGGACTTCGAGACTAAATCACTAAATCGATGGTACCGCATGTAAAGTCAGAATGCCATTTGGGGGAATTGGAAGAGTTCCAAGGGTGTGCAATTGATGGTCTTAGATGGCGGATATCGTTCGGCTCGACTTGAATTTGTTGGTAGGCCTTAGTCAGGTATATGGTGGAGTTGTTTTGCTATATAGTTTAGAGCAGAACTCGTGAGTAATGGAGATAAGGTATGTATCCGGGATGGTTATTGCGTTAAAGAGTCTATAATCACCGCAAACACACCATCCTTAATTGTTCTTACGGATTATTTGAATGGGAAACAAACAGGTCCCGTTAAAATGGCGGCATATACGCTGCTGTAGCAGGAAATCAAACTTTTTTTAGCCACAGCGAGCTTAGCATGTGCCTAAGGTGCCTCCGATCCGGTCAAGATGCGCTGTGTTTGCTGGGTTGGAAGGTTCCTGTGTTCACCGTGATGGCATTGTATATATGGAGGAGGACTTGTACTCGCGGACCAGTGGATTGCTCAATTAAAACACTAAGATTTGGAAGATAAAACAGAAGCGGGAGGATCCACCAGGATAGCATTTGCAAAGTCGACAACTAGTCAATAGTGGCAGAGGAAGTCTGCGCCTAAAATGGGTCTTGAGAAATCGGCAATAATGAAATCCCATCAGCTCACAATGGAGTTCTAGTTCCAAAGATGTTTATGGTTGTCTAGTTTTCGGGGCAAGCCAAAGCAAACCTATACACATCCTAACCATTTACATCGAAGCATTGATATTCTTCTATGCAAGAACCACGAAAATGTTTGCAAATTAATCAAATACATAGATGATGAGAAAATTAAAATTGAATAATAATAATAAGAAGGACAGATGCAATAAAATTAATTAACAACACCTTTTACACAAGAAGAGCAAAAATCAGCCGTAAAAGTACCAATGGGTTTTCGTGAATTTTCAAAGAGGTTAGATAAATACCAAGGCACTTCACCATAAACGACCTTTCAACAGTAGGACTAATAAATTAGGTTCTATAATACACCAGGTTAGAGATAAAGGAGCGAAAGTTACAGAAAAGCAGTCCGAAAAGCGAAAAAGTATATAACAAAGCGTATAGTTGATGTTTGACTAACTGAATACTGCAGAAGAGGGAAAATTAGTCTCGAAGTTTCGATAGCTGCTGAGAAATAGAAATTTATATAAATATATAAATGTAAATCTGGTATTTCATTTAAAATCTTTGGTGAAAATATGCCTCATAAAGAATATAATTTATACATTTGTGACGCAATGTATTGTAGATAGTTGATATCAGAATTTTGATAAATTATAGCCCATATTGTAAGACAGAAAATTTGGAGGAGTAGACGCTACATATTATAGCTTGTAAAGCGACGTATAGCCCTTAACTTCGCGTAATATAGGACCTGATTAGAAGCAAAATCTCACCACTGCCCAAATTCTAAGAGTCGATGCGCTACACATTAGGCGCCACGAGCTTTTTGTAAAATTATGGTTACATAACGTAATATAACAATATGTACTGGAGACTATATTCTCAGAAATCGGGACTATGTGTACAGCAGTTGGTACTATGTGTGCATGAGTATATGTGTATAAGAAAAATTGCATAACTTAAGGGTACTTTAGTATAATTTCATATCAAACGTGAATATCACGAGTATGACTCGTAATCGAAATTTCGAACCAAACATAAATACCAAGAGTCGAACTCTTGGTTCTAATCTAATAAGTTACAAGTTCCAACACTCTATATCCGTCGCTTCGAGTTTTTTCCCGACGATTCAGGTACATCGCTTGGTCCCAGTTTCTTCTAAGTTGAATGGTATCGCAAAATACTTCTATCAAAATATGGCATGCTTTTTTTGGAAATTACACCACTTGGTACACAGTCGATCCTGGGGGAAAGTAGCCAAACAACAACCCAATTCGGGTTCGGGGAGGTCAGCTAGGACAACGCAAAACCTGTTGCACTATTAACTCGGCCAGGCCAAGATTCAGCTGGTTCTTAAATAGTTTACGTTACTTTCTTTTGTACAAAACAAATTGATTGTAATGCGATTTGGCCTAGCTCTGAATAGGTCCTGAGTTGAATCAAGCTCATCATTCTATACTCATATGCAATGATTGGGAATGAAGTCTCTACCAACTTCAATTATAAGGCGAAAAGAGTTGAATTGAAACTACATTATCACCACTAGAAATCCACTATATATGAAAATATTATCATAAAAAAGACAAAAATACAGCTTAGGCTGCCAGAATATTCTATGCCGTTTATAGTGAGAGTGCAGCTGCAATACGTAAAACAAAATTTGAGTTCAGTTTCACTTCTAACTTGATGCTAAAGATAAATTGCGCTCACATCGACTCAGGATGGAAAATTGGGATGAAATCATTGCAAAAGTCAAAAAAGATGGACACATAAGTACTCATGAGATAGCTAAGGAGGTGAACATTGATCATTTACCAGAACCAAACTATTTAGATAGGGCTGGATATATAAAAAAAACTAGATATTTGGGTACCTCATGCATTGACCTCAAAACATTTATTGTGTCTGTGATTCTTTTGCTTCGACGAAATGAAATCAACTCATTTCTCAAACAATTGATTAGTGAGAGTGGAAAATGGATCACACATGATTATGTAGAGCGAGACCGATCATGATCAGAACAAACAAAATCGTCTCAAGCCATAAAAAAGGCGACACTAACTCCTAAAAAGATTGTTCTGAGTATCTGGTGGGACTGGAGAGGCACCAAATATTATATGCTACAGATAATATCTACTAGTAGCTAACCTGCTTAAAGCAATCTATTTCCGGAAAGCGCCGGGAATTGGCAAATATAAAAGTTGTGTTCTTTCCTCAAGACAAGGCGGACCACACACATCCGTTATGACTCACCAAAAACTCAAGGAGTTCGGTTGGGAAGATGCATTACATTAGTAAATATAGTTTAGATATTGCACCGTCCGACTATCATTTATTTGGTCCATCAGAGAAATCACTAAATGGAACAAAGTTACCTTCCTTCTAGGCTTGCCAAAATAACTATTACAACCATAGCCCCAAAGCATTCGCGAACAATTTTTTTTTCGAATGTTTATTCGATTTTCTGGCAACTTAAAAGTTACTTCAGATGTGTCTTTTTTGTAAATCATTTAAACGAACATTTTAAGACAATTTTTTAAAAGAAGTTATAGAATCATTCTCAAGAAACTTTTTTACAATAATCTCAAACAGAAAATTTAAAAATACATCAATCTCTCTAGCAATTAAAAAAAAAGATAAAAATTAATTTTACAAACAATTAAAAAGACTGCGGGAATCAAAATTCCAACAGATTGGCACTTAAATCAATTAAAAATTGTAATTTTCGAAAAACTGTTTCTACCATGCATATTTATTTGGCTTCAATTCTCAGTTCAAATTTAGTTGTTGATCAGATTCCGAAATATTATCATTTTTTTCTTCTTCTTCAAAGAACATTCCTTTCTCCACACGACCTCTCTACCAAAAAAATATTCCGTCTATTTTTACGTTTGCACTCACTATGGCCTACTTCAGATTTTTTTCCTTGTTGCTATTACATATTCGCTTAGATGATGAAAGTATTACAAATGAATTTATTTCTTAAAAAAATTTTAAGAGGATTATTAGCATAAAGATAGACTTATAGTTCAGTGTTATATCACTACAGATAAAATGATATCTTTTCACATGAAAGTAATTATGTATGATAACGTAAACCGGTTCGATGATAAAATGTTTGAAAATTGTGTAATTTTTAGTTGATCGTTAGATACATGAATAAATGAGATTTGCTGAAGTTGCAAAAATTTGCAAAACTCAATTTCAAAAATGTTAAGTGAAAGTAGATCTAATTTAGACCGTGGACTACCTTTCAAGGTGAACACCTTGAGTACTAGCGTTAGATCAAAGCGTGAATTCATAGATTTGGTTCTGAGAATACCGAATAAATAAACTGCTATCAAGTTTCAGCTGCGACTCATATAGGTTTAAAAACGAAAACATCAACTAGAGTAATTAAAGCTGTACTTTTCAAAACACGAAGATATAATAAATGATAAGATATAATTGCATATATGAATCTTAACGTCAATGCGGTTTAATAATATGATAAGAAATGTAAACAAGTTTTGAAAGCTGTGATTTACATTAGTTAGTCTGCCGTTCATGGTTGCTATTTGATCTTTGTTAAGTGTTGTTGTTTTGTTAGGTAATTTAATAGACAAGTTTCTACTAATTTGAATATTAATTTTCAGTTTTTTTTCGCACTTTTGGATATTTCGCTGGTAAATACCAATCCTCATATGTCGACCACCTGATACCCGATGGGCATTGGAAAGAAAAGCAGGCTACACTTGTAATATCGATATCGTTAAGGAAATTGAAATATAGTTCGAAAGTTCGAAGAAAATTGGTATTTATCTCTGAAAAAAAAAAATATAAAATTAGGGAAATTCAATCAAGTAGTTTTTAAAATACAGGCCTTTTGAGTCCGTGCAAACATCAAAATACGCATCTGAAATATGAATATCATGAGAAACTCTTGAGATCATCGATATATGACCAATTTCAAGAAAATTCTGGATGAAATACGGCCAGAATATTATTGCACGCCTTCAAAATAAATATTTATTAATCACTATTGAAAAATGTCATCACAGCGCTTCAGAACGCCTCGCTGGACTGCAACCGCAGTAAAATGAATGCAAAACAAACATCTCTTTAAACACCTGCATTGGGTTCAACCATTTTGGGCAATCAGATATTCGAACAATGTATCATAATTATGGCCATTCGAATTGACGAGACAATTATAGCTTCCAAAATGAAAATGTAAGCAAATGTGAACGCCACCTACTCTCCAACTCGATTTGGTGATGATTGAAGGCCTTTAAAAATGTGAGCACTTCATTCCTAAGCAATGCTTAAAACTAATTCAAATTTACATACATTTAAGCTGATGAGTACGAAGAGTTTGATAATCACAAACTGGTCGCTAACGCAAATGGAACTGATAGGATTCGCGTGTGATTCACTGTGGGTCAGCTAGTAGCTAGTAGGCATGAAGCACGAAGATGCCCTTATATCGTCATGTCGTGCTAAGCGAAAGCGCTAATTACTCTGTCGATATCCAAGCACTAGCTGATAGATGAGTTTAAGTTTGCATACTACGTACTAACGAAACAATATCACTTTTCCTACTGCAAAAACAGCTAAAAACCCATAGCTCACGATAGGATGACTGTAGCACTTACTAATATTATCTTTTTCCCTTTTGCAACACTATAAGGTACTACACGTAATGATCGAGAGCACTGAGTGCGATGAAACTTGACTGCTATTATCGCGAACTTGTTCGAATCCACTGAGAACAACTGTGTCATTGATGCGAAAAACCGAAATGAAAATGACTAACCCGTTTTGGTATTCCGAAGTTATTTATTTGTGACGGACGAATTTCACGCTTGATCAGCTCGAAGCTAAGTACATCGACGCACCATTCGATAGAGTCACAACTCAACTCAATCTGTACTACTACTGGGCTCTTATGAAGCAACCGCAACACTTTAGCTTAGATAAATTCCAAGACGACGATTGCTGTGCTGAATACACTACGAATATAAACAATTTCGAGTCGAGTCTATGAGTAGATACAAACGAACGAGTGTGATTACGCTATGTTTGTTTGATAGTAAGTAACAGTATGTGATGAAAGTGCTGTTCCGCTATCAATTTAATGGTGAAAATGGAGTGATTTAAGATAAAAAGCTGAAGAACCAACGTTGTTTTGAGATAAGAGCTTTGACGATGAGCATTTTGCAAATGGTTTTTGCATAATGTGCATGAAAATGGGGATATTGTCCTCTTATAGATACTATTGTCTGTTATGGACACTGCATGTTTTATAAAGCTGCATGTGCTAAAAATATATAACAATGGTACAAGAACTTTTACAGGTACGAAATTTGAAGGATCTTATATTTCTAGGCTTGAAGGAATTCTGGTTAGCACGAGCGATCGCAATCGAATCATCGAATCGCTATTCTATTTTGAAAACCTGGCTAGATCCAAGCTCGGTATCATGATGTAGCCAAAGATCGTTGACTGGAATTAGAGAGCAGCTTTTAGTTCAATTATTTTAATAACCTGCCGTAACCGTTGTATGGAACCACTGGGAAGATCGTAAGTGTGTAGCTATTACTACAAAAGATCGTGAACAATAGTGTACCCTGTAAACAACTATTCAATGTGAATTAGCTAACGTTATTTATTTTCATTTTTTTTACCTTCTAGAGCGTTTTTTCAATGTTGTTCTTGTTTCAAACGCAAATCCATCTGACAAAATTTCGAAATGAAAGAATGGAAGAAGGTCGAAAAATTTGCTCCCGAAAGCGACAGGTCCAAGAGAACGACCTAAACTATCTATGGTTTCGAGTCCCACCATCGTCTCTGTCTTTGTTCATCATGTGTTGTCTTAACAGCTGGCCACTTGGCAATGACACCAGCGTTCCGTAGTGTAACATAATAACAATGCTCTAAAAATTAAATATCGCTTGATTATTTTGAATTAAATAATTAAATCGGTTCCTGCCATGTATTTGTACAGAAAGTGTGTCGACGTCGAGGGTCAAGTCTTCATCGAACGACCCGAAGGTATAGTTGCACGGAAGCACAAGCACTGTTTTGCTCTTTCGAACCTACTATGCGAGCAGCAGAAAGATAGCACAGCAAACTGTGGTAAATTTATCGTAAATGATATTTCAATCTTTTCAATAGAACTTTTTCTTACATCTCATCATCACGAAACTCAACCGGGAAATCCATCGGTTATTCCAGTTAACTTTTGAAACACCACGCGAAATCCCAACAATGAAAATCTTTCTCCAGTTCATTGAAGCTAGATTCCAGGTACTCGAAGTCCTAGGCAACAAAAGGCAGAAAAATCATTCACGAGAGAAGGAGATGAACAAAATTTGAACTTTCTTGACGACCGACAGAGAATTCTTAGCTATGCGGGAAAATACGTTTTAGCTTGCACGATTGTGAAGTTGTGAACGAGCGTGGGCCACGTGAAAACTTTAATGTTGTTTCAATCGTTTAAAACATTGTCATCATTTTTCTGAGTGTCAATCAAAAAGTTGTTTCAAGTGTAACGGGAGTCATCACAGGCTCTTAAAACAAGAAAAGTAAAAAACCTAAAAACAAACAAGTCAGCCTCAGAAAAATAGTATAATAAATAATCAATAAAAAATCTCTATTACAACCAGCGAAAACACACAGGGTCTATACCGCATTTTTCAACCCATCAGCGGGTTCAGCCTATGTGTTCTTTGATTGATATGAATCCGCAATTCTAGAGGTGGGCTGAAAACAAGCAGAATGATTTTAGACTCAGGTTCGTAGATTAATTTTGTATCCGAGCGCACTGTTAAACGACTGGGATTCCATTTGGATCTGGAGCGAAAGCAAATAAAAATCAATAGTCAGGCTCAGGTTCAAATTCGAGGCCGGATGAATCATAACGTTATTTCGAAGGTAAACGATTTCTCAAGAATTGAAGCATTTATCCTTCCAGAAATTATAACTGGGCAACCAAGTCAGGTAATCGATACAGATCCAGAAATTCAAAACCCTAGACAAGTTGATATCCTCCATTCTTCCTTGCCTTTCCAAAATTTTGGAACGCCTCGTTTTCAACCGTATCTATGATACCCTCTACTGTGTCTTTGCAGAGCAACAACATGGCTTTGTAAAAGGCCGGAGCACCTCTACGAACCTTGTTGAGTTTACTCATGTAATCGCTTCTGCAATTGACAGTAACTATCAAGTTGATGTAATTTATACTGATTTTGCCAAAGCTTTTGGCATTTGCCGTGTTCCATTTTTACTAATTAGTACTCCCAAGTACTTCCAAGTAGAGCACAAATGAAACGCCATCTTCGTTCATACGAGCAGATTCCAACCTGTCAAATTGCATACAGTTTTCAAATGCAAAACAGTTGAAAATAAAGGGAGAAAATAACGAGTGTAAACTATCACAATCGACAGAAAATATAAAAGCAACTAACAGAAAATTACCTCTTTTAACTTTCTACACATTATGAGGGCTATTTCTAATTTCCTAACTACGAAAACATTCAACATAACCATGGAAAAATCAAAGCCGCCTATTGACAATTAAATAGCCACCTCACGGCAAAAAAAGGCGTAACTACTCATGAACTACTCGGGAACGAGAGCGCGAGTAGTTGGAAGTAGCCAGAAGTACTTGCGAGTACTAAATAGTAATAATGGAACACGGGCATTGTTAATCATATGCTGCTTCTTGTCAAATTGAAGCATTATGGCATTCGTGAGCCTCTGCTTTCCTGGATCTCTTCCTTTTTGACTAATCGCACTTGTGTCGTCTCCCTCTTAGGCTTGTCGTCCTCACCTTTCTCCTCTTCTTCTGGTATTCCTCAAGGTTCCATCTTAGGTCCTCTTTTGGTCAATCTATTTATCAATGACCTTCCCACTGTTTTTAATCCTTCATGTCTTCTATATGCAGATGATTTAAAAATCTTCCGAGTCATCAAAAATACTGCTGAATTTCTGCTTCTTCAGGATGATTTGTATGCTCTCTCTCTCTGGTTGGTGTAACTTGAACTGTCTGTCCCTTAATGTTTCCAAGTGTTTTTCTATGTCCTTTTCCCTTAAGCTTCACACTCATGTCTTTCCTTATGCTATTGATGGCACTATCGTCTCTTGTGTCGATCATTTCTCAGATCTTGGGGTCACATTTGATCGCAAACTGAAATTCGACGTTCATGTCCTTACTATCACTAGAAAAGCTTCTCGGATTGCTGGCTTCGTGATTCATTCCTACCACAATTCATTTAGTATTTCTACTTGTGCCCACCTGTTTATTACCCTAGTCCGTTCTGTACTTGAATACTGCCGTCAAGTGTGGTGTCCTCGTTTCAAATACCTCTCTGACGCTGTTGGAATCAGTTCAGCGCAGATTTACACGTACTTTACTTTTTAAATATAGTCTGCCTTATTTACCCTAGAGTGAACGTCTATCTTTTCTTAACATTCCTCTCCTTGAGCAGCGCAGAGTTTACTTGGATGAGAGTTTCCTTTTCAAAATCTGTCGCGGCTACCTATCTTCCTCATTAGCATTTTTGTTCATTGAGCGGAAATCCGTAAGACCAATCAGGTCCTCCATTCTATTTGAAGTGCCATATGCTTGCACTGACATTTTCTTCTACTCTCCCATTTTACGACTCTTACGCACTTACAATAGTCTTCAACTTGGTCCTCTTCCACAATCTATTGCCACTTTCAAAAATATGGTTCGAAGCAATATTTTTGATTCTAATTAATTAATTTTATTTCCTATTCTTGTTTGCAATGGATTCTTTCTTTTCTTTTCTACTCTACTTAATTTTACTTTAAGAATTTCTTGTATTTTTTATATTTATATATACTTATTTAGTTCTTGTTATTTTATTTATTTTTTTTTCATTGTATCCAATCTGTAATTGGGCAGTTTGCTTGTTGTATTGAATACGCACCAAATAAATATAAATATATACTACATGCTTTTGGCATTTACCACGATTTAATGCTTACGGGACAAATTAAACTCTCTGACAAACTTTCTTCGTTGCAAAACTCAGTATGGGATTTGTTTTTACTGGGCCGAGTGCACGGGCGCAACAAATTAAAAAACTATTACTGTGGCACAACTATTGTGTAGCTAAAAGACCACTCAATAGCATCTGGTCTATAGAAGAGAGTGCCATCAGAGAACTAGAGCGAATATGTGAGATTTGATTTAAGAAAAAATCATGAAATGAATTTTCTTGCTAGATTTGCTTGTTAGTATCTAGCATTTTTAGGTGTCAATTGACAGCTTCTTTTTTACGATATTTATAGACGATTTTCAATAGAAACAAATAATCCAGTGATAAATATTGGGCCCGCAGTGCCGTAGTGCCCTTTTGATCTAGCCTAGAGGGATCGAAAATGGAGGCAGACGTATGAAAGGTAATCAAATAAGACACTATTTAGGTAATGAAGTCTATAGTAAACCTGTTTCTGCCCAATTTCAGGAAGCCTTTGGAGCTAAAGAAAATGGAAACAACAACAACAACCTGTTTAAAATATTCAGTGAACTGGAGCTAACCAAGTTGTGATGTCTGAAGCTAATTGGGAATTTTAAAAGGCATGCCCATGAACTTACAGTGGCGGAGAAAAGTCTACGGCAGCACCTTATATTGAGGTTCTGGTTAATTGGAAGCTTTAATCAATAATCCATTGATGCGTATTTTTTCAGTAACGCAAATATATTCATAAAAAAACAAAAACTTTTCATAAAAAACTTAAAGATAAATTCATAAAAACATAAAAAATTGAATGGACAAAAGTCTACGGCAATCAGTGCTCGCTGAATTATACACAAACAATTTCCAACTAAACGTATCGGGATTTTTGAAATTATTTGCTGGCTTAATACTTGGTTGGACCCCCTTTAACATGAATTACTGCTTGCAGTCTTCGGGGCGTAGAGGAGACTAAATTACTAGTTTCAGCAGATGTAATTTTCGTCCCATTCTCTAATGAGCGCTTCCTTCAACAAATTTTTATTTTTTATGCAACATTTCCAAATGTTCCGCTGCAGAAGCTCCCATACACGCTCTATTGGATTTAAATCCGGGCTTGAGAAGGCGTATGAAGTTACCTGGGAGCGTAGTACAACAACCAGTTCGTGACGAAAAATGCTGTGTGCTTCGGATCATTGTCTTGTTGGAAAATCCAACTCCCTCCAGAGCACAACTTATCAACCAGTGAGGTAGTCGAAATGGAGTGGACATACCCATAAGATTCACATTGAAGGGGATGGTAGTAATTTTTTGTCCACTAAAAGTCGAATCTAGCCAAATCCAAGTAGCTCCGCTCCAATTTGACATTTAGCGAGAAATGGCGGAAAGGCATCTTTAACATGCTTTGTGCGCGAGAGGATCGAAGGGGCGAATGGTGGAAAGCAATACCGTCCATGTCCACTCCGTTTCTACTATCTCACTGTTTTCAACTGATGGCTTCAAATGTTGTTCCAATAAGTTCTTGTAAGCATAGTGGTCCATAGTGTTTTCCAGATGCAGATGCAGCTATCGCTCTCCAAACCAAAAAGTTACCGTGCTTGACAGTAGAAATGAAGTTTTTGGTCTCTAAAGCTGTACTTTTTTCCTTTTTTCCACCACTCCCGAAAATGCTAAATTTGGACTCATCGGTAAAAAAGACTGGATTCCAAAAATCAGTGTCCTTGTTAATATGGGCCTTGGCGCATTCTAGACGCAGAAGTCGTTTTTGGCGGATATTAATTGTTTCTTACGTAGAGTTCTATTTTGAAACCCATTAGAATTCAATGCTCTCGTGATTGTTCTTGCATGGACAGCCTTTTTCCTTACCGTAGCTAGTTGTTTCCCCAAATCTGGAGCACTTATATTCGATTTTTTTTTTCACCTCTTTTAAAAAGTAACTAATGTCTCTGCGCGAAAGCTTTTTCGGTCGGCCAGATAGAGGTGCTGTAATAGAGGTGCAGCTGCACATGTACTGAATGGCAATAACAGCAAATAAAGAAATATTGAAGAAATACCGTTAGGTTTAGTTTGACATTTTTTGTGTATAAGTCAGCCAGCATTGACTGCCGTAGACTTTTGTCCATTGTCCAAGTTGGTTTCTTTTGATTTGGCGCCTGTTCTGAACTTGTTTGACTTTAGACCTTGTGGTGTCCTCCGTTGCTCCGTGATTTAAACAAAGTTGAAATCATTTCTTGTTCATTGTGGTTAAGAAAAAACTTGGTCGAAGTCAAAATTTATCATTAGATCTTTGAAATTTGATCATCGAACATCGAAAAGCAGGTAAAAGTTATCGAGAAATTGGCCAAATTGTAAAAAAAAAGCTTTTCTACCGTTCGCAACATTTGTAAGTGGTATGAAGAGGAAGGTGTTGTTGCACCACCAAAGAAGCACCTAGGACTAACCAAAAAGTTGACTGGGAATGTAATCTTATTATGAGAGAAGCCCGCAAAAATCCAAGGATCAGTGGGAAGAGTTCCGTGAAAAATCTGTCCATCCAGAATGTGTTCGTCGTGTTATTCGGAGCAACGGTTATCATGGTCCTATTTCCAAGAAAAAACCATTGATTAGTGAGACTAACAAAAAGAAGCGATTAGCCTTTGCCAAGGAGCATATTTCAAAGCCAACTGAGTTTTGGAGAAGCGTAATATTTGCTGATGAAGACAAATATGATTTGTTTGAGTCAGATGGACCGCAAAAAATATGGCGAAAACCAAATACGGCACTTCAAAAGGAAAACTTGACACCTGCAGTAAAATATGGCGGGGGAAGCGTAATGGTTTGGGGGTGTTTCTCATAATATGGGGTTCGCAATTTGAGTTTTATTGACGGTAAAATTAATAAAATGGATTACTTGAACATTTTGAAATCAAATTTGAAAGATAGTGCACATAAAATGGGGGTGGTCGATCGATTTAATTTATCAAGATAACGATCCCAAACACAAGTCGTTCGTTATGCGAGAATGGCTACTGTATAACTGCCTTAAAGTCATGCAAACTCCACCCCAATCGCCAGATATCAACCAAATCGAAAATTTACAGGATGAGTTGGACTGCCGAATTCGAAAAAACCAAATTTTAAAATGTTACTGAATTAAGATCGAAATTGATGGAAGAATGGAGTAAGTTACAAACTAATTATTTACAAAAATTAGTGGAATCACTGCCTCGAAGATTGGCTGCAGTTATTAAACAAAAGAATGCCAATAACCATGTGACCAAATTTATCGATATGTATTGTTTTATTTAATGTTGTTTCTAGTTTTGTATTGAAGTAAGTTATTTTTTATAATTTGTTATCTAGGTCATTGGTTAATAATATTATACTAAATTTAATCTAAAAACATTGTTTATTTTTTGCATGTTTAAACAAAATGCAAAATAATTACGTCCATATGTGACTGACTGTATTTTTTTAACTATTCTGAATAGTTAAAACATTGTCAAGTAGTGAAAAAACTTTGGGTTATACATATATTGAATTTTCATTGGAAACACATAAAAACTATCCCGATGCACCTTCAAATCAAAGTCCGAGTCCCTTGGATGCAGAATCGACGGCCTCACTGTACCCATCGCCCAAAATTATCCGGCAAGTTATAAATAAACTCAAGCCAAGGAATTTCCATAGCATACCAGTCTGAATTAAAAATCAAAACTTGCGATCGCGCCAAGCCGATCTCACTGAATTTTTCTGTGATAGACAAATGAAAACAGTCTCGTGACCGGAGAAGATGATAGATACTCTTGCTTGACACCCAATGATTTGTGCACGGCGCAGTCTACGTTCCTGCCTAGAAGCGACTGCATCTCATCCGTTTCCTATAGCACTTGACAAATTTTCCATTTACCATCGACCGACTATGGAGTCCAACTATCAACATGAACTATGAACCAACCGATAGAACGCACCCCCGACTCGGGAAAATTAGAAATATCAAATTAGAAATCCCAAGAGGATTAATTCGAATGCCAAGCCTACATATCTCTTCGTTATTCATCATCATCATCATAACTATGTACATACAAGCCATCATGCACTTATCATCTTTCGCTCAAGTTTCTACACTTTCTAATAAACGAAACGTACCGTGCTTTGGGTTTGGCGTTGATGACATTTTTCACACAATATGCGCGTTAACTGATTTCTCACAAATGCCTCACTAGTTTTTCGGTGATTTGCAAACACTTTTGCACTATTTTTAAGGACCGCACTACATTGTTTTACGTACACTTTATTCCCGAAACCGAGTTCCTGTCGTAGCCCATTTGTATTCCCGACTTTTTTGACGGCTGACAGCAAGACGACATTTTTGCCATATTCAATTGGGGAGAGCGTTGGGACAGAGTTTTGGTAATGCCATATTTTGCGGATTTAGATTGTGGGACATCAATGTGACATCAATTTTTTAGATGAATGATTTATGGCTAAATAATTGAATTGATTATTTTCAACCTGAAAGTATATTAGTATGTACGCATTTAACTCCAATTTCTCAAAGTACGCAATTCGATGAAAATTAACAGCATATCAGCTGCAATTTTGATGAAACTGCAGATTTGATGAAAGTATAAGCGGGTATAATTTTCGGTAATAAATGAAAGACACGATTGGCTTTAATCTATTAGTTTTATTTTCGTTATTCGTATTACACGAGCTGACGGCTTGGTGTCTAAACAAAGACTGAGCTAGACTCTTCACCCATACATACACAGCGGCGTAGCCCACTTCACACAGCGTTTTACTCGCGTGGTACTTCCACTCGGGTAGAATGTCTTTGCAGCGGCGTTCAGGTTGGAGACGGATTCTGCCTTATAACTCGGCCAACCTGACTGGAGATCGTCCTCGATCGAAAGACTATTCGGCTCGACGATTGTTTCAGCGATGTTAGCTACGTTGTTCGTGACTTCAGCATCCAAGTATTCGGGGTCCCATGCGTCTTCATTCAGCCACTCCTCATCCTGGTATTCTTCGGTGTCTGACTCTTTCTGAAAATTTTGATCTACTGGGGAATTTGCTTGCCATCTCCTCAACCTGCCCGCCTCAACTATTCCATCATAGGGTAATTGCGTTTGCTGACAGTTTTCAATATCCCGTAACACATATCTATCATTATCTAATACTTTGTATATCATAAAGGGACCGCGGAATTTTGGGATTAGCTTCTTATTGGTTCCTGGTGTAGTATCAACATTTCTAAGCACAACAAAGTCTCCAACATGATATGTTTTTGCAGGCCTACTATGCTTCAGGAAATATTCCAAATTGTACTGCTGAGATTTAGATTGGTTTTCATCTGCCATATTTCTAATATGCTGTAAGGATCTTTCCTCCGACCCGACTTTGTCCTCTAAATATTCTTCTAATTCACTGACAATATTACCTTTTTGAACTATGCCAAACAGCAGTTGACTCGGAGCAAATCCAGTAGTAGCACTAACAGAATTGTTCATAGCGAACTCGACCTCTGTTAAACGAGCAACCCAATCTGAATGATTGATTTCTTCGGTCAGTTTTCCTAACATACTCTTCAAAGTTCGGTTGACGCGTTCTACCTGACCGTTTGCTTGAGGGGCTGCGGTGGCAACTTTAATGTGTTCCACGTTATTCTTCCGCATAAATGTAGCGAACTCTGACGATGTAAAACAAGTACCTCTATCAGAAATAATACGTCGGGGTCGACTGTAATAAGTGAAGTATTTTTCCAAAGCTGCAGTAACTTCTTTAGAACTAGTGCTATTTGTAGGGTACAATTTAACATATTTGGTGAACGCGTCCACTATTACTAATATGTGTTTCCTTTTGGACTGTAAGGACGGCAGAGGACCGAAATGGTCAATATGTATCGTATCGAAAGGCAGCGGTTTCTTAGGAATGTTGTGTAAATTGCGTTCAGAAGTACTTGCGGGAGGAGCATACATGATGCAGGGGATACAGTTTCTAATAAATTCCTCTGTTTTTTGACGACCTCCTGGGAACCAATATCTGAGTTTAATTCTGTGCCATGTTTTCTCCACACTCTGATGACCAACTAGTTCATGAGCTTGCCTAATAACATTAGATTCCATAGCCTTTGGTACATATAACAAAGGATATTCACCATCCTTTTTCCGAAACACTAGTCCATCAATCAGTTCGTACTTGTCCACTGAAGTAATCTGGAGTTTGTCTTTGAGTAATTTGACAGCAGCGTCCTGAGCCTGAGCCAATTGTAAACGATAATCTATAGTTTCATCAGTGACAGCGGCAATAACTGGTGCTCGACTTAAGGGGTTACCCCCACTTGTAGCGCAATAAAACAGGTCATTTTCATGAATTTTTTTTGACAAAACTACGAAATGTTTTTAAACGACTGTTATATTTTCTTAAAGTACATACTTTGAACACCTTTCAGTAATTTTTTTATTGAAAAATATTACATGATTTAATTACAAATGGCCGTCAAAACAATGGAATTTTAATTTTCACCTTTTGCGGTGACCAAAATTGTGTCGAACTGAATCATCTGAAACAAAAAATAGCGATGGACTTAGTTAAATAACAGTATAAACTAGTGTTTGATCGAAGGATTTAAAACAATATCCATTTTTCACACAATGGCGGACAGTCAAAGTTAATATTTCGATTTTCACTTAAAAAAATGGTCGTCTTTTGGCTATAAAGCGGCCATTTTTTATTTTAAAAAAAAATCGAACGATCAAACACTACATTTTTATGTATTAAATAAGCCTGCTAAGTTTCAAAAAGATCGGTTCAGTAGTTTTCGAGTAATTTTGGTCACCGACTTCAAAGATGTCATTTCGAGAAAAACGCGTTTATAAGTATAAGTAGCGCTTGTATACGCAACAGTTTCTTCTCTTTCAACGCTCATATCTCGGTTAATTATGTTTGGATCGACTTGAAATTTGAAGGACGTATTCTCAGATAGTTATACTTTAAAAAAATGCTACAAAAAAAAAACGAAAAACTTAAAAGTTACAAGTGGGGGTAACCCCTTAAAGCGTCTACATGAGGCATACTAGTTCCCTTTCGGTGTTGAATGGAGTAATCATAATTTTCCAATTCCAATGCCCATCGTGCAATCCTAGGATTTACTTGTTTTCTCATCAATGTCTGAGTCAAGGAGTTACAATCTGTAACTATTTGAAAACGTATTCCTTCTAAATAAACACGGAAGCGACGTAATGCATATATAATCGCAAGAGTCTCAAGTTCGAAACTATGATACCGCGATTCAGCGTCAGTTGCTGTTTTGGAGTAATAGGCCACAGGGTGAAATCTCTTATCTGACTGTTTCTGTAATAACATAGCTCCAAAGCCAATGGAGCTTGCATCAGTATGTAATTCCGTCTCATGTTGCGGATTATAAATAGCTAATACAGGTGATTCAACCAATAACTTTTTCAACTTCAAGAAAGCAGAGCAGCATTCTTCAGAGAACTTAAATTGAGCATCTTTGCGTAATAAGTTTTGCAAAGGTTTCGCTATACGTGAAAAGTTGGGTACAAAACGTCGGAAATATGAAAAGAGGCCTAAAGCAGATTTGACTTCACGAACATTTGCTGGCATATTTAATTTATTAATGGCAGCCAAATGTGTTCTGCTGGGTGCGATACCCTTTTCCGTTACTTGGTACCCTAAAAAATCTATTCTCGTATGACATACTTGACACTTAGCTATATTCAGCTCTAGACCTCTATTTTGGATTCTTTCGAGGACTTTACTCAACAACTGGCAATGTTCCTCTACGGTTTCAGTGGCCAACATTATATCATCCATATATATAACAATTTCTCCATTCCCTATTAGGTCCAGAAACACCTCATTTATGAATCTCTGAAAGACAGCAGGAGCGTTTTTCAACCCAAAGGGCATCCGCGTATATTCATACTGGCCTATTGGTGTTACGAAAGAAGTATATTTTCTAGAGGTTTCGGCTACACGCACTTGGTGGAAACCACTCTTCAAGTCTAGTACCGAGAAGAATTTTTTTCCTTCTAGGTATTCCAAACAGTCTTCTATCAAAGGCAGAGGATAATTGTCTCTTTTAGTCAGCTTGTTTAAACCTCGGTAATCAATACACATGCGTGTTTGTCCATTCTTCTTTTGAACTAACACAACAGCAGAAGCATAAGGTGAATTACTTGGTCTAATAACACCTTGACTTAATAAATCATCAGTGATTCTCTTGACCTCCATTTTTTCGCGTACTGATAACCTTCTTGGAGGGTAATGGAAAGGGACATCTGAATTTAAATGGATATGCATCTCATAGTCCAATGGTTCCTCTTTTAATCCCTTAGCCAGAATATACTTTTGTTTGATAATAGATAATAACTTATGTACTTCATCACAAGAAAGTTCTGTGTTAACTTCAGGAAGACCTATTGGTTCATCAATTTCTATTTTATAAATATCAGGCAAATCTATATTTGTAGTGATTAAGGCAGGCTGAGTTGGCAGCGTTTCATCAAACTTTTCCCTACGTATTAAATCAAATTTCATTAGAGTATTCAAAACACCCGTCTGAGCACAAAAAGAAACACCCATTTTTGACTTGACCTCTGTTTTTATTTGCAGTAACTCTGTTTTTTTATAAGCAATCTTTTCCATTGATTTTAGATAAATTTTATTTTGGTTGAGGAAATCTCGGCCTAGAATCATATTGTATACTGAACTGCAGCTATTCATAACATAAAGTTTCAATGTAGTCCTCCTTCGGCGATAAACAACGGTGGCTACTGTGGTTCCCTGAATTTCGATGCGATTTCCTCCCAAACCTCGATACGCTGATTGCTCTGGCTCTAATTTCACAGACGTCGGTACTACTGCTTGACTAACAAGGCTGATCGGGCTGCCGGTATCAAATAGGGAAAGACAAGTGGTGAATTTGTGGGTTTCTTCGTGCTCAGACGTAGAATTAAAAACAAGACTTACCAGGTTAGAAACATCTAATCGGCTGTTCCAATTTTCCTGCTCCTCGTCGCTCATAAGGTGCATCGACTCGTTAGAAGTGGACCTATTCCAAACACTATTTCTCCTGGCAGCAGCAGGATCGAGTTGTGGCCTCTTCTTGGGATTTCGGCATTGATGTCTGTCGTGTCCTGTTTCCCAGCATCTGAAACAGCTTCCAGCCGGTCGCTTCTCGTATGGACAACGGGATTGGTAGTGCCCCATTTTCAGACAATTAAAACATCTGATGTCACTATCTTCTTCAGCGGGCTGATTATTTACTGGCGGGATGGCAGCTGGTCTTCTATTCGTAGATGGGTATCTGGCAACTGACGTAGCGGACCGGTTCGTATTCCATGTGCTCCTGCTTGTCCTTACTGGTTGGCGATTGCTTCTCCCGGAATATGCTATACTAGGTGTCGGAGGGGCTGTTGTAGCTTTCTGGGTTACTAGTTCAGCATACCGATGCACTCTTTGTTTGAGTTCGTCGACAGAACTGCTACCTAAGAGCGGCGTGGCATCGAATCCGCTGGTCCTTAATATTCCGGTAATGATGTCTACGATTTCCCTGTCGCAAATATTCCCTACTTTAGCGGCGTTTTGAGCTCGTAGTATAAAACGATGTAGCGGCTCTTCTGGATAATTCCACTGCATATTCCTTAAGTGCCTATAAACGTCCTCCAACGTTGTCACTGTCTGAAACTCATGAATTAATTCTTCTCTAAGTTTCTCGTAAGTGTCGGCTCGTGACAGCGATAAGTATTCTTTCGCTGACCCAATGAGAGCTCGTCGGAGATATAGAAACTTCTTGTTCTCTCCTATATCTAGTAGCTTCAGTATATCTTCGAAGTCCTTGAAAAATTTGCTAACTGGCTGCTGTATATTTTCGCCTGAAAACTCCGGTAGCACTGCCTCCACATCTCTATAATCGACTTTTGCACCAGCCACAGGTTCTTCTTTGGGTCTCATGCCCGCTGTAGCCACTGGGTGAACACTACCGTTTCCTTTTCTCACAGGTACACTCTTTTTATTCTTATCACAATTCATTGTACTTACAGTTTCAGCGGCAGCGGCCTTGACTTCAATTGCATCTGTGCCACTAATATTCACATCCTCTGTTTTAATCTGGTCGGCCAATACTTCCTTAATAGCTGCTTTAAGAGCAGCAGTTACAGTAGCAGCATCAGTGGCAGCGGTGGATATCTCTTTTTTGACATTACAAATGGTGGCATCTGTTGTTTTGGCATCTGTTGATATGGCATCTGTTGCTATGGCATCTGTTGCTATGGTGACTGTTGATGTAGCAGCGGCGGCGTCTGTTGGTGAAACAGCAGTAGCGTCTTCTGGTATAGCAGCGGCGGCGTCAGTTGGTGTGGCAGCGGTGGCGTCTGTTGATGTAGCAGCATCGGCGTCTGTTGGTGAAGCTACGGCGGCATCTGTTTTTATGTCAGCCTCTGTTGATATTACCACATTGGCAGCCATCTTGGCTTTCTGCCATGCGATATACGCACCTTCCATTTTCATGATTTTATCTTGCAGCATCATGAGCTCATGTTTCTTATTCATTAGAGCTATCTGCCGGTCAACCACTTCACTTTCGATTTCCATCCTTTTTAATTCCCGTACCGCATCTTCTTCGCTCCACTTGGCGTCGGTCGCATCCGAATGTGGTGACTCACATTCTTTGGCCAATACCGGCGTTTCGCACTCGCGATTCTCGGCACTCGTTTCTTCGAAATTTTCATCGACCGCAGTCGCCGTCGCGATCTTCTTATTCGCTTTCTTCGACATTGCGCGTGACTAACACCCCACACCTGAGTTATAAGCGGGTATAATTTTCGGTAATAAATGAAAGACACGATTGGCTTTAATCTATTAGTTTTATTTTCGTTATTCGTATTACACGAGCTGACGGCTTGGTGTCTAAACAAAGACTGAGCTAGACTCTTCACCCATACATACACAGCGGCGTAGCCCACTTCACACAGCGTTTTACTCGCGTGGTACTTCCACTCGGGTAGAATGTCTTTGCAGCGGCGTTCAGGTTGGAGACGGATTCTGCCTTATAAAAGTAACTACCACAGGTAATAGTTACATACGACTTTTCGATGCAAATTAATTGTTAATTAATTTTTAATGTAAATTTATTAAATATATTTCTCATAATACACTTCATCGACAATTTATACCCGTTTAGCTAAGGCACGCTGAATGGCATGCATTTTAAAAAGTTAATATCCACACCATCCGGTTGTCATCCACTCGTGCAGATTCAATATAGTAGGGCTGTGTAAACGACGGAGAAATCCGCAAAATTGCCCGAAATGAGAAAATGGAGGAGAAAATTCTAAAAATCATTGAATAAAATAATTAACAATTAATAGGCGAGGTATCCGACCACAAATTACTCTAAAAACTCAAATCAATTAATTTTAAAGGTGCGTTGAATACTATGATAAAATTATATAACATTCGGACGAGATTAACGGCTTTTGGGCTTTAATTTTAATCGTCCCACTTGAATGAGTAAACTATTGCAAAATAAACTATTACGCTTTAAGTAGCGACCACACTTTCGATTCTGTATTTTTGTTACTAAAATTAGGATTGGTTATTTGCACGAGAGTCCTCTAACTTTGGAATGCAAATTTCGAAATCGAAAGACGACAAATGAGCTGTCGAATTGAACAACTCTCCACCGGAATTTACATTCCAAAATTGACGGATTCTCGTGCAAATAACGAATCAAAAATAAAATAAAATAAATGTTATTAAACCTGACGAGTTGCTCCCAGGACCGTTGCCGTATGAACTTCAATATCGGAATTTGAATCATAATAGCAAACGAATAACTCATAATTTAAAATAAAATTTCAAATCTTTTCAATAGAAAAATTAACAATGAAAAATCAAACTACACATTTAAAAGTAATTATACATTTATTTTTTCTTTCAAAAAACAAAAATTTGATAGTTTTAAATAATATAATAAACGGATATCCTTTTAAAATATTCTTACAATCAATGTATTCCCTTAAAATCAAAATTTCTTTCTCTCGTTTTCTTTTTCAATAACTTTAAAGTATAATCTATAAATTTATTTTTTACTTCTTCTATCCTCACATACACATCATATCTTCATCTAATCAAATTTTTAATTCGTCTTTTGTTCACTTTTTATTGTAAAACTAACTAACTAAAAAAAAATGTGTGAGTAGTTTACATTTGTCTTTTGTTTTTCTAAAGATAATATTAATTACTTATTTTCTTCTCTTAAAATTAAACAAAATATTCGCATTATTTTTCTTCATCATTATTTGTTTTGTTTACTTTTTTCTATATGCATATATAACGACGATACTTACTATGAATATTTCTTAGACTTTTTTTCATTTTTAATATATATTTATTTATATTTATGTATATACGTTTTTATGTAAAATCTTAAGAGCTACTTTTTACATTTCTTATAGATAGAATATATAAAATCAAAAATAAAATAAAAATGCATGTTGCGAACAAAAGAAAAGAATGCGCTTATGGAGAAGAAACACAATAAAAGTATAAAGTAAACGCGAAAATAAAAAAAACTATATTAGAGATGAGACAATATTTTTTTACATGTCAACATAGTTTCTGTTTTTACTGTGATTATTTGAAGAGAACTAGAGTTCATTCTGATTCTATGTTGTTGTATTAATCGCTTAAAGTAAAGCGTGTAAAACTGTTCTAATATACAATGCGGATATTTTCTAATATACAATGCCTATGGTCGTTTCAGAGATTTTTTTCTTGTGTTTAAAATCTTTTTCTGCAATTTGTCTTTTTTTGCCCTCCGGCAAATAAATTGTAACAAGAGGCTTAGAAGGAAACTTGTGAATGATTTTAAATATTATCGATTAGAGTAGCCCAGTACCACACAACAGATTGTGAAACTTCTAATTCGTTGTAAATAAAAACGGATTTCTTTCTGTATGGCTTATCAAAGAAGTTTATGAAAACTTAAAACACTTACGGAAGATACAAGAGCCATTCTATTGTTGAACAAATGCCATATTTAGCTGTCTGAATTTTTCTACATGTATGTCATAGGTGCGATCTCAATATTTTCGAGCGTACTTTCAAGTGGGTTCTGTTTCGTCGGCCGTTAAGGCTGCAATCGGAAGCATCTTAGATCGACGATTCCTGAAAACAGGAGTCGTTTTAGTATATTATTCTATTTAAATGCTCTTATGGCTGAAGATCATAATTATTATTATTTTTGTATAAGCCAAATAACCAAAATGGAAGCATAGTATTAGTTTGATGGGGCTAAAAGAACCCAGGATATATTTAACTGCTGCCAGTGAAGTCTCGTGACAATGTGTTTTCAACGCTATTTATCTCATTTTCGCTAAAGATAATCAGATATGTCTCTATTGTCAATGTTGTTAAAAACGGAAAAAAATTGCGTACCCGAATAATTACATCAAATTTTCGACAAGGTTACAGATATATCAAGACAACACATTCATCACAAAACTTTCACAGCAGCAAATTAAATTCTTATTTTAATTACATAATGTTCTCTCCACCGCGATAGAGTGTTTCGATCAACTCCATTTAGGAAAAATTTGCCAAAAAAAGATGAAAAATTTTTAAACGATACCATAACTCATTCCTTTTAAAATCACATTCATTCGCAAGCTCATAGATTAAAATATTTAACTTTCTTAATCCGAATATAAAATAATTTCTTACAAAATTTAAATTTCAGTCGCGTCGCTTCTTCTTTACATAACGTGTTTGCAATTTTAGTTTTAGTTTTTTTTCTTTCTATCAAAACAACTAAAAGATAATTACGTCTAACTAATTCGCTAGTATGGTCATCTTTTTTATTCAGTTTTCATAAGTTTATTCGAGATTTTTTTTTTGTCGTTCTATGATTTGATCGGACAACGAAACTAGGAATTATGATATTAAATGTAGATCGCTTCCGAACCTTTATTCGTCTGATGACCGCCAGATATGTACAGGTTGTTGCCGGGCGATTGAACTCCCTCGGACCAATCTGATGTCGAATGGGGCGATGGGCTGGACCAATGGCTAGGCGATTCCGGTGATGGCGTAGGGTAGCTGTCTAGCGTTTGCACCAAATGCTGCGGCGTATGACCACCAGAATGCTGGCTGGGCGGCGTTAGGTATTGAAATGCAAACGATTGCATGTTTTGATGTGGCGATGAGTTTGATGGCGTCGAAGATGGATTCGAACTTTGCGAGGATGAGGGGTGCATTTGTCCTATAAACAGATTTGGAGAATCTATATAAGCGTGGTAATCGAAAAGTTCTATAATTGAGTTTGCAATCACGCTACACCACGGAATGCGATTAAAAGTCTACGTGGTCTTCTCTTAATTAAAGTAAGTGAGCTCACAATAGTACGACCAACATTCCGTGGACAGTTCTCGATCGTTTCTTACCTGGTGACCCGCATAAGCTGCTCAGCTCTATCGTAGGCGGGCTAAACTCAAAACCCATCTGCATTGAAGGCAATATTGCACTGTTCGCATTCTGCTGTATGTTTGTCATGCCTCCGTTGGGCGATATCAGAGCACTCGTGTTCATCGGTGAATTCTGCTGCGACATGCTTGATGATTGAAAACCTGAAGAGTTACTGCTTGGGCCGTTGCCGTTTAAATTATTCTGTGGGCCGTGTTTTTGATGGGTTGCATGCTGCATGGCTTTAATGTGAGTCGGCGAAGTTGGCAAACTGGGCCGCGATTTAACTGGTGACGGAGATCCTGAAAATACAGAACATTTATTATTTCAATTTATTTCATTTATTTCATCGTTCACAGTAAACATCAAAGGTTTTTATATTGCGAAGGGAGGCTGACGAAAGATGCCACCAAAAAAAAAGAAATAACTTTTTTTCTGTGTGATTAATCGGGTATATTTCTTTTATTTTACACATTGGCCTTTAAATTAAACAAAAAATGGTGATTGGGACAATGAAACAAGATTTTGATGAGTCTGGGATTTTCATCCAAAGAGAATTTAGGCACACGTTTGGATTATAATGAGACTCGTAAAGAGTTTTGCCGAGCGTGAGACAGTCATAAGAAGGCCTTATTATCGACATCCATCAGTTCCGTCTCGTGAAACTATCGCTGCATACAAGCCAACCCTAGAGTTCCACGAAGGAACTTATCTGCTTAAATGGGTATCAGCATACAATCACTGCAGACAGTTCTGTATGAGATTATAAGATTCGACTAACATGCAAACTAAACGCAGCAGACTTGCCGATTCACTTTGAATTTTGCTAGAAGATAAACCAAAAGGCGAAACTGGGCGAAAACATCTTGAACTGCATTTATATGTCTGTCGAGGCCCATTTTGATCTAAACGGCAATGTTAAAAAACCAAATTTTCGAATGTGGATCAACTCTAAGCACAGATACTCTATGAGACGGAATTGCATCAATTTCGAGTCACAGTGTGGTGTGCCGTTTCATCAAGGTACATTGTCAAGAAAAAGATCTTATAGTTACGGTCAATGGAGACCGTCATTCAAAAATGTTGAACGAGTTTTTCTTTCCGGAATTACGCCGAAAGAGAATCCCTATCAAATTTGTGTGGTTTCACATAACCGGGGTTGTTCTGACAGAATTGCAGTGAAAATTCCTCAATAAAATGATTTCCAGAAGTCGTTGGTTAATCGTAGGTTATGGTTTATATCAACAAGCCAAAAACCTCAGATGACCTCAGGAACAATATCGATCGCGAAATTGCCGACGTTCCGTCCGATATGTCTCAAAGAGTGGTCGAAAATCGGCTCGAAAGAATCCAAATGTGCAAATGTGCAAACGTGCTCGCAGTGGTCATCGAAATAGGTGGAAAACGAATCTCATACTTAAATGTAAGCTGTGTTCTACATGTGGAATAAGTTTCAGCCTGATATCTCTATGTTTCTGTCTTTTACTTAAATACAAAATGTTTATGTCCATATTAACCCTTAGTCGTCGGTACAATAGAAAAGTCCTTACAACAAAAGGAATTCACTTTGGCAGCCTTCTTAGACATTGAGGGGACCTTCAATAATGTCACTGTTACGAGTATCATCGATGTCTTGGTGCGATATGGAGTGGATAAAACTGTGGCGACCTGGGCATCGGACTTACTCAAAAATAGGCAGCTTGAAGCCACCTTTTTGGAGGCCAAAGCGAAGAAAATAGTTGAAACCGGAACACCACAAGGAGCATAGGCGCGCCGTAGGGGGGGCCAGGGGGGGCCGGGACCCCCCCAGACCCTAGGTTGGCCCCTCCCAGAAAAATAAATACTTCCAACAGCAGACACTTAAGTTTTCGCCTCTTAGGTTTTTGTGGTTACAGCAAGAGTTGAGAAGTGCAGTAGTGTAAGCCTATACCAAAGCATACACACTACTTATAAGATAGAGACTGTGTTATTTGCGGTATTAATTACGATGTTATGAGACTCATTTTGAGAAATGGACGGCAATATTTAATTTAAAAAAGCGCCTCGCCAATCATCCTTTTTTTATTAAGATTATCTGTTCATTCTTACTAGGCAATATACAGGTATTTAGATAAGAACACTTTTATAAACTGGCGTTTTATGCAATTATGTTTTTCACAAAACATACTCTAAGTATTAAAATGGTAGGCAATAAGGTAATTAACGTAGGATACAATTTTCGAAGTCATTTGGAGAATAGAAATGGCATCCCTGCCACTTTTATGCTATCTATGACCTACTTAGTTTACACTCAGGTTAAATGTGTGTGAATTTTATTATAATTTGATAACTTCATCGGAAGTTAGAAGACATAGCACTTCAATTTCACCGAGCGTTTTTTCATAGTGACACAGCTGCCACATGGTTCTTATCATATTCATTGAACTTTTGTCAGACCTTTATCTTTTTATCCGGTCGCGAGATACCGTAAACGCCAGTTCCAGGTGCTAAAAATATAAATAATTCGGTGCGATTTTTGTGCGATTGGGATTTTTACAAGTTTACATTTGAGTGAATAAATATAGTATCAAACTCATCAATCATTTGCATTTTATTCTAACAGCCGTGTGAAAGATTTGTGTTCACGCACTTATGGTAGCTACAAGGTAGCCCAGACATTATTTAAAAACGACAGAAACTTATTTTTTATGCCCATTGATGAGTCTTGCAAATTTTGTGATTATCTGATAACTGGGTGTGAAGTTATCATAATGCAAAATTTTCCATAGAATTTGGACTGTCGCCGAAAATACACCAAAATTTCAGCTCGATCAAACTTTGCGATCCGGATATGAAAATTCTACTAGTGCTTGGAAGACAGTAAATGATATGGTGCTTGAACAGTCTTGGAATATTGTCAAGATGAACCGAAATTATTTGGAAAAGGCTATCGACCTTACGACATGTCTCAGCCGCCAAAGACGTGCTTTCAGAGGACATGATGAAAGTGGTACCAATGATAACCGTGATTTTTTTTTAGAATGTTGTGAATTATTCGCGATGCATGATTCAACTTTTGAAAAACATTTTAAAACAAGGTTGCAAACTACTGTAGTGGCAAAACACAAAATGAATTAATGAAAATAATTGCTGAAATCGTTCGTGAGGACAATACAGCTGAAATAAAAGAGTGCGGACTGATATCCATTATGGCACTTGAAGCAAGGGTCCACAAAAGGAACAACTCTCCGTGGTTGTCAGATTTGCTAAAGAGCTAGCTGTCGAAGAAAGTTTCTCAAGCTTTGTAGACTGTTTAGGAGCTAGAAATGCCTCGTAGTTAGCAGATATAATTTTGATCCTGTTAGACAGCTACGGACTTAGCGAATTGCCTGTTGTTTGACAGTCTTATGATGGTGTTAGTGTCATATCAGGACAAAAAAGTGGTGTACAAATCTTAATTTAGATGAAAAACCCTGTAGCCACATTTTTACACTGTCTAACTCATAAAATTATCCTTGCGGCGATGAACACATTTTTCACAATCGAAACGTGTACATCCTTTTTCAATGCCATCGAATGCCTACACTTTTCGAAGCCATCACAACAAAAATTGTTGAAGCAGCTTGAAGAGGCAGTTGGTCTAAATACAAGGCGTGGAATGAGAAGTTTAAGCTCGACTCGTTAGTCAATGAGATTTCGCAATCGCAAATATGTGGTCTATAGATGTGGGACTATGAAAGAGGCTTTAGAAAAAGAAATGAATGAGGGAAAATACAACGACTCAGTTTATTCATTGGGGATCTTTTATTCAATCAGTAATCCTAAATTTTTTGTAATTCTTTTCATCTTTCACTATGTTTTTTTTATAACGAACATTTTAAGCACATATTTTCAAACTAAAAATACAACTCTTAGAGATGGGATAGATCTTGTGAATGGAACAGTTAAAACACTACTAAGTGAGCGATTAGACTTGTACTTAGTTTAGGAAAAAATTAAATCTTTTGCAGAGAAGAACTGTTTGGATCTCACATTTCCCAGAAGTTAGCGAAAACGGAAAACAGCAAAAAGCACTATTAGTTAGGGTGCAGTTAGGGCTACAAACCAAATGGCTCGAAAAGAGTAAGTTACAGCACTTTTCATCTTGCCAAATTATTTTTGCTTTTTCTAGGTTTTCTAGCTTATTTTTTTGAAGTAAAAGATCAATTCCTTCCTTCTAAGCTTAATATATTCCAATTTCTTCAAAGATATTTTGAAGCTAAGCTATCTTGTACTTCAAGTATAAGTTGAAATATATTTAGCTTCTAAACGAAAAAATATTCTTATATTTCTAATTATTTCCATTCTATTCCCATATAATTCACACAAGCTTTCTTTCTAGCGGTCATAGATAATTCATGTGTAGTTCATACCTACCATTCACATTATATGCATGTGGTAGTAGCTCATACGTATTCACAGACAAGAAGTTTATTTGATAATGCATTATGCATTAGCAAATAACAAAAAATAAATCAACAAATATATAATGTATTAGTAAATTATATAAGTTGTATGAACAGTACGTGTACCTTACGGAAGACAAAATCATCGCATGTTTTGAACCTTTCGGTTCCTGGCCCCTGCCAGATTTTAGGCCACGGCCCGCCTATGACAAGGAGGGATTATATATCTTCTTTTCTGGATCCTGACAGTCAACGAAATACTGGAGAATTTAAGGGCCAGTGGCTTTGAGGTGGTGGAGTATGCTGATGACATTGTAGTATTTGTGAAGGGTGCGTTCCCACAAACTTTGTCGGAATTTATGCAATCGGCGCTGGACCATATCCAAATTTGGGCCTGAAAATTCTGTCTTAGGGCAAACCCTACAAAAATTGAACTTGTACTTTTCAGAAGGAAATACAGGGGGTCGGCTATTGCCATGCCTAGCCTCAATGGAACTTGTTGATAATGTTAAATATTTGGGCCTTATGCTAGACAAGAAACTGAACTGGAGGCTAATGTGAAGCACAGGATAGGTAAGGATCGCGCAGCACTTTTCGCGTACCGATCTGCCTACTCTCATACCTGGGGTCTTAAGCCAGGGAGGCCTAGTAGATATTCACATGTGTAGTGAGGCCGATTTTGGTGTATGGAGCGATTGTGTGGTGGAAGGCAGCGGAGAGTAAAACCAACATCAATGAGCTAACAAGACTGCAAATATTAGTTTGCATATGTATTACGGGCACTTTAAGAACCGCCCCAACGGCTGGATTGGAAATTATTTTATTTATTTATTAAATCACACTTTCACCAAAAAAATGGTTACTACAACAAAATACATTTATGAATTTATTAATAACAATTAAATGGTCGGATAAGCCGACACTTGCAAATTTCAACAATATGGTTAAAGTCGAACATTTGATACTTCGGGCTTTTGCGCAGGTTGATTCATTAAATCCATAATTGGTCTTAAGAAATGGGATGGATAAGGCGCTCACCGTGACAAACACGAAAGTCCAATTTTGATAATAACAATTCAGAGTTCACGTTTCCATTGAGCAACTTCGCAGCGAAGAGAGCTTTGAAATTTTGACGACAGGTTTCAAGAGTGTCCATGGTCAATAATTGCAAGCGGCTTTCATAAGGAGGCAAGCAAAAAGGTTCAGACCAGCGAAAATAACTAAAAACAAAAACTAAGAATATCTTTTGAACAGATTCAATGCAATCTATAATGCTTCTTATAATATGGAGACCACATCAAGCACCCATATTCTAGGATCGGGCGGACCAGGGAGCAAAATAGGATTTTTGTCATCCGATTGTCATTGAACTCTTTAGACCGTCTTTTTAAGAAGCCAAGTGCACAGTTGGCTTTTATTATGATAGTAAATGTGGTCATTAAAAGTAAAAGCAGAGTTTAATAGAACACCCAAATCACGAACTTTATTGGAACGGGTTAATAGAGTGTCATTTAACAATTAATTGAAATTAATGGGATATGATTTATGGGAGAAAAAGATAATTGAGCATTTGTCAACATTTAGTACGCACCAATTAGAAAAAATTGAAGGTGATAAGTTCGTTAATATAGATAACGAAAAAAATCGGACCAAGGTGGCTGCCTTGTGGCAGACCTGAAGTGGAGATTATGTCAGTGGATAGAGTGCCCCGAAATCGAACTTTCTGTTTGTGATCTGTGAGATAGGATTTAATCCAGTCAATAAATTTATTAGGGAATTCAAGAATATGCAATTTACATATAAGAATATTATGATCCAGCTTATCGAAAGCTTTCGTGAGGTCGGTGTAAATGCAGTCAACTTGTTTACCTTCTTCAATCGCAGGGATGACTAGATTTGCAAGTTCTAAAAGATTAGTAGTGGTAGATTTGCCTTTAATAAAGCCATGCTGGCAAGGCGAGATAAATGCCGTAGAGTGGAAAGATAGCACCTCGGCGACTATAGCTTCAAAGAGCTTGGCAACGCATGCTAATTTGGCAATTGATCTATAATTGTGCACATCTCTGCTGCCTTTTTTTGTGATTTGGAGTTATAGACGAATATTTCGACAAGTTTGGAATAATGCCAGAAGAAATGGATAGATTAATAAGGTGAGAAAACAGATGTGAGAGATTGGCGCAACGCTTAAGGACTATGGTCGGTAATCCATCAGGACTAGGATGAAAACTATTCTCAAGATGAGATATATGCTTTAGGATAGTGGCAGTGTCGATGTATAGGTCTTTTATTCCCAAAGTCGTTTTAGGGGAGTCTCTTGTCAGGCAGTAAACTCATCCAATACTTTAATTGTTTAAAGATGTTCTACTTCACCAGATAGCGTCCTCAAATAACGATCCCCTTGGCGTGTAAACACAGAAGCTACTTTATTCTACTGTTTTAGAATGGAAACTCTCCGCAAAAATGCATGATTTTATTTGATGAGTCATAAGCAGTACTATCTGAATCCACTCCAACATCTCTAGGACATAGACGCTTATTTTTTATTTTATAACCATGGCTAATTTTCTTGAGTAAGTTATGTTTGCCCGTCATTTCGAGAATCACTAATCGATTTAAGTACCGAAAAATTTAGAAAAAAATTAAGGAACGCACTTGGGTGATTTACTCGACAAATCTCAATTGGTATTATACAAGTTATACTGATTTACTAGCAAGAAGTTTATGCCCGTGTTGGCAATGCCATTAAAATTGGCTTAATTAATTTTTAACAAAAAAATATAGTTCACAATATTTAAATATTTCTCCCACTTACCTATGAAAGCCTGAGGCGATAATGCCATATTGCTCTGCACCGAATGAGGTGGCGACTGATTCGAATAGGGAGGACTCAGTCCTTGTTCCCCGATTTGTACGTTCTGCGCATTAACACGTTGCGCGTTAGCGTCGTGAAATAACAGCCCCAGCGAATAACTATAGTTCTGCAAATTCAAATTTTGCAGTGACTGCACCGATTGAGAATTCTAAAAATTTATAAAATTGAATATTGATGCATTTTGAGATTAATTTCAAAAGCCCTTACTACCTTGATGCAGTCTTCATAGCTGGGAGGCTGCTTATTCCCCAGCATATCTAAATGTGGATGAGCGGCGACCGCGTTCGAATATAAACTCGCCGTGTCATACGGACTTGGTAGGCTGTTCAGTGGCGATTCCACCGACATGTTACCATCAAGTTGTTGCACATCGGACTGCAACTGATCCTTTTTCGTTGAGCTCTTCTTCACGCTCGGTTTTCTTCTTATGCTACCGTCCGTTTCCGGACTGTTCGGATTCGTCGACATTTTCTGTCGTTTCTTCGCTTTTGCCTGTTTGCCAGGAGCAATCACTGTCGGTTGAGTGATCATCTGAGGTTGCGTCGGTGGCGATCCAATCATTGTGTTCGGTACCACAGGGACCATTTGTGGATTTCGAGGAACGTGTTCGTCGAGTAAATTAACTATATCTTTATGAAGTCGCTGGGCAGCTACATCACGTGGAAGCCAATCCATGTGATCTGTAATTTCACGATTGGCCCCATGATCTAGGAGTGATTTACAAGCTTCAAAGGAGCCTTCTCGAGCTGCTAAATACAAAGGTGTTTCGTCTTTGTCGTCTTGTGCGTCGCGATTCGCATGGTGCATCAAAAGTATGTTAACAGCATCTACATTATTTACGGCCGCCGCCCAGTGAAGCGCCGTCTTTCCAGAGTTGTCTGCGGCGTTTATGTCAGCTTCGGCATTTATTAAGTCATCGACCATACCCTCGATAGCCAGACGAGCTGCAAGTATCAGTGGTGTAGTACCGTCGTGCATTCGAGCATTTAAGTTGGTCGCGCGATTGCGTAACAGTATTTGGAAGACACCCATTGCGTCAGCAGCTACGGCCGAGTGAAGTGGAGTTCTGCCAGTGTTGTCTTGACAGTTCACATCTGCCCCGGCATCTAGCAGCCGTTTCGCAGCATCAGCTCGCGCATACCGTGCAGACAAATGAAGCGATGTTTCTCCGGATTTTTCCATTTTGGCATTGATCTCGGCTCCTTGATTGAGCAAGTCTTGTATCACTTCGCCAGTATCATCGTTCGAATCGATATCGTCTCCAGTGTCAATGCCTCCGCCTCGAACAGCAGCGACCATCAATGGTGTCATGCCATCTGGTCCCCTGGCATCGACGTCGTGTTTACCATCCTGATGCGTTGGTGGTGTCATTATCGACGGTGGAACATCGGCTACATCCAGGTGCTGCTGCGACCAGACTCTGGGATCTGCCTCTTCATATTCCGTCACAGTCGAATGATTGTTAATGTAACCTTGATCACAGCGGCGATGGCGTTTAGCTTGGGGCATGTCAGACTCGTCGTCCGACCAGTGCTGCGAATGTCCCATATGCCCCGTATTCATGTTCACATCAGAATCCATGCATGCCAACGGTGGATTGTTGTTTAGATTTCGCATCTCTTGGCCATCCGGTCCACGTCGTCTTGAATGGCGTCGTGGACCTGTTGAGGAGGGGAAGAATCCCTCTGGGAACCAGGTAACTCCATGAGCCCGCTTACGCTGCACTACCAATATTCCAGAAAGGATACACACAATGAACCCAATCGCGGCTCCCAGAGCAACGTATTTCACATTAGTTTGTTCATCAGGTACAACAGGTGTATTCACTCCTCTAATTTGAACGATAGGGAACGATTCGGACAAGGTTCGTTTTGAAGCTGTAGCCGCAAGATAGTCAGCTGCTTCTGCAGCTGTATTGAAACAGTCTATGCACTTTCTATTGTCGATTTCCAAGTACACCAGGACTCCCTTTTGACCTACTCTCTCTGAATAAACTAAATTGTGCTTTCGCGCAAACACGGAATCTTGCAGTCCAGGAATCTCTGTGCTCCCTTTCCAAGGATACACCATATCTTGGCCTTTATTATCCTTCTTGATTCTCAAAGTCGTTCGCAGCTGATGTCCCATATCGCGAAGGAATCCGATCTTTTGCTCCATGAATTCGTCGATATCCATGAGAAGCTTGATAAATATCACTCCTTCCGCCAAAGCTGGTGGTTCTTGTTCGTTCTCGCAGTCTAATCCGTCCCAATTGCACTCGGCGTTGTTGCATCCATAGTCGCAACGTCCGTTCGCATAGTGCTTTCTACAATAAGCGTCGTATGTTGGTAGACATGGTTGCAGCTGTTTTTCACAATCTCTACCATCGAACAGGCATTGCGGCATATTACATTCTTCATTACAGTTTCCGTCCAGGAACACATCCCTGCAGTTAATTGGTGCCGTGCAGTTTTGCCAGGGATCGATGCCCAATGAGCAATCGTTCCCATCGAAATCGCAGGCGTACGTGTTGCATTCTTCGTCGCATTTGTGATTGCTTTTCTTCTGCGGGCAGCCGTTTTTGATACACTGTTCTCTTTGATATTCCAAGTCTTTGGCAAAGGATATACCATTCCTGTCGTAAACGTCACATGCTTTACCGATCCACTTGTTCAAGCAGACACATTCAAAATCCCCAAGTTTGTTTTCGCAGCGACCTCCATTTTGGCACGGGTTCGAGTTGCATTCATTGTGGGTATCAATTTCACAGTGCAGTCCACTTACTCCGTACGGACAGTCACAGCGATAGCCCCCAGCATCGTCAATTAGACACATTCCTGCTTGACAAGGATTCGAATCACAATCGTGTCCTGAAAACTCGCAATTCGATCCAAAAAAGCCATCTGCGCAAAGGCAATGGTGCCCAGTTTGTCGAGTCGAGCAAACACCACCATTCTGACACGGGGACTTAGCACAGAAATCGACTTTGTTTTCGCAATGTCTACCCATATGGCCAGGTCTGCAGTTGCACTGATAGTCGTTTATCAACTGGACACAATCCATTGTGCCTGGGTTCGAACAAGGATTCGATAAACATTCGTTTATATCCCCTTCGCAGCGCGAGCCAACAAAGCCAGGGGGACAGTTGCAATCGAATCCTCCGACTTTATCAATACATGTCCCGTTGTTGTGACAAGCTCCTGGCAAACAATCATCCTGGTTGATTTCGCACAGGATACCTACAGTTCCAGGCGGGCATGAGCAACTGAACGTATTGATTAAGTCGTGACAAGTTCCACCATTTTGACAGGGATTCGGCTTGCAGTCATCAATGTTCAGTTCGCAGTTTTGACCCTGGAAGCCTTCTTTGCAGTTGCATTTATACGTGCCGATAAGATCTTTACATGTACCACCATTTTGACATGGTTGTGATTCGCATTCATTGATTTCCTTTTGACAGTAGGATCCTGTATATCCCTGAAGGCAATGGCAGCGATGGGAGTTTCCAATGTCCTCGCAAGTGCCATTGCTGCAAAGGTACTTGATATTTACAGACTTTCGTATAGCGGCATCTTTGCACGACACCATTTCTACGTCGCATAACTTCCCTGTCCAGCCTGGCCCGCAGAGACATTGATACACGTTCCTCTCTTGTATACAAGTAGCACCGTTTTCGCAAGGAGTCTGCGAACACCAGTCTATATATTCTCTACATTGCTTTCCAGTGTATCCATAGGCACAATGACAAGTGTATTCATTCGAATCCTCATGGCACGTTGCAGCATTCAGGCATGGTTGCGAGTCACACTTATTAATTTTGTACTGGCAATTCGATCCGGTGAAGCCCGGTAAGCAAGAGCAATTGTAACTGTTGATTCCGTCTATACATGAGCCACCGTTCATGCATGAGCTCTGAGTGCAGTCTTCGTCATTTGTTTGGCAGTTAATTCCTGAAAACCCTAGCGGGCAGGTACAAGTGTATGAGTTCACATATTGATTGCACGTTGCTCCGTTCTGACAAGGTTCACTCAAACACTCATTTATATCAACCTCGCAGTGCTTTCCCTTAAAACCGTCAACGCAAAGACAAGTGTAGTCTCCGATGCCATCCAGACAAGTGCCGCCATTCTGGCATGGAAATGAAGCACAGTCGTCGGTGTTGATGATACAATCCTTGCCTTCGTAGCCTTTCGCGCACAGGCATCGATACGACCCTGGTACATTCGAGCACGTTGCTCCATTTCGACAAGGCGCCGACTCGCACTCATTTATGTCTTCCTCACAATATCTTCCAGTGTAACCAATGGGACATTTGCAGGAAAAATCAAGGAAATTCGGACTAGGCATGCATTTCGCTCCATTTCGACACCGACTCGTCGAACAAGGATCCAATTTTAATTCACAGTCGTCTCCGGTAAAGGGTACCTTGCAAACGCACTTGTAGCCATTAACTAGATCGATGCATGTTCCACTGTTCAAGCACGGATTATGTACGCAATCGTCAATATTAGTTTCACAGTTCTTGCCCGTGTAGCCAGGAGTGCATTTGCACGTGTACGAATTTAGTCCATCGCGACAGATACCTCCATGCTGACAAGGATTTGAGCCACATTCATCGATGTTCACTTCGCAGCGTTTCCCTCCATAACCCGGCGGACAGTGGCATATGAATTGATTCACACCATCTTCACAGCGACCGCCATTCGTGCATGGATTCGATGCGCATTCGTCAACATCGCTCAGACACCTAGCATCGTAGTAACCACGCGGACATTCGCATTTGAATCCGTTAATTAAATCCATACAAACACCACCATTTGCACAAGGATCGGATGCGCACTCGTTGATATTGATTTCGCAGTGTGTACCCGTGTAGCCTGGCACGCATTTGCAAGTGTATCTGAAATAAGAGGAGATGCTTTTAATATCTGCAGTTTAAGATTGATTCATTTAATATGAGGTTCTAAGTTTTTTTATTATATATCATTTGTATCGTGCATGAATCCTTCTACTTATATGTACCATATGTGCTCGATAATGTTAACGTAATTCTATGTGATATAATAGTTATAAGCGTCTTACCTATTGATTCCATCAATACAAGTTGCTCCATTTCGACAAGGATTGCTGTGACATTCGTTAACGTTGATTTCACAATTCGTTCCCGAAGTACCGGGAGCACATCGGCACACATAGCCCCCTACCAAATCCTCGCAGTGTCCGCCAAACTGACACGGGTTCGATTCGCATTCATTGATCTGTGTCTGACAAAGGCTCCCTGTGTAGCCGGCATCGCATAGGCATGTAAAGCTATTGTCTCCGTCAATGCATCTTCCTCGATGACAGGGTGACGATTGGCAGTCGTTAATATTGATCTCGCACGAGAGTCCTGTGTAGCCGGGAGGGCATTCGCATGTATAGCCTGCTATGGAATCGTGACAAATACCATTATTACGACATGGTTGCGACTGACAATCGTCGATATTGATCTGACATCGTTTCCCAGTAAAACCTAGCGCACAAGTGCATTTAAAACCGTTGATCATGTCATGGCAAGTTCCTCCGTTCAAGCATGGATATGTTTTGCATTCATCGATATCGATTTCGCATTGTGTTCCAGTGAAACCTAGAATGGATTATGGGATGATTTTCGGTGATGCATTTAATGAGTGAGGATTATTCGAAGATCATATCAAATGTGAGCATGGTAGGATCAGAAAATGGGAAAATTAATGCAAGAAGAAAGTGAAAAGCTTTTATTGGATGCTGAGGATTTGAAAGACTCACCTGGCATGCAAACGCATCGGAAAGTTCCGGGATCATCGAGACAACTTCCTTCATTCTGACAGGGATGCGATTCGCATTCATTGACGTTCGTTTCACAACGTGGTCCTGTGAAGCCTTGTGAACAGTTGCAGGCAAACGATCCAGGCGTATTCACACATATGCCGTCATGCTCGCAAGGAGATCCTACAGAAATTGTTTTAGAACACCAAGTATATTTACAAACCATCTTCAACTCACCTTGTTCGCATTCGTCGATATCTTCTGAACAATCAACACCCTTATATCCAGACGCGCAGGAGCAAGTAAAAGAACCGTTTATCGGACTTGTATCACAGATGGCGTCAGCATGACAAGGATTTGATGTGCAAGCATCATCAAGATGACACAATAGACCCGTTTTTCCTTTGGCACACTGACAATGGAAGCTTCCTACACCGTCAATGCATGTGGCTCCGTTGAAGCAGGCAGCCGCTGCACAATCATCGATATTCACACTACAATCCGTACCGTTCCAGCCGTTAACGCAAATACAAGAATAGCCACCGATTGTATTTGTGCATGTTGCACCGTTTTGACATACAGTTGGTCTGTACAAAGATCAATAGAATAAATATAAAGATTATTTGATTATATTTCCTAAATATTACCTCAACGCGCACTCGTCAACATCATGTTCACAATAATTTCCGGTATAATTTGGTGGGCAGCTACAAGCGTAATTGTTAACGGCATCAATACATGTTCCGCCGTTTTGGCATAAATGTCCCGGACAATCGTCAATATTCTCTTCACAATTTTTGCCGCGAAAGCCTGAAAGAAAAAAAAATATCGAACATTAGATTTATTTATTTTTTCATTTTCGGGAAATTTTCGCAGAAAATTATGTTTGGAATAAATAAAATAAAGAAACAAGATACAACCGATTTCGGGTCGTTTTTTTTGGGAATGAGGCAAACAGAAACTTTTGTTACGAAGGTGAAGTGATTAGCTAGAATAACTGAGAGATGAATGAAGAATACTCGAGAAAAAACAGGTGTTCGCAAACGTTAATAAGTTGATTAGTTCTAGGTTTGTTTTCAGACAGAAAGATGGTTGTCTTGAGTAATGCAGAGCGAAGGTCTTTGATCAAAACTTGCAGTTCCTGAGAATGAAGAGTCTGTAACTTCTTGGTTTTGGATGTCTTTAGGATCAGAATGTGTTGTCGAAGAGGTTTCTCGACTGTTTCGAACCTGAGGTCTTTGTGGATGTCCACGTTTCCCATGTATCATGGAATTTGAACAATTCTCTGCAAATTGGAATTGTTTTTTGCGGGATGATTAAAATTGAAAAATTTTAATTTATCTTGAAAATTTTATTTGACAAAGTGGTTTCGAAAGCATGCACTGTAAATGCATGCACTTCTCTGCAGTTTGCGACTTTAGTGGGTATTTGGGCTTTATTTGTTATTCTCCAGTGTTTGTCCGAATGCATGGCTTCAATATAGTAAAAACGGTCTTAGTATTTGTTTGTAAATGTGTGATCCGTTGGTGTTATTTAGGCTTTGGGATTTAATGAGAGGGAAATCGGCATGAAGAAGTCTATTGCAGGCGATGCGTTTTTTGTAAGTGTATTTTTCAAGTTAGTAAATCGTCGAAAGTGAGTCCTGAACACTTGACCGCTCGTTTACATTCAATCTGTTGGTTCGTTTGTCAGTTTTCATCGTGTCTATCTGTCTGTCCAAGAAGCATGTTTATGGAGCTTCGCAGAGTTAAAGTGGGACTTGCTTTCTGGGACGTATGGAAGATGCACGTGCCGTCCGCGAATAGTGTTAATTTAAGGCACTTCGGCACAGTACAAGTATAATTGAGAAACTCCAGCTGCAATTTGCCCATCGGATGAGAAGTGTTCGTCAATTTTGATAAGGAAAAAAAGATTTAGTAGTTTGGATTAGAAGAAGGATTATTCGGAGCTCATGCAGAATGAAAATCAATCCTGCATATTAGACTTTATCGAAGACTTTCGCTTTGACAATCATAGCTAGCCCAGTCGATTTTGAAACTTAGGCCTTGTTCTGATGTGTTGGACAACCCTTGCTAGATACGTGGTTATACATAATGGTGTCATGTGCAGACATAACGTGATACGTATCTTGCTTGCTGTAGTTCTGAAGACCTTAACAGCCGCTCGTTCGTGATAGTCTCCATACTCAAAGTCGCCCTCGAATGAGATGTTTTCGCGGGATTGTTTCTCCAAGGAGTCCGCAAATTCTTTGGCTTTGTTTGCACTGTTGGATTTTAAGTCTTGTGTGCCGCAGATTGGTGGCATTCGTTGTTTGATTTTGGGCTTGAAGTATCGAGCCAGTTGCTATAGGATATTCTCTCGAGCCTCGAAACTTTGCAACAAGGTCTCACACCTATTACGGTTTGCTTACCGTTTTATTCTAGGGTCACCTGCACCTCTAGCTCTTCTCCGGGGTTGATTCCTTAAGGATTGCATAAGTATTGTGTTAATCTTTTATCGGAATTGTGATCGTGTTCCTCTCTATTGCCTGCTTTATAGCATTGCTGAGACAATCTCTTGGCCATTTTAATTCACTTGCCGTTTCGGTTGTTTTTAGGCTAACTACTTCGGAAAACTTCTCAGCTGGTAGTTTTTCTCTCTCTTACGAGGTCGTCAATGAAAATTTTTTACTCGAAATAGGTCCGGCTTGTGGTCAGATCGTTAAGGAAATTGATAGCTGTTTAAAGGATCTAAGTGTATCTAGTGGATTTTATTGAGGATATTCAGGGTTGATCAACAATCAAGCAATAGCGTCTAATATCTCAGACGATACGAAGTTCTACTCTAAAGATCAAGTCAGTACCACTTTCTATTCCCCACTTGTGTGAAATTTTAGTGCTGCTTAGCTCCGTGATGAAAAGGTTTGATGCAGTTGTGAGGTTCTATAAGGTTAGGTTAGTGAAGAGGGCTGTCGGGAACACGGCCAGCATTAAGCCACCAGTTTGGGCCCATTTGGCACCCTCATAGATAATCACACGCATTCACACTTACAGCCATGACACTGGCGGGATTCGAACCCGCAGGCCCCGTAGCACGCCGCTTTTCGGCCTGACGCCTTAGCGAGCAGAGCTACCGGCCCCCCCTGAGGTTCTATAAACTACCCCTGAGGTTCTATAAACTATGAATATACTTGGGAAGAACTAATATTTTTTATTTGTTTTAGAATTAACAAAGAAGGACACCTTTGCAATTTTAAAACGTCTGCCCTAATTTGTTTGTCAACTTTCCGTACACTGGGAAGGGTACATGAGATTGAAATCTTGTGTAGTTTAGGCTACATCGGATATTGATAAGTGAATGGACAATATTCAGAAAAATGATATTATTTGCTTTTTTGCGAAACACTTCAAGTAAGATCAACACTTAATCGGTACCTACATGGCGATACTTTTTCTTGCTTTAGAATTGGAGCATTAATATCAGCTCTACCAAAGAAACCGAATCTCGTTGAACTTTTACCCTAGTAAGCTTTTACCCTTGTGAAAATAAGTACTAGATAACTAAGTACCCAAAATGTGCCATATTTTTCAATTTGTATAGGGACTTTTGAAGTTTTAAACCGTCAATTGAAATTTTGAATGGAAACTTTTATATTTTGAATGGAAACTTTTATGCTAAATACTAGTTTATAGATACTATAGTTCGATTGGAAAATGGGAGGCTTATTTTTGGTGACCCTTTTCTAATACTTTTACTGTGCTGCTAATGATGGTAGTCATTAAAATGTGTACTAAATTTGAAAGATCACTTTGAGTTTTCGTTTGTTTAGTGTTTGATCAACGGGAATTTTATGATACTTATTTTCGAAAAATATTTTTGTTATTTCAAAACGAAATTGGATACGAATATTAGTCATCTAATATCTCATTAACTTATTTACAGTCTCTTTTCCAAACATCACAATGCAATGCATCATCAAATTCATTGCAAACTTCTCTCCTCTTTTACCCATTGCCCAGTGCCTTCAATGTTAATCAAAATGAATTTTATAGTCGTCATCATATACCTAACCATTATGATTTCCTAGAAAGTAACTGCATCTTTCTTTCTTCTACGTCTGTTTGTGTCAACTAACTAGCCAGTCAGCCAGCCAGCCAGCCAACATCTTAGGCAATCAGATCAACAATAAAACAACAATCTAGTATCAAATATGTTTTTAGAATGTAAGTATGTATGCGGTGCAGTGCAGCAGAGAGGTTTGATTTGGTGCTTGTGGCAACATGCTTCCATTTCGTTGGA
Organism: Nemotelus pantherinus; assembly: GCA_963978885.1. Taxonomy (NCBI): domain Eukaryota; kingdom Metazoa; phylum Arthropoda; class Insecta; order Diptera; family Stratiomyidae; genus Nemotelus; species Nemotelus pantherinus. The sequence continues at coordinate 126,256,661 of OZ022265.1, forward strand.
CGACGATCAAAAGTACATTCGGCAAAAGGTTGACTGTTTTTTCGCTGAGCGAACTGAAAATTTGTGCTGCCACTTTGATATTGTTGTTTTCGTCGTCTTTACTGTCGACTTGCTGCCATGCTGCCAGCCAAGCTGCTGCTGTAGCTGCTTATAAGCTGGGCTTCAAACAAGCTCCACTACACTACAGGTCATCATCATCATCATCATCATGGACATATAAAACTTGAGCATGTACATATGTGGTTTTGAGATGGCGTTCTTTCTCAGTCACACACAAAACACGACACAGCCCCGACAGTGAAGATAGCCAAGTTTTAGAAAGATTTTTGTTGAGCATAGCACAGCAGCACTAGTGGAGCCGGTGTTGGGTTTTTTTCAATAAGGCACTTGCGGAATGGAGATAGGGTTATGATGGGGCTGGGCTCTTTTTTGGGAGGATGGTGAATATTTTTTTCGATATTTTTAAGAAAAATTCTTAGTGGATATTAATTTTTGAAAGAAGATTTTTTGAACCCCTATGTATTCCAAGAAATTCCAGGCTAAAAAGGCATGAGATGCATGAAATAGTGCAAGGAACAATAGTCGATTTAAAGAAATTTCATAGTTACTTGAAACCAAAAAAATATCTGCAGAGATTAGAAGCAAGAATGTTGCAAAATTGCCAATGAAAATAATCAGTATCTCAAAAACTTAGTTCATGCCCTCTAATCTATTCTTTAACACGAAGCCATCGATGTCTCTTCCTCCAACATCATGCCCTGATCGTATTTGAGCCATGGTCGACATACCGAGCCGGTTTGGCGTGGAAGACTTCCTCTACCCAGAGATATGAGACCGTGGGAAAGAATGAACTTAGCTTCATTGCCCCACCGTTGGATGGTTACGTACTTGGGTTTGCTGCGACCGCGGCCGCTTAAACGTATAAACAGCGGGATTTGTATACTGGTTCGAAACTCTCGTGTAATGTTTGCACATAAAACCCGACCACACGTTCACTCAAGTTCAGCGAGCCTCGCAGCCACATCTCACCAACCACTCTCGTTACAATACCACATCATAAGGCATGCCACAACATCGCATACACATATACGTGACGGATCCAAGATCCAACATAGAGAAGCATGTAAGACAGGGGGCTATGTTAAATGACAGGGCAAAATATTAGTCGCTAGCTCAGCTTAAAAATTGCTCTGTGTGTATTGCATATTATTATCGTTGCTGCCGTGTTTATGCATTTTGTATTTCGCGGCAAGAATATGATATAGTGCAACAATCAGCTTTCGGAGAGGTTTCGGGAGCACAAGCACGAGGTTCGATGAGCTTGGGGAGCTGCATCGTCAAAATAATCTGTATGCATGTTCACGATCTGCATAAATGTGCCGAGGCGAGCCAAGCCGCGCCTTACGAAGAACGTAGATACGTATGTACATGAATATCTTCAATGATGTATCGAATGTCGGCCACAACGAAACGAGGAGCAGTGAGAAAACATTCACCAATGTACACATAATTAGAATAACATCTATTTTCGGAATAAGACACTTGTTGAATGGTTTCTGTATTTTTACTGATGGTTTGTTGATTTATTATGTTGTACGTTTCTCCTATAGCTGTATTGTAACAATGGGGCGATAATAGTTTTATAGATAGGACATTTATTTTGATTGCGGGTTTTGTTGTTTTACACCTTTCTATCAAAACAGGTGAAGATGTACAGTTTTTAGGACGCCTTTTGAAACTATATGGCGCATTTACATTGGAAGAAACATGAGAAATTACCATGTAGGCACTAACTACTTTCTTACAGATTTTCTATGTAGCTTTGAAATATCTTTGTACGTACTCTTAATGCATTGCATATTTATTGTTTACTAATGAAAATTTGATTACAATAACACGGGATCGGCTGATTAGCGAGAGAAAATTTCCTAGAAATCGAAAAATTTGAAACTGGTGGCAATATAAATGTTCCAAATAAAATATGATATCAACATTTGTCGGCTGAAGAAGATACTGTCAGAAGTTACCATAGGTTTCGATTAGGAAATGAAATTAGAAGGTTTATGTGGTGGATGCTTAATTGACCTATATCGAAACTTATATTAACAATTTCATTTTTTGATGTAGTAAACGTGTAAATTGAAGAATCCAGTATTAGTATCATATCTGGTGGTATTTTATAGTCGTTACAACATATTTTGTTGAAATTCAAGATAACTAGAATTCGCATCAAATTTTCCAAAAAAATGTATTTGCATTTTATTTTAAATTTTAGTCTTAATGTTATTCATCATACTTAAACGTATATCGACTATTTTATTAGATGCAGGAAGATATAGTAGTAAAAAATCGAGCTCGCATCTTTCTTTGAAAATTTGTTATCCAGCAGCAGATTTTACTTGATTGGCTTTTGCCCAAATTGTTTCCGTGCTCAGTGTATTTTAATTATTTGCTCATACTTATGAGTTTTACAAGCACAGATTTCAATTTCAATCTTCTTGCTGACCACTTTAGGCAGACGGTCAAATAATATACTAGAAATAAAGTTTAGGTTCAACCGAAATTTAAAACATGAAGTGAAGAGATTTCCGTTCAAGATTGAGGAAATCTTTTGCGAATTCAACTTTACATATTTTTAGCAGTTGAAACCGGGGCTGGTCAGTGGAGCCCAAAAAGTCGCCAGTAGCCCAAAATTAAATTTCGTTGCCAAATGCAGCGGAAAGATAGCCCAATTGGCGAGAAATCGCCCAATCTGGCAACAGTGCTATACTGTATGGCGTGGAGGACTATACTGTATGGCGTGGAGGACTATAGTACATGGCGTGGAGGGCTATAAGCATAGCGCCTGCTCCTATGTACTATGGCGTGTGGCGCTATATTTTATCACAAATCGACCGAAATCAACTATGTACATGGCGCCAGAAGTCTATAAATTATGGCGTCTGGCGCTATGTGTTTTTTCAGTGCATCTGAAGATGATCCAGTTCGCATCCAAGAAAAGGCCACGAGCCATCTCAGTTCTGAGCACCTGGAGGTAGAGCAGTTGAGGTTAGGTAATGGAATTCTATCGTCGAAATTCCCGAGGAATAAATGACATCAAGGCCCATACCCCTTCTTATACTCAAGAAGCTTGCTGTCATTTATACATTTCCTCACACAGTATGGCTGCGAGTTATAATTGTAGTGCCATGAACCATATTACATGGCTCGTGGCACTATGTAATTTGGCGTGTGGGGCCATAATTTCTGCGCCATGTAATTATGGCGCTAGGAGCCATACTGCATGGCTCAGGGTACTATGTACATAGCGTGTGGGACCATAAATCCTGCGCCATGTTACATGGCACCACGCGCTATGTAGATTCTGACATTATGGCGCTGGGAGCCATATTGCATGGCTCAGAGTACTATGCACATGGCGTATGGGACCATAAATAATGCGCTATGTTACATGGCTCTGGGCGCTATGTGGATTTTTTTCAGTGAATTGCCCTAAAAACCCTTATGTCCAGGTACCAAAATGAATTGTACAGCCGAATGTCTCGACATCTCCCTAAGAGATGTACAGCATTCAGCAACAATCATGGACAGCAAAGGCCTTAGTAGCCGCTTGGCTACCTGTGAAAATACCAATATTGACTCCGAATATACGATAACACAGAAGCCAGTCGATTGACTGAAAAATAGCCGCTACTTCCGCTTGATGGATTACAATGGACTGGTAGACGGAGGGCCAACTCGAGATTCTGCTCATTCGTGTATATGCCACTCCGACTCTATTGTTTAGCTTTGAGCCATAGGTGTACGCAGCGATAAGGAATGGAAACTCCAAATTAAGCAAAAAGGCCGGAGCGATGTAGTCAACATCCGCTGGAGTGGGAGCTCCTTCAACCAAGATCCTAGCACGGTCGATCTCTCTTCTATTCCATACTAAAATACAATTTAGTCTCACAACTAATTTTGCTTGCTGTAAGATCAGTAAATTGGTTGGTAACCAATGAAGCAGAAGAAAAAGTGCCTTAGTCGGGGTATTAATGCAGCTTATCTTCACACTTTTTTAAGCTAACCTTTGCAAGTTGCTTTAAGAGCAGACTGCGATCAGAACGTCAAGTGATTTAATTCACTGAAAATTTTCAAGTTTTTAAGATTTTATTTGCTGGGAACCAGAACCTTCAACCTTGTGAGGTCTCTAATTCCGGAAAAGTCTGGTCTTCAAAATAATTGATAAAAATAGTATTCGAGTCTAGTTTGAAGCTTCTTCAAATAAAAAAACATGATTTCGAGATATTAATATAAATTAAATTAAATTAATTAATAAATTAAATCCCTGGAAGTTATTTGTACCTTTTCTCAAAAATAATTTTTATATTAATCGTTTTTGATTGAAAATTAAATTGGCCAGAGGGATGTAGAGCCCCCAATTTAGCTTAGCTTCTATATCTTTCTGTTTCAATGACTGGTTCTTTTCTAAAAAAAAAAAAATCTACTTCTATATTGAAATTCGATTCTAAATATATCTTATATTCTAAATGTCAATTTCATATTAAAAAAAATAGTTGAAACGATAATATTTTTTAAATCAAAGCCGCATAATAACCCCATTAATAAATTCAGTTTGTTCTTTTTTTTATTATAAATTATATTATTTTCTAGCTGGTTTTTAATTTTAATCTACATTTTCAAATATTTTATGCTTTAATTTATATTTGCAGGGGTAGTAGATTTCAAACTCGACACAAAATAGTATGATCACTCCATCTCTAAAACCTATATTTAATTTCGCATTTCGGGAATGAAATGAAGATTTTAGATACCTTGGAGTGGACTGATCATACTATTATCCTACCCTTCATTTAATTTCCCATTCATATTTCAAATTAAAATGCTGTAAAGCTAATTTTTTTGAACTTATACATCAGGTATCTACAGTATTGTGCTAAGCAGTATTTCTCACTATTCTATAAGTTGATGCAATGGAGAGTATAAAATGGATCCATTTGGAAAATGCGTTGCAATGATTCATCAAAACTGAACAGCTACAGCGGTTGGCAGTGTTACTGTCATTACAATTTACGCATTTTTTCAGTATTCACCTTATTCATCATCATCATCAGCGCTATAAACGCAGTCTGAACCTAGCCTTTCCCAATCAGGTCTTGTACATTCCTAGAAGTTTCACCTCTGCAACTGCATTGAAGGTTTATCAGAGGGTCCATCTTTAGGATGGGGATCATGATTGGTGCACGGTTAATAGTGAACTGGTTTGAAATAATACTACCAATTTTGATTTGAATATGGCATTATATTCATATACAATATATTATTGGTAATATGCGGAGACGATCTTAACTCCCTTTTATGGTCATAAACTCGGACCATGGTCGGAAATAATATGCTTTGTCAAATTAATCCTAAGCAAGCGTCAAACATGGAAACCACTTCTAATAATTGTAGAGAGAGGTTCCCATGCTGAATAGCCTCTAAACCACAGCTAGCACGAAACTCCCCGAAAAGCCGACGTCAAATGGCAGGTTTATTCTACGTGTAAAAAAAATAGTCCCCCAGACTAGTTTTTGTTTCTTCGCTTAAAAACAGTCCTGAGAGTAGTTTTTTTTTGGGTAATGATTGAAAACATCCAGGCTCATGTTACATCGGCTTTAACACACATCCCGGGGAAGCTATCCAGTTCTGCAAACACGCAACTAGTCATCTTGTGTAAGCAAGTATCTGGCTGGACTAATTGACGAACTGCAGTTCTACTCTGAAGTTTCATTTATTCACTTCAATAGATTAATGTTTGTGTGCTTACACACAGCATGGTAAAGACTATTGTTTATTAGAACCCAAATTGGCTTGACTATAATCGACTTACTGTCAAAAATTAAATATTCCTACAGTTCATCTTGAATGGTGCTGAATGTTGATATCTCAGATTTATTAATAATAATATTTCCACATCTTGGTAGCTTTTTCAGTACGACTTTTCGTTGCTCCCATTAATACCAGTACTATTATATACATCAAAGAAAGTAGCCCTATTTTATTTATTCAAGCGCTCATATGACAAGATACAATCTGCTACTAAGAAACCTGAACATACTTATTTGCATATTTATATGGTCCTCCTTTTCAACCCGGAGTACGTACAACGATTTCTTGATCATTTTCACTAGATCAATAATAATGATGCAGTAGGTAAAACCCATACGTGTTCTCTTCATTCAAAACGAGTTTAGTAACCAAAGTCTCTTGCAAAATTTATTGTCTTCGTACTCGTACTGTGTGCCAATCGTTATTTTATTAGAACTACTGTCTTACACCGCTCCTCTACAGCCGCCACACAATCTTATACTCTACTAAACGATAGTTACCTCGTTTGTATATGCGAACCGAAAGACCATATCAACTGATGCACATAATAAATTTTCTATACAGACAAATTTAATCGGCGGGCCGTATTTCAGAAAATATAGGCGGGCGTGATGACCAGAGGCGAAATGCCATGAAATGAATTTTGCGCAAATAATAGACATCGTTTTTCTGATTACACACACATACTTAGTTGAGTACCAGTAAAGACGAAAAGATTGCTGCTGCTTTTGCTGCAAGTAAAAGCAGTAACAATTCACAAGAATATATACCCAGGCGGCCCAAGCAGGAGCAGCCGCACTAGCAGCAGCAGCAACAACAACAGCAGTTACTGTGTGAAGACGTGAAAACTTATCTAGATAACCTAGGCCCTTTGGGGGCAATAAAGTTTTCTGCTAGCCTTTTTCAGTCCAATTACTACTTCGAATCTGAGTTTGGAAATGCTGGGATTGTTGCTTGCCTGGCTCCGGGATCAATCTGCTTCAGTTTTTCGATGCCTAAAAGCAGTTACAGTACTGCTGAAAATTCGTAAGTGGAATGGAATGACTCTAAAGATCACCAAACGAATATACTATATCTTTCCAGTCAAACCGAGGTCAAAATGTTAAAAAAAAATGTTTTTCTGTTTCTATTAAAAAAAAATATAGTTTCGTAACAAAGCCCTTCGCTTTTATGATTGATATACGCGTACGGTTTCCGAGTGAAATGTTATTTAGTATCTTATTATCATTAATTATTTCGAGACTAATTTGTAGAGCTCATTATGTGTTTTGTTCCATGCGTGATTGGAAAAAGTACAGGAAGTAATTAGAATTTGGGAATAAGTAAATATCTATTAACGGTAGATAACAATCTTTCAGTTGGAGAGAAAAAAATTTCTGCGTTCAAAGCATTATCTATACTTTCTGTTTGCAATTTAAAGTAAAGCTTAGCCAACTTTTTTAGAATAGAGAAGGTACATTTCTCACGCCATCAAATATATGAAATTATGATTGCATGTAAGTATTAATGTGAAGAAACATGCAATCACTGATTAAATGCAGATATTTTAATGTTTTTTTTTTTTTAAAAAAAAGGTAACACGAAGAACAATATTATTGTAGTAGTAAAAATCATCATCAGTTTTCGATGACTATACTAAGAGCTAATAGGCCACAGTTTATAAATTCTTGTTAGATTTGCATGTAGGTGTGCTGAATGCCCACAAGACAAATACTACATACTATTGAAATAAGTTGTAATTTAGTTGTCAAGAATGAAATTGCTTTGAATTCGAATTAGGAGCTATATCGCGCTCTGGGATATGCCTGACTTATAAACAAAAGTGATCCAATCAGCAATAAGCATTTCTACAGTCCCGACATAAGCCATAGGTTAAATATATCATCTACGTCGAGTTAGTATAAACCACTTTTTTAAAGCTTCAATAATGTCAAATCTACCACTTTATAGTTAAATCTAGAAAATAAATTAAAAAATTAATAAAACATTATCGTAGCATAAACTCACCTGGTGGACAGCGGCATTCATATGACAAAGAATTCGATTGAGGCTGACATGTTCCTCCGTGTTGGCAAGGTGATGGAGAACATGGTATGTATTTCGATTCACAATTTTTCCCCGTATATCCGGATGCGCATACACATCTAAAAAAGGAATTATTTTGTTATTTGTTATTATGTTCAAAGCAAGATTTAATGTTTTTATTGACTAAAATAAGAATAATATTTGATGCACTTTTAAAGAATGTACACTTCACCTACAATCCTGACGTTTCATTTGAAGAAAAATAAATTTTTAACTTGTTGCGAAAAAATGGATGAACGACCTTTTTTCCCCCAAATCAAGACAAGATGTTGATATTTTGAGGGTAATCTGGTAGACACCGAAAAGGGTAGAAACTAGACTTCAGTTGGCCATGATCGAGTGAACGAAAAGAACCGTTTCCGTTTGGTTGTCAGCCCACAGGAGGGAATTGAATGCAAATATAGGCGTAATTTCCTTATTAAAAAATGTGAACACCAGAGGGCTAAGTATGGAATCTTGCGGTGCACCGGAAGAGAGATAAAAAGGATAGGAAGAGAAATTACTTGGGACCACTTTATAAGTGCGGTTAAGGATATAGTAGGTGCGTTTTTTGCATTCTTGGGCAGGGTAAGTTAAGTTAAGTTAAGCTCTTTATGACAGAGCTCTAGGTAAGTACATTGAATACAACAACAATCGCTGCCGCAGTGAAGTTACAGCGGCAGCGATTGTTGTTGTATTCAATGTACTTACCTAAAGCTCTGTCATTAGCTTAAGTTACCTTAACTTACCCTGCCCAAAAATGCAAAAAAAACGCACCTAGTATGCGAACCAAGAAAATGAGGGACCAGATATGCCGAATAGACTAACCTGTTCATAATGGCTTAGCATTTTCGAAGGTTTTCGAAAAATCAGTGTAAATAACGTCAACTTGTTATCCAGTGTCGAGAGCAGAGGCCACAAAATCGGTGAATTCGACTAGATTTTCGAAGTTGAGCACTCCAAATACTGGAGCTTATTGAATCTCTTTTGCTACACATACTAGGCTAAAAGCTCAACGAGATTAGAGTATCAAATAATAAGTTGTCACCTCTACATACAAAGATATGAAGAAAAGTTTTTGCATTTCCTTCCCATTATATGTTCTATCAACTTCAAAAAACATTCTACTACGCAGAATTGAAGTGCTACGGCACTTCTGGAGCACCTTTGAACTTTTATTTGGTCATTTATTAGGAGCAGGCCATAATTACCCCAGCTCCAGAGTCCCATTGCTTGTATGCGATAAGGTAGCACAATGTTAGTAGTTGATGTAAAATTATTGGGGCAAGAAATATGTAACTATGTGGTAAGAGTTGCGTGACACCGTCTTTGATTGCACATGAACTCATAATTTATATGTATCACGAAAACTAATTTAAAGGTTGCCCATGGAATATTTTGGATCCTATGATAAGATTGCTTGAAATGAACCTTTTTGTGTGTTTATACCATAAATGTTTTGCAGATTCGTCATCGAATCCTATTCTGGAAAGTTTCGTGAATCCGCATAGATGTTCAAATTCGATTTTGGAACTCATTTTAAACGAGATTCGAGCTCGCCGGCAAATTTGATAAACAAAGGGTTTTGAAGAAGATAAAATTGTTAGATAGTCCGGGGAAACATTGGAGAGGATAAGTCCAAAATGCAGTCATTGGTATTAGGAATATTATTGCAGTATGGTAATGATAAGGAACATGCACAAAGAACAAAGGCAGATGGAAACCGCGTTTGTTGAGGAGAGACAAAGAATACCTATCTCGCTGAACAGACGGACAAATAATCACAGATGTTTGAAGACATCTATAATGAGGACACTAAATTTGACAACAATATTCTAGGACACTACAGCGGAAGGAGAAAACGCAAAGGTTAACAAAACGGTCGGATGATCTAATTATGAAGCCTGAAAAACCATAGGCCCTGACAGTGATATGCAATATGACCTGGAAAATATGAAGCTCATAGAAAATATAAACAACATTGAGATAAAAGCCGAGAACAGAGTAGGAGAATAACAGGGGAATGTTTTGTAAGTCATTGGATGGAACTTCGCAAGATTCAGATAAGGGAAATTCACAGTGCACCAAGTAACTAAAACACACAAGTCGTTTTGCAACAGGGATCAGTCACTATTGAATTCAATCATTTTGAACATTTCAAGTCAATCAGCGTACAAAAGGCAGAAGCGGAGAGATGAGAAATCGTTAATAAACAGAAGGAACAATAAAGGACCTAGAATGGATCTTTGTGGAACTTCTAAGGTACGAAAAAGGACTAGAAAGGCCAAAAGTTAAGTTAAGCAAAACAAAGAAATTAGATCACCGGGGAGACCAGACCATAACCTTGACAGAAGCATTTCATGATTCACTGCATCGAACGCTTTGTCAAGGTATGTATATATGACATCCATGTGCCTTGAAGGACAACTATAGTCGGTATATAAGACATCCATTTGCCGTGAAGGACAATTAGACAGAAACCGTTGACTTTTGATAAATCTATGTTATTCGCTGGCTAGCAAGTACTGGACTGAAGGGTACACTCTATTGTAAACAACAATTTTGAGGACCATACTTGTTTAAGATTAGAAGTTTGACAACACTGAAACGCCCTTTTCAATTTTAATAAATTTTTATGTAATCGAGTTAGCTTTGAAACATTGGAGGAATTTGTGAAAAATATTGTTTGAGTTCTCTTCCACAAATGTTGAGAGGGGGAAGTTTAAATGTTAATTGGCTATGAATTAAATACATTCTTTGTTTGAAAGTTTTGAATAGTTAGTTTTTAATGTATCGAAAGAAAACAAAGATTTTGAATAGTTAGTTTTTACTGTATCGAAAGTTTTCTCATACAATACTGAAGCAAGACAAAAGGGATATTGGACGATAGTTGGAGACGCCAGAAGTATCATCCGCTTTATGGATGGGGAATAAATTAGCGGATTTCCAAAATGATGAGAAAATATCGTCTGAAATACTTTAATAAAAATTAATGAGAGGAAAATATAAGAAAGATGATAGAGATTTGTCAAACAGAATTTAGAATGTAACAGCAACGAAGCTAGCTCTTTCGTCTAGGGAGCTCATCAATAATTCGACTTCCAAGGATTGATAAATAACGAGATAGTTTACACAAGTAGGTAGGGAAAAATTAATTAGCAAATTAGATGGATTATGACGGGAAGTAAAAGAAGAACAAAATTGAATGAAAAGCTCACAGGAATCTTGTGGACAGTTGGAAGATATATGGTATTAAGACGTTGCATAAGAAAAGGAAGTTTTAACCCTCCGAGAACACACCTATTTTTCGATCATCGAGAACAATTGGGGTCAAATTGACCCCAACCACTTTTGAACGTCTATAGAATCGCCGCCAATGAAGATTTTCATTTGAAAAAATTTGTAAGTATTGTTTGAGACCTCTTTTAGTAGTTTTCATACATTATAAGTGCCTTAAATGTCCTAAACATACCTAAAAAAAAAATCGAGAAAAAACAGTTTTGTCGAAAATCAGCTTTTTTACGAAAAAAATCGTGACTTAATTCATTCTCAATATTTTTGGCTAAAAATTTAAGTGGATACTCTCAAGATATGACAAAATTATAAAAAAACTAGCCCTATTGTGGCCCTTGAAAAAAAGGTATTTATTTTGCATATTTACGGTGGCGATTGTGAAGATTTTAAAATTTGCATATTTAAAAAAAAAACATAACTTTGTCAATTTTTAATATTTTGAGCTGAAAATGTATATGGATACTCCCCAGACATAGTGAAATAATAAAAAAAAAATTAGCCCTATACAAAGGGTTGCAAAAAAGGTATAATCTTCTGAATAATCAGATTCTGATTGCTCCGAGACCTGGTCGTCTTCGGAGGAATCAATGCCGCCAAAATTGTTATCATTGTCTTCAGCTAACAAATTATTACGTACACTAGAACGCAGATTATACGCTATATTGCTAAAAACAACAAAATTAAAACATTTGCAAACTTATTTTTTGGCTTTTTCAAATTAATCTGCCGATTTATAAAGTAAAAAAAAAATTGAGTTTTTACATCAAAATTGACGTCGAGTACAGATGGGGTCTATTTGACCCCTTGATCTGCTTCAAAGCCTTCTCAACGACGACTGACGATTTGGGACTGAAAACGAACGGTGTAAACTTATAGTCAAGACGCAGAAATATATTTAGAAGCCTATAGTACTCCTCTTTTCCCGCAGGCCTAAGCGCTGCGATCGGTCAAAAAGGTCTCTGGGGTCAATTTGACCCCCTGTGTTCTCGGAGGGTTAAGGGATGATATAGAACCAGAACGGTTAAGGATCGTTGGATGTACTAGAAGCATCAATATGTTCAAAGTAAGCAAACATTGCGCCATTGGTTACCTTTTAGAGCAGCAAAAGGAAGATTAGTACAAGGTCGATGATCCTATTATTAGCATTGCGTACATTATTGAATTGGGAAAATGACGAAACGAATAAAAGTAAGCAGTAGCGATTGAAGTTTTACTTAGAGAATTTTTTTTTGAAAAGTTGTCATCATTATCTAACGTAAGGATACTGAAGTCGCCACATAAAGTACAAAACCAAAAGAGACGCGGCCATTGAAATAGAACTAGAGTACCACAAAGAAACTTTCATAGACTAGTCTCGAGCTACCATAAGGGATTTAAATGGAAGAGACAGACAACAATGAGGATGGCGATTTGGAAATACGGAGTCACATTCAACTTCCCAGGGGGGAGTCACACAGAGAGTTTCATTAAGAGCTTTCACAATAATGGAAGAAGATAAAGGAATAAAGTTGATCATAATTGAAAACGGCGGAAAACGTTTATTTGAAAATAGAAAAATAATAAAGGTTTTGTTCAATTTTAACTAAGGTACAGATTTGATTTTGGATTTCCACCGATTTTAATTTCAATCTTAAAGTTTTAAATAGATATGCAAATCCATACGGTTTCATATCTTTCATTATAACATTGATAAAAACCGAAAACACTTACTGATATGATCCAAGCGTATTAACACAAGTGCCTCCATGTTTGCACGGATTCGAATCACATTCGACGATGTCTTCCGAACAATTCGGTCCCTCGAATCCTTTCGGGCAAAGACACTTGTAATTGCCGCCCGGCGTTGATGTGCATGTGCCTCCATTCCGACACGGTGATGATGCGCACAGGTTTTGTTTCTCGCAATGATTACCTGTTTCATGTCCATCCATTGATTCACGTTCATCCATTATACGATTGTTTGTTGGCACGGCATATCGAGAAGAAAAAAGATGAATAGTTCCCATGTTAGTGAAATATATATGTATGAATACAACATCATATGATGATGAATAATATACGTGAAGAATAATGCACTTTCCATGAAAGCGCGGCGTACTTTTTAGTGACCCGGCAAAACAATACGAAATAATATAAGAGAAATATTATGACGATCCTCACCTGTATATCCGATAGCACATTTGCATGTATATCGGTCCAGCGTTTTCAAAAGGCACGTACCATCATTTTGACACGGTGATGAATCGCATGCGTTTTCAACAGGAATTTCGCATAGCGATTCCGTAAAACCGATGGGACATAGACACTCAAAACGTGGTGCACCATCGCGAAATACTACCGAACACGTACCACCATTCTGACATCGCGGTCCCGGCCCCGTATGACACGGATTCGGATACTCGCAAAATACTCCGGTATATCGTGAAGTGCAGCTGTAATGAGAGGAGAAATTTTTAATTTAGTAATGATGATAAATATTATTTATTTTATTTGCTTAACATACTAATAATAAAATAATTTATCAAGAGATTAATCATTTTATTGGTATCTGACTCATCAGTTTCATTTGATGAGTCAATAGTATGCAAAGCTAAAAGCTAATTGATATTAAGTTGTAATAAATAGTGTCATCAATAATTTTCAAGTTGCAGCGATACAATGGATCAATTCACACAACCGATTTAATAATGTACATTTTATTGAAAGAAATATTTTCATGAATCTCATCATTGATATCTTTCAATTCGCTCAACACTCCACTCGGCCAGCGAGGGTGCAATATCGCAGCAAGATTGCAATGATAGCCAATGTTAATATTTTAATTGACCTCTGTTAAATGATTTGCTCAGCAATTGACTCTGCAGATCCATCGGGAAACAAATGCTGACGATGAGAATAATTAGCATTCGCAGAATCAGTTGCAAATGTTGCGCAGAATCAGTTGCAAATGTTGCGCAGAATCAGTTGCATATGAGCTTTTGGAATATTTTCATGCAAAATTGATTGAATAATAAGCTTTCGTCGCCAAATTGGTGGAGGATTGTTTTTATGGTTCTGATTTTTTTCACAAGTGTATGGGGCTTCAAAATACTTTCGAATCATGATTTCGATTCACTAGCACTTTTTGCTTAAAACTAGCAAAACTCAAAAACTAGCAGTCGACAACTGGGTTGACATTATCAATTGCAATCGTAGTTGAAATTCAAGCAATATCAAACATATCGATGAAAGAAATAGGTCTTAAGATCTGGTTTCAATGGTCTACTAAATGTTGAGTTCATCATTACATATCCAATTGCCACATCATATCCCTGCTTGGTTTTGCTGCGGTCGAGCATATTTACATATCGACAGAATGAGACGTTCCGGGCTCGATAAAGTTGTTGTCGAATGTACCCACATGGATATGTACACGCAGAAAATGAAATCATTTATATTGTGGTCTTATCGTCCCACAGGTATTGAATATCAAATTGCAGGGCTCCCTGTCCCATTCAGTGAGTGTCGGGTTATCTACGCTCACGTTGCACATGTAGCGCTTGTATGAACCAGATTCGTTAAATGTACGCATACACGAGAGTGGGTAAACTACACCGAAACTTCTGCATTTGCGTACCGATATGAAAGAGTTTATATAGGACGGCCTGTGAGGGGTCATGCGGGAGATTATGAGGGCAAAACTGAATACCTTTGAACGCACTGGAAGAAAAAAAATCGACGAACGGATGTTCATCGGAATTTGCCTGGGACTGTCAATAGCTTTTTGCATACGTATTTTTCTTTGCCGTCACTCAATTATTTAATGGTCCTTATGCACACAAGCCCTCCAGCCTCCTAAAACCACGATTTCAACCCAACGTAAAAAGACAATCTGTTCACGAAATTCCGTCTGATTAACCCAGATAATGTTTACATGCAATTATTCACTTCACTTACATTCGCGACCAACCAGCCCAATTATATTTTCACTGCAAAAATAAAACGAATTTTCCTGTGACTGATCAAGCCGGAAAACGATAAACAAAACTGGTTTAGTACTTACGACGTTTCGGTTAAAATATTTTCGCGATTTCCTTATCAAAATAAATAATCTCACGTTCGAAACGGGCAAAAGGAAATGCAGGCGAATTGTAGAAATGAATCTTTTTCGAGGCACACACAATGCGGACAGTGATTTCAATTAATTGAAGAAAAGAGCGTTAAAAAAAAGCGAATCCGTCATGTTGTACTGTCGCTTCATAATAGTAGTTTTGTGATATTTTCGTCAAAGAATTTAAATTGTGATATTTGTCGGTGACGATTTGGAAGTTTATTCGATTGGGAGTTTTGAGCAAGTTCTCGGAATTATTTTATGGTGGTTCCAATTAAAAGGTGAAATTCAGCGAAAGTTGTTGCCGTGAATATGGCCTCTGGAGATATTTTGTTGTGCCTTATGGAAAAACTATGGAATGGTTAGCAATCTGACACGCATTTTTTTGCCTTTATTTCTTGATTTTAATTTTTCTTGATTTTCTGATGAGGTTTGTTACTTAGCAGACGTAACAGACTGATAACATTGATTTCATTTTTTTTTTGTAAATTTTAACGTATGCCTTTGATAGGTCTTGCGCAGGATATGAAATCTTAGGGGGATCCTACACGATCAATATGGATCGTGATACTTAAGTAAATATTGATGGAATAAGACAAATGCCTACACTTTCAATCGGATCACACGTCAGTACGCCTGATAATCTCGTGTGAACAATGTGTGAAGCATTGCCAAGTGATATAATGATATAATCGATGATGATATTGTGGCGAGCTGTTGAGGTCCCAGAATCGTCACATAGGGATGTTGGATAACTGTCCATGATAAATTCACTAGAAGTTGTTGGGCTATTGATATTTATAATGGATGGGTATGGTGAATATTGTTGAAAAGAGTATGTTGGGGTGGCGGTTAAAATGTAAAAAAATATACCGGTGCCGCTTAAAATGTCTTCCTCCATTGCCAATCAATACTGACGAAAATGTATTGACCGGTTGATTACACGTTCAATATTTATCGCAATCCAACTACATTGATTGATGGATTTCAAAACATCCGGATATTTTCGCGATTCGTATCGTGATCCATCAATACAGCACCCTACACGGTCAATACTTTGTATCACGATCCAAATATCACGATCCATATTGATCGTGTAGGGTCCCTCTTAAAGTTTTGTTGGGTGCACTATGATACGAAATTCTCACGAATCAAACGACTGTATCGGTGAATAAAATATAGTTTTATTCAAATATACATATTATCCTGATATTTTGGTCATGATATTCTAAAAATATGCCAAAAAAATGCACCAGACCATTTTGATTTGCTTGACAATAATTTAAACAAGTAGCTATATTTCATGTTAAGAAGACTTATGAGTAGGGCTCAAATAGTTATACACGTGCATGTTCAGGGCCGGATTTAATCCTCTTGCCGCCCCTGGGCAGTTATTATATTCCAGCTCCAAATTTATCGACTAATATCCAATGGGGGTCGATAGCTTAGCTCGCTGACGCGTCAGTCCGAAGCAGCGATCTACTGCCCGCGGGTTCGAATCCCGCCGTGCCCATGGCTGTATTTGTTCGTCTTGTGTTCTCTTAACAGTCGGCGGCTGGGCATAATACCAGCGCTCCATTAATTAAGTGCCACATTAAAGCTTTAGTAGCGACTAGGCATAACACTAGCGCTTTAGAAAATATGAAATAAATGTGGCACTTAAAAGAATAATGGAATAATTGATACCGCCATCGCTAAGCATTCGCTTTCAAAGGGCAATCCCCCGAGCATTGACATTATCATAGAAAAAAAGAAAAACAAAACAACAACGAATTTAACATGTTTTCATAATTGTTTTCATTATTTTTAGAATATATTATACTAACACGATCGCTAGAAACTAACCATACAAATACAATCCAAATGCGGTTATTAGAAACAAGCCATACAATATAAAATAACAATACAAACATGATTATCAGAAACTAAGAAAATTTTGTTTGGTCAGAGGGGAGTAAAAAAAGTGCAGCTGATAAGGCTGACCCTGCTTAACAGTATAAAGATGTTTTCGGGTGGAGGCGGAGTAGTTTTTCTTCATAATTTTATAATTTAAAATTTAACTACACCTCCCCGCTCCCATTTTGAATTCCCGCTCCCAACAATCAGCACAAGATGTAGTGCGCAGAGATGTTAAAAGTACATCGAAAACGTAAAAAAAATGTAATTAATAATGACAATAATTTATTGGCAATCATAATAACAAATAAGGATAACAATTCTTCACTGTAACTAATTTCAAATAAATCGATAAAAAATAAAATAAACATTTAAGGCAAGTTTCTACCATGTGTGGCCGAAAAAATGTGTTTTCTTCAGGATTTTTTTTTTGGGGAATGTATTTAAGATAGACAAAATTGTAGGTATAAGTTTAATTTAAATGTACAAAAAATGTTTAATCGAAATATGCAAAGGGGAGGGAGGGGGGACATCGAGCAATGACGGTGCACCAAACGGATTTTAGCCGCTGGTGGAGGTCCTGCCGCCGATTCAGATGATCTGAAACATAAAAATGAAACAAAATCTTATTTAATATACTTTTGTCTATGGCCCCTACCAGAATTGTGAAAAAAAATGAAGGATGAAAAAGTAATGCAATTTTGAAAAAGAAAAACGATTTTTTTCCATTTTTTTGGCTACAAATTGTTATGCCAAATTAAAGATTGTTAATATTTTGTAATGATTCTGCTACCAGCCATGAACAAGCCTTTGATACCCAACTGTAAAAAATTTTGTGATCATTCCTTAACCCGTCTGCTTTCAGTCACTTCCACCAGGTCAAAAAATGCGGTGCAGCGCGCCGGGCGGTGGTGGCTCAGCGCGCTCGACACCGCTTCCTATTTTAACGGATAACTTTCGTAATTCATATATCTACCGTATCTATCAACATGTATCTATTTATCCGTATGTATCTATCCGAAAATGCAAAAACAAAAAATTCGATGTTTTTGACCGCACAAGATAGAAACTTGCTTTAAAGGTGAAAAAATTATTTGGTATTCTCAAATAAGTGTAGCTTTATTACATTTTACGAAATTGTGGATGATGAAGCAACATCAGCGAGCGGGTACATGACTGCCACGACATTTATAAAGCCTTCGATTACGTTGTTATTGCCAAAATGGCGCTTAAATTAAAATGCGGCTATGTAACCTGGCCAATGGGCTTTTTAAAAAGAAACCGGAGCACGCCACCTCGCAAATCCCTCCAGAGCTTCCCGATGTTCTGAGTGTGGGCGCCAGTCACCGGATCGATAAAAAATTGTGTGCATTTATAACATTTATCCTTGCATTTATAACCTTGTAATCCTTTTAGCGCCCACAGAAGACCTTATATTTTCAGAGTGTCAAATAATAATGCAATAAATGATTCTATATTCTGCCATCCTTAGCATAAACCTCCTATCTACATTTGAGTCACTTTCGAGATATCCAATGATTTGTGTTTTTCTAAATGCTGCAGACATCTTCAAACGGGATCAAAGTTTAAACATGGATACAAATACGTTTATTTGCGGTATGTCTGAAGGAAAAGCTTTCACGTTGAAAATATCTGATAGGTCTTTGTAGGAACATGCAACGAAAAATGATAGCATTACTTAGTATAAACCTACTATCTACCGCAGATAGAAGGTTTATGTTAAGTAATGCTACGTTTTTTGCTGATGGGAGGATTTTTCATATTTGATTTTAACATACTTCCACAAAAGATAGGTTTTTCATAATTTGCAGAATGATGTAATCAAGTATGTAGTTTTCGAATTCGCTCTTAACTTAAAAATGAAAAAAATGTCAGATAGAAGGTTTATGGTAAGGAAGGCAGTATTGTAGATAGATGAACTAAAATTATTGTTTGTTGTTGGAGCCTTCATATAATAATTTATTTATATAATAATTTATTTATTTATTTATTTGGTACGTATTCAATACAACAGGCAAAACTCCCCAGTTACAGATTGGATACCATGAACAAAATAAAATAACAAGAACTAAATAAGAATATATAAATATAAGTATATAAAATAATTAAAGTTAGAATAAAATAAAGTAATAAAAAATAAAGTAAAGTAAAAGAGGAAAAAAAAATCCATTACAAACACGAATGTCCAATTCTACAATAAATCGGCCTAATAAAAAATAGTAAGAAGTAAATGAGTATATATAAATATAAGCATAAAAAATAATAATTAAAGTGGTAAATTAAATAAAGTAAAATTAAGTACAAAAAAAAGAAGATAATTAAGAAAATAAAAAAAACTAATAAGAAAAATATATAACTATGGGCCCTATTCTGAGAGTCATCTCACGTGAGATCTCACGTCACTTGGAAAGTCACGTCACTTACGAATCGGTATTCTGAGAGTCACGTGACATGACTCTAGGTGAGGTGACTATGAATTTGTGTTTGAATGGCAACGCTTGAGCGTTTGAAATTTATCATGTCATTGAAATTTATCATCGCTCGAAATTCACCACGTCCATAGCACACTGGCATCGACCGTTTCTTGTCCGATCACCGAAGTTAAGCTGTATTGGGCTTGGTCAGTACTTAGATGGGGGACGACTTGCACATCGTTGGCGCGCACAAACTTTTCATACCTTTATATCACAAGTTCGGCTTACTTTGGAGGGAGTGGAATTATTAAAAAAATAAAAGTCAAATAGAAAGTAAGGAAAATCGAACGCAAACAGGAAATTTCCAGGGATAAGCAAATGATTTGGGAAATAAAAAAGAGGACGGTGTTTACAATTGTACCAGGTATACTTAAACTTGCTATACAAGATTATAAATATATTGATTAGTAAGAAGTATTGGTGAATATTAGAAGTGGTTTTTATGTGTTCGCTGTGCTGTTTCAGGCTTTGTGGATGACTTTTCATCAGTCCAATAAGGCATTCGAATTGTCGCTTGTCTTTCCAATTAGAAAATAGATCAAAAATTGATATCCTTCACATTTTATCCGTGAGGAATAAGCTGTGCATCGGTTTTTCTCCATTGTTAAAATTTTCGCTCGAAAGAATGACGGGATAATGGAGACTTGTAAAAATTTAACTTCACGAGTATCTCAG
Source organism: Nemotelus pantherinus (assembly GCA_963978885.1). NCBI lineage: Eukaryota > Metazoa > Arthropoda > Insecta > Diptera > Stratiomyidae > Nemotelus > Nemotelus pantherinus. The sequence continues at coordinate 126,277,046 of OZ022265.1, forward strand.
TGCAGCCCTTTATTTTTTAAAACTGGTACTTTACAGGTCAATTTCCGATCGATTTTCTTATTGGGAACACATTTGCACAATTCAATTTTCAAAATCAAACACCAAATGTCTCTTTTTAGCTCGAAAAAATGAGCTGCACATACTAAATTGGCGTGAAATGATTGTAGACATGTATCAATGCCATCTGCATTTTCAAAGCCACAGAAAAAAAAACAACCAATCAAACATAAAACTCCCCAAAAATTGACACAAAGTTACAAAATAACAAACATACGAGCCAAAAATTTATTAGAAAACGGCGAACGGCTATGGCGAACACGTAGTTGAGTTTAACAGCATTATCTTGAAAATAAGATTTGTTTACTTTTTTTTATGGTTCACGATGCAAACTTCGTGAAAATCCTTCTTCTTTTTATTCAAAATATCAATTTATATCATTTCTGACCACAGTCACTTGATATTATCAAGTGACTGAAAATCTTAATTTACGTGACGCTCGTCACTTCACGTGACTCTCGGAATAGCCAACAGATCGAAAACGTCACTTGAGGTGAAATAACAACACCTCACGTGACTCTCAGAATACGAAATCATGAGCGTCACCTCATTCGTCATGTGAGGTGACTCTCAGAATAGGGCCCTATATATAAAAATAAAAATATACAAAAGATTCAAGTAATGAATAAGAAAGTAGAATTAAGTAGAGCAAAAAAGAAAATGGTTAGCCAACCCCAAAATATGGATTTGTTTTTATAGAAATTTCCTCAAATCTTAACGAACCAAATTATTAATCACACACGCTTATCTAAAAACAGCATCTTTAGTACGTCTCACCATTTTAAATTGTTACTACACCACATATGCGTGTCGAATCTCTTTCAACATCTTTTCTCCAGTGGTATTGTCGTCACTGAACGTTTAATTATGATTTTCGGGTAGCTGTTAATCAACTAAATAAACAAATATAACACTTCTAATGTGGTTTGTATTGGAGACTACATTTTTAAAATTTCAAAACATTTATTATGATGAACAATACAGACGTGCTAATTGACAATTCTATTGAGAAAATTCTGTCTTTTCACTAACAGTACGCGTACATGGTGATACTCTGATCGTGGCATGGCATCGTTATATGATGGACAGACGACGGTAGATGTGTCAATATTTAAAGATGAATACGCAACAAGAAAAATTATTTATCTTGAATTTTTTCCAATGACTTCTGTTTACAAAATACTATTGTTGGTGCAATGGCGCATTCATGTGTGGACAGTTGATTATGTTAATTGACTTCAGTTTGAGGTAAGATGTGAAGAAAAAGCTTACTTAGATGACGACGTGTTAAAAGTTGTAAGTTTTTAGTTATCTCGATGTAAGTAATTTTTAAAATAGGTTTTAAAAAATGGGTTAAGGGAGCAGAATCGAATGAACAGATTTTAGGAAATAAATACGAGGTTTTTAAATTTCCTTCTTGTTCGAGTCCTACAACAGAATTACAATTATAGAAATCTATGAACCGCCGTTACAAATGACGCGGCTATGAACTTACAACCCTATTTTAGAGAATTTCTTTGAAAATTCCGTTTTCGAAACACTAGATTCGAAACAAAATATTCTTTCACTTCGCTCCACTTTAAAACTTTCCCATGATTCAAAGTGCCGATATCGAGCTGAAAAAGATATTATTCGACTATTTGAGATCGAAGTGTAGACGTCGTTGTCATTTGCTTTCCATTCACTTAAAAACTTTCAATTGAAATACCATGACTGAATATACTTATTCACAAAGGCGCACATGTCTGATCCGTCCAAACATCATAATTTCATTTTAACATAAATATTTATCTTTGAACTTTAATTGGCTTCACCATACCATTTCGGTGTATTTGAGTTAAATGCAATCGACAATCGTAGAAAACAAACTGTTTGAAAAGGGGAAATGCATATGCAATGCATATGCTTGATGAGTATTTGCTGTTCGTTTAAAACGAAGAAAGATAATGATGACAAATAAAAAAGTTGTAAATGTTTACCTTTTTTTCGCTTTGAATTAAATTTTTTCACCTGTGTTCTTTTCATTTTATTTTTTAATATAAAAGCCAATAGTAATAAAACAAAAGACACAATGACAAAATTATTCATTGCAGAGTATGGGGTCTTAATCGTAGTTGAAGCGTATATGATTCTATGTCTTATGAATTCAGTAAATAAAAAGATATTAAGAAATTGCATTTCGAGGATTTACAAACACAAGAAATTTCGAAGAATTTAATATTTTTATTTTATCTACTTCAATTTCGTTAATATCTTTAACAATCTAGCTAACCTTCTCTAATACCGTAATCAATGAACAAAACTAACTATTCAGTAAAACTCAGGTTGCATTTATTTAAACACTCAATTCTATACATCACCAAGGCCTTAAAATTCACACAGAATCTATGAAACAACTTTTTAAATTTTAACAATTTTAAAAGCGTAAGCAAGAGTACAAAAACAAGTAATACAATTGGCCATTTTTTTTTCTATTCCACACCATTGTTCGGAAAAATTTGTAGTATTTTAATTTTGTTTTTTGTTAGTCGAAAATCAAAATATGTATTTGTAGTGAGTAATATTGTCTAGTGGTTAAAAAATCGGCTAATGGAATATTAAACGACAACAACGGACAACTAAGACGCGAAAAACATTAGTAGCGCAGTTATTTGTGTATTCAAGACTAGTTTACTGAGATGATGTTTGGTCAGTTTGTTGAAGGTTACAGTTTTGTTGACAGTGCACGATTACACTGTATACGTGTACAGAGCGCTATAGCTTTTGAATTTTCAAATATGTAGATGTACTGTTATATCGAATGAATGTACATACTACCGAAATAGAAATATTGAATGACTGTTATTATAGTTGAGATGATTTTCGGAAATATTTTTCAAGAGATAATGATGCAAATATTGGTCTTCTAATCCGGGAAAAATATGTGGAAATTGATTATCTTAGATAAACATTGATGATGATTTCATTAATTGATGTCCATTTCATATAAGCAAAGAAGCGTGCCCTTAGACGTGGTTATCTGACATTTCTCAATTTAAAGCTTTTTTTGACGAGGAAACTAAGCGTATAGCTACTTTTCCTTTGAGGAGGAAATGAACTAAGCTATTAACTACCTTTCCAATGTCGGGCCGGGTGGTTGAAGTTGGTAGACATTCATTCACTCCGAATGTATACGAGTGGAGAATGATAAGATCGACTACTAACTTTGCCCCTGATTTAATTCAGGTACCTACTCAGAGTTAGGTCAGCTCGAATCCAGGTGTTTGCTCATGGCTGGAATCGAACCTTGGACTACATACGCTAGAAGCTGGTGCCTTACTCAATTGGCCCTACAAACTTTAGAAACCTGAAAGGTTTCTGGAAACTTTAGAGCACTCACAAGGTCATTTTTGATACTTGATCTTGAAAACGTTCAACATTTTCATACTTTAGCTCTGTTTTAAGCGTTTCATAAATAGGTTTTGATGCCCTGTACGCCTTTGGTTTCAAGAATAGCTATGTGAAGAGTGATACAAAAGGTGATTTATCAGGAATCGGAAAATTCTTGAGTTATATCCGACTCTACAAAAAAGGGCCTACTAAGGATGAGTGACTTTGAATCACAAAATTTTTTTTAGAAGTTGGGCAATTTAGCTTATATTAGAAACGATACAGTGAGAAAAAGCATAGCGCCAGGTACCATAATTTATAAACTTCCGGCGCTATACATATAATTGATTTGTGGATTGTGATAAAAGATAGCGACTGACAGTGTCAGCATTATGCATGGTGAAAAATTGCTAGGTATAGGTGCTTTGTATTATGGCCCTCAATGTCATGCATCATAGCTCTGCTAAAAAGCAAAGTAAAAGCGAAATTTTTCCCGTTTTGACAATTTAGATTTTAACAGTAGTACTTTATGGACAGTTTGTTTCTTAATTTTTAAGTTATCCTGCTCGAATCTGGGTTTGAACTCGTGCCCTTATTCACCAAGAGCGGACGCTCTACCCACTATTCAATGAAAACGGATGTTATTTAGTCTACTTAAATGACATCTGCTGTGATTATGTTCACAGTAGTTGAGACTATGTTAAATGGCAGTTGAGACTATATACATAGCTCAAAAGCTTATAATGCATGGGAATTTGGCCTTTTAGCTATATTTTATGGCTGAATATGGTGTGTGCGAACATAAATGGTGCGCTATTACATAGGACTACGAGTTATGTAAATTTTGTTTCTGTAGATTTTGTAGATTTTGTTTCAATAATATTGAGCCTTGGAATGGCGTTACAGTTCGATGGGTTGAAACCAACTAAGAATATGTTTCTAGGTGACATTCGGACACTAATTTAATTTTTACTAGGTTAGAATGTTTTTTACTAGGTTAGAATTTTTTGAAAACTTTAAAATTCTTGAAAACGATTATTATCTTATTCAATTATTAGAGTGAACAAATCTTTTTTTGTTTATGACTTGTGAAATTTGAAAGTAGCAGAAAAATATGCAATAGACAATAGAGCGCCAAGCAAAATGTGGATACTGGTGAATTGATTTTAAGAAAATAGTTTAGTCTAAGAATGATGCTAAAAGGGTGGTATAAAAAGGGTAAACCGCTCAAACAGGTAAACTGCATTACGCAAGCAAACATCGCACGGATAAAAGTCGAAAACCTAAAAGGATATCCGATCGACGGAAAATAATGGAATATGAAAAAAAGGTTAAAAAGAAACACGCAGACTCAATAGACGAAAATTGGCCAATGAGTAGTTAACTTCTCCAAGTGAAGAAACCCTTAAATTTTAAACGAATCTTACCTGCATCTTTATAATGCAATGTCGACGGCGTTTTTGATTTTTTGACAAAAGCGTCAAATTTGAACCAAAAGAGTAAGTTTGAAAAAAACAGTTTTTTTCCAACTGTTTTTTTTCAAATAGTTTTCGTTTTCTGAAAACAACAGAAACGCCCATCACGAGTATGAACAGATTTTGAGAGTTACCGTTCGAAAAGTTTCAAAGCTTAGGAAACATATTCAGGAAATGTTGGTTATTTCTATCGTAAGGTGCTAAACATAAGCAACATTTCTTAGTACAAAAATGATAAAAAATGCTTCGTGCTGGCAGTACTTTGTTTTATGTTTCAATCAGTTAACCTTGTGAATCTTAATCTTATTTTCATCTGGTGATTGTACGGGAACTTATAGAGATGGAAAGATTTTGAGGCCCACAAAAAATTAAAATTACGATATATTTGACTTATGTTTATTACAGGATGATTCCTACTCGAAAATTTGGTAGCAGTATCTTTTAGTCAAAAAATTGGCAATAACCTTTGTAGCAGGGTTGACAGGTCCGATGATTTTGGTCTTTTTTGTACTAATTTTGCAACCAACTATCTTTCACGTTTGGCTTGAATTAAGATCGATCAACAGTGTAAATTTCGTTTTAATCTAATGATTACATTGAAAATAATTGGAAAAGAAAATGTTTTTTTGGTTGGCGGTATTTCAAGATGGCCACATCCAGAAGTTTGCTCGAATTTTTCAAAAACCTCTATCAGACCTGGCCGTACTTAAGACCAATACATTGTGTGAATTTCAGTTTGGTCTAATGATCCGATCGTTTAGTTATCATGTACAAATATTTCGGATGCTTAAAAAATAGGTGATTTGATGAAGGGTTACCGTTCTTGTGCGACGAGTTAATTTGACTGTGTAGACAAAGCTTCACATTTATCAATCGTGTGCTTTTTTCTTTCAACATTCGCTGTTTTGGAGGAGTTCAGTTTAAGTGCTTGTCTTAGCTTCAGTGTTGCCCGCATATTCATCAAAAATAGCAGGCCTATTTTTTATAAACATCAATATGTCCTGCATATTTCATGATGACTTGATGATTCTATCGGAACTAATAGCAATTCGAAGTTTTGAAAATTTCGTTTTCCTACTTTTAGGCACTTTCCAAAACTTTTTCATATCGAAGTTAAACACTTGCCCAAATTTTATTTCGTAGACATGGATTTATGGTGTATTATGTTTTCATACGATAATAAGGGTGTAAAACACCACTAAGGTGACCAATGATTCTAAAGGGTTTAAGATAACTAAAGTTTGGTGAAGTCTGGACTTACTTCATTGCACATCAATGTATCCTGAAAACTTCAGCTCAATCAGATGACAGGTGTTTTGAGTGTACTCGTATATATAGGTTTTTTTGAGCAAAGTGATTTTGAAAATAAGTAGAAATATTGGGGTACAGTAGAGTCCGCTTATAACGACGGCCAAGGGACCGAACGTTTGCCGTCGTATTAACCGGACGACGTTATAAGCGATTTTCGAGATGTACCTATACATTTCACCCATAGTACTACTTGGCTACATAGCAGAGCACATATTAAACTAAATCAAAACGATACACAAGATGTTATCATAAGAAAAACTAATTTATTGGAAAAACACGATGTAAGGTTGTTTTACAGAATGTGAGACACATGTTAAAGTTTTGTACGCTTACAGATATAAATTACATAGTTAGCAGCTAAAAAAGAGTGTATTTTGGCTTCTGCCTTATAATAAGAATTACGTAATAAATTAATAAGACGAGACATTGTTTATTTTGTTTCGTCATCTTCGTAATTAGAATGTATGAAGGAATTAAGAGTGTCTGCAGCTTTGAGAGCTTCTTCGATGCGAGGATTCGATCGCATCTTCAGTCTCATCATCGTCACCATTTTCGTCTCCTTCGACTGCTTCACGTCCTTTGGTGATAATATTTTGCACGATAAGTTTTTTTTAAACCGTGCCATATATGTTCGCCGCAACCACGACCGTTATCCTTTCTTTAGATAGTTTTCCACAAGCACACGTTTCGCTTTTAAATTTTAAAATTTTGTCTTGTATTAACCCAGTTTCATCGGCGTTAAAGATTCGGTTGTTTGTGAAACTTGCACGCAAAGTAGGTCGAACGGTACAAAGCCAATCACTAACATAATTTAGACTCACCGACATTGATGCTCCACTTATCTTGCTGGACACAATATTGTGTATAGTTTTGAAGCGATTCATCCAACTTGGTGTTCATGTGAAATTCGGTACATTGAATCGCGAAGCTTGATGCTGTAGAATAGGACCATTTACGAGTATTGCTCGGTTTCGTTGCACTTTAAACCACTGAAGCAATGCTGGATCCACTTGATCCTGTGTGAACGCCCGAATTCGCTTGGCAATCAAAACGTTATTACTGAACAGTTCTTCAAACTTACATTTTTTATTCTTTATTGTTGATATGGTGGAGTAAGAAACACCAAACTCCTTCGTAAGAGTCACATTTGATTCACCTGCTTCTAAACGTTGAAATATCGTACTCTTTTCTTAAATAGTAAAAACACTTTCCTTGTTTAGGCGTTGACATTTTTACACACTCAAATTAGGCAAGGAACGGCATCTGGCTTGGTCGCTCGGAATCGCGGGGAAACAATATACGACCGCTTGACCTTACGGAAAAACAACAAACTTTCGTCGTTATAACCGGATAAGTAAGAGCTAAGTTCAGCTAAATTCAGCTAAACTACTTCGCTATAAACGGTTTGTCGTTATAACCGGAGTCGTAATAAACGAACGTTTTGTAATACTATTTTATGAGAAACGAGCCAAACAGATTCAACTAAGTCGCTATAAGCAGTCAGACGTTTTAAGCGGAGTCGTTGTAAACGGACTTTACTGTATTTGGTTTAAAACAAGGAGGAGCAACCACAAATTCAACGAACATTTGTAGCGTGAACCAAAAAATGTAAGCTACAACAATTTATGCCGACAAAATTTGTCAGAGGGATCAGAAGAGCCCCGATACGCCGGGCTTTATTAATTTAAATTATATTTATTTTATTTAAATAATAAAAAGTGCTTTTTTAATTTAAATAATTTTTAATTTCATTTCAAATTTATTAATTTAAATAATAAAAGGGGCTTTATTAATTTAAATAATAAAAAATGCTAATGAAAAATTAATCCATAAAATTGAAAGAAAATAGGGTCCAATATTGATTCTTGTGGGATTCTGATTCTCGATTTTCGCGGCTAGAGAAACACGATGAGACCAATACCTGAGGAATCAATAGAAAGAAGAATCGAGCTTGAGTCATTGCATAACAAAGAACATTACAACAACATAGTAAGGGTTGCAGAGTTGCATGCTTTGGCGAAGTTCTTCTGATAGATCTTTCTTTGAGCAACGTGTCAAATAATTAGATTGAAAAGTTTGTAAAATATTCAACGTTTATAGAACTCCGCGTCTACATTGGTCGTAGAATTTACGAGCTTCCTGGAGAGTTATAAGTCATATGCAATCACATGTTCAATTTCATGCCTAAGACCTGTAGAAGAATTGAAAGGAGGTTACATAAATCAGAAAACTGCAATTAAAATAAAACGTCAATATGGAAGACTATCTTAACGTTTTTGGCCCCTGGAAATAATTATTTTTTTATGGATTTTTATTATGGATTAATTAGAATAAATTTTATTATTTCAGAATGGTGATGTTAACCATGAACATGAATACTCAAGCATTAAAAAGCTAACATATCGCCCATAAAATTATTGATGAGATTCAGTGATTTTCGTAGAAAATATCATTTCAAATGCAATAAAACATTTACATGCAATCTAATAGATGAATTCGAGTTTTTCATTAACATTTCAGCTTAAATTGCTTTAGAAAACTGTTAATGCGGACACACACTAAAATTATTCGTTCGAACGTTCATGAAGAAATTAACAACCGAAAGCCAAAAAGCGATGATACATAAAATTAACAAACTTATAAAACTTACTCTGACCTCTTATGGGCCATTTAGATTAGCGTCCATGCGTCCACGCGTCCATGCGATTTAGATTAAACGAGTCAAGTCAACTCAAATCCAGTTTTTTGAAGGCGGGGCTAAGGCGAAAGTGGTCGGATACGGTGATTGATATACCATTGACTTAATTGTTTTACTTTCGCTCTTTGTCATTTCAAGATGATAAGTGGATGGATGGATTGATAAGAGGATGGATATTACACGCTTGCAACGATGTTTTTTTTTATTTTTTTTATTTTCATATTATTTGAATTATAATAATTACAATAATTAATATTTGAAAACATCGTCGTGATCAATTTTAAAACATTACTAATTCCCATTCCTCAATTTTTCCCCATTTTTTTTCTTCCTTCCAAACAAATAAATTGGTAGCGGACAATTGTATATATTTATATGACTATATATACCTTCATATAAAATTGTTTATGTCTAGATATTCCTATGCATTCTAATTTTTTCGTAATAGTCCTGCACGTAAGGATGCAAAAAAAATATTATCCACATCATCATACAATAAAATAATCATGCACAAAACATATATTTTAATGATCATCAACGAATCATCCACACATACCGCTGAGCGAGAGAAATCATTATAAAATCTATTGTACATGAATCAGCATACTGCACCTCCTTCGCTTTAGGTCCGCCTATATAAACAAAATCAAATTGACTCGTGTAAGCAAAACACGCTAGATCGCATGGACGCGTGGACGCATGGACGCTTGTCTAAATGGCCCATTAGTCGTCGGAACACTGTAATACAATGTGTGCTGCCACAATCATTCGATGACACATTTCGAAGGCGTGTTTACATACATTAATATTTTCAGTTCACTTAACGTTCCATTATTTGAACGGACATACAAAGTCGTCATTTTTATGAACGTCACATATAATTTCGATTCATGTCCACAGCGAGACTTGGCTGAATTGAAACTGTTTGAGAACAGTGGATGATGGAGGGGTTTGGTCGTTGGAAGTTTTATGGGATGAATTGAAAAAGTCTGGATGTGATGATATTTTGACAATTTGTTCATTGCAAATTTCAGGGGCTAGCTCATACTGCTGTGATCAACAGAGGGAATTATAGTTTCAGATTGAAAGTACTAGAAAATATAAGAACGTTTTATTTCTTTTCAAAAATCATTCTACGTATCTTCTGTGTCTATCTATCTGAAATTTCAAATTTATTTATTTTTTCATTTCGCTTAAACAAACTGTAATAATTCAGACCGAAAATTGATCAAAACTATCAAAAACTAACAACGTTCCACTGTATCGAACCGAGAATCCGGAGGATCAGATAATATAATAGCGTTTTGTACTATACGTACACCTGGATCGTTCGGGGCATTATTATTGACATTCGAGGTGACTGTGTATGTGGAACATGTGAGAGAGAGGTCGGTTATCTACGGAACGAACCAAGCAAATGATGTGAAGTGAATATGTACGTGCTTTCGGATCTGTCAGTTTGCTCGAGTTCGAGTTACCTTTTTACCTTTGCAGATCTTAAGTTAACCGCTCTCGACGATCGAAGGAAAATGCGTTACAACTAGCGAATCCAATCCCGGGATCCCGGATCCCGGGATCCCGGGATCCCGGCCTATTTTTGGTCCCGAAAATCCCGGGATTAGAAACCATCAATCCCGGGATTTTCGGGATCAGAAATTGGCTGGGATTTCGGGGCCGGGAGTCAAGCATTATCGGCAATCAAGTTACAGCAAGAGTCGAAAAGTGCAAATAGAATCCATATTTATGAGAAAACAATTAGCTCACATCATAATGCGTAAAGAATAGAGCAAAACAAACCGATGTAACAGTTAACAAGACAATACAAAGGGGTTTGTAAATAAATAAGTATGGACTGTTTCGCATTTAGTGCATTCGTTACATCGAATGATTTGAGGAAATTAATACTAGCGAATGCATACACAGATTTACCAAAATCCTTAACAACAATCAAAAAAAGGTTGTTGGCTATGCAAGCAGGGTAAAGAAAATAATAAAAAATAAGATATAAAAGGCTAGTATCTCAGGTGAACGGTTCAGTTTGATGTTTGATGAATGGACCTTGACTGCAAATAGGCGCTATTTAAATGTAAACATCTACTAAGTAAATTCTTACTGGAGCTTGGTGCGAGTAAGAATATCAATGACAGCTGGAAACTACCTAGATATGAGTTTACTGTTTCTCTAGGAAAAGACATTGTTACCATCGTAACTGATGGGTCAAATGAAATGCGAAAAGTAGGCAGACTAGTTGGTACAGAGCAACATATTCGTTTGGCGCATAGCATCCACTTGGCAGTTTGCGATGTTCGCTATAATATGAGGTCCATTCCAGATTGAAGAGTTGATGAAGCAGCCGATAGTCTGAACGACGACCACGAAGATTTGGATGGTCCTGAATCAGCTAACTACGTTGAAACCGGTCGCCTGCCAGACACGCTAGATCAGACGAAGGACATCAGCGCATGCATAAAGAAAGTTCGTTAGGTAGTTTTATATTTTAAAAAAGCTCCAACGAAAATAATAACGATCTTTAAAACTATGTCGGATCCGAGCAAGGCATTTAACTGTCTCCTTTAAATGGATTGTAAAACAAGATGAAATAGTCTCTTGACAATGCTCGAATAGTTTCCCATTTTGAAAAATAGTATACATTAATAGGCCTGCAATATTCAGAGCAATTAGAAGCAACCGAGTTTGATTCGATTCAGAAAATTATTGAAGTTTTACTCCCTGTAAAATTGGCTGTGACGGCCTTTAGTCGCAGACTTGCAAATTTATGCACTGCTAATACTTCATTAATATTTGTATTTAGGCTGTTAGGAGAAAAACGGTCTATTCTTCTGAATGCTATGAAAATTGCAATATTGGACCGAATAAAAGAGCGTCAGTGTATCGAGCTATCTGGTATGCTAAGCTATCTTCAGAATCCACATTGTACCAGCGAAAATTTACCAAGTGAAATAAAATCTCTATTTTGGAAACCAAGCAAAGCAAATATTAAAAAAAAATACTTCAATGATCTAGATGCTGAACCCTATGCTTGGTAGCCAAAGCAATGAAGAGAACCCAGTAGATAACCATATTGAATCCAGAACAAGGTAGTCGTCAATTAACGCTACAAGAGGAGCTGCAAAAGTATGAAAATAATCAATCATGAAATGCCGCCAGAAACTAATCTAATCAAAACCATTGCAAAAGAAATGAATCTTTTCGAAAGTGGTGGCACTTGCATAGTTTGGAGCAGGCGTACCAATATTTCTCGACCGTTTCCGCGGCGTCCAAAATCGGGAATAAATTAAGAAGCAGGCTTGGAGACGATACCTTAGATGCTTTGCTATTGCTTCAATGTTACTTCCGAAAAACCCAATGAACTTTGGCCGAATTTTTTATATGTTACTTTACTATGTATCTCAATTCTAAGAGTTGTGTTTTGTTGTTGTGGTTTTTGGTCGTGATTTTTTGTTGTAATTTGTAAAAGATGTAATTTTTAATATCTGTCTTCATACTGTCAACGTTTTGGATAATTAAAATTATTGTTTTTATTTGCATCAATAATATAAATTAGTAATAATGCAATTTTTTTATCCAGTTTTGAGCTTACTTATTGTTGTAGTTTTGAAATGATGGCAAATTATATAATCTGTTTACTAGAAACTTGACTTATTTTGTTGTGTTGTATTTTGAATTTCAAATCCCGGGATCCCGGGATCCCGGGATTTGAGATTTTTTAATCCCGTAATCCCGGGATTGAAAGTATGGTTCGGGATTGGAATCCCTAGTTACAACACAGCAGGGCACTTGTACAAAACATGGTTGCCAAATTTCTTGCATCTATTTTGCCCTATTGTCTATTAATGGATTTAATGGGGTCCCAGGTGATTCAATAAACTTGTATGTGATTAAGGGAATGACATTTAAGAATAAAAGATAAATGACCCTCTGATTTTGTAATGAGGTCAATATATAGTGGATATTTAGATCAATTAGCTTTTGGTAATATACTATCACCAGAATCTATGCGCGTATCTATTCATATCAGATTAAATCAAATCCAAATCTTCTAAGATGCATCTAAATAATACAACATTGGATTATTCCGTCAAAACGATTTTTTGGACATCTGGTCTGTGTTTTTCATGCAAACGAATATCAACGATGATGATAAAAAATAATTGAGTAGTGCCTGCATATGTGGGATTTATGATGTGCTGTGTCGTGTATCTCTTGGCAATAGTGTCCCTTGCATTAAAGATACGTTTCTCGATTGGCTTGCTTGGCGTGGCTGGGCTGCATGGCAGTTATTGAATGCGGAACACGTGTGTGAGTGCAGTATGCGAGAGGCAGACCAGAAGTGGTTGTTGCAACAACAGGACAAAAACGACTAGGGAAAGGATATGCCATGGAACATCTGTTACGACTTTCAACCGTATCAAGTTGTTGTGTTAGAACCCACACCCAGACTATGTGATTGTGACAGACAGGTTGTATTCAGGGCCTTGTTGTCGGTTTTTAATGATTTTTGCAACGAATCATATGAATTTTTCAATAAAGTTATTGCTTAAGATTTTAGGACGGCTGCTATTGCTACAGTGAACAAGTTATTTGTATATGAATAATAAGAATATTTTATTTGATATTTTTAGATTTGAGATTTACAATCAGATTCGAGATACGTATAATCAAGATTCAAGATACGTATAATTTTTTAAACAATTTGGATATGCTCTAATAGTGTTTCAATAAGCATTAAATGCATTGCTATAAACTAGTATTTTATTTTATATTTTTTTATTTTTGCATTCACTCTTTTAAATGAGATGTCTCTCTTGTAATTGTCAAGCTCTTCTCTTAGTATTAGCTTTATATGTAGTGCCAATTAAAGGCTCTGATTGTATTTTAGTATTTTCAGGAAGTTATAGTGATATTTCGATGAGTAAAACTTCTTGAGATTTTAAGCACATGACCAAATCATAATCCTACAAATTCACCAATTGGAAGCCCTCCGGTCGGTTTTCAAGGTATAATTGTGAAAAAGGAATCTACAGGAAGTTTATGAAGGAAATATTTGCCATTTCTGCAGAATGTTTCAAGTGATTTCAGGTTGATTGGACACAGGAAAATTTAAGAGATACTCTCGGTGGTAGAGGTGAGACTAGTATCTTCATATTCTTTAAGATAGTAGTAGTATCAGGACATATAAGGTATTAGTAATATCTTGATATACGATAGTTCAGAGTGTGAATATTAGTTTTGAAAAATTTCACATTCGTTTCAACTGAATATTATGATAAAATGTAAAATTATCATATATGTAGTCAGTCTAATAAATATGTAAGTCAGTTCAAAGATCCAACAATATTTTCACCGAATAGAAATGTCTGATATGCTGTTGACGACAGGGTAGTAGAAAATAGGACATGTTGTCCATGGCCCCAAATATCTATCAGAATTTGAACCACATTTATACACCATCAATTTTGAACTCCGCCGCTCACAAGTCTAACTTGTGATATGCCGGTCCCAAGCCCGGAGAAAGGAGGAGGGTTTGAGGTAACGAGGTAACTCTATCCTCAGTAAAATGCGTATATTTGCAGCCTGATGGCTGTAGTAAGCATGAGGATGAATCCCAAGGATTTTATCTCTGCAGGTGGCAGCCAGACTGAGTCTGGAAATTCACCCGTGCTCAGCACGGCAGGGGCTCGGATTCTGCAGGCCCCAACCTCATGTATGACTGCAATGGAGGACCCTGGTTGCAGTGGAAGCTCACAGGTTACCATCGTGGAAGACTCCATGGCCAGCAAGTTTTCGGACTTGCTGATAGCATCCCCCCTGATCACAGGCTCCGGAAAGGCGAGTACAGCACCAGCTGGAAGTCCGACTACGGCCGTACCAGGGGTAAAGATGTTTCTTCCCGAATCCTCACATAAGAGGAGAAGGGATGCATTAGAGGAGGTAACTCCGACTAGTGCAAATGAGACGCCCGCTGGAAGTACAGATAGTAAGAGTGCTCATTCCTCTGAACTCTGGAAACCTGTGGAGGCTCTCAGTCGCAGACAACGTAGGAGACTGCGCAAAAGGGGCAAGCTGCCGCCGAAGGCTGACGGAGAGACAAATGCAGCATTAACTGCAGGTGTTTCCCTGGAGACTGGACGTCAGGCAGCGAAACCTCTGAGCCGACCCGGGGTAGCGAAAGAAAGGTTGGCTGGTGATGCTAAGGTCGCATGTTCGGAGCAGAAATGTTCTGGACCGGCGGCTGGATGCAAAGCTACGCCGACTGGACTTCGTGAACCAGGGAAAGCTCTTAGCCGTCGACAGAAGAGGACTCTGTTCAAGAAATCGATGATTCCTGATGCAAATCGGGATTCAGCGACGACGCTGAAAGGTAAGGAGGGACCGGTCACACCGAAGATCTCCCAGCCGGCCAGCACAGAGGCCAAATCTGCCAGCGGCGGCGCACGAAAGAGACGCAAGGTTGAGGCGAAAGCGGATACCTGCATCTCTGAGCGCAAGGTGCCGAAAGGTGTCAAAATCTGCGAGAGAGATCTTGCAGAGGCTGGCCCTTCTGGCACAAACACACCTTCCACAAGGGTAGGGAGGAGAACGTATGCAGAAGCTGCGTCTTCTTCGCTGGTTGTTGTGATAGGTGTGTCTGGCAAGGGTGGCAAACTGACCGAAGGTCAGTGCGCTATCCTTAAGAACGAACTGTGGCGAGAGATAGCGGAGTCGGGACCAGTTTACAACTTCACGCAAGCGAAGTTTGTGGATGGTCACCTCCAAGTCGCCTGCTCCAATCAAACATCTAAGGAGTGGCTCACACAGATCGTTCCTAAATTGGGTACTGGCAGTCGGCCCAAATTTACCATTTTGGACTCCGACCTGGCCAAACCCTATTATGTCAGTTGTTGGATCCCTGGTCCTCGCAAGAGTGCAGGTGACATCACTGGCATGTTCGGCAAACTGAATCCGGGCATCGATGCGAAACACTGGATCATCAAGTACATGAATCCCAGGAAGAATCCCACCACAGGTGAAGATGGTTTCAACCTAGTGATCGTACTTGACCAGAGAAGTTTCTCGATGCTAAGAGACAGGTACCGGATGGTGCTGAGCTACTTCTTGTATGCGGTTAAATTTAACCAAATCAGGAAGTGGTGAGGCACGAGCTTTTGTGACTGTCTATGGACAGATCGCCAGAGCAAAACGCAGAGATCCAGTGGAAATTCTCTCCCATAGAGTTTCTTTCACTGGTCACGCGGACATTATCTAAGGGTCCCTGCAAAGGGATCCAAAGATTTAAACTCCGGACGTTTCTGTGCCTGAAGGTATAAGATTTGTCCAGATCAACTTGCGGCGTGCCAAGGCTTCGTCCTATCTTTTGAGCGAAAAATTGACAAAACTGCAAGCCTCCCCCTACATTGCACTTGTACAGGAACCGTGGGTTCGAGGCGGTAGGATCTACGGACTTAGTCCAACCACGGGGGCCAAGATCTTTTATGATGAAAGGTCAATACGGCCGAGGACTTGTGTTCTGGCTTCCAATCTGCTTGATGCCACCATGCTCAGACAGATTTCAAGCCCGGACCTGTCAGCGGTCGTCGTACAACACCGAGAAAATGGTAGGCTTAAGCGCACGATAGTTGCCTCAGCTTACTTTCCCTTTGACTCCTTACTCCCGCCGCCGATACAGGAGTTAAAGGACCTGGTTTTGTACGCTGAATCGGAGAGACTTGAACTTGTGGTGGGCTGCGATGCCAACTCCCAGCATACCAGCTGGGGTAGCAACAAATGTAACGCCAGGGGTAAAAGTCTCTTTGATTTTATAACTTCTGCCGGGCTGATGATTTTAAACACTGGGACTACTCCCACATTTGTCACCCCAAACAGAAGGGCGGTCATTGATGTATCGCTATGTTCAGCTGGAATAGTTGGATCAATGACTGGATGGAATGTATCAGATGAGGATTCACTCTCTGATCATCGCTACTTGGTGTTCTCTTTAGCCACGGATCTAACACCCGTGGTGGAAAGAAGAAACCCAAGAAACACTGATTGGCCTACGTTCAATCGGCTTCTTGCAGACAAAGCGCGTCCTAGTGGTAGGATAAGATCGCCAAAGTCAATAGAATCCCGGTTGAGCACTCTGAATAGAGACCTAATGAGTAGCTATGAAGAGGCCTGCCCGATCAGTAAGAGCAGATGTGGCAAGACGGTTCCCTGGTGGAATCGGGAACTACAGAAGCTAAGGAAAAGTACCAGGAAAATTCTCAACAGAGCTTGTAAGAGCAACAATGAGGATGACTGGATCGCCTACAGATCTTCGCAGAGAACGTATAAGAAGCTGGTGAGGACCTCTAAGAGGGAATCATTTAGATCTTACTGTGAAAGACTGGAAGGCGCACGGGAGACGTCTAGGCTTTGCAAAGTCCTAGAGAAGGATCAATCAGCTAAGCTAGACTCTCTAAAACGCTCGGATGGTGATTTTACCAAGTCCAAAAAGGAGTCTTTGCAGACTTTACTTGGGACTCACTTCCCGGGAGCCCCGGTGATTGAGTCGCAGAAGGCAAATGCGCCTGTGACCGAAATCCCTGCTCTTCGCAGCAGTAGGAAGTGCTGGTACACAACTAGATCTGTGGTCACTAGTGAAAAGGTCAGGGATGCAATCATGTCTTTTGAGAATTTCAAATCGCCGGGCCTGGATGGTATCTATCCGGTTATGCTTAGGGAGGGAATTGACCACTTGGGGGCAGACCTGAGAGAAATCTTCTGGGCATGCCTTTCCTTGGGGTATGTTCCGTCACCTTGGCGAGAGGTTAAGGTAGTTTTTATACCTAAACCGGGGAGAGATGACTATTCCGATCCAAGGAACTTTAGACCGATCAGCTTAACTTCGTTTATGTTGAAATGCCTAGAGAGACTTGTCGAACGACACATACGTACTACGGCGCTTAGGTTTAACCCTTTGAATGATGAGCAACATGCGTACCAGCGAGGAAAATCATGCGAGTCGGCCCTTCATTCTTTGGTGGCCAGAGTTGAGGGAGCGATCTCCAATGGTGAGTATGCGTTGGGGGTGTTTGTGGACATTGAAGGGGCCTTTGATTGCGCGCCCTTCGTGGAACTATGTGATGCTGCGAAAGTGCATGGCGTGGATGATGTCTTAGTTAGGTGGATTCATGCCATGCTGACGCAGAGATGGTTGCTGGCGGAAGCTGGATCCGATTGCTACTTAAGAACAGAGGCGACAAATGGATGCCCTCAAGGGGGCGTCCTATCACCGCTCCTGTGGAGTATGCTAGTCGACTCCCTGCTTAACGAACTGCAACAAGAAAGGCTGCACGCACAAGCTTATGCTGATGACGTGGCCGCACTGGCTGTCGGTAAAGATCTGAATGTGGTGTGTAGAAATACACAGCGTGCATTGGATCTGATTGGCAGCTGGTGTTCGAGGCACGGCTTAACAGTGAATCCTGGTAAGACGAAACTTGTTTTGTTTACCAGGAAAAGAAAACTGAGAGGACTAGTGCTTCCAATCATGAAGGGTGTAACACTTCAACTTTCAGATGAAGTCAAATATCTTGGAGTAATCTTGGACAAAAAACTTCTCTGGAAGAAACATGTGGAAGTGAAGCTTACTCGAGCTATAAAAGCTTTCGGGCAGTGTAAGAGAGCTTTTGCTACCACATGGGGTCTAAAGCCTCGTGTAGTGATGTGGATCTACACAGCAATAATTAGGCCGATGTTCACGTACGCATCGGTGGTGTGGTGGACTATCGTGAGGCTATTGTATGCTCGGAAAAAGTTAGCCACGCTGCAAAGGACGGTGTGCCTGGGTATCTGTGGTGCCATGAGCACTACTCCGGGTGCGGCCCTTGATGCGCTTCTCAATCTGCCTCCTCTCGACATTCAAGTTCAGAGTGTGGCGATGAGCTCTGCCCATAGACTAGCTCAGCTTGGCTTATGGGTAGGTGAGGACGATGTGGGGCACTGCTCTATTAGGAGGTCGATGTGTGAGATCTCTCCGATTCTCGCGATGCCTTCGGACGCTCGGGTGCCCTTCCTCGACTTCAGAAGAAGGTACGAAGTAATCCTCTTAAGCAGAAGTAGCTGGGATGATCCCGATCTGTGTACGAGGGGATATTCGGAGATCTTCTTCACGGACGGCTCGAGGTCAGATAGTAGATCTGGAGCTGGTGTCTATCTACATTCATCGAATGGCAGATGGGCTTTCTCTCTTGGAGAGCACGCTTCGGTTTTTCAAGCAGAAATGTTTGCTATCCTGAGAGCTGCCTGTTGGGCAATTGAGGAAAGATGGAGGGGAAAGAGCATTGCTATTTGCAGTGACAGTCAAGCTGCACTGATGGCGCTGCGTAGACCCCTGACAAACTCGAAAATTGTCCAAGAGTGCAGAGCACGATTGAACTCTGTCGCCAGATTCAATAGGATGCATCTGCTCTGGGTACCGGGGCACTGTGGTGTTGAGGGGAATGAAATTGCTGACGTCATTGCGAAGCAAGGTTCGGAACTTCCGCTACGGGGCCCTGAACCCGCCTTGGGTGTGCCGACCGCATCTGCACGTGCCATTATTCGCAAGTGGGTAGATGATGCTCACAAAGATAGATGGACGGCTGCCGGTGTGGCCAGGCACACGAAGGTATTCCTTTCAGAACCCAACCATGTGACTGCGGGATTCTTGCTCAATAAGAGCAGGAAAGTTTGCAGGGCCATGGTAGGTATTCTGACTGGACACAACTGCCTAGGAGGACATATGTACCGAATAGGTGTTGTACAGGATGACCTCTGTTCATCCTGTCTAGAAGAGGCTGACTCTGCGGAGCATTTCCTCTGTGAATGCCCAGCGTTTGCACGTCTCAGATATCAATGCTTTGGCTGGGATGTTGCACGCATGCAGACGATAGCCTCTTTTCCCCTATCAGTGATCCTAGACTTTATCAAGAGGTCTGGGAAACTATGGTAGGCAGGGGGTAATGAGTACAATGGGTCCTTTGGCCTGAGTGCTTAGAGGCGCCAATGCGCCTCTCCCCCAACTCACACACACACACACACACACACCATCAATTTAGACATCTTTCCCACTGTGGGGTTTTTTGCTTCGATGTGAAGCAATTGTAGAATCTATCCACAGGCAAACCCAGCTTGTCAGAAGAGGCGACTAAGGGGCATGAAGATGAATCCTAAGGTAATCATCTCTGCAGGTGGCAGCCAAACTGAGTGTGGAAATCCACTCACGCTGGAGGTGTTCAGTACGGCAGGGGCTCGGATTCTGCAGGTCCCAACCTCATGGACGACCCTTGTTTCAGTGGAAGTTCACAGGTTACCATCGCGGAAAATTCCATGGCCAGCAAACTTTCGAGCTTGCTGATAGTATCTTCTCTGGTTGCAGGCTCCGGAAATTGGAGTACAGCGTCAGCTGGAAGACCGAGTACGGTCGTACCAGAGAAAAAGATGTTTCTTCCCGAATGGTCACAAAAGAGGAGGTGGGATGCACGGAAGGAAGCAACTCCGACTAGAATAAATGAGACGCCGGTAGTACAGGAAGTAAGAGTGCGCAGAAGGAGCTAGCTGCCGGCGAAGGTGGACAAGGAGGTCAATGTAATAATAACTGCAGCTGTTTCCCTGGAGACTGGATGTCAGGCAGGCGAAACCTTTGTGCCTACGTGGAGTAGCGAAAGATGAAGTCAAATATCTTGGATAAAAGCTAAAAACTTCTCTGGAAGAATCATGTGGAAGTGAAGCCTTCTGGTGCTTTAAATCTGTCCAGACAGTGCAAGAGAGGTTTTGCCACCACATGGTGTTGCCTCTTGAAGTTATGTGGATCTACGTAACAATCATAAGGCCGATGATCACGCACGCATCCGTGATGTGGTGAACTATTGTGAAACTATTGAATGCTCGCAAGAAGATAGCCACGCTGCCAATTCGGCACTTGTCGCACTTCTCAACCTGCCTCTTCTCGACATTCAAATTCACACTATGGCGATGAGCTTTGCCCATAGACTAACTCAGTTTGGCCTATGGGTAGGAACTGACGATGTGGGGCACTGGTCTATTAGGGGTTCGATGCTTCAGATCTCCCCGATTCTCACTATGCCTTCGGACGCTCGAAAAGATACGAAGTAATCTTCTTGAGCGGAAGTGACTGGGAGGATCCAGATGACTGTACTCCGAGATCGTCTTCACGGACGGTTCGAAGACAGATGTTAGAACTGGAGCTGGTATCTACCTGCATTCATCAAATGACAGGTGGGCCTCTTCACTCGGAGAAAATGTTTCTGTTTTCAAGCAGAAATATTCGCTATCTTAAGAACTGCCTGCTGGGCAATTGAAGAAAAGTGAAGGGGAAAACATATTGCTATTGCAGTGACAGTCAGGCTGTGCTAATGGCGCTGCCGAGACCACTGACTACTTCAAAAATTGCCCAAGAGTGCAGGACACGATTGAACTCTGTCGTCAAATTCAATAGAGTGCATCTGCTCTGGCTACCGGAGCACTGTGGTGTTGAGGGAAATGAAACTGCTGACGCTATTGCGGAGCAAAGTTCGAGGCTTCCACTACAGAGCGCTGAACCCGCCTTGGGTGTACCGACCGCATCAGCACATGCCATTTTTCGGAAGTGGGTAGCTGATGCTCACAAAGAGAGATGGATGCCTTCTGATTTGGCCAGGCACACGAAGGTTTTCCTTTCAAAGCCCAACCAGGTGACTGCGGCATTCCTCCTCAACAAGAGCAGGAAATTTTGCAGATCCATGACGGGCATACTGACTGTAGAGAACTGCCTAGTAGGACATACGTTCCAAATAGGTTTTGCACAGGATGTTTGTCCTACCTAGAAGAGGCTGACTGTGCGGATAATTTGCCAGCGATTGCTCGTCTCAGATATCGATGGTTTGGTTGGGATGTGGCACGCATGCAGAAGATAGCGTCTTTTCCTCTATTTTGCTAAGAAATTTGGGAAGCTATGATAGGCTAGGGGTCTTTTGGCTCGAGTGCCACGGGCCTCTTCCTCAACTCATACACCCACAATCAACCAATATCTTTATTTCAGTTTATTTTCATCCATGCATCAATTTATGACTCTCAATCGACTTTTTAAGCTTGCCTCATTTGCATACACGCTGATAGGTATTTTATTATATGAATTTTCATACAGTGTCATAGCTATAAAACATCGAACAGGGAAATGTTATTACATACGGACATTTTTGGTGTGCTTGACATTTTAAAATAAACAAAAATCACATAAAATTGATCATTATCAATAAAATAAAATTGATCACCTGGACAGATCCAGGTGTCACCAAACGTTGGTATTCTTGGCGCCAGCGGATTTTTAGTGATATTTTAAGTACCTCTATAATTCAATCTATACAGTTTTAGCAAATCAAATATGCGAAATTAGTTTTGACCGTATTTGAAATATTTTGAAAATCACATAATAGCTAACCTAGGTGGTTTTAAAAGAACTGGTATCGCAAAAAATATGGAGGTGTAGTTTAAAAAAATACATATTTATGTCACACTGTGGAGGACTAAAATACGTTTGAGAGAGAATTGAAATATGTAGAAGAGGCTTTGAAATATGTTGGAGAGAGCTTCAGTGATTAGAAAATTGCAAGGCAGTTAATTTCGAATCTTTCAAATAACAATTTACGTTCTAAAAGATTCCAAAACTACGCACAGACTTTTGTTGAAGTCTTACACACGAGATTAGTTGGTTTTACGAAGGCATTTAAACCTGAACTTCGATCAAATTAAAGATACAAGCACAGTTTACTTCACTGAAAAGAATCATCATAGCGCGTGGTGCTATGTAGCATTGCGAAGCATTTATAGCCGCAAACATCATATACAAAGAACCCTGAGCTATAAAATATAGCTCAAAATGGGCGATGGATTTTTCTACTATACACATAGTCCCAACTTCTGTGATACATAGCTTCAATTACTACGAACATAATCTCGGTCCATATTATTAAAGTAGGCTAAATTACAATAACTTTCCATGGCTTTCGTGTGGCCTAGTAGATAGAAAATCGGCTCTTTATATTTGAGTCCGAATTTGAGCAGGATTTAATTGAAATAATTCATAAACTTAGAAATAAAATTTCAATAATCAATATAAGTGTTACGATTATCTGAAATAGTAACAACTTCGAAATCGTCTAAAACAGGAACAATTTCGTTTCTTTTTATCAAGCTTTCTCTTTTCATCAAGCTTATAATGCATGGCATTTAGGGCTATACATGGGGTTTTAGTACATGGCTTTGCAACCGATAATGCATAGTGCCTACGCCTACGAATTTTTCTCCATACATTATGGTGTCAAGTGTTTTACCACAATCTAGAAGTAGTAATAGAAGAAAGTTTGTAAATAAGGGTATCTGGAGCTATGAGCTTTTTCATTGTCGAAGAAATTGTAATGGAAAGACATATCACGAGTTTGTTTAGCGAAGGTTTTGTTTTAGCTAAAATTATACTAAATTTGATTATGCTTCCATTTAATTGTGCAAATTGAAATAATGTTTCCAGTCTTTGCATTTATAAAATAATTACATTCAAAATGGTTATGGTGGGGTTCCGCATGGGAACATCGTACCACCTATGCTTTTAAAATACTTAACAATTTGTTATTGACATCTGTTTTGATAAAACCATGGAGTTCAGTTTATACCAATTTCAAAACCATTTTGTAATATATTAATTTATTCCGTGGGAAAAATACTATCATGAATTAACCTGATTCATCGCCAAACTGTTTATATTTAGTTCAGGGAGAGTATTTCAATGTGAATGAATGAAAATTTGGCGGCATTTATCTGAAATCAAAAGATATAGAATAAACGATAGAAGTGAACTTTCCCAACAATATTGAAATGGCAAAGCATTTGCATAGTTTTAAAACGTTTACGATCGCGCTTGATCCCATTCAACAATGTGAGACAGTGAAACTAACGGAACCAGCCACTAAACCAAAAACAACGATGGCGACGTGCTGAAAATCGCGCTCGTTCCATTTATCGTTACAGATATTCATCTATAAAATATATTTATCCATATTGCATGCGATCCACGAAAGAAGCCATTGATAAAAATCAACTGGAAATATCTCGTCTCTGATTCATGCTTTCGGGGAGCTTTGGACCGATTATGTATCAGCATCACATACAAGTCTACCTGCACAATTCAATTATTCAAATTTCATATTGATGCTCATGGGCCGGTCGAATTAGTCGAAATGCGAGTTATCCAAGAATGGCAAAGAAAACAGTCCGGTCTGCGGTGGTGCATGATGCCCTGTTTTGTTAATAAGCTTCATTCAAACTTTGTTCACGTTCGCGTTAATTAATGGCTATGGGCGACTTATGAGCGCTGTACGCGCACTCCTTTAAACTAATCCGACATTGCGGGCCGCAGTGGAGTGAGCCAAAACAAACGCGCAACACACCAAACCAAAAAGCATTCATCCGAAGAAAAGTCAAGAAATAGCGATGATTCGCGATGAAGTCAATTCGCCTGGCCGGGCCAGATCAAGACGACATTCTTGCGGTTTCTTTGGTAGGTAGGATAGTTGTTATGGGAACCTAATGGATGGAGATATGAGAGATTCGTTGCGGATGCAATGTGTCGATTCCCAGTTCTGTCTTCGAAGTGAAGTTGTCGGGCTTCAATATTTGCTACATTTATATGCGACGTGGACATGTTTTTTTTTTGGTTATGGCTGTTTGATTGCGTCAAGGAGCAAGATGTTTTGCTATAATCATACAAATTTATGGAATTTATGGGTAATTTGGAAGAGTTGGGTTTAGATATCGCAAGTCCATATCGCGTGTTAATTGCTTGTATGTCGTCGTGTTCCACTAATGGTTTGCGTTGCAATTTCGATTGGATTGTTTCGGAATGTTTGGTATTCGTGATACATTTTCTTTACGAAGTACTATCTTCCAAACAAGGAGTTTCGGTTAAATGAGAGCAAAAAAGAAGACCTTGAGCAGAGAATACAAAAATTTCTGTTTTGTTAATTTGTAAAACTAGCCTGCAATGGTATTCTGAAAACCATTAAGACATTTTTTGAGAGTAGAATCTCACACTTTACCATATATCTAAAGAACCACATCGTTTCTACTAACAATAACGTCTATCTAAAACTGAATCTGATCAAACAATTTCTTGGTTTCGATTCGAAAATGGAAACAATTGCCAGGAAAAATCTATAGGCAACCAGCTACGTTGAAAATGCAATTTCATGCGTGTTACATAATTTAAGGCATAAAATCAATGATAATTGTGTGAATCAAATAGCATCTGCCAAAGAAATGAAAAGGTTTATGTGTGTAGTACGTTTGGAGCGGGTCAATTACGTTCCCTTTGAAAAGAATTAAAGATCGTAAGTTCTTCTTTTAATGAAACCACCAAAACTGTTGGTAGCCATTATTTAGATACTTCCAATTTACACAGATATAAGCTAATAATAGGCTTAATATACAATAGAAATAGGAAATAAGAAGAAATAATAATAAAATAGTGTTCTTTCAATTTGAAAATAAAGAAATTTGATTTTAATTGGTTCTGTATGCTTTGTAAATTCAACTGTGCTACGTATAATTTTTTTTTGCTGATTCAGATGTTACTGTGAATAACTTTTTACACTTACGAAATTTCATCGGAGATTCAGTGTCAGAAAATTTATAGCTGCCGTTTCTGGTGCATATGAGTCTATTAAGAATTATTATCTCGAAACTTAGAAACGACTTACAAACGATTAACAATTAGAGCCCCATATATAAAACATCTGATAGTCGCACCATAAACTCGGTTATTTAAAGAAAAGATAGTTATACATTTTTAAATATGATTAGATGAAATATATAGAGTAAATTCCGCATATGTTGAAAAAAATTATCAAAAATACTTGAGTGTTCAAAGGAAAGCATTATCAAGTCCAAATTACAAGAGTTTTTCTTTTCACTGTATATTTTCTTTACATATTCAATAAATAAATTTCTCAATAAACAAATTCAATAAACATGTGAAATATAGGAGTAATCATCTAATAAATCTTGATAACAGTAAGACTCGTTCGTCGTCAACACCTCAGCACAAGGGAATATATGTTTTATGTCCTGTCACTGTACTTTTCATTGATTAATTTTGCTTACTTATTCGGATGGTATGATGTATACAGTGGTTCAAAATCGCAGTAGAATTTCTTCGTCATTCGCTTGTATGCATAGATACAAATATGTATCATATTACTAAAAGAATGCTGGAGTAAACCACTTTGTAAGAAATAGTACACTGCTGACCTCCCTCTTCCAGCGGGCAATCCTCAAGTTAAAGTCCTACAATATGCAGATGACACGCTCTTATTCGCGTCGAGCCAAGACCCGCTCAAAGCTGCGAAGAGCCTTGAAGATTACTTGGTCAACCTTAAATTTTATTTTGATGAATGGGGCATCAAGCTTAATAGTTGCAAAACACCGCTGACTCTATTCAGGAACCCTTCCAAGTATCGGGGATCCCAAACCATCCGCAATAAGGCCAAAAAAGTCGCTGTCTTGTTCGGAACCTCTAGAATTACTCCTAATCCTACATTGCGCTACCTTGGAGTAGATATGCATGAATTCTTGAAATTTAACCCCTATGTTCGACATAGAATAAAAGTAGCCAGGTCCGCATTTCAGCGCATCAGACATCTTTTCGCCAAAAAGATGGGCATGACGACAAAGGCTAAATCCATTTGCTACAAAACACTCATTCGGCCAATCCTGACATACGCATCCCCATCCTGGATTACCTGTTCCAAATCAGCCATGGCAGAGGCGGAGATGTTCGAACGGAGAATTCTACGTTTCTGCACTGGCAGGTTTTACAACCCGGTAACTAAAAAGTGGCCGAAGAACTCTCTCCTATATCAGGAGACAGGTCTTGAGCCGCTTAGGGACCGGGTTGTAGAACTGACGACAAGGTTTTACGCACAGACAGACGGACATGAAAACGGACTGATCCGGGGTATCGGACGTATGAGTGGCTCTAATGAGCCATTTATGCGTCCAGCGGAAATAGCAGGACAGCGGCGGCTCATGGACATGCTGTTCACTTATGTTGGCTTTCCGACGAATCGGAGAGGATAGTTAAGACCTAGGTTAAGTTTAGGTCTAAGTAGGCTAAGCTAGTTGTATTTAGACTTAAGCTAGATTTAGTTTAGTAAATTAAGTTAGTATTTAAGTATGATATAGCTAAGTCAACCCCAGGTATTATACTATCTGGGTAATAGTTAATAAGTGTAAATCGGAAAATTAATGAATGATAAAAAACAATAAAAATTAAAACCCAATAAGAGCCAGCAGGCCAAAATAGGATAGCCGCTAAGTATAAGTTCTTTTAAGTTAAATACCCCTTTAGTTAAGTTATCTATGTACAATTTAATGAATAAAATTTCTATTATTATTAAAAAAAAAAAGAAATAGTAAAAATTTCGGTGAATCAAAACCCAGGATTGAAAGCGCTTTACAATGAGGACAAATAAGTTCATCTCTGCATCGATGAATCTGTAGCTGTACCAGCGGTGATTTAGCTATATACATAATCCAACAAAAATGAAGATGTTTACGTTGTTTCTGTAACATGATTTTAAAAAAATCATTGAATAAAGAACAAATCGACAAATAACAGCATGTTGTCTAACCGAAATACATAGATTCTATCAAAACTGTGCATAAAATCAGAAAAGATAAGCCAAAATATTCATTGAAGTTCATGGAATTTAAATTGTGCATCTCTAAAATATAAAAATGTTGACTTTTGGCCGAACATTTGGGTTACTGAAAGTTGTGTGCCCGGTTTATTGAATACAATATTCAAAGGACACCATCAAGGACAAAAACTTTACAACATTGTAACCAGTGATGAAACATGGTTTTTTCAACACGATCTAGAAACCAAGCGCAAGAGGGCCGAGTGGAATGCGTCAAAATTGGAGAAGTCAAAAGTAAAGACAATGTTTGTTTTTGCGTTTTCTATTCCACTCGTTCTGCCGAGCCAAACCTTTGGCACGCCATTCCATTCGTCCTATCCGACCTGAATATGGCGCAGAAGGAAGTTAACATTTCTTACACAATAATGCGACATCTCATTGATTGATTTGATGCCGTGCGACTTTTACCTTTTCCGAAAAAAATGCATTTACCGATGAAAGGAAGATGTTTTCTATTGACATCTAGAAAGACATCGCAACCAACGATCCAAAACTCTTATTCAACATGCTTTTATTTTATTTTTCTTAATTTTTTCTTTATCCAACTTATGTTTTATTTATTTATTTTACTTTATTTATTTGTTTTATTTTATTTATGTGTTTTATTTTATTTATATATTTTATTTATTTATTTTAATTTATTTTTCTTTATTCGACTTATGTTTTATTTATTCAGTTAAAGTATTTATTTCGTCACTAGTCTATTCTCAATTACTCATTATACAGCTTATTTTGAACGATTTATCTTTTGCTTGATTATTTTAATTATTAAATAGTAAAAAATATAAGAATTTAATTATAAACACCTAACAATTAGCTAAATAATAAGTAAATATAATATTAAATATAATAAAATATTAGGCAAATGCAATATTAACAGTTAAAATTGAACAAGAAAAGTAAAATGATAACTGAATAATAACTGTTAACGAAATTTTATAATAGCTAAATGATAAATAAAACAAGGCAAACAATAAGAAAAACAAAATAAATAAATGCAGAATTCGAAGGAAAAAAATCAGAAAAATTAACACGCTATCCTATAATAGCTAAACAATGAAATTATTAAATAAATAAAAACAAACTTATGGAAGAGAAATCATAAAATACTTCTAATTAATAAATAAATAAAAATATGTTAGAAAAATAAAAACAAATAAAATAAGATGAGGTTGTGAACGCATAAAAAAATAATAAATAATCAAAGATACTAAATAATAAATAAACTGAACGAAAAACATATGCTTGATAGTGAGAACTCAATAGCAAATAATTATGTTATATGTTAAATATCGATTAATAAATAACTAAATAAAAGTTGATTCAGTAATATATCTTATGGTAAGTAATAAATGCATATGGATGAATAATAAATAAATACATAAAAGTATACTGACAATACATAATAAAATAAATATAATGTAAAAATAAAAATCCAAAAAATAGTTCATAGACCTAAACACCTATTTTGATAGATAAGTTGATACTGAATATTAAATAAATAAGAATATACCAACCATTAAATAAATATGGATACACAATAAACAACAACTAGTGAGTAATAGCATACTGAATAATAAATAAATAAAAGTATATGGAATATATTCATAAATAAAAATAAATTGCATAGTAAATGGATAAAAGAAAAAATACTGAGTAATAAATGAATATATAAAAATATACAGATACGAATAAATAAAAATATACTAAGCAATAAATAAAAGAAAAAATATAAATATAATATATTGCAGAAAAATTTAACATTGCTGAAAAGTTAAGAAATACATATATAAAAAAATTGAGAGATAGGTTTTGTCTATGCAAATAATATAAAATGAATTATGAATAAAATAAAAGCAAACCGAATTTTATTACAGAAATAAACTAAAATACACACTTAACACTACTACTCATACTAAAGGTGCAATGAAGGAAGAGATATCTAAACGGCCTATATGCAGGACAGGGATTTCCTATTTTCAATCTGATCCAGAGAATCTTTAACGCTAATCTCCTCACGGAAGATTGGAGAGTTGGCAAAGTTATCGAGCCTGTTGAGAGTCGAGTGAAAAAAGCTTTCATTTTAAATGAAGATTAAGAATGAAAAGAGAACTGAAGAAGAAAATTCCCTTAGTGACCCGGAAGAGAGAAATTGACCCTATTTTTGTGTAGTGGTGGTACGGCAAAGGGCTGTAGGTCGACAGTTTTTAAGACCGCTATGCAAAAACCCGAGACTTTAATAGTAGAATTTTCCATCAAGAGGTGCAAAAGACACAGAGCTAGACAGGGAATAAAATTTCGCTGGCGGGGTCTGCAGGGTTGGGACTAGCTCCGAGTTGGGAGCCTGTCTAAACCTCCTAAATCTAGAAATAGAAAAAGGAGGCGAAACAGTATTTGTGTTCGAGGAGTATTTTTCATCGTTCCGAAGCAGCAACAGCCGCCTTTATTCTTCACTTATCTCAGACATGGGATGAGCTCTTTCCCCATTCTAGAGCCACAGGTTATAACCAATGAATAGCACATTTGTTACTGCATCAAAAAGTCAATTGATCGTACGATAACTCCGCAGCTATAAAGGCAAGTGGAAGTGGTAGTTATTTTTCAGGCAATATTCGGAATTAATATAGATATTTTCACAGACAGTCAAGCGGTTAATAATTCTCTTGCTAGTTTTGGTACAGTGTCCAAAGATGTTGATTGTCCTGTGTCTCTTAGAGAGATGTTCAGAGATGATTCGGCTGCACAGGGCAACTGTGTGGTCGATGATGAACTGGCAAGGCTTGGCATCTTGCTGCCGGAAATTTCACGTCCCTTCTCTATATGAACATGTCCAATTAGACATCAAGCAAAAATACCTTGAGAATAGCAAAATGCCCTAAGTTGAAGATATCTTGTTAAATAGCACAAGAGTTTTGGGCCTCCATGAACGCGCGTCGCACCAGGTGGCTGTTAAGTTTAACCTACAAAGCCCTGCGCTCTGTTGTGGAACTTCGCTCATAGGCGCCAAAGGGTTTAATGTGTTCAATGATTTGTTTCGAGTCATGGCTCAAAAGGATTAAAAGGAATCTGTCCTCCATCTCTTGTGCCCGGATTAGCCGAAGAGAAGAATGGCATCACTACTGGCCCCATTTCTTCCAAGTCTGACTGATCTATCTTTTATCGTCGTATAGCGGATTGTACAGGTTATTACTGTGATTGAGGGAAAATGGCAAAATTATATCCGTGGTATTTCCATGGTTTCACAGCGGGCCTCTATTATGCTTGTGTGTATCATTAGGTAGGCTTCTCAGATTGACAGCAACTTTACCTATTTAACTATCTACTCAATTACAAGGGTGATCTTCGATATCTGTACACATCAGATATAAAGAGAAAAAGGCTCAACTCTGGTAATAATTGGAATATAATATATAAACCTAAAAGCTATACATCTAGACCTATGTATTTATTTAAATAGCTTGAGCTTTACGTTTATTTGCAGAAAAGGATAATAGTCCAATAGGTAGCAGACTTTAGTATGGGTTTCCTTTATACTTAGCGAAAAACTTTGACTTTTAATTACGAATATCTAAAGCGTAGTATCAACACATTATCAATGAGTTACACATCTCAAATTACTATAGAAAAAAAAAAATCTATTACATGAATCTTTCGCTATTGCATGTTTCAATAAAATAATTGTATCTGCTTCTAAGCATTTCTTACTTCCAGCATGTATGATTCATTTAAGAGGAAACAATATGTAATAAAAAACGACATAGTACCATATTTTCGAAATGATGCGTAAAAAAACAAAATCATCATACATCCACTTTCATATCTTCGAAAATCATCTTAATATTCAATATCCGCTTATCTCATTTTCCGGTTAATAAAATCCACCAATGAACCGAATCATGTTCAACATTGCGATAGTCAAAGAATTCAATCGTATCCAATAAATGTCTCAAACTGTCAGCGAAACAACTCACAAATTAATCAATAATTAGGTCATTTTGTCGAAGTTTTTTTTCCATCATCGTTTAAATGAACAAATGGACCATACGAAATTATATGTATGTACGTACACACATAGGATGACATACAATTATTTCTTTTTGCAGCTGCATATGGTTGTTTTTATTAACAAAAAAAAACTGGTTTAGTTCAATTAGTAGGATTATTTGCAGGTTTCTTTCGACAGAAACGAAATGAAAGGACAGGCCAGATTCAGGCACACTTCAATGTAACTGCACTTCGTATAATCAATATATCAATTACAGATGCAATTCAATCGTGTACTTGTTTTCCTTTTGAAGCAAACCTTCGTTTCACTGCAAGCCATACTCGAATAAAATGATTTGCGAATAAGGAATCTCATACAGATTATTCAATTTGAGAGATATCCCAGTGTACACATTTATTTACAATACAAACAATTTTTCGAGTGGCAGATCATTGAAGTCCTATGAATTGTATCTAATGAACAAGGTGGTTTCATTTGGACAGCCTCTTGAAGATTCAATTCAATACGAGTGAATACACTCTGCCGAGATAAAGCGAAAATGAATCTCGAAGGCGTCCATTGGGCATTCAGTAATGAAACAATTTGCACGAAATGCAATGGATATGCTACGCCCCAAGCTAAAAACTCACAACATCTCTAAATATTGTACAAGAGGATAAGTCGTAAATGGTCAGGCAACAAAATTGCTATGCTAGATTGATTCCGATTACACGAGTGCGTACAATTTGCGACTTCAATTAAAGCCAATACTTCATCAGCGCCCGGTGATCATGATGACGATGATGATTCTTTGCAGATACATTAGATACACAGCCATGCATGTACTTTACAGTGCTGGTTATAGTTTATCTATAGCTGGGAAGAGAGATGATATCACCATCGACTTTTATGATTCAGGTTTTAGATACTGTATCTTGTCTTGAAGACTCGGAACAGATGTGAGTTATAGAAATGATGCGAGAATGTTTCGGACATTAATGGAACTGTCATGGAGCAAGTTAAATGGTCCGTCGATTCTGGTTTCAAGTCATTTTCGCGTTCGTGTTAATCGTCATCATCGTTGCAGGCAGCATGTTTTATTGGGCGTCCCATGTAGTTGTATGCGTTCTGATTGATGTTGATGGAAGCATTGTTGGATTCAGATTTTGTACTCACTCATCAAACCGAAGAAACATGTTCTTCTTCGGTTTGATGAGTGCGTTCAATGCACTTGAGATAGTTAGTCATCCATATGTGTTTAGTTTGACAGTTATTTTAGAGATACATATATCATTGAAATATATTTAATTCAACCGCCTACACCACATCTTGAGTAGAAACACACAATCATTTAGTTCTATTTCGAAGAATATGTGAGAATTAATTTTCGAAAATCGGATTTCCAGAATTCCAGCACGATTTTGTGGTTGGGTTTCGAGTAAGCCACAAGAATGTTAAAATTTTATATGGTGCTTGACGATATTTCAATGGATTTCAATTAGCCAATTATAATTTATGTATCTTTTTGTGTGGAATAAGGTGATTGTTTTGTTGGTAGTCAATAGAATGGTGAATAGGTTCAAATAGATACTGCGGTTTCTTTTGAATATGAGCCATACAAATATGATTTGTGACCGAGATTGTTGGCGACAGATCTTTGAAACCGAGCTATTTTCATTGATCTTTAAGATTTTAATTTTACATTCATAACAACCCGGATGAGGTGAGAATACACAGTATAAGAGCATTTGGAGGTGAGTATACACAGTAGAAGAACAGTTTGATTTTAAAGCTTTGTAACGGTTTCGAACAATTTTCGAAATCCAAGATTTTAAATAAATCACCAATTTTTCCGAGTTATATTTCAATTATATTATGATATCGACATTCTGAACCTAAAAACCAGATACTGAAGGCAAGGTAGAATGCCTTCAGTATCTGGTTTTTAGGTTTTGTGCCTAAAGAAGAGGATGTATTACCCTAAAATATTGCTACCACGCCCGATATTAAAAGAAATTGACATGCGTAAGACGTATGTAAATTAATGTGTCTACTAGCCTCTAAACGAAAATTAGTCTTCCAGTTCAAACCTTCGAGCCAAATCAAATTAAGAAAAATAAATTTTAGAATATCTTTTTCTTAATTAGAATATCTTCGTCTTAATTCTCTTTTTTGTAAAAGTTTTAAATTATGAAACCTTTTCGGTTTTATGTCAGATAGAAAAAGACACAACGCGTTGTGCAAGCCTCATAAAATTTGAAATTAAGACTTGAACGATAATGGCTACACTGAATTTGCCTCTCAATTCATTTTCATGGAAATTTTTTCTATTTTGAAGCATCGAGAAACTTTTGTGAAGATTCAATATTATGTCGGGAAAGAATATGATAAAATATTTTACGGAATAATTTTATACGATTTAGTTGTTTTTAGAACTGAATTTCATGGGGTATGAAATATAAATAAATTTAGAAAGTCGTGCCTTCGCTTTTACTACACCCAAAAGTTTCAAAATTTACGATATTCAAATTTTTTAATTTACTATCACTAAAACGAGACTACTATTTGACACTTTTCGGGTAGCAATTATTATTGTAAAAATGACTTGAATTTCCAATACTGGCACCTCTATCTTATCCCCGTATCTTATATCTTATAATCACTAATGTATTGTATAAATTTTGTATTGCTGTGATGACACTGTCAGAATTTATCGCAATTCGAAATAATAAAATTACTTATTTTTACATTTTCAAGATGTTACCATATCCAAGTTAAAAACACGCTCAAATTTTGTTTCATATGCTTAAATTTTTGAAAGTTTTTTCTTAAATTTTAAATTTCTTTCGTGGAAGACTCCATGGCCAGCAAGTTTTCGGACTTGCTGATAGCATCCCCCCTGATCACAGGCTCCGGAAAGGCGAGTACAGCGTCAGCTGGAAGTCCGACTACGGCCGTACCAGGGGAAAAGATGTTTCTTCCCGAATCCTCACATAAGAGGAGAAAGGATGCATTAGAGGAGGTAACTCCGACTAGTGCAAATGAGACGCCCGCAGGCAGTACAGATAGTAAGAGTGCTCATTCCTCTGAACTCTGGAAACCTGTGGAGGCTCTCAGTCGCAGACAACGTAGGAAACTGCGCAAAAGGGGCAAGCTGCCGGCGAAGGCTGACAGAGAGACAAATGCAGTATTAACTGTAGGTGTTTCCCTGGAGACTGGATGTCAGGCAGCGAAACCTCTGAGCCGACCTGGGGTAGCGAAAGAAAGGTTGGCTGGTGATGCTAAGGTCGCATGTTCGGAGCAGAAATGTTCTGGACCGGTTGCTGGATGCAAAGCTACGCCGACTGGACTTTGTGAACCAGGGATAGCTCTCAGCCGTCGACAGAAGAGGACTCTGTTCAAGAAATCGATGATTCCTGATGCAAATCGGGATTCAGCGACGACGCTGAAAGGTAAAGAGGGACCGGTTACACCGAAGATCTCCCAGCCGGCCAGCACAGATGCCAAATCTGCCAGCGGTGGCGCACGAAAGAGACGCAAGGTTGAGGCGAAAGCGGATGCTTGCGTCTCTGAGCGCAAGGTGCCGAAAGGTGTCAAAATCTGCGAGAGAGATCTCGCAGAGGCTGGCCCTTCTGGCACAAACACACCTTCCGCAAAGGTAGGGAAGAGAACATATGCAGAAGCTGCATCTTCTTCGCTGGTTGTTGTGATAGGTGTGTATGGCAAGGGTGGCAAACTGACCGAAGGTCAGTGCGCTATCCTTAAGAACGAACTGTGGCGAGAGATACCGGAGTCGGGACCAGTTTACAACTTCACGCAAGCGAGGTTTGTGGACGGTCACCTCCAAGTCGCCTGCTCCAATCAAACATCTAAGGAGTGGCCCACACAGATCGTTCTTAAATTGGGCACTCGCAGTCGGGCCAAATTTACCATTTTGGACTCCGACCTGACCAAACCCTATTATGTCAGTTGTTGTCCTGGCCCTCGCAAGAGTGCAGGTGACATCACTGGTATGTTCGGCAAACTGAATCCGGGCATCGATGCGAAACACTGGATCATCAAGTACATGAATCCCACCACAGGTGAAGATGGTTTCCACCTGGTGATCGTACTTGACCAGAGAAGTTTCTCGATGCTAAGAGACAGGTACCGAATGGTGCTGAGCTACTTCTTGTATGCGGTTAAATTTAACCAAATCAGGAAGTGGTGAGGCACGAACTTTTGTGACTGTCTATCGACAGATCTCCAGTGCAAAACGCAGAGATCCAGTGGAAATTCTCTCCTTTAGAGTTTCTTTCACTGAGGTCACGCGGACATTGTCTAAGGGTCCCTGCAAAGGGATCCAAAGATTTAAACTCCGGACGTTTCTGTGCCTGAAGGTATAAGATTTGTCCAGATCAACTTGCGGCGTGCCAAGGCTTCGTCCTATCTTTTGAGCGAAAAATTGACAAAACTGCAAGCCTTCCCCTACATTGCACTTGTACAGGAACCGTGGGTTCGAGGCGGTAGGATCTACGGACTCAGTCCAACCACGGGGGCCAAGATCTTTTATGATGACCCACAAGATCAATACGGCCGAGGACTTGTGTTCTGGCTTCCTACCTACTTGATGCCACCATGCTCAGACAGATTTCAAGCCCGGTCGTCGTACAATACCGAGAAAATGATAGGCTTAAGCGCACGATAGTCGTCTCAGCTTACTTTCCCTTTGACTCCTTACTCCCGCCGCCGATACAGGAGTTTAAGGACCTGGTCTTGTACGCTGAAACGGAGAGACTTGAACTTGTGGTGGGCTGCGATGCCAACTCCCAGCATACCAGCTGGGGCAGCAACAAATGTAACGCCAGGGGTAACAGTCTCTTTGATTTTATAACTTCTGCCGGGCTGATGATTTTAAACACTGGGACTACTCCCACATTTGTCACCCCAAACAGAAGGGCGGTCATTGATGTATCGCTATGTTCATCTGGAATAGTTGGATCAATGACTGGATGGAATGTATCAGATGAGGATTCACTCTCTGATCATCGCTACTTGGTGTTCTCTTTAGCCACGGATCTAACACCCGTGGTGGAAAGAAGAAACCCAAGAAACACATTGGCCTAACTTCAATCGGCTTCTTGCGAACAGAGCGCGTCCTAGTGGTAGGATAAAATCGCCAAAGTCAATAGAATCCCGGTTGAGCACTCTGAATAGAGACCTAATAAGTAACTATGAAGAGGCCTGCCCGATCAGTAAGAGCAGATGTGGCAAGACGGTTCCCTGGTGGAATCGGGAACTACAGAAGCTAAGGAAAAATACCAGGAAAATTCTCAACAGAGCTTGTAAGAGCAACAATGAGGATGACTGGATCGCCTACAGAACTTTGCAGAGAACGTATAAGAAGCTGGTGAGGACCTCTAAGAGGGAATCATTTAGATCTTACGGTGAGAGACTGGAAGGCGCTCGGGAGACGTCTCATCATATTTGAAAATTTTTGATTTGGCGTCATATACGTTTCTTTTCAATTCAAATAATCTGACCTCATTTCAATAACGCTGTATCAAAGTGTGTCTTGTTTGTTTTAATGTTTTATTTTTCATTCAATGATGAACATTTTTAATATGAAAATATGATTTTTATAATAAAGTGGAATTCAAATAAGATTCGTTTTTTTATTTAAAAGTGTTACAACTTTTGATTTAAATTTGATTCTAAAAAATTTTAAGTGGTAAAATTTTTCAGAGTGTACTGTTGCAGTTTCTGTCGCCGACCGAAGGGCTTCTTCCGAGTTAATTTTAACTAGAACACCTTTTTCTTTCTCTCTCAATACGTAACAATCTTTATTGTTTCGGATGTTTTCTCTGAAGTAAAGCAATGAAAACAGCGTCCTTTTTCGAATATGGTCGTCTGTTGTTCCGTTTTATACACCAAAACTGGTTATAATTCTCAACAGTTACGATTGAATGGGGGTTTTTTTTTATCTTATATCCATTTTTTGAATGCAAAATTTACTTATATCAAAGTGAAATGTGTTCATTGTGTACTAATAAATGTTTTAATGTTGTTGGAAAAAGTTATCATGGTTTCTTTTTTGACAATAAGTCTGGTTTGAAAGTGACAAAAGGAGTCTGGTCCGAATATTCAATTTGCTACGTGTACATCCAATTGTTTTTATGTTATTTCGGCAGAAATAAACGGTGGAATATCTATTCTGTTCATAAATGAAAATAAAATCTTCTCAGTACCGAACAGTACAGATATTGGAGAAATTTCAACAAACTGACAAATATGTACTGTAGAAAATAGTATTCTCATATAACTCAAAACCCTCGAGAATTATGTGAAATCCCAAGCATCGTAGATTGTTCTATAGATCGGAAAAACTTGCAGCAAAGGTAATAGAAAAAAAAATAATTTTCCCGTTTAATCGAAATCAAAAACAATAAAACATCAACAACCAAAATACAAAAGCACTGATCCATCTAGTAGTTACTAAGAAAATCCCATGTTCGTCCAAATCACAAAGATCTATGAGTGGTTTCTTTGACAGCAATTGCGTGAGCGTAGGCACGAAACTACGTTCTGACGATGTATAGTAAATAGTTAGATCATATCTTATTCGCTTTGTTTGGTCACAATAAAAAAATTAAGCTACTCTGTATTGATTACTTGGTATGCCCAAACACATATCTATCTATATTTCTACAATAGATATTAACGTCGTGACAATGCAAACCCAACAAGCATGACTTTACCAAAGCAATTACCAGAAGCCTTTTCTAGAGTTATTAAAACATATGAGGAATTACAGCCCACGAGTCTTTTAATAATCTTTTATCAGCGCCCCCACACACAACGATTTTCTTGATTAGCGCAGCGCACGCATAATGCAAAAAGGGACAACAGTTGCATTATTAGCCACGTCGGGGTCCCACATAGTACTCTTATGAAAAAGAACATATAATCGCAGAGAAGTAGTAACATGAAATGCGTGGGCGACATACATTTATTTCATATGCGCGCATCGTTAGTGCAGCAATTTTGCAATTTTCTCTGCGTTTTCTTTATGAACTCACGCCTCAGGCTGTGCTGGCTTTGCCGTTTCTTTCGCCTGTCTTAATTCAACTGTCTGTCGAGCTGTGTTTTTCTTTCGAATCGCGACGATAGCTATAGAGCGTCGCTACAACACGGACAGCGCATTACAAGACGTTTCATACATAAAACTGAATATAGATTCTGATTGTATTTTGACAAAAGCAAGAGAATTGTGCATAAAATAGTTTGGCGTTTTCTTCGTTTTTTTTTCTTTTTCTTGATATATTATTCTTTTCGTTATTCAGTTCGAGGACTGTGTTCGCATTAAACATACCTGTTGATCGCCTGCGGGTGCTGCTGATGCAGGCTGGACTGATTGCGAACGCGGACACGAGAGCGGCGAGACAACGGCCGCCGCCACCACCATGAATAAGAAGGGGCCGCCATTTAGAGTCCATACATTTTACCTGTATATTTTGTGTTGGCTAATGCCAATGGCGATATTCAAATGCTTCGAGAGCTGAGACAAAGATTAAGATCAGAATCGGCGCACAATAAATAAGATTCATTTCTTAATATGATTCAAGGGAATATCGTGTGTCTCCTTGTCGACTGATAGCTTGGACTCGATGAACTGGACTGGACCGGACTACTCGTAGAACTCGAATTGGGTTGAGTTGGTTTTGTTGTACAGTGTGTAGTATAAAAAAGTTTTGGAACTCATCAAACCGCTTCTAGATATTATTTTCTTGTACTAGAAAACGAACAAAGAGGACTTTTCGGCATCTAATTGAATGGAGATAGTTGAATTAACTCAGAGAGCAAATAAATACAAGTGGTTGAATCTAACTCTATTTTTAGTTTGCGATAAGATCAAACGAAAATCATTATTCGTACTGTCAGCTCAAATATCTTTACATTATTCCACTTGATCCTATGCAAAACATGGATTTGCACTAAAGCTATTGTGAAAGATCAGATCAGTATCGTCCATTTATACACACGATTAGTTTAGATCGAGTCTATACCACAAGAGTGTCTTGCGTATTTAGGCCACAATATTTCCACTAGTTCATTCATTGGATCTATTACGAAATAATATTCTTCAAACATTTTCATATAACCAAAGATGTAATTAAGTCAATTGTTGTTAATCACAAAAAGATACCTGAGTGTTTGTTCATTCTTCTCACCACAATGGTTCGATTCGATGAGACATAATAAAATTAGGTCAGATTGACAAAAAAAAAAATTAATGTTTGCAAAATATATGTTCTATTATTCTCAAGTCTGGACAATTAAAAGCTTTGACCTGAGTGTGAATCGAAGCTTTGTAGTTTAGTAATTCGAAATGGAAGAATACAAATCGTACTATCGTAATATTCGTGCGTGAATTGTACAACAACAGAATCGTGCCTGGTTGGTATGTAAATTAGAAGACACGGAATAGAGGTAATTTTGTGTTTATAAAGCCGGTGGTCATGTTCTGTTTTGATTGTTAATGTCGATAAATTGTCGAGAAGTACCGTTAGTACTGATGCTAGATTAATTTTACATTCTAATTGATTTCGAAAGTGATTTCGATGTTGAAAAGCTTTTTTCAATGCCAGAAGAATATATACTTCTTTTCGCTTGAATAATCTCAAATACTTCTATTACCAACAAGCCTGCTACCGTATTACTATGGAAACTAATAACTCCTAATAATCCAAAAACAAAGTGATATGGGGTTGATTCAAAGCGGCCGAAATTGAATTTCGGGGATTCAATTTGGCAGATATTTTGTTTATTTAACCCAGGTGACTTTGGCTGGATGAAAAAGTTATGCGATCATTCATCATCTATACTAAGAATGTAATAGGAAACTTTAAACTTCATATTGCATCTACCTATTAAATGTGTTGGCGAATTGAATTGATTTTTTCTGCATTGAGTTGTAAAGTTTGTATCA